>CM053032.1:39780559-40380559 GCA_028564925.1 Lithobates sylvaticus | reverse complement strand
CACCCCCCCTTGTGTCAGTATTTTGTTGAACCACCTTTTGCTTTAATTACAGCCTTTAGTCTGTTGGGATATGTCTCTAATAACTTTGCACATCTAGACTTTACAATATTTGCCTGCTCTTCTTTGCAGAAGTTCAAGTTTTCAAGTTGCCCACGTTCAGTTAAATTTGATGGTGACCGTTTGTGGACTGCAGCCTTCAAGTCATTCCACAGATTTTAAATGGGGTTTTAGTCTGGGCTCTGACTAGCCCATGCAAAGACATTCACCTTTTTCTCCTTCAACCACTGTGTGGTCATTTTTTTCTGTGTGCTTTGGGTCATTGTCATGTTGGAAGGTAAACCTTCTTTCCATTTACAACATTTCTGGCAGAGGGCAGCAGATTTTCCTCAGAAAATTGACGGTATTTTGTCCCATCCATTTGTCCTTCTATCCTGACAAGTGCTCCAGTCCCTGCTGCAGAGAAACACCCCCATAACAGGATATTACCACCTCCATGCATTACTGTAGGAATGGTGTTATTTGGATGGTGAGCTGTATTAGATTTCTAGACACATCATTTGGTGTTGAGGCAAAATAATAAAATTTTTGTCTCATCTGACCATAACACCATTTTCCATGTGGCCTCAGAAACTTCAAGGTGTGTTTTGGCAAAGCTCAGTCATGGCTGTATGTGGCCTTTCTTGATGAGTGGCTTTTTTCTTGCAACCCTCCTATACAAGCCACATTTGTGAAGATTTGGGGATATTGTTGTCACATGCACACAATGGCCACTCTGTGTCTTAAATTCCTGCAACTGATTCAGAGTTTCTGTAGGCCTCTAGGTAACTTCTCTGACCAGTTTCCTCCTGGCTCTTTCATCCAGTTTGGACCGACGTCCTGGTCAAGGGAGGTCTGTGTTGTACCAAATACCTTCCACTTCTTAATAATATACTTCACTGTGCTTCTAGGCATTAATAAAGCCTTTAAAAAAATTGTATCCATCTCCTGACTTTTGCCTGTTTACAACTTAATCCCAGAGATGTTTTGACAGTGCCTTGCCACCCATAGTTGATTGTTTGCTTCAGTTGCACTACCGGGGACTGAAATGCTCCAGGAAAGCTCTTTTAATGCTGAGCTAATCAGAATGACCACAGCTGATCACAGTTGAAAGTCAAATGGCTTTGTGTTTCATTGAGAAGGTGATGAGCTGTTTTTAACGTCACCCTATCGATAGATCCTAAACATCGTCTTCTGTGCATCTTAGACTCCCTAGATCTCCAGGATTTCATGAAAGAGACCATTTTGCATGCACTGTTTCAAGCTTGCAGACTCATTCTTTGCCACTGGAAGTCTGATATACAGGTACCGCTCATCATTAATGAATGGAGTGTAGATTCACTTTATTTGTCAGAGAGGCCAGTCTGATTTTTAGCAGATTTTACAATACATAGGCATTGTTAGATATGACTGAGCACTTCATATGTTTACCAAATGTTCACTTTTTTGCCAGAATAATCTAAATATGCATTGGTACTGGGGGCGTTTCTAGGGTTCTAATAGACATGGGGCACCTCTGGGCACATCGAATAAAACGTTGAGGGACTGGTACCATGATGACAGTTATGGATCAAGACTAATATTATATTTTTAATTAAATAAAATTGAATTTGTTCAAAAACTGTAATTTTACATTTTAAGTAATGGATGGATTGAAAAGAAGATAAATTATACAACATTCCAAAAATGTATAATGCATAGAATGTATCATCTCCATATCTCAAAGTACACCCAGTGTACTTAATAGAAGACCTGGGGCACATGCCCTGTGTGCCAGGGTATAGCAGCTCCCCCGACTGGTGCACCCAACTACTATTAAAGTGTCACTAAACCCACATCATGAAAAACTATCAATAAATAGTGTATTACATGCTGTTCATACTCACTTCAGTATGAGATACATTTTCTGTATTCTGCAAAAAACCTGGTTGATCTTGCTGCTCTCTATCTCCACCTTCTGTCCATGTCCCCAATAAACTTAGAGATTTTGCAGCTGTGGTGGCAACTCTGCATATGCTCATTTGTCATTAAGTTTCTTTGCTGAGTATTTCCTCCCTATCACATTTGAGCAGCTCATGTGACTATAGAGTCACACATGTGGGTGTATACACAGTGGTAAACAACAGCCCACTCCCTCCCTCCTCCTCCATGCCCACTAATCAGCTAAACACTATAGGGGTGGGATATTACATGTAGATCAGTGAAGGCTTCACCTCCATCGTATTGGCTTCACCTCCATCGTATTCTAAGACGCAGGCTGGGGGTGCGTGACACAGCCTGTGACTGGCAGAAATCCACCCACACCGTGTTATTTTCACAAAATAATAAAGATTTGATTTCAAATATATATTTGTATGCCAATTTAAAACAGTTTATTGATATTATTTATTTTTACTCTGTATCCCAAAGGCTGTTTTTCTATTTTAAACATGTGACCAGTAGTAGAGGACTAGAAGCTCCTCCTGCTTATGTTTTCCTGCAGACAGGCTGGGAAAGAGCTGGGTCATGTCACAGCTGTATATCGATTAGGAAAAAGGTACTTAAATTATTTTTTAAAATAAAATAAATATAGTGCCATCATCCACATACAGAAATAGAAGGGACATTAAACAGTGTGGGGTTGATTTACTAACGGCAAATAGATTATGTACTTTGCAAAGTGAAGTTGCGCCAGAGCTTAGTAAATGAGCTAAAGATTCACTTTACAAAGAATGCCCAATCATGTGCAAGGAAAGTAAAAAAAAAAAAAATGCATTTTAAGGATTATTAAGCTGATCATAGGCCAAATAATTAAATTTTAGTCTCATCTGACCACCTTAAATGCACCTTGAAGGTTCTGCACCTTGAAGGTCACATGGAAAAATGTGTTACAGTCAGATGAGACTTCAAATTGAATTATTGGCCTTAACAGCAAGCGATGTGTCTGGTGGAAATCTGATACAGCTCACCATCCAAATAATACCATTCCTACAGTAAAGCATGGAGGTGGTAATATCCTGTTATGGGGGTGTTTCTCTGCAGCAGAGACTGGAGCACTTGTCAGGATAGAAGAAAAATGAATGGGGCAAAATACCGTCAAATTCTTTAGGAAGATCTGCTGCCCTCTGCCAGAAAGTTGTCAATGGGAAGAAGGTTTACCTTCCAACATGACAATGACCCAAAGCACACAACAAAAATGACCACACAGTGGTTGAAGGAAAAAAAGGTGAATGCCCTTGAATGCCCTAGTCAGAGCCCAGACTTAAATCCCATTGAAAATCTGTGGAATCACTTGAAGACTGCAGTCCACAAATGGTCACCATCAAATTTAACTGAACTTGAGCAGTTCTGCAAAGAGGAGTGGGCAAATATTGCAAAGTCTAGATGTGCAAAGTTATTAGAGACATATCCCAACAGACTAAAGGCTGCAATTGAGCAAAAGGCGATCCAAAAAAATACTGACATCATGGGGGCGATCCTTTTTCCAACTCAGTGATTCTGTTTTTTTTTTTAAATGTTTTATTTTTTCTGACATGTTGATGTTATATCTTTCACTTAGATGTTATCAGTTTCATTAGTAAATACAGCTGGACAAAACATTATGATTATTTTCCATACCCACTGTATATTGTTCATTGACGTCGGTCCTTGCCCTCGGGGAGCTTACAATCTAAGGTCCCTAACTCACATAAAAAAAAGGTAGTATAAACCTGTACAAAGCACAAAGTGAAGTGAAAGTGTATAAAAAACTAACAAATGTGTTCAAGATGTTCATACCAAATAAAAAATAGAAGGTAAATACACAAGAAGCAAAATAGCAAGAAGACAGCCACTGCTAATACTGTACACCAATTTGTGTTCCCACAAATATAATAAAAAATGTAGCGCTTCTGGGAAGTAAACCATAATATTAGGGCTGTGGAAATGAAAGATTAATTCCTCGATTAATCGATGAATTTTTTTGATAGATCAAAATTCTTTTGATCGGTACTCACCTCTCCGCCGGCTTCCGGGTCTTCAGGAAGTTCTGTCGGAGATCCGGTGACGTCATGGACATCGATGTCACCGGACTCCTCCCCCCTTTCCCAAGTGCCTCCATCTGCTAATGAAGGGAAGGGAAGTCCGGTGACATTGAAGTTCTGATTGAACGTAACGCGTACGGGGGAGGAGCTACACATGACGTCACCCGCTGCTGCCCTACGGAACTAACGCGATTGTCGGCTTTACATGCTGTGTTTTTATCATCTTTATGTGAGTAGTTTGTGTTTGAACACAAAAATTAAATCTTATACTTAAGCGGTGAGCACTTAGATCTTTTCTTTCTACCCATGACCTGGCGTCCTTGCTGAGATCTAAGGAGATGTGAGAGAAGTTTATGGTCCGTGTTAACCCTTTCGATACCCGCTTGCATGACCACCTGTTTGCACAGGGGTCCATGCCATAAGGTGAGAGTGATTAGTTAGACCGGAGGTGGAGGGATTGTCACGCTACTGTGGGAAAAAAAATGACTTACGTCAGTGCTACAGTTTGAATTTAAAACGTATTTGTGAACTGTGAAGTTAAGTCATGGATTGTGGAAGGCATAGGCAGCAGCCCACGCCCTCAAAAAGGGCTCACTATCTTCTTTAAACTGTAGGGGGGCAACTACCATCACCCAACCATCGACTCACAATCAATCAATCAGTCAGCCCAGCACAATCTCCAACTCTACATAGGTATTCCAAACATAGGGAAGTGGGGGGGGGAGGAGAGGTTCAGGAGTAGGTTACAAGGAAGCAAAAAAACACAGTAAGAAACTATTTGATGAAAAATAGATTACAGGAAAATGTATTAATGCATGTTAGAGCTGCACGATTCTGGGAAAAAATGAGAATCACATTTTTTTTGCTTAGAATAAAGATCACGATTTTCTCATGATTTTTGCGGTGTAACATCATCTTTCACATTATACAAAAAAATTGGGCTAACTTTACTGTTTCGTTTTTTTTATAATTCATTAAACTGTATTTTTTTCAAAAAAAATTGCATTTGAAAGACTGCTGCACAAATACAGTGTGACATAAAATATTGCAACAACCACCATTTTATTCTCTAGGGTCTCTGCTAAAAATATATAATGTTTGGGGTTGTTAGTAATTTTCTAGCAAAAAATATTGGTTTTAACTTGAAACCAACAAGTGCCAGAGAAAGGTTTAGTCTTTAAGTGGTTAACCTTTCCTCATTTACAGACTGAAGTTCATTCCTTTGATCTAAAGAACAAAACATTACAATGTTTATAGTTAGCTCAGCTGCTGAGGAATGTTGTGAAACTTGGCAGACTGCCTGGGTTTTTATTTATTTTTTGGACAGCTGTCGGCTTGAGCAGAGAACTGGGAATAGATAGGGGATAGAATTGGGAAGATGCTTTGTTAAGATCGCGAGGGGGAAAGAATCGCAATCTCGATTCTTAACGATTAATGGTGCAGCTCAAATGCATGTGTATAGCTTATTTTTTGGAGAATAAGGATATTGTTTCGTGTCACTTGAATTAAAATCTTCTTTGGGTTCTGTGGGGTTGATATAAGGCAAATAGTATGTTGCCTTTTTAAGGGAAGTTGTACTTTGCAAAGGAATTTGCCTCTTCGTGAATGAGGTGGAAGCAAAAATGCTGTTTTTACTTTGCATATGATTGGGTATTCTTTGAAAATTGAAATTTCTCCCCACATGTCTTTTGACTAGTCAACACTATTTTTCACACCCTGCTATGGAAGGATAAGTACCCCAGAATTAAATTAAAGCAGCTATAGAGATCCAAAGACAGGGGCAGGTTTGCTTTACCTAACCCCTGGTTATATTACTTTGTATCACAAATGCAACATCTTATTGGGGCCTTCTTGAGTGGACCAAATGCCACTCAGTCACTATCCCCTTCTGAACACTCCATTATGCAATATCACATGAAGATACAGGAGGTGGCTAAAAATCCTCCTGTTTCAACTCCTCAAATAGACTCTATCCCACTTACTCCCTGATTCAAAAAATCTGGATGAAGGTACGCTCTCTACAGGGTGTTACAGGGTTTACAGACTACAGTCCTCTCTGGCATAACTCCATGTATGTGGAATTGACGAAGCTGCCATGTGGGGGACTGTGGAAACGTTGGGGTATCACCCACTTGCAGTACTACTTTCCACCTCCCTTCCATGATGCAATTTTCCTACCTTCAGCTCCAGCATGCTATCCACGTTCAGGGCATAGCCATTGACTAGTCTTTATCCCCCACACCTATATTTTGGTAAGTTCAATTTGTGGTGGATACAAAGAGTTTTATCCAGTGCTTTTTTTGTAAAAGATTATGCAGGAACTCCCCCTTCTAAGTGACTTTGTGTCTCCGCCCCCTACCCACCTCCGAGCACTGACCCTTGGTTCCACCCCTACCCACCTCTGAGCACTGACCCTTGGTTCCACCCCCTACCCAGCTCCCAGTAAGGGCCCTTTTAGAGACTATACAGCCAAGTATCATTTTGTAGTGCTAAGTAATTTGTATGGAATTTGGTAATGATAACAAGAAAAACAATAAAATAGATCCCACGCATCCAGCAGCAATAGAACCCCCCCCCCCCAGCAACAATAGTCCCTCAGCAGCAACAACAGCTCTCCCAGCAGCCAGCATCAATAGACTCTCCAACAGCCAGCAACAATTGACCCCCCCCAGTGACAAAAGATCCCCCAGCAGCAATAGATTACTACGCAAAAGTAGATCCCCTCCAGCAACAATAGATACCCATGCAGCTAGCTACAGTGGGCCCTTCATTACACCCCAGCACCCCTTGCCATTGCATACATTCAGTGCTGGAAGTGTGTTCCCCCACGTTCCCGCTGAGAAAAAAAGACATGGTTTTATCTCTAATTGCTACGGTATGCTCTTACCTTCTTACCCAGAAGACCATCCATGTACACAGAAACTCACCTAAGCTCTACCACAGTATGTGAAGGTAATGGGCTAAGTGTCGGTGCTCGGGCTGTCACGTCCAATACACAACCATAGGATCAAAAAGCCGGAAACACAAATGCTTCTTCTTTGCAAAAAGTATTTATTCCATCACTGACAACATCTTGAAATGCTAACATGTTTCGGCTGTAGCCTTCCTCATAGCATACCAGACCATCCATGTAAAGAAAAATAGGAACAGGGTGTATGCCTGTTAGAAGACGAACTTTGTGATAATGTTCTAGATTCAGTTTTGCACAGCTCCCTCAATACTGCCCAGAGGCTTTCACAGCTGTATATTGTGCTTAGAGTTCATTACACCCCTTTAAAATTGCACCACATAGGTATCTTACAAACCCCTCTTTGTGCCAAAATGTGTTACTATGAACGGAGACCTCACATCTACTATGGAGATGCCCCCAAACTACACCACTACTGGGTGGCAGTGGTCAACACAGTTAATTCTGTTTTCCACATTATAGTCCCTCTTGAGCCCCTCAGGTGTATTCTAGGTATTTTAGATGACCTCCAACTAACAGAATTCCGGAAGGTAGCGGTTAACAGAACCTTACTCCAGGCCTGTAGACTTCTCCTACAACAATGGAAAACAGACAAGGCTCCCACCCACAGAGAATGGGTACTCAGTATGGGCTATACCCTTAGACTTAAAAAAATAATAATTCAGCATAGAGGAAGCCTAGGAAAAATTTACAGGATATGGGTTGACTGTCTTGCAGTACCTGTCCTGGCTCCAATGGATCTGGTGTTGGACAGGATCTTGGGCTGATCATTCTTTCATGGTGTCAGAAACCATGAATCAGACTGAGACAGAAGTACAGTTAAATCACACTTGTTTAATAATAATAATAATAAAAAAAGGTAAACAGTAAATGTAGTCAAAACATAGCCAGAGTTCAGGAACCAGAATTGATAGTCAGACAAGCCAAAATGTCAGGGAGCAAGAGATGAGCGTAGTAGAACAGCAAGCAGGATCAGCAAGCAGGATCTGGAGCCAGAAGGAATGTCAGACAAGCAAGTCTTTAACAGGAACACAGGAGAGCGTCTTTAGAGATGTGACCAAGGTGAAGGCAGAGATCATCTGGACTGGACAGCTGAAGTAGGCAGGACTGACTAACAGGATATCATCAACAGGTGAGTCACTGTGGAGAGATAGGAGCTGGCAATTAGCCGACAGCTGAGCGGACAGCTTTGAGAAGGAAGGGCTGAGCCCAGCCCTGACACCTCCTAAGGGGCCTTTGTATATTTTTTATAGTAATACTCATTTATCCCATCTGTAAGTTATGTATTTATTTGTATTCTATGGGACTGTGCCTTAGGAATGCTTGATGTAATGTGGATGCATTATGCCTTGTGTAGCTCATGAGCAGCTTGGAACCACATCGCTGACATATATCTCAGTTGTACTTACTTTGTTTGCTTGGTAATGCTTAATAAACTTTATTCCTGATTTTTAAAAAAATCACTAAGTTCTGGGAATAATTCCCTTTCAAAATGCAATTGAACAGTCTATTTCCCTTTAGTAAATCAATCCCTGTGACTAGCGTACTAGTTACATTTGTTGGTAAATTTGAAATCCAGATTTGTCTCTGCAATAGACAGAATCACAGTCCAATGGGTAAAAGCCTTGTGAGCTGCCACACTAAGCCTAAATTAACCTAAAATAAACACAGGTGATATAACTATAATCAGCTGCCCGCACTTCCCACACTTCCCCAGATGGTGATAATGCAATCTATATAACACAATGTGCAGCGCTGATAAATATGGAAACAATACTATATAAATATATGAATCCAGTAAACACTATACAGTATATAACATAAATGTCTAAAGCATAACAAGATATAAACACTATAAATAAAGTGCTTGTGCTCCGTGATATTGCACTCAGTCCTCAATGAGGTTATTAAACTAAACAGCAACAGTCCATAGATATGAAAATAAAGTATTTGTGCTCCGCGACTTTCAATTAATCCTTGATGAGTGTTTAAACTAAACAGCAAAAGTCCATATTAACATCAACCATGTGATAATTGTGTCTTCATGCGTTGTGCACACACAACCCCCACCAGGTGTACCCTCACCTTAGGGGCTTAAAGAATAAGCCTGTAATTGATAGCAATAGCCTGCAGAGATCCTCCTCTGCTTCCTTTATCCTATGCAGGTTTATGGGACACTTGTATGAAACACAGGCCACCTGCTACTTCCGATAATAAGGCAACTCAGAGGTCACTATTTTCTCCTAGTATGTTCAGAGACTCTCCTCATATACATCACATGCGGGAAATGACAGAGGCATGCAATAGCGTGATAACGTTTAAAAATGTTAATTGCAAGCAGAACTCCACATACAACTCACATTTCAAATAAATAAAAATTGCCTTTAAAGTGCTATAGTGCTGAGGGGTGATAGAGTCACCTGTGGTCCGGTTCTCCAGGCTGCATAACCGGACCACAGGTGACTCTATATCAGCGCTGCACAGTGTGTTATATAGAATCACAGTCCAGTTTTAAAGATGCCGGGGCAGGCTGGGGTATGAAGTTTCACCAGTTTAGTAGTCCACTGGCACACAATCTCATTTCTATTCCTCTTCTCCTTAGAACCAGCCTCCCTTCTCCTGTGCCCTTTGGAATGCCCACTCTGTTTATAACAAACCCACCACCGTCCATGACCTATTTATTACATTGCTGTAATCTATCGGCTCCCTGGAACGGTATCAACTTCTCTGCGTGGCTACCCTATTTTCTCTCTTCTGAAATTCCAACAATTATTCTTGGTGACTTCAACATCCCTGTTAATCGTAACACTCCGACTTCTTCTAAGCTGCTGAGCCTAACATCCTCTTTTGAACTAAAACAATGGACCCACGCTTCTACTCACTCTGTTGGCAACTGCCATGACCTCATATTCTCCTACCTATGCACTCTGCATAACTCTCCAATATTCCTTTACCTCTCTCTGATCACCACCGTATTAGTTTCACTCTCTCCTTATCTTCCTCCTCCTTGCCTTCCAACTACCAAACTATTACCCATAGAAACCTTCACCATCCTAACCCTTCTCTTCTTTTTCTGCTACAGATTGTCTCTACAACAAAATCTGATACTTCTCCTGCCCCAACTTGGCAACTTCTGTCTACAACAGTTCACTGTCATCCACCCTGGATACCTTCGCCCCCCTCACTACACACAGAATCAGGCCTCGACCGCTACAACCCTGGCAGACAGACAATACCAGAAGCCTCAAAAAACAGAGCCGCGCTCTTGAGCTTTTGTGGCGTAAGACTAAGTCACAGCAAGATTTCAGCCAATATAAATCTGCCCTCCAAAAATACCATTCCTGCCTCCACCCTGCCAAACAGACCTACTTTATCACTCTCATTAACACCCTCTCACACAGTCCCCATCAACACTTTTCTACCTTTACCACTCTACTTCGTCCTCCATTACCTCCACCCACTAACTTACTCACTGCCCAGGAGATTGCTAATCGCTTCAAAAATAGGTTTGAGACAATTTGTCTCGAGATCTCCATTCTACAGATATCTCCCTCACTTTACACTCCTTGTCCGCCTGCACGACCAATACTTCCCTCTTTTAACCCAGCTACTATAGAATAAGTCACTAAACTTTTTTCTAACGCCCAACCTAACCTCCTGCCCCCTGGACCCTGTTGCTTCTCAAATACTATGTTCATCATCTGGCTCTATCCTACCCCTTTAACTCATATCTTCAACCTCTCACTCTCTACTGGCATCTTCCCCAACCCTCTAAAAAATGCACTAGTCACTCCCATACCAAAAAATACCTCACTAGACCCCACCAATCTCAACAACCTAAGACCCATCTCTATACTCCCTTTTGCCTCCAAACTCATTGAACGTTTAGTCTACAACCGACTGAGCAACCACCTCATTGAGAATAACCTTCTTGATCCCCTTCAGTCTGGATTTCGCCCACAGCACTCCACAGAAACTGCCCTCCTAAAACTCACAAGCGACTTATTAACAGCCAAAACCAACGGTCATTATTCCATACTCTTAATCTTGGACCTTTCTGCTGCCTTTGATATAGTTGACCACCCCCTGCTCAAAAAAATGTTATTTGCTTGGTCTCCATGGCTGCCCTCAAGTTGGTTCGAATCTTACCTATCACATCGCACCTTCAGTGTCACTTACAACTCCACTTCCTCCTCTCCAACTCCTCTTACCATTGGGGTCCCCCAAGTTTCTGTCCTTGGACCTCTACTATTCTCAATCTACATGTCCTCCCTGGGTCAGCTGATAGCCTCCCATGGCTTACACTCTCATTTATATGCTGATGACACTCAATTCTATCTCTCTGCCCCTCAGCTCACCCCATCAATCTCCTCACACATCACTGATTTACTGACAGACATATCATCCTGGAAGTCAAACCACTTCCTCAAACTGAATCTAAAACTGAGCGCTTAATATTTCCTCCTCCACGTGCCCCGTTCCCTGACAAGCCCCTCTTCTCTGTCAAGATCAATGGTACATCTATCAGTCTGTCCCCACATGCCAGGGTGCTAGGGGTAACCTTAGACTCTGAACTGTGCCTTCAAGCCCACATACAATCCCTGTCCAAATAATGCCGCCTTAGCCTCCACAACATTTCCATATTACGCCTCTTTTTAACTAATGACACCACCAAGCTTCTAATTCACTCCCTGGTTTTCTCTCGCCTCGACTTCTGCAACTCCCTCCTCATTGGATTACCTTTACATAGACTATCCCCCCTTCAGTCCATAATGAATGCCGCTGCAAGACTCATCCACTTTACTAACCATTCAGTGTCCTCCACCCCTCCCTGCCAATCCCTCCACTGGCTTCCACTCACCCAACAAATAAAATTCAAAGTACTAACAATAATTTACAAAGCCATCCATAACTCTGCCCTCAGCTACATCACTAACCTTAGCCCCAAAATACCAGCCAAGCCGCTCTCTTTGGTCCTCCCAAGATCCCCTGCTCTCTAGCTCCCTTGTCACCTCCTCCCATGCTCGCCTCCAGGATTTTTCCCGAGCTTCTCCCATCCTTTAGAACTCCCTACCCCAATCTCCCTACCCCAACTGTCCCCTAATTTATCTATCTTTAGACGATCCCTGAAAACCCTTCGCTTTAAAGAAGCCTATCCTGCTTCTAACCATTACACTGTTTTACTTCCTCCATCAGCTCATCCCCCACAGCTATTACCTTTTGTATCAATTGGCCCTTCCTTTTATAGAGTAAAGAGCTCTAATGAGCAGGACCCTCTGATTCCTCTTGTACCAAATTGTAATGTAACTGTAATGTCTGCCTTTATTTTGTTACGTGCTGCGCAAACTGTTGGCGCTATATAAATCCTGTATAATAATAATAATTGTGCGTGTTCATCCTTCAATGAATGGCGTGTGAACATGAGGTCTGTGTGTGCTGAGAGATGCTGTTGCCTTCTGCAGCCTGGGCTCTGGTTCAGCACCCCGGACAGCCCCCTGTACTTCTCTATGCAGTCCTTGTACTGCTGGACACCTCCCTGTACTTCTGCAGCTTAGGCTCTGGTTCAGCACCCTGGACAGCTCCCTGAACTTCTCTAGCCAGTCCTTGTACTGCTGGACAGCTCCCTGTACTTCTGCAGCCTGGGATCTGGTTCAGCACCCTGGACAGCTCCCTGTAATTCTCTATGCATTCCCTGTGCTGGACAGCTCCCTGTACTTCTCTATGCATCCTTGTGCTGGACAGCTCCCTGTAATTCGCTATGCATTCCCTGTGCTGGACAGCTCCGCTCAGTGCTGATCACCATCTCCGCCTCTGTAATATCACCGCACCACACTCTTCCACGAGTGGGGTTGATTTATTATTATTATTATTATTACACAGGATTTATAAAGCGTCAACAGTTTGCGCAGCGCTTTACAACATCGGGGAAGAAGGTACAATTACAATACAATTCAATACAGGAGGGATCAAAGGGCCCTGCTTGTTAGAGCTTACAATAGATTTACTAAAGGCAGTTACACTCTGCATCAGCAATTGCTCCAGAGCTTAGCAAATGAGCAGAAGATCTGCTGACCTCCATCATCCAATCATGTGCAAGCAAAAATGTTTTTTTTTAAATTTCCTTGCACATGATTGGGTATTTTTTGCAAAGCTAACCCCTACCTTATTTACTATGCTCTGGAGCAACTGCTCTTGCAGAGTGCATCTATTTGCTTTTAGTAAATCAACCCCAGTATCTGTGCAATGCTATACAATCACCGACTGCCATCAGTGCCTGTGCACTGCTATACGATCACTGATTGCTATCAGTGATGTCTGTGCAGGTGATTGATCTGATGATACACTATATGCAGCTTGCCTCCTTGACAGGTCCTGGTTCCTTCAGCCTAATCCCCGACAATACCTACCTGTCCAACTTTATAGAGATGGCTACTCTGTGTATCAATCATTAATTCCCTGACACCGTTTAGCGTCTCAGTTCACCATTGCAACTTTGTGATTTATTTTTCTGATGTAGGACAAAGCACCCCCCCCCCCCCACACACACACACATAAGCCCCAGTACTATAGTAAAGCCATTCACCATCTCTATCTTTAGATTTGTCGGTATCCAATCAGGCAGGCCCTTGCATTACACAGCGGATGGTATATCTAGACTGTACAATCAGATATCTCTTGGCAAGTCTTTTGTACTACAATTTAATTCTTTATACAGCATAGTGAATGAAAAAGGCTAATTTCTAGATGCCTGCACACAGATAAGTAGACAGGTCCTCTTCACTGTGGTCCTTAATTTATCTGCTCCTAGTGGCTCTATTTCTGACAATGACTGATTCTGCATTACTTTACCCAGCTATTGTTTTAACCACTTCAGCCCCGGACCAATTGGCAGCCAAAGGACCAGGCCCCTTTTTGCGATTCGGCACTGCGTCGCTTTAACTGACAATTGCGCGGTCGTGCGACGTGGCTCCCAAACAAAATTGGCGTCCTTTTTTCCCCACAAATAGAGCTTTCTTTTGGTGGTATTTGATCGCCCCTGCGGTTTTTATTTTTTTGCGCTATAAACAAAAATAGAGCGACAATTTTGAAAAAAAAATCAATATTTTTTACTTTTTGCTATAATAAATATCCCCCAAAAATATATAAAAAAAATTGTTTTCCTCAGTTTAGGCCGATACGTATTCTTCTACATATTTTTGGTAAAAAAATCGCAATTAGCGATTATTGATTGGTTTGCGCAAACCCACAGCAGGCCTCTTAACCACTTCAGCCCCGGACCAATTGGCAGCCAAATGACCAGGCCCCTTTTTGCGATTCGGCACTGCGTCAATTTAACTGACAATTGCGCGGTCGTGCGACGTGGCTCCCAAACAAAATTGGCGTCCTTTTTGTCCCACAAATAGAGCTTTCTTTTGGTGGTATTTGATCGCTCCTGCGGTTTTTATTTTTTTGCACTATAAACAAAAATAGAGCGACAATTTTGAAAAAAATGCAATATTTTTTACTTTTTGCTAAATAAATATGCCCAAAAAATATATTCTTCAGTTTAGGCCGATACGTATTCTTCTACATATTTTTGGTAAAAAAAAATCGCAATTAGCGATTATTGATTGGTTTGCGCAAACCCACGGCAGGCCTCTTAAAGGACCACGTACCTGTACGTGGTTTTGCCTGCCCGTGCCATTCTGCCGACGTACATCAGCGTGAGGCGGTCGGGAAGCGGTTAAACAGGTCCTTGTAACTCTTTAATCATCTGCTTCTTTTTTATAAAAAAAAATTTGTAATCCTGTATGTACAGTATGTATCTCTGATCATCTCCAAAAAGCTGCCTTACATCACAAATATTCTGACATAAACAAAAAAAAAATAAATAAATTTATATATTGCAGCTTTTTTTTTTTTTTGACAAAACGTGAGAATATATTGCAGCTTACCGATGGGTTGGCTGCCTTTGTTTTCTTTTTTCTTTATTTTCACCTGGTGATCCTGTAAACAACATTCTTCCTGTGTGTTAACAATCACTCCTTCACTGTGTCTATGGAGAGAGCCATGAACATCACCCAGGCTTCAAACATGTCTGCCTTTCTTTATCTCCATTACACAGGCTGGGGTGCTGGGGTTAGTAGTTTTTACAGAAGAATGATAACATTGTTTTGGCTTCCAGTTCAACTAATAAGTGACAATTGTCAAAGACGCTGCATTTCTGGCAGGATCAACAGGTATTAATTGTACTCACTGAAAATGTTATTAGACTGAAAATTGAAAACGCATGCAGCCACCACATCTAATGACTGGTAATCTGCAATATATTTTGTTTCTGCTGTGTTTAAAGTAAACCTGCCTTGAGGGAAATATTGAGGCTGCCATATCTAACTGGTAGTTGCTTCCCTATCATGGTGATCTAGTGGCTTCAATATTCTCTGGGTCATTAGTCCTGGAATGAATGTGTAGGTCATTTCTGACATAGCATGTGCAGGCTTAGTAAATCTGACAATATAGACATTGGAGGATGAGCATGACTGCCAGGCAGCTAGCATTTTTGAGATGTGATCAGCAGGGGGCAGTCCTGATTATCTCAGCAGGGGTGCAGAACACTGCAGCTATTTTCTGAACAGCTCCAGTCCTAACCGCAATCCTGTCCAGGTCCTCTGCTCTCCAGTAGTATGTGATAGTTATTCTTTGGATTCGTTTATGATCCTCTGAGTGTCTCCTTTCATCCAATCTCTTACTTGTCTGCCCCCACCGCTCCCTTCAAGGCTGACACACAGCACTTCTTCATACTGGAAGACACACACTGCAGCTGCTGGACAGCTCCCTCTGCATTCAGCACTGTGCCCAGTTCTTGGACAGGTCCTCTTCACTGTAGTGTAATTGTAGCTCACTGCTGATTGCTCTGTGTACCTCTCTATGATCACCATTAGAATCCAGCAAGCCCTGCAGCCACAGTCACCTTCTCTGATATCCCAGACACAGCTTCAATCTGATGCTTCTTGCTGGGGAAGACAGCTCACACTGCAGTCAGCACTCAATGACAACCCTACATCAAGACATCATTCTGTTATATCCTACATCCACTTCTCTAATAACTTATCTGATATTCCCTACATCCCCTGCACCTACTTATTTGACAAGCCCTGCACCCCCTTCTCTGACAACCCTTATACCCTCTGTCTGTGACAACCCCCTGCCCTCACTTTCTTCTCTGATCCCCTTCTCTGACACCCCCTGCACCCCTCTCTTCTCTGACACCCCCTGCACCACCTTCTCTGACATGCCTTACCCCCTCTGTCTGTGACAACCCCCTATCCTCACTTTCTTCTCTGATCCCCTTCTCTGACACCCCCTGCACCCCTCTCTTCTCTGACACCCCCTGCACCACCTTCTCTGACATACCTTACCCCCTCTGTCTGTGACAACCCCCTGCCCTCACTTTCTTCTCTGATCCCCTTTTCTGACTCCCCCTGTACCCCTCTCTTCTCTGAGAACCCCCTGCCTTCACTTTTTCTCTCTTTGACACCCCCTTCTCTGACATCCCCTACACCCCCTTCTCTGACATCCCCTACACCCGCTTCTCTGACATCCCCTACACCCCCTTCTCTGACATCCCCTACACCCCCTTCTCTGACATCCCCTACACCTGCTTCTCTGACATCCCCTACACCCGCTTCTCTGACATCCCCTACACCCCCTTCTCTGACATCCCCTACACCCCCTTCTCTGACATCCCCTACACCCGCTTCTCTGACATCCCCTACACCCGCTTCTCTGACATCCCCTACACCCCCTTCTCTGACATCCCCTACACCCCCTTCTCTGACATCCCCTACACCCGCTTCTCTGACATCCCCTACACCCTCTTCTCTGACATCCCCTACACCCCTGTATCTGACATCTTCTGCACCCTATTCTCTGACATCTACTACACCCCCTTCTCTGGCAACTCCTGCACACCCTTTTCTGACCACCCCTGCACTCCCTTTTCTGACATCTCCTGCCCCCTTCTCTGACATCCCCTACACACCCTTCTCTGACATCTTCTAAACCCCCTTCTTTGACATCCCTTACACCCCCTTCTCTAACATCCCCTACTGCCTTTTTTCTGTTATTTCCTACACCCCCTTCTCTGACATCTCATACGCCTCTTTTTGTGGTATCCCCAACAACCAGAGCATCCCTTCTTTGACATATCCTACACCCCATTCTCTGATTAACCCTGCACCCCATTCTCTTACATCTCCTACACCCCATTCTCTTACATCTCCTACACCCCATTCTCTGATTAACCCTGCACCCCATTCTCTTACCTTCCCTACACCCCATTCTCTTACATCTCCTACACCCCATTCTCTTACATCCCCTACACCCCATTCTCTTACATCCCCTACACCCCATTCTCTTACATCCCCTACACCCCATTCTCTTACATCCCCTACACCCCATTCTCTTACATCTCCTACACCCCATTCTCTTACATATCCTACACCCCATTCTCTTACATCCCCTACACCACATTCTCTTACATCCCCTACACCCCATTCTCTTACATATCCTACACCCCATTCTCTTACATCCCCTACACCCCATTCTCTTACATATCCTACACCACATTCTCTTACATCCCCTACACCCCATTCTCTTACATCCCCTACACCCCATTCTCTTACATCTCCTACACCCCATTCCCTTACATCCCCTACACCCCATTCTCTTACATCCCCTACACCCCATTCTCTTACATCTCCTACACCCCATTCTCTTACATCCCCTACACCACATTCTCTTACATCCCCTACACCCCATTCTCTTACATCTCCTACACCCCATTCTCTTACACCCCCTACACCCCATTCTCTTACATCCCCTACACCCCATTCTCTTACATCCCCTACACCCCATTCTCTTACATCCCCTACACCCCAT
This sequence comes from Lithobates sylvaticus, assembly GCA_028564925.1. Classification (NCBI taxonomy): domain Eukaryota; kingdom Metazoa; phylum Chordata; class Amphibia; order Anura; family Ranidae; genus Lithobates; species Lithobates sylvaticus. The sequence goes on along the minus strand of CM053032.1, from coordinate 40,362,634 downwards.
TCTCTTACATCCCCTACACCCCATTCTCTTACATCCCCTACACCCCATTCTCTTACATCCCCTACACCCCATTCTCTTACATCCCCTACACCCTATTCTCTTACATCCCCTACACCCCATTCTCTTACATCCCCTACACCCCATTCTCTTACATATCCTAAACCCCCTTCTCTGACATCCCCTACACCCCATTCTCTAACATCCTCTACTGCCCTTTTCTGATATTCCCTACACCCCCTTCTCGGACATCTCTTACACCTCTTTTTGTGGTATCCCCAACACCCAGTCTCTGACAACCAGAGCATCCCTTCTGTAACATATCCTACACCCCATTCTCTGATTAACCCTGCACCCAATTCTCTTACATCTACTACACCCCCTTCTCTGACGTCCCCATCACCCCATTCTCTTACATCCCCTACACCCCCTTCTCTTACATCCCCTACATCCCATTCTCTTACATCCCTACACCCCCTTCTCTTACATCCCCTACACCCCATTCTCTTACATCCCTACACCCCCTTCTCTGACCTCCCCTACACCCCATTCTCTTACATCCCCTACACCCCCTTCTCTGACCTCCCCTACACCCCATTCTCTTACATCCCCTACACCCCATTCTCTTACATCCCCTACACCCCATTCTCTTACACCCCCTACACCCCATTCTCTTACACCCCATTCTCTTACATCCCCTGCACCCCATTCTCTCATATTTCTTCCCCCCTCTTTCTCCTCTGACACCCCTTGCCCCCTGATTCTCCTCCCTATCTTCTCTGCCCCCCCCCCCCCTGCACCCCTACTCTCACAATTTCCTCTCCCCCAGCCCCCCTGTCATCACCCAGTGACCCCCCTGGACAGGTCACTCCCCTCCCCCTCCTGCGTTCTGAGGATTGATTGGCCGGCGGACAAAGAGGCCAGGCACCATCTGCCGCGGCAGATTCCATGCACAGCTGATCAATGATCCCCCCGCTCCCCCCTCCTCCCTCCCCGGCACTATTTTGTCTCTCTCCGCTCGCCTTTCTCCAGTCACAGTGCAGGGGAGGAGAGAGTTAAACACGTAAGCACCGCCGATGCCTAGTCTGCACTTGGCTGCACCACCGCCAGGTCCTCCTGCCTGATCCGGAGCTCTCCTCCCCCTCCTCCCGCTCCTCGCTCGCTCGTTCGGTCGTTCGGATTTTTTTTTAGTCTTTTTCCCCCTCGTACACCCCGGAGAGGACACCATGCTGGACCCGTCTTCCAGCGAGGAGGAATCGGATGAGATTGTAGAAGAAGAATGCAAGGAGGTGCTGGCTCCCAGTACCGGGGCCCGGCTCTCCCCCAGCCGGACCAGCGAGAGCTCCGGGGGGCTGCAGCCCAGCAGCAGGAGCAGCAGTGTGCGGCCGTCCAGCCCCAGCCCCTCCGTGGTCAGTGAGAAGGAGAAGGAAGAGCTGGAGAAGCTGCAGAAGGAGGAAGAGGAGAGGAAGAGGAAGCTGCAGCTCTATGTCTTTGTAATGAGATGTATCGCCTATCCCTTCAATGCCAAGCAACCTACCGACATGGCCAGGAGGCAGCAGAAGGTGGGTACCCTACAGGGGGGGGGGGTCACTGCTGACATTCATGGATGGGGGCAACAGGAGTGGGGCCTGGGACCTGGACTACCAATACATTGCAACCATTTATTTATATGTATTTTTTATTTTGCACCCTCTTTTTTTTTTTTTGCACCCTCTTAGGTTAGTAGAGTCAATCAATGGGAGCTCCAGAATCACAGCAGCGCCCTCCCATAACCCAGCATCTCCTCCATAGGCGTCACCAACCCCCGGCTCCATGTAACAGCGACACCTACAGGCCGCAGCCGCCACACAGGGGAGGGATGGCTTACTGTCAGCTTTTGCTCCAGGATCATTTGTTTATCTGCCATCCAGCAAAAAAAAACCCATCCCATTCATAGAAACAGCCCCCCCCACCTGGGCTAATACCCTCCTCTGAGCCGCGCAGTCAGGCCGCCGCTGCGGAGTGCGCTCAGTCAAAGAGCTGGCAGGGGTAATCGATACACCTATGTGCAGCATGCTGGAATGATTGCAGCATCAGTAAATCATGGTGGGATTTTTTCCCCAGGGGGGGGGGGGGGGGCGTGATATCGTAAAGGTTGGGTGAAAAAAAAAAAAAACAAAGGCGTGCAAAGAGCAGAGAGCAGGCTGCAGGTGGGTCGGTGAGGTTTTTCGATACCCAAAAAATCATCCGCACACATCCACTACTGAAAGTGACACTCAACTCTGGTTTTAAAGAGATAAAAAAATATTCTAGTATACATTCTGGACTCAAAAAAGTATTTTCTATTGCCCTCAGACTCCTCCAAATCTTTAAATTTGGTTTGTTTTTGCTCCTGTGATCCGACATCCTGTTAGAGGGTGTCTACATTTGTTCTCCATGGTCCCACTGTATGTAGGAATGGGCTCACACATGAGATGGGGTATGGACTATAGACTATGGACCATAGACTATGGGATGTGGACTAAAGACTATGGGGTATGGGCTATGGACTATAGGTTATGGGGTATGGACTATAGGTTATGGGGTATGGACTATGGACTATAGGTTATGGGGTATGGACTATAGGTTATGGGGTATGGACTATGGACTATAGGTTATGGGGTATGGACTATAGATTATGGGGTATGGACTATAGGTTATGGGGTATGGAATATAGACTATGGGATATGGACTATAGACTCTGGACTATGGGATGTGAATTAAAGACTATGGACTATGAACTATAGGTTATGGGGTATTGACTATAGATTATGGGGTATGGACTATACACTATAGGTTATGGGGTATGGAATATAGACTATGGGATATGGACTATAGACTATGGGATGTGGATTAAAGACTATGGGCTATGGACTATAAGTTATGGGGTATGGACTATAGACTATGGGGTATGGACTATAGACTATAGGTTATGGGGTATGGACTATAGGCTATGGGATATCGGCTATGGACTATAGACTATGGGTTATGGAGTATGGGTTATGGAGTATGGACTATAGGTTATAGGGTATGGACTATAGACTATGGGGTATAGACTATAGGTTATGGGGTATGGACTATAGACTATGGGATATGGGCTATGGACTATAGACTATGGGGTATGAGGTATGGACTATAGACTATGGACTATGGGTTATGGAGTATGGACTATAGACTTCAGGGTATGAACTTTGGGTTATGGGTTTTGGGCTATGGACGATTGGTTATGAGCTATGGACTATGGGTTAGAGGAATTGAATTTATTCTCACTTGAGAAGAGAAAATTAAGGGGGGGCGGGTTTGATCAACATGTACAACTACATAAGTGGTCAGTATAGTGAACTTGGTGAAGAGTTATTCACTTTAAGGTCATCACAGAGAACAAGGGGGCACTCTCTACATTTGGAGGAAAAGAGATGTAATCTCCAAATATGGAAAGGCTTCTTCGCAGTAACAGCTGTGAAAATGTGGAATAGAGTCCCTCAAGAGCTGTTTCTGGCCAGCTCAGAAGATTGCTTTTTTTAAAAAAGTTCTTGATTCTTTCCTTAATGTACATAATATAACAGGATACTAACATTTATAGGTAAAGTTGATCCAGGGAATATCTGATTGCCTCTCGGGGGATCAAGAAGGATTTTTTTTTCCTGCTGGAGCAAATTGGACCATGCTTTGTTGCCGTTTTTTTGCCTTCTTCTGGATCAACTGTGGGTATGGGATTGTGATTGTAAAAATTATAATTTTTTCCCTTTTATTGGTTGAACTAGGTGGATTCAACCAGACTAGCCATGTAACTATGTACCTATGTGGCTATGGGATGTTGGCTATTGGCTTTGAACTATTGGCTATGGGATTTGTAGTGTTCATAGAACAGGGATATGCAATTTACGGACCTCCCGCTGTTGCAAAACTACAAGTCTCATCATGCCTCTGCCTCTTGGTGTCATGCTTGTGGCTGTCAGAGTCTTGCTATGCCTCATGGGATTTGTAGTTCAGCTGGATGTCCGCTAATTGCATATCTCTGGCATAGAGCATTGCACTTGACAGCTACCAATGTGCATTTCCTGTTCCAAAAAAATGGAAGTGAGGGGAAAAGGAAAGCGTTGGGAGCTCACATTATAGGGAGGCAGAGAAACACAGTAAGAAACAATTTAATGAAAAATAGATTACAGGGCTCTTATGGATGTGTATGGATTATTTTTGGAGAATAAAAACTTAATGGCCCTGTAATCTGTTTTTAATGAAATGTTTTTTTACTGTCTTTTTCTGCCCCCCTATAATGGGAGCCCTCACCATCTCCATTTCCCCCTTGCTTCTGTATGTGTAGAATGAGCAGTGCACATTAGTTGTGGTCATGTAGACTACTTTCTACATACTACAAATCCATAGCTCCCAACTGTCCCTGATTTCAAGGGACTGTCCCTGATTTGAGCAATGTCCCTCTGTCCCTCATTCCTCCTCATTTGTCCCTCATTTTGGTCTGATCTATATAGTTGTATATAAAATGCACTTTTTATCTTTCAAAAAGTGTTTCCCAGTGCTAAACCTTTCATCCAATTTCTAAATTGCTGCATTTGTAAATTTTCAAAGCATATATAAAGGAATAGTAGTGGTAAAAAAAAGCCCTTGTGGATTTGATTAACCTTTTTTTTTTTGGTTAATTCTCCTTTAAGGGGGTGTGGCAGCGGGCGTGTCCTATGTCTACATACCTTGGTAGTAGGTGTCCCTCATTCCCATCTCAAAATGTTGGGAGGTATGCAAATACCATAGTCCACTGGTCTACAAAATGTATCCTGGGGGGCCAGATGCGGCCCTTTGCTTGCTTTTATCTGGCCCTCAGGGGCACTATTCCTGCCATTGACACCAACAATGGGGCTCTATTACCCCCCCAATACCAAAGATGGGGTACTGTTTACAACCTCTAACACCAGGAAAAAATGTCTCCTCCCTAAAGCCTGAAGGACACTAGGGTGGTGCTTTGTTTAAAAAGGTTGGAGACCCCAGCCATAGTCTATCTTGGGAGTGAGCAAGAGAGGGTGGCTACGTCCTACATACAGTGGGTCCACAGAGAACCAATGTAGCCACCCTCTAACAGGAAGTCAAATCACAGCAGCAAAAAATAAAAGAGGGGAGGTGGGATTTGGAGGGGACTGAGAGCAATAAAAGGGACTTTTCTGAGTTTAAATATTACACTTATTTTTTAAATCCAGAGTTTAGTGTCACTTTAACATCCCAGCACTGTGGCTTAGTGGTTAGCACTTCTTCTGCAGCAGCTGGGTTCTTGGATTGAATCCCAGCCTGGACACTATCTGCATGGAGTTTGTATGTACTCCTTGTGCTTGTCCTCTCGCATGCCATAGACATTCTGGTAGGTTCACTGGCTCAGTGGAGTGTGCCCAAGATGGCTGCCTCCCCTGCATTAGGGGTATGGACTTAGCAGGGCATTTAGGTGGCCTGTCTGGGGGTTCTGGTGACCAGCACCAAGGGCATAACTGTAGTCATTATAGACTACATGGCTGCTCTAGGGCTCAGCAGTGAAGGGGGCTCACTATGGTCTGCCCCAGAATGGTGGGTAGCATATTGTCATTTTACTGTAGATGAAACAAATGCATTTCATTCAGTTACCTGCATTGCTGCAGAAGCTATTACGGTGCCACCAGATAATCATTTGGAATGTCACAGGTTTTATTGGCACTTTTGCCTTGCAGTTCTGGGGACCTCAGTCTGTATGCCAACCAGGACACTACCTGCATGGGGGATGCATGTTCATTCACTATGGGGATTTATAGCACCTTACATATTGTGCACTCATCATAAAGTGCCCTCAAGGAGCTTACAATCTAGGGTCCCAATCTCCCTATGGGATTATTTTTCTAAAGGCAAACCAGCTCTTCACTTTGCATAGGAATTTGCACTTTGCAAGGGGATTTGTCTCAGAGCTTAGTAAATAAGGTGAAGCTCTGTTGACTTACATGATCCAATCATGTGTGGGCAAAATGCTGTTTTTTTTTTCTTGCACGCCATCGGATATTCTTTGCAAAGTGAAACTTCACTGCATTTACTAAGCTTTGGAGCAGATTTCTTTGCAAAGTGCAACATCCCTTTCAAATAGAACAGTCTATTTGCCTTTAGTAAATCAACCCCATATGTGTATATTATTAATATTACATTTTAACAGGTTCCAATTAACCTACCAGCATGTCAGAGGAAACCCAAAAAAGCACAGAGAGAACATGAAAACTCCATGCAGATAGTGTCCAGGACCAGGACATGATTCAGGGACCCTGCAAGACAGGAGTACCAACCACTAAGCCACTGCTCTGCCCCATGTTCTCCCATGTACTTTGGTTTCCCTCACTCCACAGACATGCTGCTAGGTTCACTGGCTTCTGCCTAAATTGGCTCTAAAATGTGTATGAATGTACGAGGAGTCTTCAAAAAGTTTCCACACTTTTTTATATTTAAACTTCTTAGCGGTATTCCTGATTTCCATACCAAGAGCGGTAACCCAGAGCCACACTCAGGGCTGCATCGCACAGTATCCTGGGAAAGCTACTTACCCTGTCCCCTGGATCCTGTGATGTCTCCCCGCACTTTTTGAGTTTCCCGCCGGGCACCGCTCCCGTGCGTCGCGCCACTCGCAGGGAACGGATCCCGGCATACAGTACATCGGGCGGAAGACACAACGGGGAGACAACACAGGATCCAGGGGACAAGGTAAGTGTCTTCCATCCCGATGTACTGTGTGCCGGGCAGTGTTGGTCATCTTACTTTAAAAAAGTAATTAGTTAAGTTACAAATTACTTCTCCCAAAAAGTAATTGCGTTAGTGACTCAGTTACTACATTGGAAAAGTAATTCGTTACGCAGCAAAGTAACTGACTTTTTTTTTTATATTCTATACGTGTAACTAAGGGGCGGGTCTAGTATTACTGTAAGCAAGGGGCGCATTTATTATTATTGTTATATGTGGTGTAACCACAAGGGGCTGCTCTATTATTACTCTTACCAAGGGGCAGATCTGTTATAGCGTGTAAGCAAGGGGCGGGTCTATTATTATTATATCGTGTAAGGGGCGGATGGCTACAGAAGAGGGCGAATGTTAAATTAATGGGCAGAGCTCTATATATAATAATAATAAATGCGCCCCTTGGTTACAGTAATACTAGACCCACCCCTTAGTTACACGATAGATGCCCCTTGCAGAGTAGCACGAGCATCGGGAGCGTGCGGCATCGCCTAGTACATTTACATGTTAACTGCGCCTGCACGGTGTAGAGTTCACTCAGAGCTGTTTAGGTTCGGCAATTTTCGGAAGCTCCGTAGTCCTTCGTACTGCGCAAGCCCTGCGCCTGCGCAGTACAGGGGGTCCTTATCCGGCGGGGGAACTTTTTTTGGCAGGACACCGGAATTACACTACTGCCATCTAGTGGCAGTAGATGTAATTGAGGTAACTCCGCCCAAGTAATGGGAACTGCGTTACCATGAGGGGAAAAGTAATCAGTTAGATTACTCGTTACCCTCTAAAGTAACTGCGTTATGTAACTCTGTTTATTTTAACTCAGTTACTTACATCACTGGTGCCGGGCTCCGTTCCCGGCGAGTGGTGCGATGCACGGGAACGATGCCCAGCGGGAAATTAAAAAAGTGCAAAAAACAGAACACATACACTACACTGTTCAATCTTACAGATTACATTACTGTATCACATTATTTAACATCCTTTTTTTCCCTAGTGCTTTGTCCAGTGCCCTGCATGCAGTTTTATAGTATATATACTGTTCTTTCTGCCTGGAAACTGGAGATTGTCCATAGCAACCAAAAAGTGTCCCTTTACATCAAAAAGCAGTTTCAGACCAGCTAGAAAACAGCGATAATAAATTAGAATCACTTGCAGAATTGAGCGATAGTGATTTGTGGGGAGATTCATCATCAAACACTGAAAGTAATGACAGCGACAATTCTACAACTGAGCATATTTCAGTGTTTTTGAGTTGATTACATTGTTGAATAAATGTTTTTATTATTATATTATTATTTTTGATAATTTTGTATAGTTATTTATTATATTATAATTTATGATTTTGTGTTTCAAACTTTATCATACTAGACTCTGGTTTGGACAGATTTATGCATGTTATTCTTAAGAATTACAGGCCTACAATATAAAACGCCAAATTTCTATGCAAAACAATATACTGCTTTCTGACATAATCATACCGCCAGGGAGGTTAATAGAGTTAAAGTGCGGAAACTTTTTGAAGAATCCTTGTATATGTTAGTTGGGGACCACAGAGTGTAAGCTCCTGTGCAAAGGCTCGGATGTGAATATACAATATGTACAGTGCTGCGTAAATTGTTGGTGATATATAAATACCTCTAATAAAAAATAGATAATGGAATAATTCTCTGATTGGATGAGGTGGAGAGCATCACTTCCCACCTCTTCACCTCATCCAATCAGAAAACACTTTGCATTCAAAGAACACTTTGCATTCATTCAGACAATGCAAAGCATCCTATGAATGGTGCGCATGTGGAGTGGTTGCCTTTTTGTGTTCATAATGCATCTGGCGGGCCGCAGGGGACGGGATGCAAGTGGAGATCCCTGGAGTAGTGGTGTCTACTTGTCTACAGTGATTTCCAGTTTCCAGGGGCATCAGTCAGGTATGGCATGTACATAGTTGGTCCAAGCTAGACCAATGTAACTATGTAAAACATGCCCCCCCCCCCATAAGATTAATTCTTTTATACAGCAAAGAGGGGATTTCACCATGTCAGACAGGTGTGTTGTTGCCACATCCCTGTTGTGTAACAAGAAAAGAAAATCCCCCTTCGTTGGGACTTTGTAGACAACAACCACACATGGGTAGATTATAGAATTAATTTTTATTGTGTAAATATTAAATCATTCGATCATGAAATGATCATTTGTTTAAAAAAGACATGTTAGAGAATATACATATTACAAAATCAAAAAAGAAAAGACAAAAATCATAACAGGTTTCATGATTTTAAAAATTATTGATCTCAGGTACCCGACGCATTTCTGGTTTAAGCACCTTCGTCAGGGGAATTTGATAAGAGTATATGCAGTCATAGTTTTGTCTTACTACAAAAATAGAAAAAACATATCATAGCAATAAAACATGGAGATTGACAACCATGGGAGACAAGTGGACGACAGTTACTGTAAGCGACACCTACCACAGTTGTCAATTTCTATGATTAGTTTTTTTCTATTTTTGTAAGACAAAACTATGACTGCATATACTCTTACCAAATACCCCTGACGAAGGTGCTTAAACCAGAAACGCATCGGGTACCGGAGATCACTCTGTACCAGAGAGTAAAATGTATTTTTCATATCGTGTAACCTGTCGTGTTTTTTGTCTTTTTTCTTTTTTTCTTTTTTCTTTTCTTTTTTGATTTTGTAATATGTATATTCTCTGACATGTCTTTTTTAAACAAATCATCAGTTCATGATTAAAGATTTTATATATACACAATAAAAATATATTTTCTAATCTACCCATGTGTGGTTGTTGTCTACAAAGTCCCAACATAGGGCGATTTTCTTTTCTTGTTAATTCTTTTATACTGTACAGAACATGTCTCTGTTTTCCCGGTCCTGACATGACTTGGAATTTGGAGATACTGAGATACTGGGGTTGATTTACTAACAACATAGAAAGTTCTTAGTAAAGTGAATTTTCACTTTGTCAGGTGAAGTTTCCCTTGAATTAGCTAATGAGGTAAAGTTAGGGGAAAATTCACGTTGCAAAGTGAATCTGCTCATCTGCTTTAGATAACCAACTCGAATGTGTCAAGACAGTCTGAGATGTCTATGCCTTGTGCTAGAAAACAGTGTAGCTAATAATTATTGAAGGAAAAGCCACCACTTTGTAACCTTCTAGGAAAACTGAGATTTTTTTTTTGTGAGTGCAAAGTGTATTGTTACAATTTATTCACCATAAAATATACTTTGTCACACCTTTAACCGCTTCAGCCCCGGACCATTTGGCTGGCCAAAGACCAGAGCACTTTTTGCGATTCGGCACTGCATCGCTTTAACTGACAATTGCGCGGTCTTGCGACGTGGCTCCCAAACAAAACCAACATCCTTTTTTCCCCACAAATAGAGCTTTCTTTTGGTGGTATTTGATCACCTCTGTGGTTTTTATTTTTTGTGCTATAAACAAAAAAAGAGAGACAATTTTTAAAAAAAATGCATTATTTAAACTTTTTGCTATAATAAATATCCCCCAAAAATATATTAAAAAAAAAGTTTTCCTCAGTTTAGGCCGATACGTATTCTTCTACATATTTTTGGTAAAAAAAAATCACAATAAGCATTTATTGATTTGTTTGCGCAAAAGTTAAAGCGTCTACAAAATAGGGGATAGATTTCTGGCATTTTTATTAATAATTTTTTTTTTTACTAGTAATGGCGGCGATCAGCGATTTTTATCGTGACTGCGACATTATGGCGGACTCATCGGACAATTTTGACACATTTTTGGGATCACTGGCATTCATACAGCGATCAGTGCGATTAAAAATGCATTGATTACTGTAAAAATGTCACTGTCTGTCATTGATTGGCTGTTCCCGGTCATCGGGAAAGCCGATCAATGACGTCAGACGTCAGCCCCGCCCCCTAATGTAAAAAAAAACACACACGTCATAACCCCTCCCCTCCCCCTAGTGGTTAACTCTTTCACTACAACTGTCATTTATACAGGAATCAATGCATTTAAATAGCATTGATTGCTGTATAAATGACAATGGTCCCAAAAATGTGTCAAAAATGTCCGATGTGTCCGCCATAATGTCGCAGTCACAATAAAAATCGCTGATCGCCGCCATTACTAGTAAAAAAAAAATTAGTAAAAATGCTATTAAACTATCCCCTATTTTGTAAACGCTATAACTTTTGCGCAAACCAATCAATAATCGCTAATTGCGATTTTTTTTTTTTACCAAAAATATGTAGAAGAATACGTATCGGCCTAAACTGAGGAAAAAAATTTTTTTTTATATATTTTTTGGGGATATTTATTATAGCAAAAAGCAAAAAATATGGCATTTTTTTCAAAATTGTCGCTCTATTTTTGTTTATAGCGCAAAAAATAAAAACCGCAGGGGCGATCAAATACCACCAAAAGAAAGCTCTATTTGTGGGAAAAAAAAGGACGGCAATTCTGTTTTGGAGCCACGTCGCACGACCGCACAATTGTCAGTTAAAGCGACGCAGTGCCGAATCGCGAAAAGGGGCCTGGTCCTTTGGCTGCCAATTGGTCCGGGGCTGAAGTGGTTAAAGGCCTTTTTTGGAAAGCAAAAAAATTTGTTCAGACGCTGAGGTTAGAGCCATTTCAAGTGCCAACCTTTTTCTAAACGCGGTAACTCGCATTTATCCACATTTTGTTTACAGGCGTTTTTAGTTTTTTTACTACTTTTTTTTTTCAACCGCTTCTAAACGCGGTAACGCGCATTTAAAAACGCGGCATGTAAACGCTGCAAATTATTACTAAGCTCTGGGGCAACTGCACTTTGGAAAGTGCACAGTCTATTTGCCTTTAGTAAATAAACCCCATAGTATCCATCTTTCTATCATGTTTTTTCATTCCCTTGCATGTGATTGGCTATTCTTTGCAAAGTGAAGCTTCATCTCATTTACTAAGCTCTAGGGAAGTTGCACTTGCAAAGTGCACAGTCTGTTTGCCTTTAGTATATCCACCTCTATATACATTGAGAAATTGTTGTGTATTGATAATAAAAGAAGCCTGTTTTGCAAAGCATAGAGTACATTGACTCTTTGGTGGCCATAACTTGGTGGTCCTACATCTCCACGTCTGGCTCTCCAGAAAAGCTTCTCTGGCAGAGCCTCAGAGCCGGTGAAGGTGCCTGTGTGCTAATGGAAGCTGGCAGGCCTCAGTACACGACTTGACAATACATCAAAGACCCCAGCCTGGGATTGGCACATCCCCAGCCTTTGCGGCGCTGCCTTTGATTCTTTGACATTAAAGGAAGCCCAAGCAGACCCCTTGCAGATAGACAACCATGGAGTTCACTTGTGGCTGAAAGATGTACGCAGGGATTAAACCACAGGGGCGGTCATTTCATCTCATTCCATTGCTGTTTTATTTGGTTTGTAATTGGGAATCATATGGTACATAGCATCCATTGAACCAGGACAACCTTGTTTACTAACAAGAATTATATTGTTGGCCCTAGCAACCAATCAGAATCAGCTTTTGGTGGTTACAGTTGATGTGAACCCTAACTGAATGACATTTAGTTTGCTAAAGCAATGTATATCAAAAACATTATCATTTTATAGCAATTATTTATTTTTCCGATTTCTTTTTTCTTTTTTCTTTTCATCTATTCATGCATCTCAGTGCTGCTGATGTATTGCTACCTTGTTGTAGCCTCTTCCTGCTCACCTGCAATCCAGATACACTAAACAATGAACAAAAAAAAAAGAGGGTGTACCAACCTAGCACGTTACCTTTTATATACCATTTATTAGTAAAATAGAGCAAGTGTTATACTCACAAACTAATATATATATATACATCATCATCAATAAAATCCAGCAACAGAAACGCCAGAACCACTGCACAAACCTCCATTTGCAGAAAGGAGCCATGTAAGTCTGAAAAGGCTAACGCGTTTCAAGGGATATCCTCCCTTCTTCAGAGCCCTGAGGTGCTGTGGTGGCTTCCCTTCTACCACAGGGGATTGTTCTCTTGGATGAGGATCCTAATATCACTGCCTCACCTTTCCACCTTGGCCAATCGGAGAACACTGTGCATTCATTACGAAAATACAAAGTGTTCACTGAATGGTGCCTGTGCCAAGCAAGTGACCTCCTGTGTTCATTAAGCAGCACAGCAGTCACTTGGCACGCGACCCGGAAGCTAGCGGCCATCATTGCAGTAGTGGTGCCAGCTTCCTAAGGGATTGGCCAGGTATGGGGTATACATACTTAAAGAGAAGTATGGGAATATTTTTTACTTTAGAATCCTACTTACCTAGGTGGATGTTGCATTGGTTCCCCCCCTGCCAGCTCTAAGGCTGAGAACCGAGCGATCAAACACCGCCGATCGCTCAGTTTTCTGAGCTCCCTAAGCAGAGAGCTGGTGGCTGTCAGTCACCACTGTCCACTGGCTCTGCTCCCCCCATGCTCACTGGAGAGCTGGGCTGGGGAGGGGGCTGGAACAGCTGGTTTAGGCTCTCAGCAGCTTGCTGAGAGGCTGTGCCAGGTGTCGGTCCAGACATGTGGGCAGATCCCGACCCGTGATTTTGCCAGAGCCTGGACACCGGCTCTGTGACGTCAGCTGACAGCGTATTTCAGCCCGCTGTCTGCTGAAAACAGGTCACAGGTGTGCAGAATGAACTGCAAACAAGCTTTTGACTGTATTTCTTTACCTTCATCCAAGCTGGAACAATGAAACTATGCAAACGTATTTATACCTAAACTTTAGCTTTAACAGTTACCTATTATACTGTACATCTATTAAATTAAATAAGAATGGCTCATAATCAAGAATAGTTCATAATCTAATTTTCTCACAATCTAATTAGCATCTTTGCTATAATTTACCAACCCGACTATTTGTGGAAAAGCTTCCTGAGGCTTACTTTTTGAAAATCTGAGCAGCCAATCAATTTGCGTACTTTTAGAGCTGTGAGAATAATGAAAAACACTTGCTGATTGGTTACTATTGGGTAGTGTACAAGACATACTATCCCGCATCTCATTCAATAATCCTCAATGCTTTTCCAGCAAAGAAAATGTGGTTATTGTAATGCCCCGTAAACACAAGCGGATTTTCCGTCTGAAAAATCTTGGATGGTTTTTCCAACGGAATTCCGCTCAAGCTTGGCTTGCATACACACGGTCACACAAAAGTTTGCTGAACTTTCGACCACCAAGAACGCGGTGACGTACAACACTATGATGAGCCGAGAAAATTAAGTTCAATGCTTCCGAGCATGCGTCAAATTGTTTCCTGACCATGCGTAGGAATTTTGCGCGTCGGAATTGCTACAGACGATCGGAATTTTCGATCAGAACCTTTTCCGATCGCAAAAATTGAGAACATGCTCTAAATCTTTTGATGGCTGGAATTCAGCCAGCAAAAGTCTGATGGAGCATACACACGGTCACATTTTCCAACCAAAAGCTCTCATTGGACTTTTGCTGGCCAAATTTCCGATCATGTGTACGCAGCATTACCGTGTCTGAATGATTCCTGTTGTATGATGGTCTACTTTTATATACTATATTATGCTATGTGTGCAGATCCTTCCGCAGTGTCTGTTTTTCTAATTATTCAGAAGAAGAGATAAGGGTTGACCTACTGTTAAAGAGTTAAACATGGTAGCCAATCAGCTTTTAACTTAAGCTTGTTCTATTAAGCTTTGACAATAAGACCTGCAAGCTGATTGGTTTCTATGCAGAGCTGCAACAGATTTTGTACTCTACAGTTTTAGTAAATCCCCCCCCCCCCCCTTGTGTTAAATACCTTTCCATTTAATTCTATAAATAATTATTTGATGATCCTGCCCTAGTGGTGTCTGTATGTATCTTCTTAGCTACAAATGTCCCCAGACAATTGTTGCATCCTGTATTCTTCATGCCTGGTGTGGGGGCAATAAAGGGATTGAACGATATTCTGATCAGTTGTTCATCATTGAATTATATGTAAACCCAATCACTAAAATCATATGGAAGCTTTAACATGTTAAAGTCATTTTAAAAGTAATTTTCAGTATTTTTATATCTGTAGCTTTCATTAAAAGTAATACCTGGTGATCCTGCAATGAAGGTTCTTGATCATGAACTTACTGTTGCAGGCAGCCATTCTCAACCAGGGTTTCCGTGGAATCTTGAGGTTCCTCCAGAGGTTGCTATGGGCTCCCCAAGCTGTGGCTAGGTTCTGTTGAAGGCATGGATGGGTTCCTCCAGAGGTTGCTAGGGGGTCCCTAAAGAGGAGGTCCACCCAGCCCTGCACCGCTGATCATGTGTTACCTTGTGTTGCGGTAACAACTGGTAAAACATGTGAAGCCTAAGGCCCCTTTCACACTGAAGCGCTTTGCAGGCGCTAAAGTTCTAAAAATAGCGCCTGCAAAGCGCCTTCAAACAGCCGTTGCTGTGTCTCCAGTGTGAAAGCCCGAGGGCTTTCACACTGGAGCGGTGCGCTTGCAGGACGCTGAAAAATGTCCTGCAAGCTGCATCTTTGGTGCGCTGTAGGAGCGGTGTATTTACCGCTCCTAAAGCGCCCCCTCCCATTGAAAACAATGGGGCAGTGCTCCGAACCCGCCCGCAAAGCGCCGCTGGAGCGGCGCTTTGCGGGCGGTATTAACCCTTTTTCGGCTGCTCGCGGGGGGTAAAACCGCCCCGCTTGCGGCCGAAATGCGCCGCTAAAACGACGGTAAAGCGGCGCTAAATATAGCACCGCTTTACCGCCAGCGCACCCAGCGCCTCGATGTGAAAATAGCCTTAAACTTCTCAGTACAGAAAGCAGTGCTAAAATCTAAAATGGAACAGCGAATAGCATCAAAACTGATTTTAAGTTTCATAATAAAGTATGGTTGGCTGCTAAGGGTTATGTAATTTTCTATCTGGATGTTGAGAGAAGTAAATATGCATGTGAATACAGCTAAGACTGCATGGGGGTTATTTACTAAAACTGATGAGTGCAAGATCTGGTACAACTCTGCATAGAAAGCTGAAGTTAGAAGCTGATTGGCTACCATGCATAGCTGCACCAGATTTTGAGTGCACCAGTTTTAGTAAATCTACCCCATGTCTCTTTGTGTGTTTGATGCCCGTGTTATGTAACGAATGCTAATATAGTAATATCCTGTAGCATTTCAGTTATGACGAAACTATCTAGGTGAGACTGACCAATACCTATTTTATAATTTGTACCGGCCAAGAATGTGACAGGTAATAATGCGTTGTCTTTCAGCAGTTAGAGAAATAGATATTCCACCATGACCTGTCAATTCTTTACTAGACTAAAGCTGGTCATAGATGGATCGTTTTTTTTTTTTTTTATCAGCCTGCCAGCTAATTGAAGTAAAAATATACGGATTCCCCAATCCACACTTTCAATGTGGATGGAGGGATCCTCCGCTCTGCTCTATTGTATGCTGACAGCGAGGAACTCCTCTGCTGTCTGAATACACTGATCAGTGCTGCAGTCAATTGGCTGCAAATCATATAAAAATATATGAAAATATTCCAACGTTCCTGTTCTAGAAAAACTGATCATTTAACTTTTCTGTAGTGGGAACGGCCATAGATGGATCTAAATTTGGTTGGACCCTGCTACTGAACCAGTCGAATTTTGATCTAGCTATTGCCAGCTTTAGGCCCCTTTCACACTGGGGCGTTTTTCAGGCGTTTTTCAGGCGCTTTATCGTTAAAAAAAGCGCCTGTAAAGCGTTTGAAAGAAGCCTCATCTGCAATCCCAATGTGAAAGCCCAAGTGCTTTAAGAGCCCTTTCACACTGCCAGCGCCCGAAAAACGCTCGTAAAGCACCGCTTAAACTAGCAGCGCTTTACCAGCATTTTTCAAGCGCTTTTAACCCCTGCTAGTGGCCAAATAAAGGGTTAAAAGTGCCCACAAAGCGCTGCTGCCAAAAGCGCTTTTTGGGTGTTTTTCAGGCACTTTTTGGGCGTTTTGCAGGTGCTTTTTGGGCATTTTGCAAGCGCTTCCCATTGATTTCAATGGGAAGGGGTGCTTTAGGAGCGGTGTATTCACCGCTCCAAAAGCGCTGCAAAGAAGCTGCTTGCAGGACTTTTTTTGACGCCCGGCCAGCACAGCGCCTCAGTGTGAAAGCACTCAGGCTTTCACATTGGGATTGCAGATGAGGCTTCTTTCAAGCGCTTTACAGGCGCTTTTTTTAACGATAAAGCGCCTGAAAAACGCCTGAAAAACGCCCCAGTGTGAAAGGGGCCTTAGGATTGAGCTGCCCAGAGCTGTAGATCTTAATAAGGGTACATATACAGTACATAAAACCCAACTGTGTCTCATTTGAAACCAATCTCCATCCATCTTTTGTCCATAGGTTTTCCTTTTTCAAGTCTCACATATTCATCAGTATAATTATAAGTACTTATTAACGACAATGATTTACATTTGCTCCAGCAAAATAGAGGTGCCGCTCCAGGCTCCTTCATCCCAATTCGGTGGCTCACACTGTGAGTGCTGGTTGGGGAGAGCCGTCCTGGCTCAGTGCAATAAATCCAACAGCATGTCTGACGGTCACTTGAGTAAAAGCAGCCTCAGTCCAGCTCCATCCAGGCCACGACACTGACACGTTTCGTCCCTTTCACAGGGCTTAGTCATAAATAAATGGGCCATGACTAAGCCCCATGGGCGGGGTGAGGCATGTCAGGGGGCGTAGCGTGAATGGAGCTGGGCTGAGGCTGCTTTTTCTCAAGTGACTGTCGGGCATGCTGGTGTGCGGCGTTCAGGACGTTTTTTTTACTGATTTACATTCCTTTAATTGCATTTTTCATGTAAATTTTTTTGTTCAATAATAATATGTAAAAAATATTAATATTATTTATAGCACTTGGCCAAAACAGTTCATTTTGGCCATTGTAGTAGACAGTAATTGTATGGAAAAACGTCTTTTGCGCATGAAACACAGAAGACCTGTTCATTTTGTCAGCTTGTAATGGGTTTGAGGTTAAAATGATGAAAGTGTGACAGGGGATGTCATACTTGAGAAAGTTAGGAAAATATGAATATTCTTTTAGTCTCTAGTTAATGTTTGATTCTTCTGATGTCATAGCAATGCTTTTAAAACACATTGGGATATATACAGAAATACGCAGATCAAAAGAAATGTAAGTGACATTTTCAACACATTGCAATTTTTACACAATTATGGAACTGCCGTTTTCCTCTGTAGCTGGTTTGTGTTATTACACATATAGGTGGGATAGAAATGAGCTTGTGATGCCCTTTGCAAAACATAATTGATGGTCTACACCAGAGGACTCCAAACTTTATAGTACATGGGCCACATCGTATATTTTACAAATATTTGCAGGCTGAAAAAAATCCCCATTAGAGTTACACTTACATCAGGATTCCGATCAGATTCCCTTTTACATCAGGATCCCCATCAGATTCCCTTTTACATCAGGGTCCCCATCAGAGTTGCCTTTTACATCAGGGTCCCCATCATATTCCCTTTTACATCAGGGTCCCCATCAGAGTTGCCTTTTACATCAGGATCCCCATCAGATTCCCTTTTACATCAGGGTCCCCATCAGAGTTGCCTTTTACATCAGGGTCCCCATCAGAGTTGCCTTTTACATCAGGGTCCCCATCATATTCCCTTTTACATCAGGGTCCCCATCAGAGTTGCCTTTTACATCAGGATCCCCATCAGATTCCCTTTTACATCAGGGTCCCTTTTACATCAGGGTCCCTATCAGATTCCATTTTACATCAGGGTCCCCATCAGAGTTGCCTTTTACATCAGGGTCCCCATCAGATTCCCTTTTACATCAGGGTCCCCATCAGAGTTGCCTTTTACATCAGGGTCCCCATCAGAGTTGCCTTGTACATAAGGGTCCCCAATAGAGTGGCCTTTAACGTCAGGGTCCCCATCAGAGTTGACTTTTACATCAGGGTCCCCATCAGAGTTGCCTTTTGCATCAGGGTCCCCATCAGAGTTGCCTTTAACATCAGGGTCCCCATCAGAGTGGCCTTTAACATCAGGGTCCCCATCTATTTTCAAACCCATGTGATTAAAATGCTTAGGAAACATTGCAGTGCATATATATAGATATATCTATATCTATAGATATATCTATATATAGATATATCTATATATCTATATCCATATATCTATATCTATATATCTATCTATCTATATATATATATACACACACTGAATCTGGGCACATTAGCTTCTTCAGTACATTTGGAGGACATCAATGACCAAGTGGTATTGAGCGTGGCAGTTCATCCACAGAAGTCAATGGCAGATCGTTGATAAGATCAATCCAATGCAATCCTGTCCAAAATAGCCCAGGCCCAGCGGATAGAACTGTCACATATTATAAATAAGGCTGGAGATCTCATTCCAAATTCAGATGTGCCGGTAACGGCAGCTAAAGTAACTTGACCTGGCGGACGTGTAAGTGGCAAATGCTGTGAAAGATCCAATATGCGTTTGGCTTAAAATAAGAGGCACATTTTCGGAGGAACTTACCATTCACTTACAATTCACCCAAGCAAATAAAGCTCTTTTTCTCAGAATCTTGTTTCTGCCATAAAACAATAAATATGAGAAAGCAGTTAGTGATTATCACTTCTACATTGTAGCATTGGGGCCATCGGTTTGAATCCCAATCACAACACTATCTGCATGGAGTTTGCATGTTCTCCCTGTGCTTGCGTGGGTTTCCTCTGGGTACTCCAATTTCCTCCCACACTCCAAGAACACATGGGTAGGTTAATTGCCTTCTGTCTAAATTGGCCCTTAGTATGTGTGTGTGTATGCTTGTGGGATTGGGACCTTAGATTGCAAGCTCCTTGAGGTCAGGGATTGATGTGACTGCACTGGTCCAAATCATTTGGTGGAGGGGGGATTATGGTGAAGGGTTGTTTCTCAGGGGTTGGGCCTGGCCGTTTAGTTCCAGTGAAGGGAACTCTTAAGGCGTCAGCATACCAAGACATTTTAAAGAGTTTCATGCTTCCAACTTCGTGGGAACAGTTTGGGGATGGCCCATTCCTGTTCCAACATGACTGCGCACCAGTGCACAAAGCAAGGTCCATAAAGACATGAATGATCGAGTTTGGGGTGGAGGAACTTGACTAGCCTGCACAGAGTCCTGATCTTAACCCCATAGAACACCTTTGGGATGAATTAGAGTGGAGACTGCGAGCCAGGCCTTCTCATCCAACATCAGTGCCTGACCTCACAATTGCGCTTCTGGAAGAATGGTGAAACATTCCCATAGACACACTCCTAAACCTTGTGGACAGCCTTCCCAGAAGAGTTGAAGCTGTTATAGCTGCAAAGAGTGGGCCAACTCCATATTGAACCCTACGGACTAAGACTGGGATGCCATTAACCACTTGCCGACCGGGCCATAGCCGAAAGACGGCTACAGCGTGGTCGTGTTTTTCTGGGAGGGCGTTCATAGACGTCCTCCCAGAATGTTGCTCTCGCGCACCACCTGGGGCGCGCTCCCGCAAACATCCGCGACCGTCATCACGCTGATAGCGGCCGTTTACCACATGATCAGCCCTGTCAAAATGATGGAGTGATCACTTGTAAACAAACCTCCCTCCCCTCTCTGTACTGATCAGTACAGTGCGAGGGGAGAGGGGGAGAGATTGCAGCAGCGCTGTGGGCTGGATGTGTAGCGCCCACAGCGCTGCTCAGTGACAATACACTGCAGTACTCTGCCCATACTGTGCAATACCCTGCAACACTGTGCAATACTCTGCCAGTACTCTGTAACACTGTGCAATATTCTGCCAATACTCTGCAACACTGCAATACTCTGAAATACTCTGCAACACTGCAATACTCTGAAATACTCTGCAATACTCTGCAATGAATTTGAACAGAAACAAAGAATTATTATTATTTTTTTTACCGAATTCTCTGTCTTTTTTGATTTATAGCGCAAAAAATAAAAAACCCAGCAGTGATTAAATAAAAAAAAAGGACAAAAATTTCATATGGGTACAGTGACTGGGTGACTGAGTAATTGTCATTCAATATGTGGGAGCACCAAAAGCTGAAACTTGGTCTGGTTAGGAAGGGTGTTTACGTGCTCAGTGGTCAAGTGGTTAAAGTTCATGTGCGTGTAAAGGCAGGTGTCCCAATACTTTTGGTAATATATATATAAGCTTTGAGCACTATTACTATCCATGTATGAGAGATTCAAGGATTGAAGATTTTGAGATGGATATCCCGCTGTCTTTCAGTATTTCAGTCTGCCTGATATAGGTGCTTGAAGGTGTAAGGAGATCGTTATTAGTCTGTTTTTTAGTGTGGATTGACTGATATTTTTGTTTGCTTAAGAATATACCTTTTTTGAAAAAACAAGTTAAAAAAAAGAAAAAAAGTAAAATCCATCAATCTTAATATGTTTTTATGCTTTATTAAAAAATGAGTGTCCTATATACTTTACTGATTTTGCATTGGGTTAATTCACGGAAGTAGAACTAGCTTGGATCTTATTTGCACTGTATGATAAAAGTCAGGAGCTCGCTGTTCTCTTGGGATATGGATGACTGAAGAGGTGGTGTCATTATTTCTGTGTAAGCAATTTATGTAGCTGCGGTAGTATATCTAAAAGCATCGGATCAGGCCTGTGACTCAACAGGCGAAAGATGCTTTTAGTCAAATGCCAAAAAAACAAGATGCAATTGGCTTCTGTTGTCAGTGACTCACCTGCAGCTTCCAACGTTTGCTTTGTTCTGGAAAATTTGGGGAATGGTGGGCAGCTCTAATGGTTATTGATCTCAGCACTTGAGATTTAAAGTGGTTCTAAAGCCTCTTTTTTTTTTACCTAAAATAAAAAAAAAAGGTTTATACTTAACTGCTCTGTACACTGTTATTGCACAGAGCAGCCCCAAACCTCCTCTTCTGGGGTCCCCCTGCTGGTGATCTCTGCTCCTTGTCTGTGTCGGCCCCCATACCAAGCTGAATACCATGGGGGCAGACGCACGGGCTTGCTCCCAAGCCAGGCTTCATGTGTTCATAGACACACACAGCGCGACCTGGCCCCGCCCCTTCAACCTCCTCACTGTGTTTGAGCGCCAATGCCTTCTGCTGCTTTCAGTCTGGCCTGTGAGACCAGACTGCACCAGCGCTGGTGCAGACGGGTAAAGCTCTGGATTGATACAGAACTCAGATAATTATTGGGGGGGTGGGGGTGGGTAGAGAGAGATTTTTTACCTAAATATAATTAAGGTAATAATAGTAATAGAATTTTCTGTAATAGGAATATTTTCTGTAATAGTACAGAAAACATACAAAAAAACAATAATAGCCAGATAAGAAATGCAAATGGTGAAAATTGTAGTCGAAAAAAGTCCCCTTACATTACTGGTCAATGAAGTGCCCTCTTTACTGGCCTTTCTCAACCCTTTATATCAAGGAGGAATCCTTGAAAACACTTTCCAGGCTCAGGGAACCCCTGCTAATATTACTATATCTACAGTTTAAGGCCTACAGAGTGATGGTCACTGGGAAGAATGCTCCTTATATTTGTAGTCACTGGCAAGAAAGCTCCCCTTACAGATGGCTAAAAAGATCATTGGTGTCTGTGGTTACTCATCTGAGAGGCAGGAATTGCCTATTGCTCAAGTAACCCCTGGCAACTTCTGGAGGAACCCTTGTTGACAAAGGCTGATCTGGAGTAACCCTGGTTGACAAAGGCTGATCTAGAGGAACCCTGGTTGACAAAGGCTGATCTAGAGGAACCCTGGTTGGCAAAGGCTGATCTGGAGGAACCCTGGTTGGCAAAGGCTGATCTGGAGGAACCCTGGTTTACAAAGGCTGATCTGGAGGAACCCTGGTTGACAAAGGATGATCTAGAAGAACCCTGGTTAACAAGGGCTGATCTAGAGGAACCCTGGTTGACAAAGGCTGATCTAGAGGAACCCTGGTTGGCAAAGGCTGATCTAGAGGAACCCTGGTTGGCAAAGGCTGATCTAGAGGAACCCTGGTTGGCAAAGGCTGATCTGGAGGAACCCTGGTTGGCAAAGGCTGATCTGGAGGAACCCTGGTTTACAAAGGCTGATCTGGAGGAACCCTGGTTGACAAAGGATGATCTAGAAGAACCCTGGTTAACAAGGGCTGATCTAGAGGAACCCTGGTTGACAAAGGCTGATCTAGAGGAACCCTGGTTGGCAAAGGCTGGTCTGGAGGAACCCTGATTTACAAATGCTGATCTAGAGGAAACCTGGTTAACAAAGGCTGATCTAGAGGAACCCTGGTTGACAAAGGCTGATCTAGGGGATCCCTGGTTGACAAAGGCTGATCTAGGGGAACCCTAGTTGGCAAAGGCTGATATAGGGGAACCCTGGTTGACAAAGGCTGATCTGGCAGAACCCTGGTTAACAAAGGATGATCTAGCGGAACCCTGGTTGACAAAGGATGATCTAGGGGAACCCTGGTTGACAAAGGCTGGTCTAGGGGAACCCTGGTTGACAAATGCTGCTCTAAAATGTTTAATATGGGCTATCAATTGTTCCTTTTTTTCTGATTATCAAGCCAGTGCTAGAGGCTTTGTTTTTTTATGCTTTTATTGTGTCTCTTTCTCTTCCCACATGCAAGTCCCTTGCTAGTAATAAACTGAGCTTTTACCATTTTCTCTGGGGGGAACAGATTGCTCATGTGCCTCTATAAATGTTTGCTGGACTCCAGTAGATATGTGTCAGCAATAAACTTTTTTAAGTCTGGCCATCTGTGGCAAATGGTTCCCTATCATTAAAGTCCAGTTATATTATTTGTGTCATTTTAAAAACGCTTTGTCCAGTTTTAGAAAAAAGAAAAACACCTTTTGTTGCTATGCTCACCAACTCTCTCATAGACTGGTCTTTCTTTGATCTGGCGCTGATCCTCTTCTGGGTGTATTGGCGTCCAGCCTCAATCAATAACTTGGGAGTGTTTTATCAAGCTGTAAAAAGCAGATTGATGATTGTCTCCTGATAGCTGTTGTATTATGACAGCTGATGTCGTGGTGAGTCCAAGGGGTTAAATCAAGTGGCGAGGAGACAATACAATGCCTCCTCACCACCTGTCAAACACCTCTGAAAAGCAATCAGAGTGAGGATCAATTTTCAGAGGAGCAGCAGTCCCTGCCGCACATGTGAACGAACTCGAAAATAGAACAGGAATTGTAGTTGGCAGTTTGTAAAATGTGTAGCCATTTTTAGTATAAAACTGTTTTGAATAAATTTGAATTGGATTTAGCATTAGGAATTCGAAAAAAATAAGGTTTTCATTGTATTGGAGTTTTTCTTTCGTATTTTTTTAATGACTTCCATCCACTTCCCAGGCATGTCTCTATAGTCTCCAGACAGTTTTTGTGCATGTTGTGATCTTCTTTGTAATTCTGTGTTAATTTGCATATAACATATTCATTTAACAGAGGCAGAACACCAATATCCAAGTAATGAGTAATTGGTGCATGTATGCAGTAATTAGTACATATATCTGAATATTATTCTCCTTAGTTCCTCATTAAAAACATAATATACTTCAACTTGATAGTTTAGTGTACTTTTAGCATTCTCCCTCTAGTCTTCGATATGGATCATTAATCTTGGGTGCCACTATTTCAACGATGGTGGATCTCAACGCAGGACTGATTTGATGATAATAAGGTAACTACATAGATTTAGGGGCTAATCTAACATTATAGAGTATGTTAAGGATTAATTCTGGTTAGGCTTAATTTTGCATTTTAAGGAATGCGTTACAGCATGCTAAAAACGTGCGTCCTACTTCTCCACAATAAAAATAACGTCTGTTCCCATCTCAGCGCTGCAGTACAGTGCGTTTTTCTCTGCATTTTAGTGCATTGGGTCAATGGCTGTTAAGCCTCTAAACATATTGTAAACATGCATCATACATGTCAAACAATGAACAATGAAACCGCATATTGATGCATAGCAACACACCTGCCTAACGTGACAAAATAATGCACCTCCACGCACATTCATAGGTGTAAATGTGTCCTAATGCCCTGTACACACGGTCGGAAATTCTGACCACAAAATCGGTCTGATTTTTTCAGACGGATTTTGTCCGACACTGGTGTTGCATACACACGGTCGGACAAAGTTGTCGGAAAATCCGATCATTCTGAACGTGGTGACGTTTGTTGCGTACGACGGGACTACGTAGAGGCTAGTAGCCAATAGCTTTGGTCTTGTAATGTGATCTGAGCATGCGTGGCACTTTGTCCGTCGGAAATTCGCTACTCACGATCGGAAAAAGTCAGATAGGACTTTGTTGTCGGAAAATTCGAGAGCAGGAGATAAAACTTTGTCCGTCGGAAAATCCGACGAAAAAAGTCCGATGGAGCCTACACACGGTCGGAATTTCCGGCAACTTTGTCCGATAGGACATTTTCCGTCGGAAAATCCGACCGTGTGTACGGGGCATTAGGACAAAGGCTAAAGAAGCCATTCTAAATCATGGTTCATCCAGGGGTTCTTTGAGCTGTGGCCAGTTAACCTCCCAGTTGACAGCGATTTCCTAATTCCAGAGCCAGCACTGCTTGGCAGAGCAGCTGCATGACACCAGTGATCTTTTTAGATCATTTAGGCAATTGTTCCTCCTGGCCACCAATGTAAGGGGGCATTTTTTTCCCCTGACCTCAAATAAATTGATTTCTGCAGGGGTTCTTCAAGACCTGAAAATTATTTAAATCCTTTGGGGTAAAAAAAAAAAAGTTGAGAAAGGTTGGACTAAAGGGTTAGTTCCCCTTTGTAAAAAAAAAAATACTCTTGGCAGTCCAAAGACACAATTTCATGTTTCTAATCTAATCTGGTTTTAAAAATTAGCATTTATGCTCCGCCCATATCTGTAGGCCATTTGTGCATGGAGTGAAGCCCGCCCCAAATGCTTCTATTAGTTTTCACAGATCTGTCCTGGCCTCTTCTCTAGGATGGACCAGCCATTAGTATGAATGCCCACTAGTGGTATAGGAGTGAGCACCATCCTTCTAAACCCTGCACATCAGCAGTTTCAAAAGGAGAGTTTGGTAATGCAGCCTCCATGTTTCTCTATTAAAAACACCAACAAAACTCATATCCCTGTCAGCGTATGTAGTCATTGGCCAATGGTGCTTCCCTTTTTGTGCAGCCCTCAAAACCCCTGCAGAAACGAATTAGTATTTTCCTATTGCCCTGTTATAGCAGTGATCTCTAGAAGTCTTGTGTAATGTGTCTTCAGTCTCAGACTCTCACGAAGCACATTTCCGGTCTCCAACTGCTATATGGCGTTGACAGTCTCCTGCAGCATATCTGCGCCATCTCTTGTGTCATGTCCATCGTTTCTGACCATATCTTGTGTCGTGTCCATAGTTTCTGACCATCTCTTTTGTCATGTCCATAGTTTCTCACCAACCCTTGTGTCATGTCCATAGTTTCTAAACCATCTATTTTGTCATGTCCATAGTTTCTGACCAAACTTTGTGTCATGTCCATAGTTTCTGACCAACCCTTGTGTCATGTCCATAGTTTCTGACCAACTCTTGTGTCATGTCCATAGTTTCTGACTAACCCTTGTGTCATGTCCATAGTTTCTGACCAACCCTTGTGTCATGTCCATAGTTTCTGACCAACTCTTGTGTCATGTCCATAGTTTCTGACTAACCCTTGTGTCATGTCCATAGTTTCTGACCAACCCTTGTGTCATGATCATAGATTCTGACCATCTCTTGTGTCAGGTCCATAGTTTCTGACCAACTCTTGTATAATAACCATAGTCTTTCACTATATATTGTTGTGTGTCTGCTGTCTCTGAGACTGAATGTTCGGTTTATTTTTTGTGCAGCCCTTTGGGGCTCTGGGAGGCTGCATTTGAGGCTTGAGTGGATGTGTGTCTGTGTAAATCCAGGAAGTGAACAGGCAGCAGCTTCAGCTGCCCACAGTTAAAATGGTTGCAGCCAGACTCAGTGGAGGGATATTTCTGCAGCATATTTGGCAAATACAGAATCACAGTATATCGAAAATAATATGCAAAGTGGTAGGAGGGAAGCTTCAGAATGGCAAAGGTTAGAGGTCGACCGATATATCGGACGATATTTGGCCTTTTTTAAGAAATCGTCATCGGCCGATTATGACCGCACCGTGCCCGTCGGCCTACGAGTGTTCCTCCTCCCTTCCCCACATTGGTAGAGCAGCGCTTGACACTTGCAGTGACAGTGCATGTTTTTAGCACTGGTCACTGTATTAGTGTCACTGGTCCCACTGGTAACCAATCAAAATACACGTATTGGGATTGTTTTACCAAAAATATGTAGCAGAATATTTATTGGCCATTTTTTTTAATTGGATGTGTTTTATAACAGAAAGTAAAAAATATTGTTTTTTTTTCCCAAAATTGTTGTTTTTTTTTGTTTATAGCGCAAAAAATAAAAACTGTAGAGGTGATCAAATATCACCAAAAGAAATCTCTATTTGTGGGAGAAAACGGACATAAATTCTATTTGGGTCCAGTGTTGCACGATCGCGCAATTGTTAGTTAAAGTAGCCGTATCGCATAAAATGGCCTGGTCAGGAAGGGGGTAAACCTTCTAGTGGTTAAACTTTTTTTTTTTTTTCGCACATCTTCAGTAGCTTCCTGGTTTCCAGGCCTGGATGTCATATATCCCAGGAGTCTTCATAGCACTTGTTTCTTTCATCTGTAGGAGAGGCCCCCCTGCCTTTATGGTCAAAGTGATTGTAAAGTCAAATTTTTTTCCCTATAAAAATAACAAACATGTTATACTTACCTGCTCTGTTGCAGTGGATTTGCATAGAGCAGCCCTGATCCTCCTCTTCTCAGGTCCCTCCTCTGTGCTCCTGGCCCCTCCCTCCTGTTCAGTGCCCCCACAGCATTCAGACACGGAGCCCCAGCCCCGCCCCCTCTCTCCCCTGATTGGCTAGCTGACTTTGACAGCAAGGGCATCCAAAGCCAGGAGAGAGAATCTCGGATGGCTGGGACACTCGTGGACATCGCTGGACAGAGAGGGACCTCAGGTAAGTGTTAGGGGGGCTGAGGGCGGCTGCTGCACACAGAAGGCTTTTTATTTTAATGCATAAAATGCATTGAGATAAAAAACCTTCTACCTTTACAACTCCTTTAAGCTAAGGGCAGATGGATTTAAGAAAAAAAGTGCTACATGAATGGTTTACCTTTACTCAAGATGGCCTCGGCTAGAAATGCTAGGAGGGAGGGGGTGTTTTTCAAAGCGATTTTAACAAAATAAAAAATGGAGACATGGATGGATGCGTGAGCTTGCTATGAATATTAAAAATGAATGAAATAGCATTTTCAGTTTGTAGTGCTCAGATACAGTTTAGTTCCGCTTTAGCATTTGGAGAGTCTATTTTTTTGCCCATAGCTTGGCAAGAAAAGTCAGAGTTTATATTTTCCAGTTGTAGAGGTGAAACAAGACCGCAATATAAAGACATGGCGTGCAGCTATGAGCCTCTGGAGCAAATACCTGCCAATTCTCTATAACAACATAGATTGTTTGTACAGCCAGATTTATTCCGGAGCTCCAGTGCATGGACCAGACAGCGCTGTCACCACAAATGTTATTAATAAATCAACAGCAGCCAAAAAGTGGAGTTTGTTTATGTGCAGCATGAAGGTAAATTACATTTGTCAATATTTCAGTAGAATGACTTTCCATTACAACTTAGACAAATGCAAGATCCCGAGGCGGTGGCTGCTCTCCGATGTCTGAGGACATAAGCTCTGGCTCTACAATGAAGCATAGGTGCTCATAGTAATGTTATTATGTAGCTAGATCACACCTGTCACGTTCCTGACGGCTGACCTTGAAGTGCAGAGGAAGGCCTCTCATACAACTCCAGCTTAGGGACCACCGATGTTGTAACAGTGGCCTCGAGAGCATGGTGGTGTAAGGGTGCCTAAACCTTCTTCCGTGTGCAGGGTGCATCACCAGGGTGGACCAGAAAGCCAGACAGCAGATGTTGGTAGATTAGCAGACTCTGGGCTGGCGACAGCAGGTAGCTGGAAACTGGCAGGAGTATGCCGGGCAGAGGAGACACCAGATGCATGGTCAACCAAGCCAGGTTGGCAACAGACGGTCAGATGCAGGCATAGACAGCAGGTAAAGAATGGTCAAGGTACAGGCAGAGTTCAGCAACGTTAGTTCAGGCAGATAAGCAAGAAACAAAAGGCAAAGGCCAAGGTTTAGGATAAGAGAGGTATAATGGAGTCAGAGGCAAGCCGGGTCAAATACAGGAAGCAGGATCAGGTTTCAGTAACACAGCTACAGCTGCAGATCAGACAGCAAAGTACTAGTGAACCCGCTGCACTTATATATGGCATTTGGGCCAACATTATTGGCGCATTGGTGTGTGCATGAATATTCATGCGCAGGCGCACATTTGTGGGCCTGGCTCAGTGGACACTCGTGGGATCGCGTGTGCGCATTTGCATCTGCCTTTGGGCAGCCGCTGCACTATGGCCAGCACGTCCTTGACAACAACCCATATTTAAAGGTGTTTTTATACATCGAAGGGACAGTTTTTCAGACTTTTTTAGGGCCTGTATCAATGAGCTTTGGGCTTGTGTCAATAGGAGACTGCAGCTTGCTTTCAGGAGAAACTTGCTTGCGTTTTCTCCTGAGACCATTTCGAATTTATTGACAAGGTTACTTGACCTGTATTGACCTCCTTCTAAGCTGCACCATACTGCGTTTGCATTGCCATAGAATAGAGAAGCAGTTCTTGGGGAGAGGTTAGCAGTAAAAATTAAAACATGTCACCTCTAATCAATCCACAGCTTCCTTTCAGGCTGCCTCTCTCTAACTGAAACTCTACACAGAGCTGTACAGAGCAGGACTGGGAAGTAGAGTCACTCCTATGACTCATTTAGCTATGTGTGTAATTTTAGCTTTAGCTATTGAGTTATGTATACTACAAGTTATGATTAGCCTTTTAAACACAAAAAAGCAGACTAGATTTCCACAGCAGAAAAAGTAATAAATATGAAATACCAGGTAGCATGGAGCAGAGCCACTGCAGGCGCTTGGAGTATTGGCACTTACAGCAAAAGCAATGTCAATATGTCAATATTTCTACGGGGCACAGCCCACCATTTGAGAAAAACACACCAAAAGTTGTTAGATCCTGGGAGTGGCATATCAAAATAGTGCTATTACCCAAATATTACCAAAATGTGTTATCAATGGACATACAGTATATCGTATGTACGCAGTACAAAAGGCCAAAATCACCCTAGAGGATAACTCTCTTCCTAACCACCTCCCCCAGCCACCCCACACCAGTTACCCCTACTCATGTTGGAAAATTCCCATTGAGTTCACCTATTGCCTGCTGCATATTCTAAATACGAAGTATTAATATCCTGTTTTTCTTAACTGACTAAGAATGTAAAACCATGTTTAATTTTTGTATGTTTTTTACAAAAGTTATATACAAAACATTCTACATAATTCCCTTTAAAGTTTAAAGCCTAAAAAATTATTTTAAGTTTCGGTAGAGTTCCAATTTTGTAGGGGGTTAGCTCCCTCTGTGATCTTGTTGGTGAAACTTGGACCACTTCCTGTCCTTGTGACGCCTGTACATGAAATGAGGGGTTCAGGGGGAAGGCACATATTTAAAGTTGTTTACATCCATGTGCCTACCAAATAATGATCCATGTTGGATCACACTTCAAAAGGCATTTGGCAGGTGATGAGGAGGTGTTATGTTTAACACTGTTAGAATTCCTAAAAACCTGCACCACTTTACTGCAACTGCATTCATTGCACATGGTTGCAACGCAGCCCTATTCAGTTGATTAGAATTCTAACCCTTTCTCATTTTACTGAAAATGTCCCCTTTGGAAAGAATACCCATCACTTCCTCAATAGGGTATGCAGATAGCAGTTAAAACCTGGCATAGACCCTTACCCAGCCTTTCTCAACCTTTTTACCCCACATGAAACCTTTAAATAATTTTCAGGTCTCAGTGAATCCCTAGGGAGATCAGTTCAATAGGGGTCATTGGGTGGCCCCTACATTGGTGGTGGTAAGAATGCCCCCCTTACAGGGGTAACAAGAATTGAAATTGAAGTGCAACACCACTGCTAAGAGGTCCAGATACAACTTTATTTAATTTAAAAGTACAGTCCGAAAAAGTACCCAATGCATTTCAGGGGTCCAAGCACCCCCTTCAACAGGGCTTGACTGGCAACAATGTGAACAAGCCAGAAGTGAACTGGACCTGGAAGTGAACTGGACTTGAAAACTATATTTTTTCCAGTGTGCATTACAAGCACACACCTTATCGGCAGCTTGTTTGGCAGCCAAGTGTATGCATTGGGTGGTCCTTACATTGGTGGCGGTATGTGGGAAGAATGCTCCCCTTACATGGGTGGCCAGAATGACACCCTTGCAGTCATGCAGCTGGCTCTGCCAAGTGGCAGTGGGCCTGGAACTATGCAGGTACCATCAGATGGGAGGCTAGTTAGCTACAGCTCAAGGAACACCTAACAACGCCTGGAGGAACCCTTTTTGAGAATGGTTGCTCTAACTCTTCCCTACTGTATCCACAACTGAATGTAAAGTTTTGGCTGGAGTTGGACAGGTGTTGAATTATGGCAGGATTATCCCTCAGTGAAAGAAGACAATATATTGAACCAGGGGCTGGATCAGCCCACCATGCTCTACCCATATCCAAAGTTTTACTTTAGAAGGACTGACCCTTTAAACCCAGCTCTTGCAATGAAAAGCAGGATTGGTAGGGCAGGGTATTTTTCCTAAATGAGGTTCTCCAACACCACAACAGTTAGTCCTCTATGCAGTAATCAGAAGTTTGTCTGCCGACTAAAGATTTGTAGTCACTTAGTCAAGGAGCGATACAAAAATCAACCATTGTTTGCAACTCACAAGAAACTGAATCACTGGAAGATTTATTGAGGGAGGCTGGAAGCAATATAATTGCAAACTTCATCATATGGAAAGCTTTACTACAAGAGGAAAACCATAAAATACAGTGTTTTATTGGCATTGTCATGTTGGAAACAGAAAAACAAAATGATTGCTCAGTGTGCTGTTTACCTGCAAACCAAAATTTTAAGGGGAAGGCTTTGTAATTAGCTACAGTGTATATTAAGCAAAGTGTAATAATGTCATCATTCTAATGATGAAAATAAATTGTCAGGAGAGGAAGATAATGATTTCTTCTAATATAATGAGGGTGACATGATTTAAAGAGAAGCCAATATGTAAAATCATTCAGTGAGCTGCTATAGCCATTCTAGAACTGATATATAGGAAAATATCTGGATTAGATTTAACCCAATTGTATATGTTGATCTAAAACTAGAGTCCTTTGATGTTTGCTTATGAGAGGGACTATAGCCTCTTGTCATAGGAGTCTAAATTGCATGTAGATCCCAGAATAATGTTTTGTCATACATTTTAAATAATGTATGACTGTCATTGAGAATGTAAACCATCTCTGTGTATGACAGGCCACCAAACCTAAAGTGCCCCAAGGCCCCCAAGGTCTAAATCTAGGCCTAGGTGGAGCAGCAGTAGACCATGGGAAAGGTTGGCTGTATTAAGGCAATAAAGCGGGATGGCCATATGCAGAACATGCTTAGCTGAATCAGACAGTTCCCGAAGTGAGTAACGAGCCTGTGCTGGGTGTCAGCAAATGTGAGTTATTGTCCTCTGCTGAGTGTCTAGCAGTGTGAGTTCCTCACCTGTGCTGAGTGTCTATGAATTCCTGGCGTTGGCTGTGTGTCTACTCATGTGGGTTCCTGTCCAGTGTGCTCACCAATGTGAGTTCCTCATCTGTGCTCAGTGTCTGACAATGTGGGTTCCTGGCCTGGGCTGAGTTTCCGACAATGTGAGTTCCTGGCCTGTGTGTCTACCAAATTGAGTTCTTGGTCAGTGCTAAATGTCTACCGGTGTGAATTCCTAGCCTGTGCTGAGTTTTTGACTATGTGAATTCCGGCTCTGGGCCGTGTGTCTACCAAATTTATTGACACTGAGTGTCTACTATAGAGTTTCTCAACCAGGGTTCCTCCAGAAGTTGCTAGAGGTTCCTTGAGCAAAGAAGCAATTTCTACTTCTCAGATAAGTTCCCACTGACACCATTGTTGGGTGTTACACCGCCTGATGAAGGAGCACGCATGCTCCGAACGCGAGCGCTTCCAACCACGCCTACCAACGTCATCAATCCTGCTGACGTGCCTATCCTGGGACGCACTCACCTCGGAACCACGAGACGCAAGGGACCGTGCGTTTCCCCACCATAGCCAAGACACCGGAGGACGGCCGAGGACTTCAGACAAAATAAAGATACCGCTACGTGCCTGATATTTTTAAACAAAGTGTGAGTACATACTTTCTTTTTATTTTTCACATACAGTTCCCACTGTAATCAGATCCACTACTCTTAGAGCGGCGCTGCTCTCTCTCTTTTCTCCTCTACACCAGAGTCTCTTCTGCTCAATGGAGCCGGCTGCCGCATCTTACAAGCACACACTGTTATTCCTGGACTGAGAAAAAAACTGTCCAAAAAACACATCACAGTGTTTCTCCCCTTCAGCCCCCACTCTCTCTCGCCCACCCTTAGTGTCACTTCATCTGTGACCCCCCATACTCGCTCATCACTAGCTGTCGTCGGCGCTCCATCCTCTCCCTCTCCACACCATTGTTGGGTGTCAATCTTCCCAATCACTGCAAATGTAAGGAGCATTCTTCCCACTGACCATCACACTAATGGGTCATGAGCTGTAGATATATTTTATCAGGGGTTCACTGAGTTTAGAAAATAATTTCAAGGGTCTTCTGTGTTGAAAAGGTTGAGAGAGGCTGGTCTACTAAGGTGGCTTCCTGGTTTGTGCTGAGTGTCTACCAAATTGAGTTCCTATGCTGAGTGTCTACCAAAGGGAGTTCCTGGCCTGTGCTGAGTATCTACCAAGGTGAGTTCCTGGCCTGTGCTGAGTGTCTACCAAGATGAGTTCCTGGCCTGTGCTGAGTGTCTACCAAGGTGAGTTCCTGGCCTGTGCTGAGTATCTACCAAGATGAGTTCCTGGCCTGTGCTGAGTGTCTACCAAGGTGAGTTCCTGGCCTGTGCTGAGTGTCTACCAAGGTGAGTTCCTGGCCTGTGCTGAGTATCTACCAAGATGAGTTCCTGGCCTGTGCTGAGTGTCTACCAAGGTGAGTTCCTGACCTTTTTCAACTAATGTCACATACACACGAGTGGACTTTTCGACGGACTAGGTCCGACGGTCTTTACGATGGACTTTCGACGGACTTCCGATGAAATTTCTGAATGAACGGACTTGGCCACACACAATCACACTAAATTCCGACGGATTCGAACGTGATGATGTACGACTGGACTAGAATAAGGAAGTTCGTAGCCAGTAGCCAATAGCTGCCCTAGCGTCGTTGTTTGTCCGTCGGACTAGCACACAGACGAGCGGATTTTTCTATAGGAACTGGGTCTGTCACAGTTCCGGTGGAAAAATTTGAAGCATGTTCTATTTCTAAAGTCTGTCAGATTTTTCGACAGCAAAAGTCTGATGGAGCCCACAGATGATCGAAATGTCTGACGGATTCATTCCTTCGGATCTTTGCTATCGAAAAGTCCGGTCGCGTGTACGCGGCATAAATGTTCCAGGCAAGCATGCTTGGAGATGGAGAAAAGTGCTGTTTGTCTAAGCAGCCGCCTCTTTGCTTGCTGTGTTGTCAGACAATGGGGTGTGTATTGAGTTGGATATGAGGCAGCAGAATGAGCCCAGGCCCAAGGGTTCCACCAGTGCACAGAAAAAGATTAGACAAATCCCAAAAAGTACCTGCAGGCAAAGTGTTGTGCCTGCTTTTACCATGTAATGATAGTCATATTAGTAGGTTTGACAGGTTTCCTTTAACTACTATTTTTCGTAGAATCTGAAGACTCTACGTTGGTTTCTCTGTCTAGGATTCTGAATCCTTTTAGTAGCAATTATCAGAAGTTTCTACCAGCTCAGGGCTCACATAGAAACGCCCCAACTCATTAACCTGGTCACTGAGGTATGCCAAGTGCAGAAATGGTTGCACCTCCAGCACTGATAGTATTTCAGCTACAGAAAGAATTCCACATAGAAAAAAAATATTTTTTTTCAACCAGCGAGTGCAGTCTACAATAATATATGTCTCCTTACTCTAATAATATTCCAATTACGTATAGGATCATGTTTCAACCAGCTGTCAAGGTCACCCTTGTCCTTCTCTTGTGTACTGCTCATATTTCTCACTTGCAGGGTTGTTTAGAAAGGAATGCTGAGCATAATGGCTTTCTGTAAAGCTTAGTAAGTAACACAAAGCAACCAATCAGAACTCATTTTCACTTCTTAAAATTTGAATGTGATTGGTTGATATGGGTTATGGGACCTTGAATTTAGTCATGGTCCTTTGCAGTGCCATCTTAGCTAAGTCTGTTATGGTTCAAAGGAACAGTTCTTCAGTCATTATAATAGGCAGCGGAGATTCTTCAACCCTTCTGTAAACTACATACATTGGTCCGCTGTTTGACCATGTGTGTGTATATATATATATATATATATATATATATATATATATATATATATCTTACCAAAAATGTTGGGACACGTGCCTTTACACGCACATTAACTTTGCTGGCATTCCAATCTTAGTCCGTAGGGTTCAATATTGAGTTGGCCCCCCCTTTGCAGCTAGAACAGCTTCAACTCTTCTGGGAAGGCCGTCCACAAGGTTTAGGAGTGTGTCTATGGGAATGTTTGGCCATTCTTCCAGAAGTGCATTTGTGAGGTCAGGCACCGATGTTGGACAAGTAGGCCTGGCTCGCAGTCTCCGCTCTAATTCATCCCAAAAGTGTTCTACCAGGTTCAGGTCAGGCCATTCAAGTTCCTCCACCCCAAACTCGCTCATCCATGTCTTTATGGAACTTGTTTGTACACTGGTGCGCAGTCATGTTGGAACAGGAAGGGGCCATCCCCAAACTGTTCCCACAAAGCTGGGAGCATGAAATTGTCCATAATGTATTGGTATGCTAATTACTTTGGGATGAATAAGAGCGGAGACTGCAAGCCAGGCCTTCTCGTCCAACATTAGTGCCTGATCTCACAAATGCACTTCTGGAAGAATGGTCAAATATTCCCATAGACACACTCCTAAACCTTGTGGACAGCCTTCTCAGAATATTTGAAGCTGTTATAGTTGCAAAGGGTGGGCCAACTCAATATTGAACCCTACAGACTAGGACTGGGATGCCAAAAAAGTTCATGTGCGTATAAAGGTTGGTGTCCCAATACTTTTGGTAATATAGTGTATGTGCAGGCACCTCCGGCTACCCTCATTTATATATATTAGCAATCATTTTTGTTTTCAGTGACTGAGTCTCTTTAAGATATGGTTCATACCTACAGGTGTGAGCGACTGTATGCACATTGCGGCGTGTTTTTATCACATCTTTTATTTCAGTGGGCTGCTCTGTGCACAAGAAATGCGAAAAAGAAGTCCATGGCTCTTTTCCAAAAATGCACTGCACTGAACCGCATAGTACTGTGGCACCATGTGGTTTGGCAAGTGTAAAAACGCACACGTTTGCAGATGCGTGCTATAGCCGAATGATGGCTACAGCGCAGACCTACTTTACAGGGAGGCCGGCAATTGACGACCTCCCCTTTGCACGCTCCCTGCGCGCCCCCTGCAGGGCGTGCACAGTGCGCGCTGTGATCACCAAGTCAGTGAGACTCAGGTGATCACAGATCGGAGTAAGAGGTCAATCCTGGCCCCTTACCACATGATCAGCTGTCAGCCAATGACAGCTGATCACGTAATGTAAACAGAAGATCGGTCATTTTTTTTTCTCCTCACACTGGCAGTGTGAGGAGAAAAAAAAAATGACCACCGGCTTCTGTGCAAGGGACATGGTTCGACAAGGTCCCAAAGAGGAAGAGGCGAAGCCGCATCATCTATGCCAACCAGTACCGCCTGCCTGTGCCACCTGCCAGTGCCCACACTGCCACAAATCAATGCCCACCAGTGCATAACAGTGCCAACAATTAATGTCACCTATCAATGCCCACCAGTAGTGCCAATCAGTGGCACCTAGCAGTGCTGCCTATCAGTGTCACCTACCAGTGCCGATCAGTGCCCATCACTGCCACCCATCAGTGCCCATCACTGCCAGCTGTCAGTGCCACCTATTAGTGCCCTTCAATGCCACCTATCAATGCCCTTCAGTGCCCACCAGTGCCACCTTATCAGTGCCACCTCATCAGTGCCCACCAGTGCCGCCTATTAGTGCCCATCAGTGCCCATCAATGCAGTCTATCCATTCCCATCAGGGTAGCCTATCGTGGCCCATCAGGGCAGCCTCATCAGTGTACATCAATGTATTAACAAAATATAATAAGTTTTTTTTTTTTTTTTCAAAAAATAAAAAACTGTAGAGGTGATCAAATACCACTAAAAGAAAGCTCTATTTGTGGGGGGAAAAATTATAAAAATGTCATTTGGGTACAGTGTTGTATGACCGCGCAATTTTCGCTCAAAGAGTGACAGTGCTAAAAGCTGAAAATTGGTCAGGGCAGGAGGGGGGTTTAGGTGCCCAGTAAGCAAGTGGTTAATAGCACCACTGCGCATCTGCTAAAGGGCAGCTTGTTTCTCTGTGTTTCAATGTGAGTGTGTGTCTGTGTGTGTGTGTGTGTGTGAAAAATTCAGCATTTGCGCACATTCCTGACACACATAGACATGAACCTTGCCTAAAAAGATCTCTGTGTTGATGCACGAGGAAATTTTAGTAAGCAATTGAGTAATAAGCCCACCTCTGCCCACATGTAGCTGAAATATCAGACTGTCCTTTTAGAAGTCTGATTATGCAGTGGTAATGAAATAGATACATACGGAGCTTCAGCACTGTGACACTTTTTTTTTTTTTTTTATAAATGTATACAAATTTCTATAAGCACTTAGCTATAGTGTTATGGATGATATCCTGGTTCATGTCTTTACATGTGGCAGATGGTTATTACAGAGGCCCTCTTCACCACCCACATTTCCCATCCATGTTTCCCTGCAGTCAGTTCTCACTTCAGGGTCTGTTGTGAGTGGGAACAATCGCACATAAGAACATTACTTATGGCTTCTCCGTTCATTCTACGTGGCCTTAAACTTCCTCCTGATACAGAGCAATATAAAATGATGGCTAGCTAGCTGTCTGCTGTACCATAGTAAATGATGCAATGCAGTCCATCCAGCCTTGGATTCGAAGGAACTACATGCATGCCTAAGCCATGGGGGGAACTTCTTGGGTTAGCTGAATGATTCTTGTTTATTATATTACAACATTTCTTTCCTGTGCAAACCCACCGAAATCTAAACTAATTATAGTGTATGTATAGCCTAGTGTTGCCAACCTACCAGATTGAAATTTACTGACACAACACCCAAAATTTACTGGCACAACCAAGTTTTTACTGACGTTTCCAAAAGTTACAAAATTACAGTTTTAAGTGCAAATTCAAGTATTTAGGCTACAAACAAATACAATATGCAATTCGCAACACGATTTAAGGTAGATAATAAGGCAAAAAACATATTTCTTATTTTATTTTGGATATAGTAAGTAGCTCAGGGACAGGAGACAGAAGGGCAAGAAATTAGAATGGGCAGCACACACACATAAAACTGACTCTCACAGTGACACCTCACCGACACGACACATCCCCTCTTGAGTCACAGTGACAGTCTCTCTCCAAGCCATGTAGTCCCTCCAGTCCACTCCAGTCTAAACAGCACTGATGGTCCTGGTCCCAGCCTGCCTTGCTCCCATCCTGCAGACCGGCACACGAGGCTCTGGCCACTCTGCTTGGCTCCATTGCACTATGACATCACACAATATGCTCAGGCACCACCTCTGCCAGAGCTGCTCGATCACACTGTAGCAGGCACTCGGATGCTCTCTGCCAGCTCCGGACCAAGCCGAGCGTCACAGCCATATTTTTTACTGGCAACCTTTTACTTTTACTGGCATTTACTGGCAGGAGAAAATTGCCTGTTTTTTACTGGCTGCCAGTAAAAATACTGACGGTTGGCAACACTAGCCCAAACTTTTATTTTTGCCTTTGGTTAGACTATAGAGGGGTTAACGCCCCGTCAGTTTATTTGTGATTGCTGTTTATGCCCCACTAGATAAAATGACAGTGGTCCAAGGAGAAATAGGGGTGAATCTACCAATGGGGACACAGACTGCAGTAAACACTTGACAGAGGATCTAACTCTCCAGTCCATGCAAAACTAAGGGTCGATTCACACTAGTTCAGAAAGCTTCATTTTTCTGTAGAAAAAGCAGATAGATCTCCATGAAGGCACACAGAAAGGGGTGGTACAGGGATATGGGTATGGGGTGGAACCAAGGGACGGTGCTCAGGGGTATGTATGGGAAAGAAACAAAGAATGACTCAGAAGGGAGGAGTTCCTGCACCTATTTTCTGAGAAAAAAAAGCCCTGGTTTTAACTAATGGGAATGTGCAGCAGATTACTGGCAGGTGAAAGTGCGTACCAGTAAATGTCTTTATGGTGGAAGCTGGGCATCCCAAAACTGCTATTTAGCCTAGGAACTCATGTTCTTTAACCCAGAAGATGAGCTTCTTTTGCAATACACGACCTATAAGAATGATAGCAGAAGAGCATTGAAAGAAAAGTATAAATCCTGAACGATCCACCTGCTTTTAATGGCTGAATTTCCTGTTCATTTCCAGACACAGGCCATGGTGCTGTGGTGACACAATTATTAATTAAAAGAGGTGACCCAGTCGATCGAGGCAGCTGCAGAAGGCAGAAAATCTACAATTTAAAACAGTACTAATTTTCATGCTGCCATGGCCAATCTGATATTGGTGGTTGGTATTATCGATAAGTTAGATCACTGTGACAACACTGCTTTGTATTCATAGTTAGTAAGGTTGAATAAATACATCAGTCCATCCAGTTCAACCTGAGTAAGTGTCTACAATTGTCCCTATCCTTGTACATTGCACACTCACATTGGTCCCTACCCTCCAGGAGCCCACAATCCAAGGTCCCCATTCATATATAAGGGCCAATTTTTGAACAGAAGCCAATTAACCTACCTGCATGTCTTTGGATTGTGGGAGGAAACTGGAGTACCCGGAGAAAACCCTTGCAGGCACAGGGAGAACATGCAAACTCCAGGCAGGTAGTGTTGTGGTTGGGATTCAAACCAGTGACCCTTCTTACTGCTAGGTGAGAGTGCTAACCACTACACCACTGTGCTGCCTTCTACACCACTGTGCCGCATTACCGTATTCTGTAAGTGCCATTTCCATTTTAGCATGTTTTAATAGATGAATAATAAAGAGGCTTATGTGCAAAGCAATTTAAAGCAGACCTGTCATTAGCATTCATTGGACTGTAACATGGTATATGTAGTAGGACTTACTGTATGCCATAATAGCCCAATCACATTCTGGATCATGTATGAACTTTCATTCCTCCCTCTAGTACAGGGGTCGCCAAACTATGGCTTCTGGACCAGATATGGCCCACAACAAGATTTTCTCTGGCTTGCATCCAGGGTCAGTAACATATCCTCAAAGTGCACAGATTGATTCGGGTCAGCAGAGAATGCCTTTGGTCTCTGCTTCAACCTGATGTAAGGGGGACTTTGATGGGGACCCTGATATAAGGTGGACACTGATGGGGGTCCCGATGTAAGAGGGGACTCCATTTGGGGCCCAGATGTAAGGGGAGACTCAGATAGGGACTGTGATGTTAGGCCCCTTTCACACAAGGCGGACTCCGCTTCCACGGAGTCCGCCTCTGTCCGCCGGCTCAGCGGGAGATCTCTCCGTTGATCTCCGCTGAGCCGGCGGATGAGAGGTCCCTCTCTGCTCACTGAGCGGGGAGGGGCTTGTCGAGCGCCGCTGGTCACAATGGAGAGATCGGATGAAAACAGACAGCGTGTCCGTTTTTTATCAGATCTCACCCGATCCGATCCGCCAGCGACGGATCTGGACGTAGAGCCATACGTCTGCTTTTGGCAGATCGGACCGGGTCGGATGTCAGCGGACATGTCTCCGCTGACATCTGACGCTCCATAGACTAGCATGGAGCGCCCGTTCAGATCCGCCGTCAAAACTGACAGGCGGATCTGAACAGTCCGATCGTGTGAAAGGGGCCACCATTGACTTCATTGGGGGCCCAGATGAAAGGGAGGACTGTGATGTAAGGGGTGACTTTGATAGGAATCCTGATTTAAGGGGGCTTTTATGGGGACTATAATGTGTGGGGGAACTCTGATGGGGACCCTGATGTAAGGGGGGACTTGTGTATTTAAAAAACTGATTTATTTTCTGCCTGTGCCTCTGTAAAATAAGCGTTGGGGGTTATTTACTAAAGGAAAATCCACTTTGCACTGCAAGTGCACTTGGAAGTAAAGTTGCTGTAGATCTGAGGGGGACATGCAAGGAAAATAAAAAAACAGCATTTTAGCTTGCACATGATTGGATGATAAAATCAGCAGAACTTCCAAACATTTCAGATCTACCCCTTAGATTTAGAGCGACTGAACTTCCAAGTGCACTTTCAGTGCAAAGTGGATTTGCCTTTTCTTAAATAACCCCCTATGTGTCCCTCGTACTGAAAAGTTTGGAGAACCCTGCTCTAGGACATAGGAATTTGTTTTCGGCCTCTGGGATAGGGTTGCCACCTGTACGGGATTCACCCGTACAGTCCGGGATTTGAATCATGTGCCCGGTTTTGAGCACCCCTGAAAACCAGACACATTCATATAGGATCGTGGCTCATAGCTGGAGAGAGGATTAGGTGTTCTCCTCCCTCCAGCCTGCAGGTGGCAATAGAGAGCGGTACTGACTGAACAGTCTCAGCAGCACTGCTGAGGAACAAACATGGAGTGTGTGGAGCCTGGAAAGAGAGATGAGGAACTTTGTTGCAGTTAGTGATCAGTGAGTACAGGGGAAGGGGGGGCTCTGGTGTCATATCTGATGTAAGGGGGCTTACATCATATAATCTAATGGTGGTGTCATATCTGATGTAAGGTGGGGGCTCTGATGTCATAGCTAATGTAAGGGGGGGCTCTGGTGTCATATCTAATGTAAGGGGGGGGGGGGCTCTGATGTCATATCTGATGTAAGGGGCCTGTGGTGCTTTTGTTTATAGCGCAAAAAATAAAAACTGCAGAGGTGATCAAATACCCCCAAAAGAAAACTCTATTTGTGGGGAAAAAAGGATATAAATTTTGTGTGGGTACAACGCCGTATCGCAACAAATGGCCTGGTCAGGAAGGGGGTAAATTCTTCCGGGTTAAAGTGTTCGGGTTTGACTTGATGAAAAGGTGGCAACCCTACTCTGGGAAGTGGAGGTGTGGTTTTCCGCACTGACCATGGTTCACTGAAGAAATGGGGTAAGGGTTACTGGGAAGGGGGCAGGACTCCAGCACATATTGCATATCATTACGGAAGAAAACACTAATTTTATTATGGTAGCCATTGGCTGCTTCAACCAGCTGCTGGTTGTTGCTGTGCTAATCCACTCAATGTCACAAGAAAACTATTTTGGATGTCCCTCTCTCCATCACAACCCAAGGTGTTTGTAGAAATCCTTCAGTGTGTAGAAGCTGCCAGCCTAATATTTTTTTTATAGTTGCACCACTATCATATGGTGGGACAATATAACTATACAAAACTATTCTTCAGCCACACTTTCTGGGTTCCAGCACCATTAATCCAGCACCTTCTTCTACATGTTTGCTGTGTCCCCCATCATGGCTTCTCACAAACTACAAACAGAACTTCTTATGGCTTTCTTCTTGCCACTCTTCCATAAAGGCCAGATTTGTGGAGTGCACAACTAATAGTTGTCCTGTGGACAGATTCTCCCACCTGAGCTGTGGATCTCTGCAGCTCCTCCAGAGTTGCTTCTCTGATGAATGCTCTCCTTGCCCGGTCTGTCAGTTTAGGTGGACGGCCATGTCTTGGTAGGTTTGCAGTTGTGCTATTTTCGGGTGATGGATTGAACAGTGCTCCGTGAGAATTTCAAAGCTTGGGATATTTTTTACAACCTAACCCTGCTTTAAACTTCTCCACAACTTTATCCCTGACCTGTCTGGTGTGTTCCTTGGCATCCATAATGCTGTTTGTTCACTAAGGCCCCTTTCACACCGGGGCGTTTTTCATGCGGTGCAGCGCTAAAAATAGCGCCTGTTCACCGCATGAAAAAATCCGGCCCCTTTAACTCCAGTGTGAAAGCCCGCCGGCTTTCACACTGGAGCGGTGCGCTAGCAGGATGACAAAAAAAGTCCTGCTAGCAGCATCTTTGGAGCGGGATAGGAGCGGTGTGTTCACCGCTCCTATACCGCTCCTTCCCATTTATTAGAATGGGAGACCGCAGTAAAACCGCGGCAATACCGCCGCAAAGCGCCGCTACGGCGGCGCTCTGCGGGGGGTGTTTAACCCTTTTTTGGCCGCTCGCGGGGGGTAAAACCGCACCGCGAGCGGCCGAAAACCTCGGTGAAAACGACGGTAAAGCAGCGCTAAATATAGCGCTGCTTTACCGTCACCGCGGCTCACCGCCCCAGTGTGAAAGGGGCCTAAGGGTCTCTAATAAACCTCTGAGGGCTACACAGAACAACTGTATTTATACTGAGATTAAATTACACACAGGTGGACTCCTAATTAGGTGACTTCTGAAGGCAATTGGTTCCACTAGATTTTAGTTAGGAGTATCAGAGTAAAGGGGGCTGAATACAAATGCATGTCACACTTTGCAGACAATTATTTGTAAAAAAAAAAAAGAAAAACATTTATAATTTTCCTTCAACTTCACGATTATGTGCCACTTTGTGTTGGTCAATCACATAAAATCCCAAGAAAATACATTAAAGTTTTTTCAAGGGGTATGAATACTTTTTTAAGGCACTGTAGAATGTATTTAGCTGCTTTAGGGCTCTTTCACACGGGGCGGATCAGTGCAGATCCGCCCCGTGGATATCCGCTTGCTCAGCGGGGAGCGATCTCCGCTGAGCAGGAAGATGACAGGTCCGTCTCTGCACTCCGTGCAGGGACGGACCTGTCACAGCGCCGCTCTCCCCTATAGGAGATCGGGTGACGACGGACCAAATAGTCCGTCGTCATCCGATCCGCTCTGCAGACGGATGAAAACATAGGGTTTTCCTCCGTCTGCAGAAACGGAGCATAGCGGGCACGGACGAGATCGGGTGTCAGCGGATGCTCATCCGCTGACACCCGCTATCCCATAGGGATACCTGTATGTCCGTTTTTCATCCGAAAACGGATGGATGAAAAACGGACATACGGACCGTCCGTGTGAAAGAGCCCTTAAGCTGAAGGTCCAGTTGGGTTTTTATGGTTTGAGAGGGCATCAAACGACCCTCTTTGGTGGCAAAATGACCAAGGCACTTCCAGCACATCCAGCCTCCCAGTGAACAGACGTGGCCGCAGATTCTATTTCTCGGGTCTCTTCTGAACAGATCCCCCCCTC
The DNA here is from genome assembly GCA_028564925.1 of Lithobates sylvaticus. Taxonomy (NCBI): domain Eukaryota; kingdom Metazoa; phylum Chordata; class Amphibia; order Anura; family Ranidae; genus Lithobates; species Lithobates sylvaticus. The sequence continues at coordinate 40,318,330 of CM053032.1, read as the reverse complement.
GCTATCTGGTTAAATGATTAGCCATTTGCAAAACGTTATTATGAATATTGATTCTTTTTGGAGAAAATGAATTCCTACTACTTTGCAGGCAGATCATTCCTCAGAGGAAATCCATAATGATCTATTTCATTTCAGACAAGCCGACTGAATGATTATAAGATTCTCCACTATGTGACCAGATTGCTCACTATAGAAACCTGTATGTCGGGCATAATACCATCGCCGGCCGAGCGCTGAATGCCATAGAAACATTTTACGCTTCCGGATTTAACAGCGTGCGATCGCAGCCCTGCCGTTCAGCATGGCTTGGCGAGTAAGCTATTCGTTCTGCACTCCAAAGCACTTTTGTAACTCCTTGCTCTTTAATGTTACCGCTCCCTTATAGCTACAAGGAAATGAAACAGATGTCTCCAAAGAGCACAGATGGATAGAGATAACGTTACAAGGGAGAGCAAAAACTCGTTTACTAAAGGGAAATCAGAAAGCTACTGGGACAGTAATCAGTACAAAAGAATCAGGGGTGCAGGGTCAACAATAGTGCTCTTTAATATAAAGAAGCAAGATGATTGCGAAGGATTTGCAGAACGCTGGTGTAATTAAACAGTAGGGTATTGATTTAAAGCGGTATTAAATCCAAGCGGCCTTAAACCCAAAAGCAAACATTTATTATATTGTAGCATACCAATTTATAGATGTGGTGGCTGCATTAGTTTCCTTTTTTTAGGCTTTCTAACTCTTCTATATTTTCACCTGGTGATCCATCCAATGAGTCTGTTGTTTTTTCAGGAGAACAAGCTGTCTTGCAGATGTAGCAGTTAGGAGGTTGAGACAAAACATTCACTACTGACAACAGTGCTTACAAGGATCAGGAGTTATTTAAAAACCTGTGACCTGTAATCTTTTTATAAAATTACAAAAGGAGACGCGCTGAACATTATATAATCTTTTTACAAAACCTATTACATCATTTTACAATTACTTTAACCACTTCAGCCCCGGACCAATTGGCAGCCAAAGGACCAGGCCCCTTTTTGCGATTCAGCACTGCGTCGATTTAACTGACAATTGCGCGGTCGTGCGATGTGGCTCCCAAACAAAATTGGCGTCCTTTTTTTTCCCACAAATAGAGCTTTCTTTTGGTGGTATTTGATCGCCCCTGAGGTTTTTATTTTTTGCGCTATAAACAAAAATAGAGCGACAATTTTGAAAAAAATTCAACATTTTTTGCTTTTTGCTATAAGAAATATCCCCCAAAAATATATAAAAAGTTTAGGCCGATATGTATTCTTCTACATATTTTTATTTAAAAAAATCGCAATTAGCGATTATTGATTGGTTTGCGCAAAAGTTTGCGCAAAAGTTATAGCGTTTACAAAATAGGGGATAGTTTTATAGCATTTTTATTAATATTTTTTTTTTTACTAGTAATGGCGGCGATCAGGGATTTTTATTGTGACTGCGACATTATGGCGGACACATCGGACATTTTTGACACATTTTTGGCACCATTGTCATTTATACAGCAATCAATGCTATTTAAATGCATTGATTCCTGTATAAATGACAGTTGTAGTGAAAGAGTTAACCACTAGGGGGCGGGGAGGAGTCAGTGTGACGTGTTGTGTGTTTTTTTACATTAGGGGGCGGGGCTGATGTCTGACGTCATTGATCGGCTTTCCCGATGACCGGGAACAGCCAATCAATGACAGGCAGAGTAGGAAGCGTGGGGAGAGGTTTGTTTACACAGACCTCTCCCCGTTCTTCAGCTCCGTGACCCGATCGCGGGACACCAGCGGCGATCGGGTCCGCTGGTCCCGCGGCCGGGGTCACGGAGCTCCCGACCGGGTCACGAGCGCGTCGCTGGCGGCGCGCGCGACCCACGGGCAGGCGTTTAAAGGGGACGTACAGGTACGTGCTTTTGCCTGCCCGTGCCATTCTGCTGACGTATATATGCAGTGGGCGGTCGGGAAGCGGTTAACTAAGGTTAATTTTTGGGATTAAAGATGTCATAATGATGACTCCTGAGCTGACAGGGGAGGGGGAGAGAAAACAGGGGGCATAGATAAGACATCCCCTGAAATTAAGCCCTAGTGTGTTTTTTATAGACAAAATGAATATAGACCTTATTTTCAGGGAAACACGGTATAACTCTGCTCTCTCCTCCTATCACTATGATCCTTGCACTGCAGCACAGCTGATTAACTCCTTATGCTGCAATGAAAAGCTGATACTAAGTCCAATTCAGGCACTGGCACTGCTTGCTTTAAAAAATAATACAGAGCTGCATTTTTTCTGTATTGTAAACCTCTGAAACAAAAAATAGTTTGTACTTGCCTTGATCCAAAGCACCTAGTGTGATCCCTGTCTGCTCTGTCATGCCTCTGTTATCAGCATGAGTCACTTCTGACAGTATACATTGACCCCCCCCCCCCCCCCCAGCACACAGCAAGTGATTGACAGCCTTGACTGTGCATATCTTCATTTGAGACTATGTAGGATGGGGGGTTGTCCATTCCCTCCACTCATGTCTCAGATTACACTGGGCTGTATGCTGTGCAATATGTGACATCAGATCCCCACCCCCTGCCTTCTGGAGCTGAGGAATGCTGTGTAAAATGTGTGATTTAGAAGACTGTAGAGGAGAGAGGATGCAGATAAACAGGTGCAACTTATGTAGGGAGTTTTTTTTCACCTTTGTGTATCACCTAAGGCCAGTGACTTTACTGGGTATATGTGATGGTTTACAAAGGCTTGAATTACCCAGAGTTCCCAGAAACGACAGAGCTTGATGCAAATAATCTTATCAATGTGAGTTTGTTTGTTTTGTTGCTTGTTTCTGTGTAGTTTGTGAATATATATGTAGATAGGGACAGCTGTATTTGCTGATTATATATGCACACTGTGCTTCCTGCGCAGTGACTGTACGTCACTGTTCCTCGCTATCATTGCAAGTTTATAAGAGAAGATATGCTCTCTAACAGGCAAAAGAAGCTTATGTAAGCAGTCACAAAGCAGGGTTGCTAATCACATTGCCTGGAATATAGATGATCACTAGATGGCTTATTTACAGATCGGTATAGGAAATTAAATATAAAAAAGCAAGCACATACAGTTAATATGTAAACTTAAAATGGTTGTACATATTTTGTTTAAAAAAAAAAAATGGTTGTACATCCTCACATATACCCAGTGACTGTGACTGGCCTCAGGTGATAAACAGAGATAAAACAAAGTCTCCTACGTAAGTTGCACCTCTTTATCTGTACCATTCTTTTCTCTACATCTGTTAAAGGTCCAGAGTTTACACAGCATTTTCAAGTTTCAGCAGGCAGGGGGCAGCGATCTGATGTCACACACTGCACAGCATAGAACTCAGAGCAGAGTGTAATCTGAGACCTGAGTGGAGGACATGGAACCCCCCCTTCACAGTCTCATAAGGAAGCATGCCCAGTTGAGGCTGTCAATCTCCTGCTGTGTGCTGCAAAAGGGGGCGGGGCTGTCTCCTGGGATTGTCTTGTGACAGCATTTACTGTCAGCATGGACTTGTACAGATAGCAGAGGAATGATGGAGGAGACAGAAATCAATCTAGGTGCTTTGGATAGAGGTAAGTACACACTACAGAAGAATATGCTTTGTTTTATTTCAGAGGTTTACAACCAATTTAACCACTTCTCAATGGTCATATGATGTCCTGAATTGAAGTGGAGATATTACATACTGTATTTATCGGCGTATAACACGCAGCGGCGTATAACACGTACCCCAAGTTTAGGAGGGAATTTTAAGGAAAAAAAGTTTTAGGAGGGAAGTTTAGGGAAAAAAAAAACTTACATTTAAGCGCCATTTGCAGCTTGCCCAGCGTCATTTGCAGCTTGCCCAGCGTCATTTGCAGCTTGCCCAGCGTAATTTGCAGCCTTGCCCAGCGTCTTTGCAGCTTGCCTAGCGTCATTTGCAGCCTTGCCCAGTGTCATTGCAGCTTGCCCAGTGTCATTGCAGCTTGCCCAATGTCATTGCAGCTTGCCCAGTGTCATTGCAGCTTGCCCAGCGTCATTGCAACCTTGCCCAGCGTCATTGCAGCTTTGCCCAGCATCATTTGCAGCCTTGCCCAGTGTCATTGTAGCTTGCCAGCATCATTTGCAGTCTTGTCCGGGTTTAAATTTCCCGCTGCCGAGACGATCTGTCGCGTGCGCCCCCGAAAAAGACCGAAGCGCGGCCGAAAAAGACCGAAGTGCCCCCGGAAAAGACCGAGCCGACTGTTTGGCTCCGCTCGCGGTCCCGCCTCCCTGCTGTTTCCGGAGCAAGCGCAGGGAGGCGGGACTACGAGCGGAGCCGAACAGTCGGCTCGGTCTTTTCCGGCGCCGCTTTGGTTTTTTTCGGCCGCGATTCGGTCTTTTTTCGGCAGCGCTCGCTAATTTTCGGTGTTGCTTGCCATTTTTGTCACTTTTTTGGGGGGTATCGGCGTATAACACGCACTTACGACTTTCCTCCAATTTTAAGTGGGAAAAAGTGCGTGTTATACGCCGATAAATACGGTAGTTACATAGGTAGTCAGGTTGAAAAAAGACACAAGTGCATCTAGTTCAACCAAAAGCATAATGCGTGGATGATACCTGCAGCTACAGATTTCATCCTGGTATTTTCCCTTCAGTACGATTCCCTTCAGTGTAAAAGCCATCCTAGTGGTTGATTAGCTGCTGGATTGCTTTTACAGGCAGCTGCCCACCAGTGCTCTCCAGTGCGATTATAGAGCCGGGATCTGGTCTGGCGGTGCCACCAGATTACCAAAGAACTGCCCCTGGACAGGATGTTCGCTGGCCATCTCTATGATCCTGGGAGGCCCGAATTCATGTGCACAGAACTTGGAGTCAAGTTCCAGGCAGTGAGCTGCTTGTAAAAATGGCACGCCTGGTCTTGTCCTTATGACAGAAACTAATCTAACATGAAAGACTTGCCAATGTGAAGAAATGTCAGAGACTTATTGATCATGTAATTATAGTAGAAGCCAAGCCGCTCTCCTAGCACATGCTTTGAAAGATTGCAGCAAGTGTACTGGAACAATGCCTCTCAACTGACGGTATATATAAAAAAAATCTTTGATATGGATCACTTACTGAACCTTTCCAGTTATGATGAACAAAAACCCAAAAAACACAACATTTATGTAAACCAGGCAAAACCAAACAAATAAATATAATGTAAATTATAATATAATATAAATATATTATTAATATAATGAATCAAATTGCAATATTTCACCAAAATGCAAGTATAAAAACACAATTGGGCATATACAATATATGGGTACAAAATGTGAGTTCAAAAGTCCAATTTGAAGGTGAGAGGGTTCCACCACTACTGTAATTCTGGAAATGTGATGCACTGTTTATGACGTCTTGATTAGCAATATGTGAAATGATCCATGTCCACCAATGTGACCACTCTTCAGTGAACACCACCAATCATTCTACGCACTCGCCTTAATGCCCAGACCTAGTACAGGTCCCCAATGCGCATTCCTCTTTAAAGGGTCTTTATGGCTTATCACGGTTCTCAAATACTTCCCCCCTCCAATTTCCTCTTTTAGGATTGCCAGTGTTATCAAATCATCTAAGAAATCTCTTCACCATCAATATAGCTCAAAAGGAATAGAAACTGTACATAGTGTTTTCCCACTTTAAAATATCAATAATCATTTACTAAAACCTATTAACCCTTTCACGTCTAAGCCCATTTCTGACATTTGTTGTTTACAAGTTAAAATCCATATTTTTTGCTAGAAAATTACAAACATTATATATATATTTTTTAGTAGAGACCTTAGGGACTAAAATGGTGATCGTTGCAATATTTCATGTTATTTCCGCAACGGTCTTGCAAATGGAAAAAATACACTTTCATGAATTAAAAAAAAATTAAACAGTAAAGTTAGCCCAATTTATACAATGTTAAAGATGATGAAACGCCGCGGAAATAGATATGTAACATGTCATGCTTTGAAATTGCACACACTCGTGGAATAGCGACAAACTATGGTACCTAAAAAATCTCCATAGGCGATGCTTTAAAAAAATTAACGGTTACCAGGTTAGAGTTACAGAGGATGTCTTTTGCGAAAATTATTGCTCTCACTCTGACTGTTATCCTTGGCTGTTATCCTAAAGCAACGGGAGGGGATGTGCCCCCCTCCTGAGGCCTTACGGCACTCTTCCCGGGCCTACCGCCCCCCCCCCCCCCGGGCCTCCGAGCTACAATTTAAAAAAATTCTGCATTGTTGACACCCAGCATATGGCATAATCGCAGCAAAGGTGTCCAGTGCATCCCCTCACCAGTATTCTAACAGTACAAACAAATGGCCACTGGCACCACCTATAACTGGCCTGCGCAGCAAGGAGTATATGGAAGGGCGACTCATGTCAAACAAAACCAAAGAAAATTCCTAGATCAACTCACCAGCCAGCCTGCAAACAACCAAATTATCCTGCCTAACAGTTTATAGCATCACCACACACTTGTATCCAGGCAGTTCCTCCCTTGTGGCGTGATGACGTCACTAATCTCCGCCCTGACATGTTTTGTCACTTCCTGTTACTTCTTCCAAAGGAACAATTTATTGTTTTTTATTTATTGACTTATCAAATCATGTTTTAATGGAGCTACCCACTAATGTTCAGTAGGGTTGAGCTTATAGCTCTGTTGCCACAAGGTTGGATGCACACAGTTGTCTAGAATATCTTTTGTATGCTATAGCATTTACAGTACCTTTTTACTGAATACACCTGCATTCAATCATTTTGAGGGGGCACCATATGCTTTAGCTTTTTTAAAGGGATGACAAGTGTCAGAAAATCAGTTCCTTATGATTTGTATGCCACTCATTCAGAAAGAAAATGCAAAATTTGTTTAGTTGTGTACATTAGTAAATGTGTAATTAAGCTAATGCTTAAGCACTTTCTTATTTGCTCCATTTCCTTGTACCAGTATTGAGTTGCAGAAATCTCCTGAAGGAACAGATTTGATGGATCATAGTTGTGCCTCTTGTTAAATATATCTCAGAGTTTCAAAGTTCCTGAGTCTGGTTCAATAATACCAGGAAAAGAGGCAATTGCCGACATACTGCGGCTAAGCTGTAAAAATGAGAGCCCTACAATTCCCATCAATGGCACCATTATAATTCCCTCACCTTGTACCCATGAGTAATTATTTAAACCACTTTAACTTAATGGAATTAGAGAAAAGGGCAGAGCGATTTGCTCTTCCTTCTTTCAAGAGTTACGGCTCTTTGAAATGGAGAAAATGCTTTGTGTATCGGAATAATGGTTTGGTGACTTAGACAAATACTCAAATCCAGAAAGTGCCTCTGAATGTACACAGTCTGAAGGAAATGCATGAGGTGGTGCAGCTGGGGAGAACTACTACAAATCAGGAACTTTTAATTCCGTGGGCATCTCTAGACTAATGGACCTTGGCTACATCTCCAGTTTATAGCCTCCGGTGTCAGTGCTGCTACTCACAAATTGCTTGATTTTTGCCCATTTTTCTTCTCTTTTTTTTTTTTGCATTTTTTGCACACGTTTAAAAAGCATTTTAGGCTTGAAGATTACATATACCCCCAAACATTATATATTTTTTAAAGAATAAAATAGTGGGTATTCCAGATTTATGTCGCATTCATAACAGTTTTGTTGACAATGTGATCACATAGCGATCACATGATCATTGGGCCCAGAGTACCGAGATCCGCAATCAGCTGTGTCCACAGGACACGTTTCGTTCAAAAGAACATCATCAAGGGGGACCATTTGATGATGATCTTTTGAATGAAATACGTCAGTAGTAGCTACAGTGGTGATGCCATCATGCCCACCAGGGTGTTGCACGTGTCTGATTGTACTATATGCAAACTTACTCCTGCCTGTTTGTAAGTAGTTTTAACCTTCATTAAAAGCTTGATCCATTTAATTACTACACTATGAGTTCCTTCTTTGTTTCCCCTCCTTACTGAGTCTATTATGGAGCATCCTGGTTGTATAATAATCCATCCTGGAATTCCGGCTCCTGACATCCATCCATCCCATGGGGATACTGTGATAAGGTGCAGCCAGACCTCCATCTTGGGGTCATAGTAGCTGGTAAGCGGTTTGTGAGTGGGGTGTGCACTTTTGGGTGTGAAGAATTCTTTACTCACATTGGAGCATGGGATCCTGACAACACACGTGTTTATATGAAATTTTTGCACAAGAGCACTTTCTTTTTTCTGATGGACTTATATAAATATATTTAAATATTAAAATAAATATAAAATATATTTACATATAATATAAATATTATTTAATATATATATATATATATATATATATATATATATATATATATATATATATATATATATATATATATATTTTGTATCTTCATTTGCACATGTTTTCTTTGATTGAGATATATATATATATATATATATATATATATATATATATATATGACATTTTTTACTTGATTGAATGATTGTTATTATGACTTTATGTACTTTATATTGATAGCGCAACACAATTTTAGATTCATTAATCACTTAGACGTGGCTGCAGCTTCTCCTTGAGAGGATTGGATAGTACTCTTCGATCTGTAAAAAAAAAGAAAAGGAAAACATGGGAAGTGCAACCATCTAAGCATAGATTATAAGTGAAAAAAAAAAGTGAAATATATAAAATGACACTCACATTTATTAAAAGGATCCAGACCTCTCTACATTGAAAGACCTCTACATTGGAATACTGCAGAGCTCGTCAGGGTTGCGGCTGGGATGGCGCAACACAGCCACCCCAGCCACGACACTGCCAAACTCTGCAGTCTTCCAATATAGATGTTTTTTATGCCTTGATCCTTTTAATAAATGTGAGTGCAATTTTATATATTTTGCTTGTTTTTTTCACTTATAATCTACACTTAGATGGTGGCTCTTCCCATGTTTTTCTTTTTATGTATGTTATAATGCCTGCACCTGTCGCCCATATACTGTGGCGGGTCGGCAAGTAGATATACAAGCATATATATAAACACACAATAGATAGTATATCACTACAGCACCATCTATAGTTTGGAGTGCATAGTACATGCTTTTGCATTTCCAACAACAACTGGGAGCAAACGTATGAACTTGTTCTCCTATGCAGACCCAAAGTTCTGGTATCATTATAAAGAACTCCTAGGAGGTCAGGTGTGCACAGCAGAGACATGAGCTGCAGTGCTTAGTAATGACAGCAGATTGGAAAAGTCTAGGCAGATTGGTATACCTACAGTAGGTAGTAAAAAAGCACTTTGGGGTGCCTCGACTTAGGTGGAACTTTTTCTTCTAAATGATTTATCTATCTGAAAGATACTCTTTATAAATAAAACAGATATAAATATTGGTAAAATAAAATTAGTGTTTGATTACCTTTTGAGATGTACATTTCTTACAGGACACGTTCTTTTACCAGGAATATTACATACTGCAGAAGAAACATTTGTAGATTCTGCATTATTAAAGACTCAGAAAAGGTGAACAAATAACTCATTATGTGCTTGATTTTCCTCTTGTAAACGGAATGAAATCTGTGATCTACTATTTGCTCAGGAAGCATGAATACATGAATATATTTAATACTGAGCTTATCTGATTAGAAAAGAGAGCATAAGACCGAAACTCCAGTTATTAAAAAGGAAACAAACACTAAATTATTTTAGCATTATCTTTTTTCCCAAGAAGTGTTTCACCTATAAAAATGGTTGTAGAAAAACGTAGAAAACCTTGTGAAAGTCAAGGACAAGGTGACCATGGATTTAGTAGTGTTATGCTGCATTCACACTTGAGCTCGTGTTTGTGGGTGTCTGAGGCTTTAGCGTTTCTGTTTAATTATTTTTGCCAATGAAATACATGATATGTGTGGTTTTGCATGTTTTTTCCCCATGTGTTTTCAATGGCTCCAATTAAAGCCTATTGGGGCCAAAAACACTTGAAGCTTCAAGCTTGTAGCTCAAAAGTAGCCTATGTACTTGCTCACTTGTGAACCATTGGATTTTGGATGTTGAGAATTTTGGAGCTTCGAATTACAAACCACTCAGGTGTGAATGGGGCCTTAGAGGACAACGTCTACCAAACACATTTGTTACCCGTGAAAAGATTTGAACAGCAATGTATAGACTTTTGTGGTCCACCCGCCCTTACTATTCTATATAGCGTCAAAGCATAAGACAAAAATCCACATAAAGAAATTTTCCACTCTGTATATTCTCTGCCTCTGCCCACCTCCTCTATCGATCATGGGGCCCCCAAACTTTCTTCACAAAGGGTCAGTTTACTGTCCCTTCAGACTTTAGGGGGCCAAACTGTGACCGGTGGGAGTAGAAATAGTCTTGGCATCAGTGTGAGGTTTAGTGCCCCATCCTTGGTACTAGGGGTAGGGAATAGTGCCCCATTGTTGGTGTCAGAGGGAGTAATAGTGCCTCATCTTTGGTATTACTGGGAGGAATAGTGCTCCCTCATTGGGGTGAGGGGGAGAAATAGGGTTTCGTATCAGGGAGAAATAATGCCCCAAGGGGCGAATAAAGGCACACAAAGGGCTGCAGTTTGGAAACCACTGCTCTGGATCAGCCTTTCTCAAACTTTTTAACATGGAAGAACCCTTGAAATAACTTTCTGGTCTCAGGAAACCCCTGTTAATAATTACTCTATCTTCAACTCATGGTACATTAGTGTGGTGGTAAGTTGGAAGCATGCTTCTTACGGTCAATGGGAAGAATCCCCACCTTAAAGATAGCTAAAAAGATCATTAGTTTCAGTGGATACTTATCTGAGAGGCATAATTGCTCAAGGAACCCTTAGGAACCTTTAGAGGAACCCTAGGCTACCACAGAACCCTTGTTGAGAAAAGCTGTTCTGTAGAGTACTGGAGGTGAACTACAGGAAGCTATAAAATGGTGGCAATGTCGGAGAAAGAAAAGAAAGTTTTTTTGCTTACTTTATGAGGCTTGTGCATTACATAGTACTTGTATTTGGTACTTATTTAGACTATCATGCATGAGCCTTAAGTTTTACATTTTGACTACCTGAAAGTAATGCTAAGTTGTTATGATTCACTCTCAGAGACAAATCTGTTCATGGGCTTAAGTAGCTTCCTATTGTTGCAGTGCTTCATAATAGCCCTTTGTGATTTGCACTACTGGCACTGATTATAATTGCTCAGATTGGTAATGCCTGTAATACTCAGAGGCCACTTAAAGTACTCATGTATTTTTATCATGTTCATTTGATACTTCATGTTAAAATCTTACAGACCAAGGCCCCATTCACATTATCGCATAGCAGGAATGAGCATTCCCATTGCGCGATTTTGACATGTGATTTTCAGGTGATTCTGTGTGTCGCATAGGGCGGCCCATTCACTATGCATGTTTTTTGGCTGAAAAGGCACAGGAGCAAGGAGGACAAGCTTCATGTGATTTGTGAAGGCACAGTTTGCCCTGGTTGCTGCACAATCACGGCAGGATCTCCTCATGTTTGGGGTGCTTTTGAAGGAGAATGGCACCCAAGCATGCACAGATCCAAATCACAAGATGGGAACATGGCCTTGAAGTGGACCCAAACTCAAAAAGTAACAATTTGATGTATCATAGAAAACATGTGGAAATGTTAATTGTGCCTGAGCAATACCTTAAAAAAGTAACCTTTGTTCTGAATTCCTGGAAATAGCAAGGCACTTACTGTGCCTAAGCACTCCTGTTCCTACAACCTCATAGCTGTATATCGGCAGTGTGATCATTAGAGGCACTTCTCTTTCTGACTGATAGTTACACACGTTTTAGAGTGAGATTTTGGTGATTACACCACTGTGTTGTTCTCACTGCTGGAGAGAAATCTGTAGTGGAGGACCCGCAGTGCAAGGATTGCCCTGCTTTTACTTCATGTATTTTGTGGATGTGTGTTTTGTCCACCTTTTCTGCTGCTTCTTAAACATTCCCCACCAGTTATCAGGTCAGCAGTCTTTAGGGCACGAGGAAGCAAAGCCCTGTTCCTTTACCAAAATGGCTGCAGGAAGATCATAGGTAATACTGATGATGGTGACTTGTTCTTTGTCCTCTACTTCTCTTCTTTGGACACAGCTTCCACAGTACAGGTCCTTTTTAAGACAGTATTTTAATTACATTTCACTCATAGTAATTTTATTGCATGTAATTATTTAATGATAACAGTATTTTTATCAAATTTTTGGCTAATTTCTCCCATGCAGCAACCCACCTTCTCACCCCCAGCAATCAACCTCAGATCAGCCAGCAACCAACTGCACCAACCATAGCCTTTGCTGGCTCTAGTATGTCTGTAGCCCTCTTCGCTGAGCAAGAGGACCACAACATACTGCACATGTGCTGACTTTTCTCCATAGGTCCCAATTTGGAATTTTCTATCTTGCAATAGACCTGTAGATAAAAGCATTAGTACACTGTATGTGGCCAACACACTGGAGGGAGATGGCTTGGGGGTCCGGGTGAGGTGGTTGAGTGAGTCCAAAACACTGTAGAACAGCACCGCTCAAGAGACTGAAGATTCTCTATGGTGATAGATAGGGACTGTAGAGGGTGCATCTGAGTGTAGCAGTATAAAAACTCATGGCAATTGGCAACTTACAAGACAATGTAGTAATATAGGGCATATACATGTATAATGTAATATAGGGTCAGCTTATGGGGAATGGACCTTTGCAGATCAACTTCCTTAGGAGGGATACAGTACCTGTAGAGAAGTAAAGGGTAAAGAGCCTTATAACATGTGGGGCTTCAACCTCACGTGAGTCCAATTGTCCATTTCATCTAGATGTAGGAGAGTCGAACGAGGTTCAGCTGTCGCTGGAGCCTATGGATGAGGATGGGAGCCCTGGAGAGCACCAGGAGACCACAAGATAGCCAACGAAAGACATGGTGATTGCCCTTGTCCCTGTAGAATCTACAAATGGCGGTTTCCTGGCTTGCATCTTGATTCAATACTTTTTGTCCATTACGAGGAACAAACATGCTTATAATTATGTCTGACTTTTCAGATATCAATTCTTGTTCCAGGTTAGTGAATCAAACCTCATTGGCCCTAGTTGTCAGTGTAGTAGCCATGCAACTAGCATCCTCAGAAGGATATTACCATGGTATGTCATGATGTGTCTCTTAGGAAGGGTTTGTCTTCTAACACTGAAAGATAGAGGAGCTTAGGTGGGACACACCTGGATGGCAGCAGATGGAGATGGTTCCAAGGCTTCAGGCTTACTTAGTCTAATTAAATTTGTGAATGAAAGACTACAGGTCCTATCTTACACCGTGGCAGATATCTGTGGGGTACAAGAGAGGTGACGACAGTTGTAGTCCACTGATTACTGCCTCCAGACCCATGCTGAGGTATGGACCTGAGGCTGGAGAAATAGTCTGGATTGCACCCATAATGCTTTGATCGCAGTTGCTGTGCTTTGCAAGCTCCAATGCAACAAATTAATAAATGCACTTTTTTCCAATGAGGATGCATTTTTTTTTTTTTTTTTTTTTTTTTAGAAAACACAGCATATACTTTTAAAATATGTCACGAGCAGGGGTCAAGTCCTGGGGGAAAAAGTGAGGGAACTCCCACCCAAGATCCACTCGCCCACCAAAAAAAGTGGTATTTTTCATCCAAATTTCGTATTGTGTTTATGAAGCTTAACTGTTAGTACATAAAAAAAAACAATCCTCAATAAATATGGTATTTCTCTGAATAATCAGCATTCATTCAATTGTGCTTCCATGCAAATGTGAACAATCATGTTCTGATCTTTATTGGGGAATGTTATTTTGTATATAGAGTGTTTATGTGGTGAGTTTACACTTTTCATTGAACAGAGTTTGGATAACACAGGGTTAAACGGAAAGGTCATAAATGAACTGCACATTATCTGGACAGAATGCCTGGGGAGATAGTGATGTGTTCCTGCTTAGGAGATGTATGTTAGCTTGGGGGGCTGCAAACTCTGCAGGGCTCCAACACACACTCGCTGCTATTCCAACCCTTCACATATTTCCACATAAACTTCCCTCCTGTCATTAAACTTTGCCAGGTATTGTGCTCAGCTTACCACCCCAAACTGATGTCCCTCCCTCAGCTCACCTCTCTCCCTGCATGTCCTGTGAGCAGAATAGCTGTGCTCCTCCTCTGGGTTCTCTCATCATATGGCACTGAAGATAGAGGAGGGGATTCAGTGGGACACACAGAGAAAGTATGCAGGAGACTGGGGGGGGGGGGGGGGGTGAGGAGACAGAAAATCAGGAGGGGCCGGCAGGGAGGAGCGCATCACGAGAGGTCTGACTAAATACAATCTCTTAGCAGCAGGGACCTGATCTACCTGTCAGCTAACTGTGATTGACAGGTAGATCGAAGCGGAAGCTGTCATGGGGCCCCCTACTGGCAATTCCTGAATGGTCAGGTGTGCGGCACTTACTATAGCGAGCTGTGTCGGCAGCTGCTGGTGTAGCACCTGCCACACAGCTCGCATACTTGAAAGTCTTGCGGGACACGGCTGCTAATGGGAACTAAGTTCCTGTTGTGGAAAAAGTACAGGAACTCCGTTCCCATGCGTTCCTGCAGGACTTGAGCCCTGGTCACGAGGAAGTTTCCCTTTAGGTTAGAGAAAAAAAATGTCTGTTTTGTGAAATGAACCAGGTTTACTTTCCATTTGTCTTAGTAAGTTCCACCACTTATCTCTAATTTTCCAAGAGTCAGATTCATGAGAGGTACGGTTGAGTTATTCTCCAGTTTCCCATTGATATGGCTGACTTGGCATGTGGGATCACCTTCCGCCAGTGTATGAAAGTCACGTGAAAATCAATATATGTAATGCGATGCATTGTACAGTGGGAGAAGACGTGACATATTGCTGGGAGCTTGCAGGGCGCAGCCTCATAAGCACTGAATGAATTAAAGAGCGGCTCATTAATAGTTTCTTATAATTAGTGTCTCTAGAAGTGTTTTACAAATGAGAACAAAAATGCGCTAGGCATTTTGCTTCCAAAGAATAATTAATTGCATCCTTTGCTGTAAGTTGCTGCTACATGTCCTGGTCTAGCAGGTGCAGATATATGAAATCCCTGTCTCTATGGCAACCACAGTATGGACTAGGGGCTGTCAGTTCGCTCCGTCACATGGTTGTGTGCGAGGTAGGTGGGCTTTTATGTGTTTTACATTTTAGGATGTATATAAATAACACTGGTACGTGTAGTCAGCTATTTGTCTCTGGGGTTTCCACTTTTGGAGGCAGAACTTGGGACAAGCAGATACCGTAAATACAGTTGGTATACATAGATGGGATTTGTTTTGCTTGCCAAAGGACTTGTAATTCTGTGCAGCCAATCTTGTGATCCAGACAGCAGAACCAGTTTCTTGAACCCTGTGAACAGCCTAGCTAAGGCCTACTTTTCATATGCGATTACAGGCATACACTGGATTCCAGCGGCAAGAATCAGTGGATTCCTATGGCTGGGATAACGGGTGTATGCAAATAGTGGTGAACGCTCAATCCGTACAAGGTAGTGGCAGGCTGACAGTAGCTGTTGCTGTTCGCATATATCCTCACACCAAGCATTTACCATTGGTTAGGGATGGATGAGCGACCCAGGACACAGTCAAATGCGTCCAGGCATGGACATGCGTCACTAACCGCAGGTAGCCATTTGGTGTGCGGATACATGTGAACAGCGACAGTTGCTGTCAGCCTGTCATTACGTTGTACATGATGATCGCCCCTCGCTCTCTGATTAGGTCCAGGACCGCTCATCCATTCTTAACCGCAGGTAACTGCTTGATGTATGGACACATGAGAACAGCGACAGCTGCTGTCAGACTCTCATTACCTTGCATAGGCTGAGAGGTCACCGCTATCCGCATACACCCCTCACCCCAGCTGCTTATTATTGCTGCTGGAATCTGGTGTATGTATGTAATTGCCTGTATGATGGAGACCTAGGAGTATTAATCCTCTGACACCTCTGCCTACTGATTTTGGCGATAAAGGGGCAGCAGAAAGCTGATGAGTCAACATTCTGCTCTCTCTTCCTTTCCTATTCACTCTCAGCATACCGTATGTGCACTGCAGCAGAGCCTAACTGATTGAGTGGTGCTGTATAGAGCACTACAGGAGGTTCCTATAAGGGCAAACACTATATTGTCAAAAGTATTAAGATGAAACATGAACTTTTATGGCATCCCAGTCTTAGTCCGTAGGGTTCAATATTGAGTTGGCCCACCCTTTGCAGCTATAACGGCTTCAACTCTTCTGGGAAGGCTGTCCACAAGGTTTAGGAGTGTCTATGGGAATGTTTGACCAATCTTCCAGAAGCGCATTTGTGAGGTCAGGCACTGATATTGAACAAGAAGGCCTGGCTTGCAGTCCCCACTCTAATTCATCACAAAGGTGTTCTATCAGGTTGAGGTCTGGACTCTGTGCAGGTCAGTCAACTTCCCCCACCCCAAACTCACTCATCCATGTCTTCATGGACTTTCCTTAGTGCACTGAAGCGCAGTCATGTTGGAAAAGGAAGAAGCCATCCCCAAAATGTTCCCACAAAGTTGGGAGCATGAAATTGTCAACTGGACCAATGTAACTGTAACTGTGTATAAAATATTTATACCTGCAATTCTTCTTTAAGCTAGTAGCCTGCTTTTCCATCATCCAGAGTTTTTCTTTTAAAAAAAGGGGTAGAAAATGCAGTCAAGTGCAGCAAACAAAGAAATCATAAATGGTTTATTCTTAGTCTGGCTAAACTAAAGTACTAGACTACACTAAGTGTGCTCCAATAAAGTATTTGTCAATTTTACTGAATACCAATATAGGGGGGAGAGACTGGGAGTGTTGAGTTGGGTGGTAAGAGCCATAGAAAGCCTCATAGCGAGGAGCATTCTGGCTCTCTGTGACATCTCTTTCCGCACCTCTTTGTAACCGGTCGGGTCCTTTGAGCTCTCTCAGCAGCTGGCGCCTGGTATAATAAGGAGAGTAATGTAGGTTTGCATAATTCATGATTACAAGGTGCATGTATTTGTTGATAGGAAAAATATTTCATCTACACAGCGACACGCGGAACGCAGTGAGGGAGCAGAATAACGGCGTGATTGTAAAAGGTTACACAGCACAGCGTGATTATTACAGCACTGGCAGCGGGAGCGGTCGGTAGATACGGCCATATATGAAGTTGTATACAATAACATCACATAAAGATAAAGTAAAATAACATAATAATAAGGCACTAGGCACAAACATCAACCTCTATTGAGCACCCTGTGCTTAGGTTAAAGAAAAATTGGGTTACCTTTGATATACAAACCACCTAATAATTTGAAATAGAACTTCAGGCAGACTTATTTATTATTTCTTAAATAGGAATTTCAGTCCCGTTAATGCTGGACCGCCTCCAATCCAACCTCCCCCCACCGGCGTTGCCATATGCACAGATGTTTTCCGAAGGGCTCTACCCAGCCTAATAGACCTGTAAGAGTATATATTGTCAGCACACCATGGATCTTGGGAAATTTGCCCACACAGTTATTCCAGCGATAACGTCACAGCAGTAGAGTGCAATGTTTCAGAGCTACGCAGAACCCCTTCATCAGGCATGTGATAATCACAACGTGAAGAGGTCCTGCATGGCTCTAAAACGTTGCACTCTACTGCTGTCATGTGATCTCTGGAATAAACATTTGGACAACTTTCTCAATATCCATGGTGTACTGGAGATATATAATCTTGGTTATGATGTTACCGGTTTCTAGTTGGTAGTTCTGTGTTTACAAACAATCCACCCATTCAGAATGGAAGAAGGGGAGCATCCTCTGTTATGAATGGGCATGAGAATGAGCACCACACAGCTGCTAAGAGGTCCAGATACAACTTTATTCTATTAAAAGTCAGGGAAGAACTCCAAGCAAGCTGCTGAGAAGGTCTGTGCTTGTAATTCACACTGGAAAAACCCAGACGAAGGGGGCGCTTAGACTTCCGAAACACTTTGGCTACTTTTTTGGATTGTACCCCTGACTTTTAATGGAATAAAGTGTATCTGAACCTCGTAGCAGTTCAATTCTCGTTACATTGCAGGCAAAAGAGAACGTGGAGATCCTCTGGGGTGTAGAAGCCACCTGCCCAAGAATTAGATAATTTACAGCAACATGAATACCCTAAACTAACAATACCAGTAAGAAAACCCTACGGGTCCAGTGCTATCTTTCCATTTTCCTCAATGAATGAAGTCATGTAACAGTGCTTGGGGCTAGCAGTTTGGCACTAAGCTTGAGCACTGCATCATGGGTGGGGGCCTTTGCAGTGTTGACCACCAAAGGAGTGGTGGGGGAGGTCTAAAGATGTGGGTATAAAGCAGTCGCCGACTCTGTATCGGCAAGGTGACAGTGTCCCTTTAAATCCATATATCTTTATAATAGATTGCTGTGATGGAATAAGATTTTCTCCATCCAGCACAATTTTGTTAAATTCATAATATTTATTAGATATTCTCTTTATTTTATATGCACTTTCAGCAGTCGTGAATCTTAATGTGTCCTCAGATTAAGTTTACTGCAGTGTGCCAAAGCGAAAAATACCAAACTATAAAAGCAGAATGTGATTCTCATTTCAATGCATTGCTTTTTCAATAAGATCTTAGACTGAAAGGTTTAGGGGCTGCCAGATTATTTACTGTTCTCTGGAAGAGAAGTATAGTTAAAGGAATCCTTAGAAAAGTCGGTTTTCCAGGTGCTATGGGGAAAAAAAATAACAGAATCAGGAAAGGAACAGCTATAAATACCTCACCACGGATCATTTTTGTTTTATAAATGCATCACTAATTAGCTTAATTATCTTTAAATAATCGGAGACAAGACTGAGGAGGAAGGTTTTCCGAACAAAGTTTTACTGTAGCTAAGCATGGTGTCAGATGGGTGATTCAGCCGTTGACGACAATGGCCAATGATGGAACTACCCAAGCCAGGGAGTCCGTTCTTTTAATGGAATTGGCCCCATGCTCTCCTAGACCACTGTAGAACAGCCTTACTCAAACTTTGTACCCCAAAGGAACCCTTGTAATCATGTTTAGGCCTTGGGGAACCCCTTAAATTTTAGTCTATTGGGAAAATGACCCTTACATTGGTGGTGATCAGTGAGAAGAATGCTCCTACGGTGGTGGTCAGGATGTCACTCTTAAATGCTTCTGACTCTGCCAGCTGGGGTTGGACCGGGAATTATGCAGGCACCATCACATTGCAGGTCAATTGGCCACAGCTCAAGGAACCCCTAGACACCTTTGGGGAAACCCTTGGGTTCATGGTTGAGAATAGCTGCTGTAGAATATCGAGAGAGTAGCAAGACAACAACATCTTGCTGTTTCAGCTGGAGATCAACTATATAGCAAAAGGTAAATGGTGAGTTAGCAATGCTGCCGGTACCAGTGGTAGGATCGCTCATCTGAATGGCATTTAGGAAGACCGTGCAAGGCCCAAAAAGTGGTGCAATTCATTTGAGCAGTACAGTCATTTTTGGAAAATTGGCATGAATGTTTTGGATGCAGGAGCTTTGCAGGGATGAGATTCCCCACAGCACACATAAACAAAGGGGCAGGAATGCGAATGAGTCTATATAAGGACACTGACATCTTCAGCTTCCCATTTCCTTTGTGTGTGTCTGCTGTTTCCATGCCCCGCAGCTAACTGAATTAAAAAAAGCACAGCTTGATAGTTCATATAGAGATGAGTTCAGATGACAAAAGCTCGAGACAGCTCTAGAAGTTGGTGCATATTAATTTCAGTATCAAGTAGTCTGAGGACCCATTCACACTTGTACATTGTGGCATATGCTAAACTGAACTGAACCCGAGGATCAGGAGGATTTCTGGTTGCCATGGCCCTGCAAGCAATGATGGCCAAAAATTGCCACGAAGCATGTAGAGGCCTGCAGCGTCCGTGGCTACCTGAGGTGAGGAAGAGGATGCTGACGGAATGAACATTGATATGCCATTCCAGTTTATGGGAAATTCATCCCACATTGACAAATCCCCTATGCTGCTGTGTCTAGCCTAGGAACTTGGTCAGGATCTTGCACCTGTGAGAGGAAACTTAGAGGTGTGAGATGAAGGACTGCCCTTGAGGGATGAGCCCCATGGCGAAATGGAGCATGCCCAGCAAGGATTGTAGCTGTCTCTTGGTACACCCTTGAGTAAGTGTAAAGGTGTAAATGACCGACCTGATGCAGGTCAACTTGATGGAAAGCAGGCTGGCCTGCATGGACTGTGGGTCGAGCGTAACACCCAAGAAGGTGATGGACTGTGTCGGGCACATTAAATTACCAAATACCCCTCTTAAGCTGTCAACGTCTACTGGGGGCTTTCGATGCACAGGAAGTTATCCAACGTGCCTTATGCAACAGGGTCGAGGAAAGGGACTGGGCAAAAGTATCGAACAGCCACGGGCTGTGTTTTTTTTTTTTTAAGTTTTTTTTTTTCTAGTACCAAATTACTTTAAAAATTCCCCCCCCCCCCCACAGGCTCCTCCCAAAATTTCAGGCCACCATACTAGCCTTCCTATATATATATATATAGGAAGGCCAGCATGGTGGCCTGCAATTATGGGAGGAGCCCGGAGGGTATAAATACCAGACCTCTCCACGCGGCTGGTGTCGGTTCTAGCGCGCCGTATTACGTCACCAGGCCGACAAGCAACTCAGTACACGTTCCTGAGTTGTCCGACGCTCCTCGTTCCAGATTACGGATTCGATTCCCGATCGCACCCCCAGTTCGTTCCGCTTCAGCGTCGCAGGTAGGATTTATGCTTTTTCGTCGCTACGTCGAAACCCCTGTTTTTCCACTGAGTCATTTCAACTACCATGCTATTGTTTGTTGGTTTTCTACCCCACAATTCACCCCACAAAAAAAAAAAAAAAACACACACACACCCACCACAGCATCTGTCACTGCCCTCCCCACGCACTTCTTGCAGCCACCGCAAGTTCGTGTAAATGGGCCCCCACACCTTGCAAACCTCAGCAAGACAGTCCACTCCTTGCCTTCCACGGCAACCCAGCCAATGTGAGGCACAGCCGCCCCCCGCACATCTTGCTTCACCGCAGGTTTGTGTCACGGCTCCCACATCCACCCTCCTACATACCTCTGCAATCGTTGCAGCTCGATCTCCATTGGCCTCGCTGCCACAACTTCCCCAGTAGCAAACTTCAGCTACTCACGCCTTTCTCTATCCCTTTTCACCTTTCCCTTAGGTCAGTAAGTCGTCCCTTGGTCTCCTATACAACAGGATCGGACCACCCCTTTCTCTTTCCAGGTAATTTCGAGGGCTTGCATCTCTTCACCAGGGGGTCAACTACGGCCCCGAATCAGCTCTTGCAACCCATCTCTCACAAATAATTTCATGTCACCCCACCATAGGCACCAGGTCTCCCAGGCTTGACCCCAACAGAGACTCTATCACTAGGGCAGCAAGCAGGTGCGTAGGTTGTCGTTGTTTCAGTTTTCCATTCTCTTCACACACCTTTTCACTACATATCCCTGTCACACATACTTTTTCGGCTCAGCACCCAGGCGTTAGCAACTGTCACATACTTCTATGCATGTCACTCTGTTTTCGAAGCACAAGTCTTCACTACGCAGACAAGGTCACCTAGTCTCATGACTTGCTGGCAGTGCAAGTATTAGCTGACCGAACCTACGTCAAACTACTACAGACCGAAACATCCCTACTTAGCAACCAACCAGCAGCCACTCTCCCCAGTACCGCCCTGGTGGGGCTCTGGTTGAACTAGTCCGTGCCGAGCACAGACGGACACCCGAGCATCGGTTACCTGGTCAGTCACCTCCTGGCTTACCTCGGTTTGTCACGCATTCTCTGAGTTCCACAGGCCAAAGAAACAAACTCACCCAGCGCTCACGCGCATCCCCGATTGCTACCATACCGTCGAACGGTATCCTGCTTCGTTCACACATCTCCCCTCCCCATCCAAGCAGAACACCATAGTTTGATAAAATCTCCAGGCGTTAGTAACTGTCACATACTTCTATGCATGTCACTCTATTTTCGAAGCACAAGCCTTCACTACGCAGACAAGGTCACCTAATCTCATGACTTGCTGGCAGTGCAAGTATTAGCTGACCGAACCTACGTCATATTGCTACAGATCGAAACATTCCTACTTAGCAAACCAATCAGTAGCCACTCCCCCCAGTGCCGCCCTGGGGGGGCTCTGGTTAACCAGTCCGTGCCGAGCACAGACGGACACCCGAGCATCGGTTACCTGGCCAGTCACCTCCTGGCTTACCTCGGTTGTCACGCATTCTTTGAGTTCCACAGGCCAATGAAACAAACTCACCCAGCGCTCACGCGCATCCCCGATTCTCACCATACCGTCGAACGGTATCCTGCTTCATTCACACATCTCCCCTTCCCATCCACGCAGAACACCATAGTTTTGAAAAAAAAATAAAAAATTTCCAGGCGTTAGTAACTGTCACATACTTCTATGCATATCACTCTATTTTTCGAAGCACAAGCCTTCACTACGCAGACAAGGTCACCTAATCTCATGACTTGCTGGCAGTGCAAGTATTAGCTGACCGAACCCACGTCAAATTACTACAGATCGAAACATTCCTACTTAGCAAACCAATCAGTAGCCACTCCCCCCAGTGCCGCCCTGGGGGGGCTCTGGTTAACCAGTCCGTGCCGAGCACAGACGGACACCCGAGCATCAGCCACCCGGCCAGTCACCTCCTGGCTCACCTCGGGTGTCACGCATCCTCCGAGTTTACATATAGGCTCATGGAACATCCCACTCAGCGCACGCGCGCAACCCGTTTGTCCCCATACCTGTCACACAGGTATCCCGCCCTGCCCCCCCCTCCCCTCTTCATATTTCCGCAATCTACAATCACAGATATATCCTCTCCTGCCCTTCAAAACTTAAAACTCAAAAAAAAAAAAAAAAAAGTAAACGAGAGAAACATGCATCCCCCCCCTCTTTTATTCTAGCAGACGCCATGTCTCTGGCCGGCAGCGACAATCTCAACCCCGCCCCATCACCTCCCGAAGCGGGCCCGGCAGACAACTTCGCACAAGCCTTCAGAGCTTGGACCATCCCCAGACTCTCAGCCGAGCTGAGGCGCAGGAACATCCCCTACCCCATCACGGCCAGGAAAGCTGAACTGTTCAGGCTACTGTTCCCAAGCCCATCCCCACCAGACACGCAGGCATCACTACAATCAATTGCCTCGGCAGTGTCCCAGCTACACACGCTGGTCTCCTCCCTATCAACTACCATCTCTGACGTCCAGGCCAGAGTGGGGACCTTGGAGCTCCAGCAAGTTACCCCCACTCCACCAGCTGTCGCCCCCGCCACCCCCACATCATGCATTACAAGAATCCGGACCCGATCCGACCATGTCCGCTATCCCTCACTTGTCTCAACTAACCCCAGTCTGAGTCACCACCTTCACGGCGCCACCAGTCTCATAAACCTCTCATTGTCACACAACACGCTGAAAGCCTACCAAGCTGCTTGGAGGACGTACCTACGGTTTCTGGACACATGCCACGGGGGGTCACCAGGGGACCTCCACCATATCCTAGCCTTCATTTCCCACTGCTACACTCGGCTGGCGTTATCACACAATACCATCAAACTTTATCTAGCCGGTATCCAGCATTTCATTTCCTTACAAGACCCTTCCAAACCATCTTTGTTCGCTTCCCACGCAGTCAAGGCAATCCTGCGCGGCATCCTCAAAAAACAGCCGCAGGTCAATGCCAAACGCCTCCCAGTAACCGGTGCCATTTTCCGGGATTTATCGATCATGCTCTCGCATTCCCCTTTTGGCCTTTTTCCCAGCCTGGTCATCCAGGCTGCCATGTACCTGGCCTTCTACGGCTTCTTACGGCCCAGCGAGTTTTCAGTTACTGGCCCTAGCTGCAAGACGCTACGCAGGCGGCACCTCGTACGCCATCAGACCTTTTTCATCCTGCACCTCGAGGCATCCAAAACGCAGCAGACTGGCCCAGGCATCGACATCAAACTGTTCGAAACTCTCAATGCCTGGTGCCCCGTGGCAGTTCTAGATCAGCTACTAGCACACCTACCTGATCCCTCACCTGACAGCCCGTTGCTACCATTTCCGGTCAGACCCCTTAGTAGCAATCAATTCGTCACGCACGTCAGGATTCTCCTCCGCAACTTAGGTCTTGACCCAGCGAAATTCTCAGGTCACTCCTTTTGCATCGGAGCAGCCTCCGCGGCCTCCCGCAATGGAGTCCCCGATCACGTGATCAGGAGGATGGGACGATGGAAGTCCACCTGTTTTCCCCTTTACATTCCCGATCCCCAGCCCGAAATGTCCCGGGCCTTCAGTAACCTTGCCTTGTAGCATTTGCCTTTACCAAACAAATAAACCATTACCTCCCTAAAAACAAGTCTTTTGCGCCCTTTTCTTAACTACTCTCCTAGCAGAAAGGGCCTCACGGCCCAGCTCACCAGGGCTTACCTTACGGTAGACCAGGGCACACTTCAGGTCTAGTTTGTTGTCTGTCTTGTGGCGTGTTTATGTTTTGCTCCTTCACATCATTATGGACCGAGGGCTCCGACCATAAATAGGAAGGCCAGCATGGTGGCCTGCAATTATGGGAGGAGCCCGGAGGGTATAAATACCAGACCTCTCCACGCGGCTGGTGTCGGTTCTAGCGCGCCGTACCCGCCCACCCATTCCCTTTCTCAGAACACTCTGATATGGTTCTCTACAGAAACAGCCATTACTTCTCAGGTAAGCGCCCTTTTCTTAACTACTCTCCTAGCAGAAAGGGCCTCACGGCCCAGCTCACCAGGGCTTACCTTACGGTAGACCAGGGCACACTTCAGGTCTAGTTTGTTGTCTGTCTTGTGGCGTGTTTATGTTTTGCTCCTTCACATCATTATGGACCGAGGGCTCCGACCATAAATATATATATATAAACATTTTGCCTTTCATCTCTATTATGAACTGAATAGTTTTACAAGGTGAAGGTTCACATATACTTTAACCACATGCCGACCAGCGAACGATGATATAAGTCAGCACAATGGCACGGCTGGGCAAATGTGCATACAGGTATGTCCCCTTTAAGATGTGGCATTGTGGGCGATTTGATGTCCGCCGGTTTCCCACGATCGTGTCACGGAGCCGCAGAATGGGGAGATGTAAACAAGGCATTTCCCAGTTCTGCCTTGTGACATGACAAAGATCACTGATCCCTGTCATCGGGAGCAGTGATCGCTGTCATGTCAGTGGTAGCCCACCCCCCCCAACAGTTAGAATCACTCCCTAGGACACACTTAACCCCTTGATCGCCCTCTAGTGTTTACCGCCTTCCTTGCCAGTGTCATTTACACAGTAATCAGTGCATTTTTGTAGCACTGATCGCTGTATAAATGACAATGGTCCCAAAATAGTGTCAAAAGTGTCCGATGTGTCCGCCATAATGTTGCAGTACCGATAAAAATTGTAGATCGCCACCATTGCTAAAAAAAAAAAAAGTATAATAAAAATGCCATAAAACTATCCCCTATTTTGTAGACGCTATAACTTTTGCGCAAACCAATCAATATACGCTTATTGCTGTTTTTTTTTTTTAACCAAAAATATGTAGAAGACTACATATCGGCCTAAACTGAGGAAAAAATGTGTTTTTTTATATTTATTATAGCAAAATGTAAAAAATATTGCATTTTTTTTTTCAAAATCGTCGCTCTTTTTTTGTTAAAAGCGCAAAAAATAAAAACTGCAGAGGTGATCAAATACCGCCAAAAGAACGCTTTATTTGTGGTAAAAAAGGACGTCAATTTTTGTTTGGGTGTAATGTCGCATGACTGCGCAATTGTCAGTTAAAGCGACGCAGTGCCGAATCGCAAAAAGCGTTCTGGTCAGGAAGGGGGTAAATTCTTCCGGGTCTGAATTGGTTAACCACGAACCTAACCCATGACAGTACCTCAAACATAACATTTATAGCTATCACACCAATAGATGGTGTCACACTAAAGATGAAATGTGACATAACAGATCTATTTGAGGAACATTTTGGCACCTGTATAGCAAATATTTGAAATCCTTGTCTCCAAGACACGTGTGTTGGGATTCTGCCCTCGTTTCAAATGGTTGAGCATCGCTAGAATAGCATAGGGGAGCCCTTGTAAATGGTAATGAGCACATATGATTACCAGAAGTGTTCCAAATCTCTCGCTGAAGAACAATTGTTCTCTTTTCCATGTAAAAAAACGATTGTTTCTTTGTGTGTGCCCCTCATGTGAGTTTTACCTACTAGCAAAGCAAAAAAAAAAGTCCTGTTTCATCAATCTTATAAATTACTTGCTGTCTAGGGATTTTTTTTTTTACTTGTCACACACTTTAACCACTTCAGCCCCGGACCAATTTGCAGCCAAAGGACCAGGCCCCTTTTTGCGATTCGGCACTGCGTCGCTTTAACTGACAATTGCGCGGTCGTGCGACGTGGCTCCCAAACAAAATTGGTGTCCTTTTTTTCCCACAAATAGAGCTTTCTTTTGGTGGTATTTGATCGCCCCTGCGGTCTTTATTTTTTGCGCTATAAACAAAAATAGAGTGACAATTTTGAAAAAAATTCAATATTTTTTACTTTTTGCTATAATAAATATTCCCAAAAAATATATATAAAAAAAATTTTTTTTCCTCAGTTTAGGCCGATACGTATTCTTCTACATATTTTTGGTAAAAAAAAAAATCGCAATTAGCGATTATTGATTTGTTTGCGCAAAAGTTATAGCATTTACAAAATAGGGGATAGTTTTATAGCATTTTTATTGATATTTTTTTTTTTACTAGTAATGGCGGCGATCAGCGATTTTTATTGTGACTGTGACATTATGGCGGACACATCGGACATTTTTGACACATTTTTGGGACCATTGTCATTTATACAGAAATCAGTGCTATTTAAATAGCACTGATTCCTATGTAAATGACAGTGGCAGTGAAGGAGTTAACCACTAGGGGGCGGGGAGGAGTTAGTGTGACGTGTTGTATTTTTTTTTTTACAGTAGGGGGGCGTGGCTGTACGTCTGACGTCATTGATCGGCTTTCCCGATGACAGGGAACAGCCGATCAATGACAGGCAGAGTAGGAAGCGTGGGGAGAGGTTTGTTTACACAGACCTCTCCCCGTTCTTCAGCTCTGTGACCCGATCGCGGGACACCAGTTACGAACTCGTTAGGAACTGCCCGCCTGTACGGAAGTCGGAAATGTTCATAAGTCGGCCGCGCATGCGCAGACCGACAAATACGGACATTTCCGATGTTCCATCTAATGCCGTTCTGCGCATGCGCGGCAAATTACGGACATTTCCGGCATTTTCCGAGGCTCCGTATGGCCGCGCATGCGCAGAACGGCCGGAAGACGTCGAAAAACGGTGAAAAATGGCGGAGGGTCCCCGCAGCGCCCCGTTCGTAAGTAGGGGTTGTTCGTAGGTCGGGCGTTCGTAAGTCGGGGACCCCCTGTAGTTACATAGTTAGTAAGGTTGAATAAAGACACCAGTCTATCCAGAGTATCATCGGTCCCTACCCTCAAGGAGCCCACAATCCAAGGTACTCAACTCACATTCATATACTAGAGACAATTTTTTTTTTGGACAGAAGCCAATTAACCTACTAGCATGTCTTTGGAGTGTGGGAGGAAACTTGAGTACTGGGAGGAAACCCACGCAGGCACAGGGAGAACATGAAAACTCCAGGCAGGTAGTGCCATGGTTGGGATTTGAGCCAGTGACCCTTCTTACTGCTAGGTGAGAGTGCTAACCACTACACCACTGTGCCACCTAAAGGCAAATAGACCGAGCAACTGAGCATGGTCAAGGCTCAGGGGTTTATTTACTAAAGCTGGAGAGTGCAAAATCAGGCTCACTTCTGCATAGAAACCAATCAGCTTCCAGGTTTTATTGCCAAAGCTTAATTGAACAAACTGAGATTAGAATCTGATTGGTTTCCATGCAGAAGTGAGTCTGATTTTGCACTCTCCAGCCTTTGTAAATAAACCCCTCAGTTAGATAAGAAGGAAATTTTAGTATAACACCCTGACAGCTCATTGCAGAGGCTGAGGGAGGTTATTTTACATTAAAGTGGTTCTAAAGCCTTAAGGTTTTTCACCTTAAAGAGGAATGCCCACTAAAAAATTTTTTTTTAAAAGTCAGCAGCTACAAATACTGCAGCTGCTGACTTTTTTAATAATCGGACACTTACCTGTCCCAGGGTCCAGCGATGCGGGGAACAAAGCCCCCCCCCTCGTTTGCCGCTCCGCTCGCGGCGCCGGCATCCTTACTGTGGGCACCCGGCTGTGGCTTCACAGCCGGGCACCCACTGCACATGCGCGAGCGGCGCCATGCGCGAGCGGCGCCATGCGCCGTGATACGACGCTCAGTCATCTGGGTAATGTAACAGGTCCCAGATGAGGGGAAGTGATGTCAGTGCCCGGGCACTGAAGGCGGCAGACTACGAGGGACCCCCTAGCAACAGGCATTTAGAGGTGAGTAAAAAAAAATTATTTTTTCAATCATTTATTTAGTTAGTTGCACTCTGTAAGAGCAGTTGCTCCAGAGCTTAGTAGATGTGCAGAAGCTCTGCTGACTTTCATCATCCAATAATGTGCAAGCAAAAATGCATTCATTTTACATTTTCCTTGCACGTGATGGTTTACATAATTTCCTAAGCTCTGGAGCAATTGCACTTGCAGAGTACAACTGCCCTTTGCAAAGGGCACAGTGTATTTGCCTTTAGTAAATCAACCCCATAGACTGTGCACTTTGCAAGTGCAGTTGCGCCAGAGCTTAGTAAATGAGGTAAAGCTTAACTTTGTAAAGACTACCTAATCACATGCAAGGCTAAAATAAACACAGCATTTTTGCTTGCACATTATTGGATGATGAAAGTCAGCAGAGCTTCCCCTCTTTTACTGAGCTGTCGAGCAACTGAACTTGCAAAATACACAATCTATTTTCCTTTAGTAAATCAACCCCATGGCATAGCTGAGAGCAATGGGGGCCATTTACTAACGGCAAATTCACTTTGCACTACAAGTTCACTTGGAAGTGCAGTCGCTGTAGATCCGAGGGGGACATGCAAGGAAAATAAAAAACAGCATTTTAGCTTGCACATTATTGGATGATAAAATCTGCAGAGCTTCCACTCATTTCAGATCTTCCCCTCAGATCTACAGCAACTGCACTTTCGGTGCACTTGTAACGCGAAGTGGATTTGCCTTTAGTAAATAACCCTCATTGCTACCGAGAACAGTCAGCACAGGCAGGCATTTTTTTTTAGCCTGAACATAAAGCAATAGGCTATCAATATAATAGTAAATAGCATGCCTAGGGGTATGGAAATGATTGACAAGTAGTGATTTAAAGGTAGAACCTCCTTTGAAGTCAGTGTTCTTACTTAGGTTGGTGAAATGAGCGTAGTTCATAGATTTATGGTAGGATGACAGGCATTGGTTTTGTATTAATAGCTTTCCATTGACCAATCCTTGGATAGGGAAGAATATGCATTGTTTAAAGTCAGCAGCAGTCTTCGCTGTGTTTGGACTTCTAGACTCATGGATTTCTGCCATTATGGGAGATAGATCATAGGCAGCAATTGAATTTCTGTTAAATGTCCCTGGGCTGTTTGGCCTGTATTATTTACACTTGCCTCTCTGTGCAGCAGCATCTATGAAGGATGCAAGGAACAACTTATCAATCTTCGGAAGCCTTGGTCACCTTCAGCTATTGCAGTACATTTCCTCCAAATCATACAATCATACATAAAAGATGAGTGTATGCAGCGCTAAAAACATAAAATTATAAAGCTAGAGTCCATAGTGTTAAAACAGAATCCTTGTTCGGGGAAAAGGCTGGAACCACCCACGGTGTAGACAGAGACACAATACAGTGAGCATGAAACATGCACACCGGTCCTCTTACCAAAGAAGATGGACCACTGAGTTACAGGTGGACAAACAAGCATGATATATCCACAGCACCACGCAACCACTTCAATTGGATCATAGATGGCTGGATCTTGTAGTCTCAACAAATGAATACAAAAAGGCAACTTCTCATGGTGTAGTATTTAAAACCAGGGTGAAGTTATTTCATATTAGACAGTCAGGGTACTCACATTTTCTTTAGATAAAAGCAGGCAGAAGATACAATCTGCCATTGATATCAATTGTTTCCAAGCACAAAGATGGCCGCTGTCAGCACGTTACAGCGTTGTGACGTCAGAGCTTGCGACGCTGTAACATGCCGACCACGGCCATCTTTGGGGTTGTAAACATTTGATATCCATGACAGATTGTAACTTCTGACATGAAGGCCCCTTGACCCGCCCCACCCTAAGGAAAGGGAGCCTTGACTGCTGGATGCTTGGCAACCAAGCTGAGCGTCAACCTAATCAGGGAGTCGGAGTGGCTTCGCTGGGATTGGCTACGATGGCACGAGGTGACTGGGGGAGCCGGAACTCTAGAAAAGGCTATGCAGAGGCACGTACCACTACTTTCAAGAGCAGTTGACATCACAAGAGTTGCCCACCCACCCGCCTGTTGTGTGTTCATTACAGCTTCCTTTGCGGTTTTACCTTGCCAACAATTGGTATTACTTTATGGGCTATGCCCTCAAGTTAATTACGGGGTCAGTTTAATGCCTGTCTCACACTGATAGTGGAGACAGGCCTCTTAGACTATACGGTTTGGTTATAGATGCTCACGGTGTAACCGTGACCGGCATGGTATTTGTATTTTGAAGGTTGTTATACTAAGATGTTCAATAAAGCTGTGGCCTTGCCCTACTTCCAACTTAAAGTGGTCTATGTGACTTTTTGGGGGGCAACGTTTTGTTGTGGTTTAAATAAGTGGGGGTTAAGACAAGACAGTCTGCTTTTATCTAAGGAAATGTGAGTACCCTGGCTGTTTTATATTAAATAATTTCATTTGGTGAGACTACAAGATCCAGCCATCTATGATCCAATTGAAGTGGTTCCGTGGTGCTGCGGATATATCATGCTTGTCTGACCACCTGTAACTCAGTGATCCATTTTCTTTGGTAAGAGGCCCGGTGTGTTGATGTCCAGTGGAGGATAATTTCATGCTCACTTTATTTTGTCTTTGTCTACACCGTGGGTGGTTCCAGCCTTTTCCCTGAACAAGGATTCTATTTTAACACTATGGACTCTTGCTTTATAATTTTATGTTTTTAGCGCTGCATACACTCATCTTTTATGCTTTTTATTGTTGCCATACAATTTATGTCAGCTGCTTTACTAGTGTTAGCGTAGTGATTAATTTTGAACATACATAAAACATGCAGTCAGACTTTAGGATGTGATTTTTTTTTTTGTAATAAAGAAGGGTGTCTCTCCTTGTTTACTAAGCTGGAACGTTATTCACATAATGTTTGCTTCGAGTGATGGTTGTGGAAAACACTTTCAGCTGCCATTGCTGACTTAGTTTAAAAAAAGGTGCAGGCTTGGGGCCACCATTGTGATGCTGGCTTCAATAACCAGTGAGTTATTGACCTGGACTGCGCATATAGCCAGTAAATGCTGAAAAGTCTTATGCCGCGTACACACGGTTGGACTTTCCGACGGGAAATGTTGCATGTGAGCTTGTTGTCGGAAAGTCCGACCGTGTGTATTCTCCATCGAACATTTGCTGTTGGAATTTCCACACACAAATGTTTGAGAGCAGGTTCTCAAATTTTTTCCGCCAACAAAACTTGTTGTCGGAATGTCCGATCGTGTGTACACAAGTCCGTCACACAAAAGTCCACGCATGCTCTGAATCAAGCAGAAGGAGCCACACTGGCTATTGAACTTCCTTTTTCTCGGCCTGTCGTACGTGTTGTACGTCACCACGTTCTCCCGTTTGGAATTTTGGGCCAACATTTGTGTGACCGTGTGTATGCAAGACAAGTTTGAGCCAACACCCTTCGAAAAAAAATCCACGGTTTTGTTGGCGGAAAGTCCGATCGCGTGTACGGGGCATTAGGCCTGGTTCACACCTATGCATTTTTTTGTGCGTTTTCAGTTTTGCAGAAACAAACTACAGTCTATTTAACATGGTTTCCTATGGATGTAGTTTACAACTGTGCATTTTATGGAAAGGGCCAGGGACCTTTCTTCTAGTTATTGGTTCCATAGACTTCAATGGATCAAAAAAGTGCATTGAAAAACGCAAAATGCACCTGGTATATGCAAACTGCAACCTGCATAGGCGTGAACCAGGTGTTAAAGCCCAACTAAAGTCACTAAAATAGATATATGGGCAGATATACATTATTCTAAAAACTTGTGTTTTCATAGCCTTTCCTCCTCTGTCCTGTTATTGCAGTTGTGCTGGTTGTCTATGTATTTGCAGTCCTAACGGCACTAGTTACTCCTAGTGTCCTCATTAATCAGCAACCAGCAAAAAAGGGTGCAACTAGGAAGTTAGAGTTTTGGCTCGCTCCTTCCCACTATCCGCTCACTGCCATTAAAATGGTTCTAAAAGCTGAAGGTTTGCATTAGGTTAAGAAACCTTCTGTGTGCAGCTCCCTCCCCCCCATACCTACCTGTGCCTGATCTCGATCCAGCATGTGCACGAGAGCAGTGGCTCTCTCTCTCCTCATTGGCTTAGAGACTGTCAATCACAGCCAGTGAGGTGATAGCAGGGGGCAGGGCTGTGCTGCACGCTGCGGGGTGGATTTACTAAAGGCAAATAGACTATGTACTTTGCAATAACAGTTGCTTCAGTGTTCAGTAAATTTGGGGAAGCTCTGCCGACTTGCATCATCTAATCATATGTAAGCAAAAATGCTGTGTTTTTTTTATCATTGCATGTGATTATTGCATGTGATTTGCAAAGTGAAGTGCCACCTCATTTACTAAGCTCAGGAGCAACTGCACTTGCATAATGCAACTGCACTTGCAAAGTGCTCCTCCTCCTATGTTTCCAGTGACCGCACTTGTCTTGGGCAAGTGTATGAAGCTGGAGACAAGCGCCATCAGCCAAGTCTCATTTATTATTGATCCCCTTACTAGTGCATGGTTGGAGTTGGAGCACCCAGACCCAGATGAAGTTAGTGTTTGCATAGCAGGGTAATAGGGGCTCAAGATGATATAAGCGTATAGGCTCTTCAGGATTGGTGCTTTAGCACCACCGTATTAGTTTAAATGAGCACTACAGTTCCACTTTGAGTGGACGTGCGTATATTTGGGGTACAACTCAAGGTGGGCTCCACCAGTTTATTGATGCTCACTTGTGGTCCAAATTGCTGACACGAGGTGTGGTACTGGGAAAACCTTGCAGAACTGCATTGCCAACCCTATTAAATCGTTTGTGCAGACCTTGTAACTCCACAAGGGCCGATTTAGGCTGGTGGTTACCGAAACCCTTTTGGTGATATTTTTCCCACCACTGATGCAGCCATATTTGTATATTTTTACAAATATCTCAGATAAAATAGTTTACATATGCAGCATATTTCATCAGTGTATTTGGCTAGAGTCGGCCGGTAATAAAGCAACAACGATTTGCCATTGATCTCTCCCGTAGTGGATACACATGAAAGCCTAGCCTGCATATTCATT
Organism: Lithobates sylvaticus; assembly: GCA_028564925.1. Classification (NCBI taxonomy): domain Eukaryota; kingdom Metazoa; phylum Chordata; class Amphibia; order Anura; family Ranidae; genus Lithobates; species Lithobates sylvaticus. The sequence continues at coordinate 40,284,658 of CM053032.1, read as the reverse complement.
GCAGAACATAACAGGAGGGACTGTATTACAGCACGAAGGTCATTTTTCTTGTGCACAATGTCACATTTTGATGACCGCAGAAGAAGTTATTTTTGCCAGCTATTAATCAGAAATAAGATGAAAAACTGCTTAGCAGAAGAAGAGTTAGCCTGGCTCTCAGAGCAGGTGTTGTGATCTATTTTCTTCAAAAGCAGGATTTTGAAAAAAGTAAGCTTTATTATTTTTTCATATTTTAGTCTCTGCAGGAAGACAGAGTCTGCTCGGCTGACTAACAAAGTGCTGACGGTACAATGCTATTGATATGAAACATCAGGCATTAGGGCTGAAGGGAGCCACGTGGGGAGAAATGAAGTCATGCAGCACAAAGCAGAGTCATTTTACTGTAGCGCAGTTAGAGGTCTGCTTCCTTTAAAGAACTCCAAAATAAAGACATTCAATTCTAACTCAGAATAAATCTTCGCCTGTGCCAACTGCCAGTTTGTGCAGAAAGGTTTTAAAGTGAATGAAAAAATCTGATTGGTTGGTATGGGGTAACTTTGACCCACTGCAATTGCTTATTCTCAAAGGGGGGCATCGCTATAATTATTTTCAGTTGAATTAATTGTGCTTCTGGTATTCCCTTAGCAGCGGGCACAATTTGTATATTTCCTTTTGGGCACAATGGAGAATTCTGGAGTATATAATGATAAGGAAGCATATAACTGTTTGCATATGCTCCAAATGAAAATGAAATTGGTCAGGAAGCCTAAGGCAGCCAACTCCATCCTGGGCATTGGTCATCTGATCCCTGCTGGAGACGAAATCAGCCAACCACAATTTTAATCCCATGTCTATGCTTTTGGTTATATGAGCAGTGTCAAAGAGAAACTAGAGAAGCATTTTCTCCAAAAAGGTTATTTTAGCTGTTGCTATTTAATTCTTAATTCCATGGAGGTAGTTAACATAGAATTAAAGTAGAACTGTGGCCAGGCTATGGACATTTAACTTTTTTTATATATGGTTAACAAGCAGTAAATATGTTTTAAACTTTATGTCTAGGGGCAAGAGCAGACTTGGAGACCTTTCCAACAGAGCATCCACTGGGTCTTGAGGATGGACCACTGGCCAGAACTTGCTCAATATGCAATTGAGCTACTGGCCTGTCCTGCATCCTACATGCTTTCTGAATGCACATTCAGTGTGCCTGTCCACAGACTCCATTGATAGGCTCACATTCATAAAAATGAATCAGTCCTGGATCAGCAGCTATCAAGCACCTGATGCTGATGTAACTGATTGAATTTTCTATGGATGTGGGATCCCTCGAAGACTGCCTATGCTGACTATCCTATACCTCCTCGATCTTGATGATGCTAGCTTCCAACAATATTTTTGGTTTAGGGCCCCACCACCACCACCCAAGGCCCAATTGTATCTGTGAGGGGTTACAGTGTTGTGGCACCACCACCCAAGGCCCAATTTTTCTGCCCCTGTATAACAGGGGCATGTAATTACCATTCTTGATATAATATTTCAACGCAGGGCCCATTCCTGCGCCCAACAAGAGTATCTGTGAGGGGTTACAGTGTTGTGGCACCACCACCCAAGGCCCAATTTTTCTGCCCCTGTTTAACAGGGGCATGTAATTACAATTCTTGATATAATATTTTATTGCAGGGCCCGTTCCTGCGCCCAACAAGCGTAATTGCGAGGGCTTATAGTGTTGTGGCACCACCACGACCAAAGACCCAATTTTCTGCCCCTGTTTAACAGGGGCATGTTATTCCAAATCTTGATATAAGATTTTCATCTATATTGCAGGGACCCGACAATACATTACAGTCGCAATCAGTTTTAAATTCCTTTTTTCCTTTAGAGATGTAATTTTGCTGTGGTATTGTTCTAAACACGGGAAAACTGCGCCACTTTACAGGCATACTATAGACACCCCCCCAGGCACGATATTTAAAGGACTATTTCATTTTTATTGTTTCACTTTAAGCATTATTAAAATCACCGCTCCCTAAAAAACTGGAGTTTTTAAAACTTTTTTTTGCATTGATACATGTCCCCTGGGGCAGGACCCAGGTCCCCAAACACTTTTTATGGCAAAAACTTGCATATAAGCCTTTAAAATTTAGATTTTTCACATGTTCGAACAAATTTTTTGCCTGTTCGCATGTTCTGCTGCGAACCGGGGGGGGGGGGGGGTCGGCTCATCCCTATACATCGATAACACAGATGCGTATCATGCCTGAGTCCAACTGAAATCCTCAAGCCTACCTCCTTCAAGTAGACCAGGGCACAGTACAATGAAACTTGCCTGAACACAGTAAGGAGCAATTACATCAGTCAACTGAACCTGGGCTTGAGGATCAAACATGCTCGTGCACAGTATGGATTGCGTAGTGTGAATGTTCCCTTAGGGTGCACTCACACTGTAGACAGTGGAACCGAACCATGCCTGAGTTTGATTGTCCGCACTGGTCTGCACTCACACTGTGCTTTAAAGGAACCATTGTTGGGCACACTTACATTATCACCTCTGTCAACTGGACCACAGTGATCCCTGGTGATCTATAGAGGGATCATAGTAAAGCAAACCGTACCAGGTCACAAGTGAACCATGCCCGGGTCCATCTCTTCCAAATGGTCCCGGGCATGGTATGCTTAACCGTTCCCAGGCATGGTTTGGAGCACTCACACTGCACAAACAAACTGGACCAAGGGGGTGAACCATGCCTGGGTATGGTTAAAACTTCTAGTGTGAGTTCCCCCCTATGCACTCTTGCTATGGGCAATACAATTCTTTTTCTTTGTACCCTTTTGATAAATGTTTCCTAGAAAGAGATTTTTGCATTTTGCTGTCATATGTCATATTCTTGCAATTTAATATGTATGGTTAAAGAGTAGAGGTAAGTGACTTGACAGGCAGGAAACACAAGAGAAGCAATTTTTATGAATTGCTCCTTGTAATGAAACAAATCATTGTGTTACACATGACCACTTGCATTGGATAATTACAGATTTTAACAGTTGGTCAGAAATACTGAGAGGAAAGCTGCTCATCCGTTAAACATAAATTTGAGGCGTAGATTTTAATTTCAGATGGACCCAGTTTAACTAATCTGCCCTTTTCCCAGCTAAATTACCACTGGATGATTTGTGGCCTCCTGTTTCATAGCGAATAATGTGCCAAGCCTAACGTAAAGTCTGCAGCTGAAACCATGGAGGAAAAAGAGAGAAACTGAATATGTGATGTGCTGAAGCTCTGCCAGTTTGTTAGTGACTCCAGGAATAGATGCCATCTGCATTGGCCTATGAGGGCAACAATACCACAGAGGTCTACTGTGGCAACTCTGGGGCCTGAGGGCAAGGAGACCATCCTTCTACCACAAATATCATGCTTGTGCCTCGCCAGGCCATGCATGTACTGGAAGACTATAGAGAGTCATTGTTGAAAAGTGGTTTGCCAGTTCTTTACTGATCATGAGTGCAACCCCAAAACAAATAAACCAAGTTACTTAGCTTCACCAGATCATTCCAGTTGATTATATAATTAATGAACAACCCAGCTTTATGTATGGATGGTAGCAGGATGATTGTATTGGTTTGTGTATAGTTTGTTGTTTGTGAAAAAACTTGGAAAATTTATAAAAATATATTGGAAAGATAGATAGATATATTGCTGATTGCAATCATTCAATAATGTGCAAGAAAAATTCCTGTCTTTTTCATTTTCATTGTAATGTGATTGGGTATTCTTTGCAAAGTAAATTTTTACCCTATTCATTAGATTAAGTGAAGACTCCCCTTTAAAGCGAAAATTCTCTTGCAAAGTGAACAGGCTTTACTCCTTTTATAAATAAAAAGGGACACTAAACAATATCCTTGTTCTCCAAAAATAAGCCCTACACATCCACTATTCAATGTCCGTGTAATCTGTAATTTAATATGTCATTTAATTTAATATTCCTTCTGTGTTTTTCTGTCTCAATGTAACATCCTCCATGAGCTCCCGAACCTCTTTCATTTCCCCCCCCCTCATTTCCGTTTATTTGGAATGAGCAGTGCATGTTAGTTGTGGTCCTGTGCACACTACAAATCCTGCAGCCCATACTCCATCTGGGGAGCAACTTAGAGAGGGTGGCTACGTTCCTACATAGAGTGGGACCCAGGGGCGGACTGACCATTCGGACACTCGGGCACTGCCTGAGGGCCCCGGGCCACTAGGGGGCCCCATCAGGGTTGCCAGCCTCAGTAAAACCAGGGACAGTATGTAAAAATCTGTGTTTTTTTTACATCTGTTTCTGAAATGTCCCTTAACGATGCCCCACCTCTCCAATAGCTTTTCAGCCAATAGAAACATGTCTGTGTATACTGTGTGTACATGTATGTGTATACTGTGTGATTGTATACTGTGTGTGTGTGTATACTGTGAGGCCCCATAATCTTTGATTGCCTGGGGGCCCCATGAGTTGTCAGTCCGCCCCTGGTGGGACCATGTAGAATGAACGTAGCCACCCTCTAACAGGAAGTCACATCACAGCAGCAAAAAATAAAATAAAAATTGGGAGATTTTGAGGAGGCTGAGAGCAATAGAAGGGACTTTTTTGAATTAATAATAAATACTTAAATATAATTAAATTTTTTTAAACTGGAGTTTTAGTGTCATTTTAAGAATATTTGTATTGGTATACAGTTGTCAGTAATATGCTTCTTCTCTATGGTGCAGTTCAGATCATTATATACTGTATAAGTGTATATGTGAACATATCCACACCCTATGCAAACAGAGAATTCACCGGAACATGCTGACCTCTGTATTATAGAAAAGGTCAGACATCGCTTGTTTGTTCTCCTGTTCAGCTCCGATCTTACGTGATCTTATCTTCCTTCCTATGCCATGTCAACAAATAAAGAAACTCTAATAGTGTAAAACCTTTTAAAAATGGCTTATTAAACATTAAAAACCACATCCAAACTAAAACCGCACCAGCTTTAAGGGAGTATACATTATCAGATCCCACTAGCCGAAGCAGGATGACTCACTCTTGGTAATGAGGAATCAAATCATGTGCGCAATGTAGCCCCGCCTTCCGACGCACATCGTCATCATCAACTGGCTTGATAAATTCCCCAGGGGTGGGAATATGCACTTAAATACATAGCATTTTCACCCCCTTACTGCCCAGGCCAATTTTCGGCTTTCAGCGCTGTAACATTTTGAATGACAATTGAGCGGTCATGCAACAATAACATTTATTATTAATATTATTAATTTATTATAATTAGTTATATTTTTTTCCCCACAAATAGAGCTTTCTTTTGGTGGTATTTGATCACCTCTGCGGTTTTTATTTTTTGCGCTATAAACAAAAAAAGAGCGACAAGATTGAGAAAAACACAATATTTTTTATTTGTTTCTATAATAAATATCCCAAATTAAAAAAAATAAATAAATGTTCTCAGTTTGGGCCGATATGTATACTTTTACATATTTTTGGTAAAAAGAAAATCACATAAGCGTATATTAATTGGTTTGCGCAAAAGTTATAGTGTCTACAAAATAGGGGAAAGATGTATAGCATTTTTATTATTATAATTTTTTTTACTAGTAATGGTGGCGATCTGCATTTTTTATCATGACTGTGACATTGCGGCGGACAGATAAGACACTTTTGACACTATTTTGGGACCATTGACATTTATACAGCGATCAGTGCTATAAATATGCGCTGATTATTGTATAAATGTCACTGGCAGGGAAGGAGTTAACACTAGAGGCCGATCAAGGGGTTAACTGTGTTACCTAGGGAGTAATTCTAACTATGGGGGGATGGGACTGACTTGGGGAGGAGACCGTTCTGTGTTCCTATATACTAGGAACACACAATCTGTCTCTCCTCTCCCCTGACAGGGCATGGATCTGTGTGTTTACACACACAGATCCACGTTCCTGCTCTGTGACGAGCAATCGCGGGTGCCCGGCAGACATCAGCTCACGAGTGACGCGGCGGGCCCCTCTGGTGGCGCACGCCCCCCTATACCGCTGGGAAGCCGAGGACATCATATGAAGCCCGCCCAGGATGGGAGATCCCACCTGCGGACGTCATATGACTATACGCGGGTAATGAAGTGGTTAAAGCTGGAGCAGTTTTATGTGTGGATCTGGATTCTCAAGTCCAATAAACCGTTTTAAGAAAGTCTAATGCCGCGTACACACGGTCAGACTTTCCGATGGCAAATGTGCGATCGGAGCTTGTTGTCGGAAATTCCGACCGTGTGTTGGCTCCATCGGACAGTTTCCATCTGAATTTCCGTCACACAAAATTTGAGATCTGGTTCTCAAATTTTCCGACAACAGAATCCATTGTCGGAAATTCCGATCGCGTGTAGACAATTCTGACGCACAAAGTGCCACGCATGTAGAAGAGCAGCACTGGCTATTGAACTTAATTTTACTCGGCTCGTCGTACGTGTTGTACATCACCGTGTTCTTGAAGTTCGGAATTTCCGACCAACTTTGTGCGACCGTGTGTATGCAAGACAAGTTTGAGCCAACATCCGTTGGAAAAAAAACATGGGATTTTGTTGTCTGAATGGCCGATCGTGTGTACGCAGCATTACACTGTTAAGCCACAGTGTTTTTGACTGCAAAAAATTTACATTTATTAATTAAAAAAAAAAAAAGTGAACTCATCTTTTAGACCCCTTACACACTGACAACGGGGCGTGTTAGCGTTAAACCGTCATTTTAGTGGCGCTAGCGGCCAAAGAAAGGGTAAATAGCGCCCGATAAAATAGCTTTGCAGGCGCTTCGGCAGCGCTACCCATTCATTCCAATAAGCAGGGGCGGTGGAGGGGTGGTGGAGGAACGGTGTATACACTTCCAACCCCCCAGACATGCTGCTTGCAGGACTTTTTCTAACGCACTGCCCCAGTGTGAAAGCACTCGGGCTCTCACACTGGGGCTGCAGGGGTGGCGTTTTTCAGGCACTTTACAGGCGCTATTTTTAGCCCAAAAGCACCTGAAAAATGCCCCAGTGTGAAAGGGGTCTTAAAGAGGAAGTAAACCCTGCAACTTATTGCTGTTTTTTCTAATATATAAATGCTGTTAAACCTTGCTAAGCGATATATATATACAAATGTGTCCAAAACGAGCATTCTAGATACCTTTTTTATCACTTTTATTCTTTTGGCTCTTCCGGGTATTGCCCGTGCCATTCTTCCTCCTGTATGTTAAAGCCTTTGTGAACGTCATATCCTCCCTTAGTTCGTTTCCCCAGCTGAAATCTCGCGCATGCGCCATAGCGTCGGAACCAAGCCTCTATCTCGATTTCCGGCAACAGAGCGAACACAATGAGGACAGCAAATCAAGGGGGAGAACCAGGAAGGAGGGGGATCATGCTGCAGCATCGCGAGGCTTCGCTCTGTGCCGTTCTGAGTGTCAGATAATGACACGGCAAGCAGAGGAAACTGAAATATGGAGTGCCGTTAAAGCAGATACACAGTGCGCAAGCGCGGGCGACGTCACAGCACATAGAATGATGATTTATATCGAAAACACAACTGTGAGTGCACTTTCACAGGCAGTGATCAGCTGCCTATGCTATCTAGATCAAGATGAGCTAAAGTAGTAGAGGAGGGTTTACAACCACTTTAATGAACTGTAGAGGAGAACAATCAGATATCCTACCATACCAGAGGGGGCAGTATTGTGGGGCAGAGCTGTGCAACTATCAGGACGGGATGGACAGAAATACAAATGCTTTGGCAGGTAAAACAGTTCCCTTGTATATTTATCAACTGTGCATTTAGCTGTTTGCCTGAAGTTCAGATTTAATGGTTTATAGTTAGTGATCTAAACAGCTCTGTCATTGCAATCTGTTGACACTTTGACACGGAGCTGTCTTTTAATACCTCCCATGCAGAAATCACCAGCACAGCCATTGCCGGTCAGAGGGTGTGCGGTGATGTCCATTAACCGTTGATGCGCAATGTTTCTGCGTCTGTGGCTCTAGGTTACAATCCCTCTAATCCGAGATTAGACATTACGTAACATCGGAGTGAGATGACTTGTGTTTAGGACAGAAGATTGAGAATACCGGACTAAGAAATGGAGATTCTCCTCCTGACACTGTGCGCAGATACACACGGCTCTCTGCCTTCCGTGGGGGGCGCAAAATTGCTGGTAAATGAAGGGAACCGGTTGCAAATGAAATGGTAATTGCTATTCGTCACTGAAGGAGATTCTCCGCTGAGGCGATTACACAGATTAGCGCTCCCCCTGAAACGTACCAGAATAAATATAGTCTGTGCTTGTCACATTGAGCCTCTGCTGTCTGCCAGCTTACTTATTAACATCTTATTGTGAAGGGAACACACTCTGCTAATTGTGCTTTATGACTCAAAATGTTTTTTTTTTTTTTTTGGTTTCTGGAAGTAACATTATTTTTTTAGAGCAACTCAAGGCAACAATAAATTCAATTAGTGGACAGTATCTGCAATCCAGAACACACCGCAATTATACCGAAGTCGTAAAGGCTGCTCCACTTACATTCTTTTTTCACATTATCTTCCTTTAGGGAGAAGGCAAACTCCAAGGTTGGTGAGACTTGCGGTGCTTTGGAGCTCTAAAAGCAATTTCGGCATTGACAGTGCTCCACGCAGCCTCTTTGTCGCTTGCTTCCTGTCTTTTATTATAAAAACATTTAAATATTGGACTCTAGACAGCTATAAAAAGACTTAAATTAATGCAGCTTTGTAATCAATAATACATCAATAAATGTCTTTTTAAATAAAGGCAGTGTGAAAACCTGAATAGGTGTTGACATCAGCCTCTTGTAGTCCCTGTACAGCAGGGCATGAGTGTGAGAGGCAGAAGCAGCACTAGGAGCCAGTCAGTTCATGTGCTGACAAGGAGCATGCACAGTGACAGAGAGATAGGATCATCACTTTGCTGTTTCTTCTTTCACTGTCCAGTCACGGACTGGGGCGGGTCCGTCCAGGACAATCTATGCTCAATGGAAATGGGTTGAATAATGCTGGTCTTCAGACTGAGGACATCTTACTTCAGAAAAAAGTATTGAAGGGGAAAAGGCTGGTTTTGTTAGTTTATCGTTAATTAGGCTATTCATTTTTCAATTTTTATTTGTTTATTTGAGTACTACTTTAAAGCAAAACTCCAGTCAAACAGCTACATACATTGATGAGATGCATATATGGGAGGTGTTTTTCTACCAAAGGATTTGCATCAGCAAAGTGTCCCCATCATTGATGTCAGAGGGAAGAAAAGCGCCTCCTTCATTGATGTCATTGGTATCAAGAGTGCCCCCTTCATTAATATAATTGAGGCGAAGAGTGCCTCCATCATTGACATCATTAGGATGAAGAGTGCCCCCATCATTGATGTCATTAAGATGAAGAGTGCCCCCTTAAATTATGTCATTGGGATGAATAGTGCCCCCTCGATTGATGTAATTGGGGTGAAGAGTGGCCTCTTCATTAATGTCATTAAGATGAAGAGTGCCCCCTTCATTGATGTCATTGGGATGAAGAGTGCCCCCTTCATTGATGTCATTGGGATGAAGAATGCCCACTTGATTGATGTCATTGGGATGAAGAGTGCCCCCTTCATTGATGTCATTAGTATGAACAGTGCCCCCTTGATTGGTGTCATTGTGAGGAAGAGTGCCCCCTTCATTGATGTCATTAGGATTAAGAGTGCCCCCTTTATTGGTGTTATTGGGACAAAGAGTGCCCCCTTCATTGATGTCATTAGGATGAACAGTGCCCCCTTGATTGGTGTCATTGTGAGGAAGAGTGCCCCCTTCATTGATGTCATTAGGATTAAGAGTGCCCCCTTGATTGGTGTCATTGGGATGAAGAGTGCCCCCTTCACTGATGTCAGTGAGATGAAGAGTTTTCCAACCTTGATGTTTATTGGTTACATACGCTGCTTCCTTTTACTGAATCTATGCTGGTGGTACCTGCCTAATGGTGTCAGCATAGTTCTGGCAGGAGATCACTCCATCTAACACTTCCGGCATAGATCCAGTGCCAAGGGCTGCAAGGCAGAGCATTCTAGCTCCTGGCACTCACTGCCCATTTGCAGGCCTGGCCCTGGATTCCTACAGGACTGTCTTCCAGGATCCAGGGGTCAGGTGGCGACACAGCTGTTGGTAGACCAAGAGAATACCTTGAGATAGCAGGTGCCTTCAGAGTATTTATATGCTCTTGCTCTAACATTCGTTGCAATACCTCACATGTGTGGTGCAAACACCGTTTACATATGCACGTGCGACTTATGTATGCGTTCACTACTGCACGCAAGCGTAAAAAAGAAATAAGGGATGACATCTCAACAAGGCCCCAAATCTCTCCTCTACCTTTAAAAGCAAAGATCAAAAAAAAATGTGATCTTTTGCTTAAAAAAGAGAAATTGTTTACTTCCGCCCTAGACTGGAAGTGACAGCATGGTCCTCCAAGATCATAGAGATATGGCTTTGGTGTCCAAAATTCCAAATTTCTCTGCAGTGCCACCTGCAGGGGAAATTTGGTTTTACAGTCCGAAGTTATAATGATGGTCATGAAAAACAATAAGGCAATCAGTCATCAGTCTAGTTCAGGTTTGGGACTATTCTCGATTAGGCCGGGTTCACATATGTGCGAACTGGATGCAGTTTTCATTGCTTCCAATTTGCATGACATGCGAGTGTAACCGGCTCTCTGTGGTGCGGATTCCAAAAGGGTTCTGTGTGTTTCTGGGTCTGGTTCAGGTGCGAATTCAGGCAAAACAGACCCGATTCGGACCTAAATCCCAACTGAACCGGTGAACAGAAACGCACCGAACCCCAAGCTGGAAACCACGGCCGCACATATGTGGGAAAAAAAACCCTTGTATTCCTATTACAAGGAATGTAAACATCTCTTGTAATAGAAATAAGGGATGATAGCTCAATAAGGCCCCAAATCTCTCCTCTACCTTTAAAAGCAAAGATCAAATTTTTTTTCGATCATTTGCTTAAAAGAAAAATAATTGTTTACTTCCGCTCTAGACCGGAAGTGACAGCATGGTCCTCCAAGATCATAGAGACAATCTGGTCTCTATGAGCCGCTAATTAGCCGCTCTGTTCGCTTTCATGAGAAAGCCAATTGCCACAGTAAAAAAAAAAAATACAGAGGTTATGGCTTAAAGTTAAGTAAACCCTTCCAAAGCACTTTGGCCTACAGGTAAGCCTAGAGTAAGGCTTACCTGTAGGTCCAATAAATATCTCCTAAACCTACATGGTTTAGGAGATATTTAGAAATGAAAAGGCACACAGAGGGGAGGGCAGTGAAATATGCAGCTTAAAAAGTAAGCATTCTTTTACAAAATGGAGTACCACATAATAATGTACAGAGGACACTGTAATGCTTGGAGACATTTTTGGCAAAAGTCAGTAAAGGTGAACTAACCCTTTAAGCTGGGTTGGAGAGCAGTGTTTTCTGGATAGCCTTAGCAGTTGACTAATTGCCTTACTTGTTGCCATGAATTGCTCTTGAGAACAATGCCCCGCTTTTCGATTTTACCAAAGTACTTCTTTAATCCCTTCAATATGTTAAAATTGACTTTGTCTTTGATTTATCACCAATAGTTTTGCTGCTCATAGACAAAGGCAGTTGTTTTGTTATTATGTTTCAGTCAACCATAAATCTCAGTGCATAAGGCCGTGACATTGTTAGTTTTTCCTAAAACCTACACCGATTAATATGCATGCATCTCCTCCTGGTATATTTTAGTCCATTTGTCTTTGTGGCGTAGCTGACGAGCAGTGACAGCTAATTTGTCATGTGCTGCCGGAATCTAAGTATTAACAAGCCTCTGACCTCAACAGGTCACACAGTAATGTCACAGTGCTGGTCTAACAACCTGAAATTCTGCAGAGAAATTAATAATGTAGAGAGGGAAGCTGTGCTCTTCTGGTTGCCCCCGTAAGGTGATTACAGGACACTGTTTATGGAAAACATAAGTGGTGCGCCCCCCCCCCCACTCTCTTTACACACACATATATACATGTACTTGCCTCTTCCATGGCTATGGCGTATAAAATTCCAAATTTCTCTGCAGTGCCACCTGCAGGTGGAATTTGGTTTTACAGTCTGCAGTTCTGATGATGGTCATGGAAAACAATAAGGCAATCAGTCATCAGTCTAGTTCAGGTTTGGGCCTATTCTCGATTAGGCCGGGTTCACATATGTGGGAATCGGATGCAGTTTTCATTGCATCCAATTTGCATGACATGCGAATGTGACCGGCTCTCCGCGGTGCGGATTCCAAAAGGGTTCTGTGTGTTTCTGGGTCCTGTTCCCGATTTGGACCCGATTCGGATTTAAATCGCAATTGAACTAGTGAACAGAAACGCACCGGACCCCAAGCTGGAACCCACGGCTGCACACATGTGAACCCGGCCTCAATGATGAGCTAAAGTTAGGGACAAACTAAGTTTGGCTTGAACTTTCAGGAAACTGCCGTTAGATAGAAGACTGCCAACCCAGTTCGCTTTGCCAATAGAATTCTCCACCCTGCAGCCATGCGTAACAAAGGGGTGTCAATGCTGGTGACATCATTGACTTAAATCCACATTAAATGTTCACTTTTTTTTAAATAAAATAACAAACATGTTGTACTTACCTGCTCTGTGCAGTGGTTTGTCACAGAGCAACCCTGATCATCTTCTTTTTGGGACCCCTGCTGGTGCTCCTGGCTTCTCCTCTTCAGCCAGTGGCCCCAATAGCAAGCCGTTTGGTCTGCGGGCACTGGTGCGTTCTCGCTCCTGAACCCCACTAAATGCGTCCATAAGACACAGAGTCGTGGCTCAGCCCCGCCCCCCGCTATCTCCTCATTGATTCACTGGCTGTGATTGACAGTAGCGGGAGCCAATGGCTCCCGCCGCTGTCTCGGTCAATGAGGAATGAGAAACCCGGGAGAAGCTCAGCTCTCCTGCACATTACTGGATCGAGAGGGAGCTCAGTTAAGTATTAAGGGGGGCTGGGGAGGGCCACTGAATACAGAAAGTTTTTTACCTTCATGCATAGAATTCATGAGGGTAAAAAACCCTGAGTCTTTAAAAACACTTGAATTTGACAAAATTTGTTCAATTACATTGTCCAAATATGGCCATGTGCCCATATTAGGTCAGTGATGTCACCAGCATCCCTATCCCTGAGGGGTGGGGAATACCACTGATGAAGCTGATTGGGCCAGAGGTATGCTCTCATTTGGCAGTTTTCTTATTTCATCCTTATTCTCAATTCTAAGCTTAGAAAACACAAGGCCCCACCTTTTAATCCACCCGAATTACATTTATTTATTGTGCGTCAAAAACATAATAAACTTAATAAACTAAAGGAGCCTAATGTGAAAAGCTCTCACATTTCTAAGCTTTGGTCATGTGATCTTCGCTAAGGGGGAGGACCAGAGTTCAGGCAAACCTGCTGATTGGCATGCTCTGCCGTTTACCTGAGCTCCTCCAGCTGAGATCATGTGACCGATGCCTTTAAATTGGTCACATGGCTGCCAGCCTCAGGCCCTTTTTTTATATCATTTAATGTTGTTCTTATTGCTTCAAGAAAGCTGGGGATTTTTTTCTACATAGATCCTCTTTCATTGACCTGATTTCAAAGTGGTTCTAAAGGCAAAACATTTTTTTTTTTTTACCTAATGCATTCTCTGCATTAGGATAAAAAAAAATGTATGTGTCTGTGCCCCACCCCTTAAATACTTACCTGAGCCTGATCTCAAACCAGTGCTGTGCCATTCCGCAGCAGCTTTTCCCCTCTCTCTCTCTTCTTACAGGAGATTCTGCAGCAGCTGGTGCCATTGACTCCTGCTGCTGCTGTCAATCATATCCTGAGTGGGGAGGCAGGGGCGGAGCTGTGCAGCACTGTTTGTCTGTAGACACATACAGCCCAGCTCAGGATCAAGCACGTGGGCAGACAGATTTTTTTTAATAAAAAAAAAACCAACAAGCTTTACAATCACTTTAATTGTATTTGCTGGATTTCTGGAGTTGGAAACCACTGATTATACAACCAAGACTTTTAAGCAGTTTACATGTAGACTCATTCAGACCTTTTCTAATTTTCTTATTCCTTAAAATTTTCCATTTTTGAAGCTTGGTTGAATGATCTAATATTATTTTTTTTGCACTGGAACATTGTCACAAGCACAGTACAGCATGATATAGATCTGTCAAGTGATTCTGATTTGTTATTTCACTGGAAGGCAATTTCCCTTCAGATCAGGTACCTGCAGGCTGCCTGATTTATCAGTGTCAGAATTATTTCATTGAGAAAACTCTCATTTCATTTTCTCCGATCCAATAAGTATTACATCTCCCATCTCCTTCTCTCCCAAACGATCAGAAAAGAAAAAAAAGAAAGAAAAAATATCTATCTATCTATCTATATATATATATATATATATATATATATATATATATATATATACACAGTTGTGCTCATAAGTTTACATACCCTGGCAGAACTTATGATTTCTTGGCCATTTTTCAGAGAATATGAATGATAACACAAAACATTTCTTTCACTCATGGTTAGTGTTTGGGTGAAGCTATTTATTATCAATTAAATGTGTTTACTCTTTTTAAATCATAATCACACAAACTACCCAAATGACCCTGATCAAAAGTTTACATACCCTGGTGATTTTAGCCTGATAACATGCACACAAGTTGACACAAAGGGGTTTGAATGGCTATTAAAGGTAACCATCCTCACCTGTGATCTGTTTGCTTGTTATTAGTGTGTGTGTATAAAAGGTCAATGAGTTTCTGGACTCCTGACAGACCCTTGCATCTTTCATCCAGTGCTGCACTGATGTTTCTGGATTCTATGTCTTGGGGAAAGCAAAAGAATTGTAAAATGATCTGCGGGAAAAGGTAGCTGAACTGTATAAAACAGGAAAGGGATATAAAAAGATATCCAAGGAGAATGCCAATGAGTACTGTTCAAACTCTAATCAAGAAGTTGAAAATGAGAGGTTCTGTTGAAACCAAACCACGGTCAGGTAGACCAACTAAAATTTCAGCCACAACTGCCAGGAAAATTGTTTGGATGCAAAGAAAAACCCACAAATAACTTCAGGTGAAATACAGGACTCTCTGAAAATGTGGTGTGGCTGTTTCAAGATGCACAATAAGGAGGCACTTGAAGAAAGATGGGCTGCATGGTCGAGTCGCCAGAAGAAAGCTATTACTATGCAAATGCAACAAAGTATCCCGCTTACAATACGCCAAACAGCACAGAGACAATCCTCAAACCTTCTGGCACAAAGTCATTTGTAGTGATGAGACCAAAATTTAGCTTTTTGGCCACAACCATAAGCGCTCCATTTGGAGAGGAGTCAACAAGGCCTATAATGAAAGATACGGAGGTGGATCGCTGATGTTTTGGGGATGTGTGAGCTACAAAGGCGCAGGAAATTTGGTCAAAATTGATGGCAAGATGAGTGCAGTATGTTATCAAAAAATACTGGAGGAACATTTGCATTCATCAGCCAGAAAGCTGCGCATGGGACGTACTTGGACATTCCAACATGACAATGATCCAAAACACAAGGCCAAGTCGACCTGTCATTGGCTACAGCAGAATAAAGTGAAGGTTCTGGAGTGGCCATCTCAGTCTCCTGACCTCAATATCATTGAGCCACTCTGGGGAGATCTCAAATGTGCAGTTCATGCAAGACAGCCCAAGAATTTACAGGAACTGGAGGCTTTTTTCCAAGAGGAATGGGCAGCTTTACCATCTGAGAAGATAAAGAGCCTCATCCACAAATAACACAAAAGACTTCAAGCTGTCATTGATGTTAAAGGGGACAATACACGGTATTAAGAACTGGGGTATGTAAACTTTTGATTAGGGTCACTTGGGCAGTTTCTGTTGTCATTATGACTAACCATGAGTGAAAAAAGTTTTTTGTGTTATCATTCATATTCTCTGAAAAATGGCCAAGAAGTCATAAATTCTGCCAGGGTATGCAAACGTATGAGCACAACTGTATATATATATATATATATATATATATATATATATATATATATATATATATATTATAATCTTTTTTTTTTTTTCAATAGTAATAAAGGTGGAAAAATGGGAATTGGTACGTAGCAAAATGATAGCATGTACAGCTGCAAAATGATTGTGTGATATCATTCACTCTGTTCATAAATATCATGTAATGTAGCCATAAAAAGCTTCAGAATCATAAAAATAGAAATTCTACTTATTTAAGTTTAAAATATTCAAATCCTTTTTATCTTCACATAAAATGTGGAATATTAAACCATTAGATCAAGCTTAAAAATACTTTTAGCTAATTTATATTGTACCCAGGTAGGGTCTTAAGTAAATTAAAACCAGTGAGCTTCTTCCGTATTGGTCCTATTTTTGGTCTAAAGGTTAGACCTTTATAAAAAAAAAAAAAATGTTATAAGTAAAAGTGTTATACTATATTAAACCTTTTATCCGAACACTAGATTATGACATTGGTTATTTTGAAGAGATGTAAAAAAAAGGAACTTTGTACATTAAAGTGGTTGTAAACCCTTTCATATACCCAGTCAGGTAATACACAGAGATGAAACAAATCCTCCTACATAGTTGTACCTGTTTATCCACAGCTGTCTATCCCCTACAGCAGGGGTCTTCAAATTATAGCCCTCCAGTTGTTCAGGAACTACAATTCCCATCATGCCTAGTCATGTTTGTGAATGTCAGAGTTTTACAATGATTCATAGGATGTGTAGTTCCGCAACAGCTAGAGGGCCGTAGTTTGAAGATTCCTGCCCTACAGTCATTTAAAGTGCAGAATTTACACCGGATCTCTCAGCTCTGAAAAGCAGGGGGCAGAGGGCTGAAGATATATCAGTGAGGATTGGATGGCTGATTGGATGGAAAGGAACACGCCCCCCTTCAGCACACATTTAAGCCCCATACACACGGTCGGACAATCCGCGGACCAGGTCCGTCGGACCATGTCCGTCATACTTTGTCCGATGTTGGTTTTGCGTACACACGGTCGGACAAAGTTGTCGGAAAATCCGATCATTCTGAACGTGGTGACGTTTGTTGCCTACGACGGGACTACGTAGAGGCTAGTAGCCAATAGCTTTGGTCTTGTAATGTGATCTGAGCATGCGTAGCACTTTGTCCGGTCGGACAACCGTACACACGATCGGATTTGGTGTGATCGGACCGGGTTGACGGCAAATCTTTCCAGCAGGAGATAAGACTTTGTCCGACGGACAAACCGACGAACACTGTCCGATGGTGCATACACACGGTCAGATTTTTCAACAACCTTGTCCGATCGGACCAAATTGATGAAAAAGTCCGACCGTGTGTATGGGGCTTAAGAGAGCTGTGGCTGTCATTCATCTGGAGGTCCCTCCCCTGTCACCATTTTTCTCTTGGTGTCAGAAAAACCTGTCAGAAGTAACTCATGCTTTTAGCAGAGAAACAAGGCAGTGGACAGAAATGCTCTGAATTGAGAGTAGCACATACTATAGAGGGACATGCTTTGTTCATATTTCATGGCTGAGGTTTACAACCACTTTAAGGCCCAGTTCACAGTATTACATAATGGGAAAAAGCATACCTGCTTTTCTTATTTGACATGCGATTTTTCACGTGATTCTGCATATCACATAGGGAAGTCCATTCATTTGAATGGGCTTCCCTTTGCACATTTGTCACCCAAAAAAGAAGCTCCTGCTCCTTTTTGAGTGATAAGCTTCATGCAATTTGAAAAGACGCTGTAAGATTGCATCGCGTTTAGGGTTTCATTGAAGGATAATGACACGTAAATGAACCCTTGTTGAGAAACCCTGCTCTGGAGGAACTCTAGGGTTTCATGGATGCCTGGTTGATAACCCACGAACCACAAACCCAGTTTCCCCAAAGGAAATCAGAAAGAGGGACACCTTCTAGCTCAAAGTATGTGGCCAAAGGGCACTCTCTGCCAATTACATGGCTAAAGAAGAAATAGGCCCTGTTCACATCTCATAATTTGGAATTCCTGCGATTCTGCATTTTAAAGCATTCAAGTACAGTCCAGTGCAGGAAAAATGCAGCATGTTCTACTTTTTTTTTCTGGAATTGGAACTGCAAGCACTGATGTGCACTAAGCCATTGGAAACCATATAACCTACTTTCCATGCATTTTTGATACAGAAAAAAAATGCACTGGACTGCATGTGGTGTGAACTGGCCCTCTGCAGGGAATGATAATTGTCACAGTTACTTGTGCGCTCAACCGAACTGTCAAGCCATCAAATGGCTGGTGTCATAACAGATCACATGTGCAGCAGCATGACAACTGCAGATCCAACGGAGGCCAAAATGGCGGCTTCCTTGGCTGTAAAACTGGGGAGGTTTTAGTTCCACTAAAAGGTCTCTTCCCAGATGTTATACAGAACTGGAAGGTGCATATTGCAGGGAGTAAAGGGAAGCAGCCTCTCAAGGTGTAACGGAGCAAAAATCATGGATTTTAATTTGTTACCCCCCAAGGTATTATGGGGCCATTTGACATGCCGGTCTAAGCTTCATATTTGTAGCTGATGCTGCAGAGTTCTCTTAAAACATTCCAAAAGCAAATTAAAAGCTTCAGCCTGCATTATCAGACACTTTCCACCAGACAGGCGAATGCTCTTCTTCTTTCTTTGTCATACAAGATAATGGATATTTTAAAAATGTAATCTTATTAATTTTGCCTCTCGCGGCAGCCTGGCATTATAAATGGCTGCCAGCACTGATTAAGTGTCATCTCCCCCGTTTAGTCATCTATAGCGGCGTGTACACCACTGAGCAACAGATGTTATTGTGTGTGCATTTAAAAGCAAATCAGATTTTGGAGCCTTGAAAGTCTGCAGACATTTAAATACTCTGCGCTTGCAGAAATTTTATTTTTGCATATTTAGCAAGCTCAGTTTTATTTCTATACAGTCAAAATTCATAAAAGCCCGTATTCTATTATTCATTATAATATCCAGTAGAGCTGCACGATTCTGGCCAAAATGAGAATCACAATTTTTTTGCTTAGAATAAAAAGATCATGATTCTCTCACGATTCTCACAAAGTAATATCTTTCACATTTTCCAAAAAAAAATGGGCTAACTTTACTGGTTAGTTTTTTCTTTTTTTCTTAATTCATTAACCACTTCAATACCAGGCACTTAGACACCTTCCTGCCCAAGCCAATTTTCAGCTTTCAGCGCTGTCGCACTTTGAATGACAATTGCGCAGTCATACAATACCGTACCCAAACTAATTATTTATCATTTTGTTCCCACAAATAGAGCTTTCTTTTGGTGGTATTTGATCACCTCTGCGATTTTTTATTTTTTGTGCAACAAATAAAAAAAGACAGATAATTGTGCAAAAAAAAAAGTTTTTCTTTGTTTCTGTCAATTTTTTTTGTAAACAAGTACGTTTTCTTCAATGATGGGCACTGATATGGCTGCACTGATAGGCACTGATAAGGCAGCACTGATGGGCACTGATGAAGTAGCACAATTGAGGTGGTACTAATGAGGTGGCATTGACCGTCACTGATGGGCACTGATAGGCGGCACTGATGGGCACTGATAGGTGGCACTGATGGGCACAGATAGGTGGCACTGGTATGTGGCACTGATGGGCACTCATAGGTGGCACTGATGGGCACTCATAGGCCCACTGATGGGCACTCATAGGCGGCACTGATGGGTACTTATGGGTGGCACTGATGGGTGCTTATGGGTAGCACTGATAGGTGGCAAGGATGGGCACTGATGGGCATTGATAGGTGGGCACTGATGGTGGCACTGCTGGACACTGATGGTGGCACTGCTGGACACTGATTGGGTGGCACTGATAACACTGATGGGTGGCATTGCTGATTTCATTTGTTTCATGATGGTGCCAGTCAGTGCCCATGTGTGGGCACTGATTGGCACAGATTGGGCATTCATTTGTACATGTGGATGGCCATGGGGTACATACCTGGCCATCCACATGTTGCCCACTTCCCTGGTGGTCCTGGGGGCTTCCCTGGTGGTCCAGTGTGGGTATCCGAGGGGGCGCTGCTTACATTGTGATCAGCCGTGATTGGACACGGCTGATCACGTGGTAAAGAGCCTCCGCCGGAGATCAGTGTATCGCTGTGTCTGGCGCGCCGCGGCATGTTATCCTGAAGGACGTCATATGACGCCCAGTCAGGATAACAGAATCACTTCCCGGACGTCAATCTGCTATTATACACATAATTATTTTTTTTCAAAATTGTCAGTTCTTTTTTGTTTATAGCGCAAAAAAATAAATGCAGTGATGATTAAATACCACCAAAAGAAAGCTCTGTTTGTGGGGAAAAAAAGAACATACATTTTATTTGGGTACAGCGTTGCGTGACCGTGCAATTTTTAATTAAAGTAACACATTGCCGTATTGCAGGGAGGGGGGGGGACTTCCAAAGCCCCTACAGATTACCAGTTTGGAGTTAACCGTGCGCAATGGATCTGGAATAATTGCTGTCACTCCAGTGTGCACATCGATTTGTAATGTGTAGCGCAATGGAAATTTTTCAAGTGTAGGTGTTCCCAACTCGTTCATTTATGTTTGTACATGTGTGTATGTGGGGGTTGGGGAAGCTCGAAGAAGGTGGGGTGTGGTGCATTTTTTGTTGACAGGTTCTGTAAAATGAGAAATAATGGGTCTCAAAGATGTCAATCCATTAGCTTCTTTCCCAGCCATACTGGGGAAGGTGACACCAGGATCTAGAAGTGGCGTTTTACAAGTCGCTTCTGGGTCATTAGCAGAAATGGAAGATCAGCGATCTCGGGTCCCGGGTCTACCACATTTTTTTACCAGGCGTGATACTAAAGACTCAAATTAAAATACAAAAGCATCCCTGATCCTCCTCCTCTTGGGGCCCCTGCTGGTGCTTCTGCCCCCCCCCCCCCCAAGTGACTCCTATAGCAAGCCCTGTGTGCTCGTTCGCTCCCTCCTTACTGGCTGTGATTGACAGCAAGAAAAAAATACTGCTCCAAGCCTAAATCCTCTTAAGGCATATGCCCTATTAGAACACTTCTGGTGCTGGCTTTGCAACTGTATCGTAGGGCAAAAACAAGTCCTGGACAGCCAAATGCCGAAAAAAGGCACTTTTATTGATGATAAAAAATCCAAATACAGTCAGTTCATATTGCAAATGCAGGGAATAATAACTGACGCGTTTCACGTCATACTTTGGTGCTTAATCATAGCAAATTAATCATATCAAATTAAGCACCAAAGTATGGTGTGAAACGCATCAGTATTATTCCCGTGTGAAACGTGTCAGTATTATTCCCTGCCTTTGCAATATGAACTGACTGTATTTGGATTTTTTATCTTCAATAAAAGTGCCTTTTTTGGCGTGCGGCTGTCCAGGACTTGTTTTTGCCCTGTGATTGACAGCAGCAGGAGCCAATGGTAGAGCGCCAGGACAGCAGCTGCTCTCTTGCACAGCATTGGCTCTAGACCAGGCTCAGGTAAGTATTAGGGGGGGGGGGGGGGCTGCATACTGAAGCTTTTTTACCCTTAATGCATAGAATGCATGAAGGTAAAACACCTTCAGTCTTTACAACTACTTTAAATCTGCATCAACAGGCATAAACATGCCCTCATTAAAAGGAAGACAGTAAACAAACTGTGGACTTGCACCAGCTTGTTAGCGAGGTGGATTAATTCAGCACGGCGTGTATAAACTGCACGGCCCCCGCAATATTTACGGCTTGCAAGTGACCCTCTGTATGTATAATTTAAAACAAGTGAGTCGTTTATGAAAGGTGTAAACACTGATTAGCTATGAGTTGACTTATATTTAGAGTTAAATATGTGGTTTTCAGGAGCTAATTGAGCCCAATAACAGGGTTATGTTACAGTTTACAATTTAGGTAAGAAAAAAAAAAAAGCTAGGCGATACTTTGTTTGCCATTTCCGAGAGCTGCGGCAGATGGCCTGCACAGTTGTAAAAAATTGCAAATGACATTAAATCGGTGTGACACCACAGGACGGTAGTTTGTGCCATATTATCCTATTCACTGACCACATGAATTTAACAAGACTTGGGACTACTGAATTCTGCGTGAGTGTTGTGATGGCGATACACAAAATTCCAACCAAAAATTTTAAAAGAAAATAATGCTAATCCTTTAAAGCTGAACTCCAGGCTAACTGTGCAGATGAAATAAATTCAAGGGATTTAAGTCAATCGAGTCCTGAAATTTACACAGACGTTACAACCAGTTGGATCATACCACTAATAATTATGGGGTACAGTGTTGTCTTCTCTACACCCCCAGCCTTCTGACTGGACAGTGAAAAAGCAGCAGGAGATTGATAAGCACATCTGCTATCAGCATGTTTATTGTGAACACCTTGATATGCAGCAAACTTTGATAGGCTCTTCGTCTGAGCTTAGCTGTATAATGTTTTGCAAGAGGCTGATACCAAGTTAAATTTAGTGATTGAATTAAAAAAGATATTTAATGATAAGATCACTAAATACATATCTGGGTTACTTTGCGTCTTCTATATCTGTCTGAAGTTCAGCTATAACTCCTGCAGGACTAGTACTAGTAACTTTAAGTGGTTGTAAACCCTTACATATACCCAGTGAAGTGACAGATGAAACAGATCCTCCTACATAAGTAGTACCTATCTGCAGTTTTCTCTTCTCTACATTCATTTAAAGTCCAGAATTTATAAAGGTTGTCTGGCCTGTTAGAAAAAAAGGGGCAGTGACCTGAAATTACACCCTGCAGAGCTCAGTGAGGAGAGTACTGAGAGCTGATTGGAGGGAAGGGACACACCCCCCTTCACACAGCACACAGGAAAAGAACTAAAGCTGTCAATCAGCTGGAGATACTTCCCCTGTCACCCTTTTTCACTCGGTGTCAGGAAAACCTGTCAGAAGTGATTCATGCTGATAGCAGAGGAATGGCAGCTGACAGAAATGACACTTGGTGCTCTTAATTCACATAAGTACACACTATATAAAAAGATATGCCCTGATCATACTTTAGGTTTACAACCACTTTAAAGGGAATGATTGGGCGTATGCAAAGATCTGTATATTTGGACCAAAAATATTATCAATGTACAGGCTGATCTGTGAAATGTTTATATCCCCCCCCCCCTTTTTTTTACAATTGCATAACCTAATGTTGATAACGCATTTCGTCTCCTCAATGTCCTTAAGAGTACCAATAATGAGCCATTTGCTGCTAGTGTGTGTTCAGAAAGTTAATGGGGTAGGAACTGATACACTTCAATGGGCCTTTTCCTTTGTTACTTTTAGCCCTTAGATCTACTTTTAGACCAGGAAGGTAGCACTAAATAACAGCATTATGCAAATCTTTCATAGGCAAGTCTGAAAAATAGTTATTTTTTGGAAAAGGGGGGAGGGGGTTGGGTTTGGGTTTTAACACATGAATAAAGATTCCCTGACCATTATGTGCTGTCAAAAGAGACAACACAGAACCTTGCTTTGAGGCTTCCTTCAGCCGATTGAAACCTTCCATGAGCCATCTGATAAAGTATGAATGCATGCGGTGATGAATCATTCCAGTTCTGTAAACAAGAACATCTTTCAGCGCAGCTGAAAGGTAATCATGCTGATAATGTAAAAAGGAGCCTAGAGCTCCACCTGCTGGACTACAGAATATCCCCTTATGTTATAGTTATGTTCTTGTATGTCTTAGCATAAGAACTACGCATGTATTGTAGAGTTGTACCAAATAAGTTTCTTTTTTAATTTTGTCCTGATGTACACCTTAATTATTACATTTTCCATTAGAGTTTATTCTAAATATCACATTGATCATTAAACCAGAAATTCTTAAAGTTCACTATTCCACTTTTTTTTTTAAGGAAATCTAATTTCAACCTTTGTCGGAGGGGTAAAATGTTCTGGAGAAATCATCTGATATTCTGTGAAATGTTATTATTTGCTATTCATGAGAAAGAGTTGAGTTAGATGAAGCTAAATATTAAGTGAGTCATCCATCAAGTTTGATTAGAATCAGAGAGCTCCAAGTGGTAGGAGAGGAAGCCAGGCATGGCGGAAACCAATAACTCCATGTTCAGATAAAGTAATAGGCAAATCTGTCCGCTCGATTGAACGCTGTGACTGTACTACTTAAATCGCAGCAAGTAATAGGAAGTGCAGCGTACACTTGGGAATGATGTTACGACAAAGTAAGGATGACAAACCTGACAAAGGTGAAACAGCAGGCCAACTTAATTCTGATGGGCACTACAAATGTTAAAGCCTGATTAAAGTCAAGGAAATAGATATGGAGTCAGGTAGACTTTGTACTAACAATCTCCATTTTCATAGTCTTACCTCTTCTTTCCTGTCACAGGATGTCCGATAGATATTAGAGTTAGACCAACCGCCGCAATTTATTAAACCTGGTCAGACACGCCCCCTCTTCTTCTCTGCAATACAAATCTGCATGAGGGAACATATGTGCTGAGGGGTGTGGATGTTACTCAGCTCTGCCAGCGCAGGGCGCTGCACCATGACATTTGAAAGCAGAAATTTCACTAATGCCACGTACACACGGTTGGACTTTCCGGCAGAAAAAGTCAGACGGAATCTTTTTATCGGATATTCTGATCGTGTGTTGGCCTCATCTGACTTATTTTTTTTCGAAAATTCTGACGGACCTAGAAATAGAACATGTTTTAATTATTTCCAACGGAACCAATTCCTATCGGGAAAACCGCTCGTCTGTATGCTGTTCTGACGGACCAAAAACGACGCATGCTCTGAAGCAAGTACGAGACGGCAGCTATTGGCTACTGGCTATTGAACTTCCCTTTTCTAGTCACGTCGTACGTGTTGTACGTCACTGCGTTCTATACGACTTTGGTGTGATCGTGTGTAGGCAAGACAGTTTCAGCGGAACTCCGTCGGAAAAACCTTCAGAGTTTATTCCGACGGGAAAACCGGTCGTGTGTACGCGTTATTAGAGATTAGCATTTAAAGCGTTTTCTCGCAAAATCAATTACACATCACGCACATTTAGGGGAACTGGTCTAAAAAATGTGTGGGAGTTCAACTGGATTTTAACCACTTTCAGACCGGACCAATTTGCAGCCAAAGGACCAGGCCCCTTTTTGCGATTCGGCACTGCGTCGCTTTAACTGACAATTGCGCGGTCGTGCGACGTGGCTCAAACAAAATTGACGTCCTTTTTTTCCCACAAATAGAGCTTTCTTTTGGTGGTATTTGATCGCCCCTGCGGTTTTTATTTTTTGCGCTATAAACAAAAATAGAGCGACAATTTTGAAAAAAATGCATTATTTTTTATTTTTTGCTATAATAAATATCCCCAAAAAATATATAAAAAAACATTTTTTTTTTCCTCAGTTTAGGCCGATACGTATTCTTCTACATATTTTTGGTAAAAAAAATCGCAATAAGCGATTATTGATCGGTTTGCGCAGAAGTTATAGCGTTTACAAGATAGGGGATAGTTTTTATAGCATTTTTATTAATAATTTTTTTTTATTATTATTAATGGCGGAGATCTGTGATTTTTTTTGTGACTGCGACATTATGGCGGACACATCGGACATTTTTGACACATTTTTGGGACCATTGTCATTTATACAGCAATTAATGCTATTTAAATGCATTGATTTCTGTATAAATGACACTGGCAGTGAAGGGGTTAACCACAAGAGGGCAGTGTAATGGTTAAGTACTAGTTGCTAGGCAGAACGGGGAGATGCTGTTTATCTCGGCATCTCCCTGTTCAGCCGCCCCGTGAGACGATCGCGGGGGTCCCCGCGGCGATCGAGTCCGCGGGGACCGCGATCGGACTCACGGGGGTCCCGACCGGCGCGGGAGCGTGCCGCTCCCGGCGCGCTCCCGATGGCACGGACAGGCTAAAGGAGGGACGTATATATACGCCCTCCTGCCTGTACGTGCCATTCTGTCGACGTATATCGTCGTGCGCCGGTCGGCAAGTGGATAAAGTGTCTTTTCACCTTTTCAAAAAAAAAAAAATTAGATGATTAACTAACACTGTACACAAACCCCCCCCCCCCCCCCCCCCCCCCACCGTTTCCTGTTGTACTTACCTTTGTGGGTAAAGAGCTGTCAGCGGAATCATTTGAACCCCACCCTGCTCCCTTTTTCTATAGGCCATCTTAGAGAGATCAGAGTAATTGGTCAATAGGGTCACATGCTGGCGCTGACCAATAACAAAAGCTCTGATCCATCCTGGAAGCCCTACAGAAAAAAAGGAGAAGAACAGTGGGGATTTAAAATCTCCAGATCATTGGACTGGCTGCATGGGCACTGATAGCTCAACACCCATAAAGGTAAGTACAGCAGTACTGGGGAGTGGGGAGGGTGTACGGTGTCAGTTTACTTTTTCATTTCTTTCTGAAAAAGTGAACTAACCTTTTAGACCCCTTTCACACTGAGGCGTTTTTCAGGCACTACAGCACTAAAAATAGCGCCTGTAAAGCACCTGAAAAAAGCCGCAGCTGCAAACCCAGTGTGAAAGTCGGAGGGCTTTCACACTGGGGCGCTGCGCTGGCAGGGCGTCACAAAAAGTCCTGCCAGCAGCTTCTTTGCAGCGGTGTAGGAGCGGTGAATACACCGCTAATACACCGCTCCTGCCCATTGAAAACAATGGGGCAGCGCCGTTATACTGCCGGCAAAGCGCCGCTGCAGCGGCATTTTGCTGGCTGATTTAACCCCTTTTCGGCCGAATAGTGCCACTTAAAACGCCGGTAAACATAGCGCCGCTTTACCGCTGATGCCCGGGGCGGCTCAGTGTGAAAGGGGTCTTAAGCAAACAATACACTTAGTAGTGATACATGTCTATAGTTACAGGGGTACACAGGTTAATGCTCAGGTTAATATTTATTTTGTATTAAAGTATAACTAAAGGCAAAACTTTTTGACTTGGGGGGGGGGGGGGCAATGGATTCCCTTCATTTGCAGGGATTTCCTCTCACTTCCTGTTTTGCCTGTGTGAGATTAAATCTCCTCAGATGAAAAAAGACTAAAATGGGTCAGTCCAAAATAAAAAATAAATAAATAAAGTCTTACCTATCATCCTACTTTAGGTGATTTAAAGCCCAACTCCAGGGATTTTTTTCGTTTTGAACACAACGGAGAAGTATTAGAACCTGCACATGTTTATGTTTGCTGGCGAGAGCATTTTGAGATTTCCTGGCACCAGGACAAACAGTAATGGGCACGGGTGTCACAGGAAGACAAAGATTGCAATAAAAACCCTCTCTAACCTTCTCCATGCTGCTAGAAAAGGTGTTTTTGTTGCTTTCTTTGTCACCTTTGGAGAGATTTCCCTTTATTTTCAGTTCTTTTGCTGTATTCTTCAATGACAATAAAAGGGGAAATCTCCCCTGTGGGGACCTGGCAGGGGTTGTAACTCTTCCCCATTCTATCCAAAACCATAAAAAAAGCTTTTTTGTCTGGAGTTGGGCTTTAGCATATGTTAAAACTTTCCTTTTACAGTACCAACAGAAATCTTAATAGATAGAAGTCAGGGTGGATATTTTCATTTTAAATTGAGTGTTTGATTTTTTATTTATTTTTTGGTTGAAATTTATGGACTTTTTTTTTCAACCTCACTAACTATGTAACCATGAGAATCCAAGCAGAGGAGTAATGCCGCATACACACGATCATTCCGTTGGATATTCCGATCGTGTGTGGGATAATCCATTTGTTTTTCTTAAAAAAATTCAGACGGACCTAGAAATAGAAAATGCTTTAAATATTTCCGACGGAATCAATTTCTATCGGGAAAACCGTTCTTCTGTATGCTGGACCGACGGAATACGAAGCAAGGGCAGCTATTGGCTACTGGCTATTGAACTTCCTTTTCTAGTCCCATCGTACGTCATCGTGTTCGAAACGAACAGACTTTAGTCCGATTGTGTGTGGGCAAGTCCGTTCGTTCAGAACTCCGTCGGAACTCCGTTGGGGAAGACCGCCAGAGTTTATTCTGATGGAAAGTCTGGTCGTGTGTACGCGGCATAAGCGCCCAAAGTTGGGTAAGAATACCCAATATTCCCCAGGCGGTAGACAATAGAGCCCAGAATTATGGCAGGTAGAACTCTCTGCTGCAGGTCCCAAGAGATATAAGATGTCAGAGGTTGACTCAGGCCACCAAATTCCACCTATACTGACAATCATTACTGGGTGGGTGGATGAATATTTTAATTTTAAATTGAGATTGCAAGCAGAGGGGTTAGACACCCAAAGGTGGGGGAGAATAACCAGTATACCCAGGTTGGAGAGAATAGAGCCTGGAATTATGGCAAGTAGAACTCCTTACTGGAAGCCCCAAGAAATATAAGATGTCAAAGGTTGACGCAGAACACCAAATTCCACCTATACTGACAATCACTATTGGGTGCCATGGTGTTGGATGTGAGTTGTTAGCTAACAATCAGTTTGCAAAAGTTAATGCCCAATGCTACTTTTGGTGTAACCCTCCCAACCACCACCGTTCTTGAAGCACCACCATCCACACATTTTCCAGTAACTTTGACACCAGTGGGCATTCCTTACACCCAGACAACTCAGGACTTGTATAACGATGTATGAGGCCAATGCTGTCTAGGGCTACTGTATGCCCCATTCGGCATGATGATGCGCACCCTAGGGGTGTATCCATGATGAGCCCCAAAAAGACAGCACTTTTGAAAGATCCATGCCACAAGCTGTGTGCACTTGGGAAGAAGTGTTGTTGCACACTGCCTGCAGGTGGCACTGTTCCATTTCTGAATACATGGGGAACTGATCATGTGATGTGAACTGGGTGTGTCTGGGACACCCTTGACTCACAGGAATGGTTCGGTGACACTTGGAGTCATTCAACTAAAAAAGGACTTGGGGAGGCGGTGATTTTTTATTTTTTTTGGGCTATACCAATTTTGATTACAAAAATAATAATGATGTAACATCGGGCTCCGGAAATAGTTTCCTTCGCTTATCAAGATCTATCTTAAGTGCAATCTGTCTACATCATTGTATGGCTTAGCATAACACATTCTGCTTTCACAATGAAGCAGCTGGTTCCTCCTAGAGCCTGCTGTTACAGGGAGAAAACTTGATATCAGAAAGGTAGCCTGTTGATGCAAATTAGCAGTCACATATAGTTAAAATTGTAATGTTGGGGTATCAAGTTACTTGAGAAAAGCAATAGCATACTGTGATTGTATCTTGAAAATGAAACGTGATTGTGAAAATGAGAATATAGGTATCAGAAAACTGAGCAACTTAAATCTTTGAGTTTTTACTAATGTCAGGTTAGATCGTATCCGGAGAATTTCTGGGTAAATATAATAAGCCTGTTTCTGAATGTTTCAGGGTTTTTAAAGAGACCCTGTCATTACCTGCTACTTAGCAAATTAAAGGCAGTCAGGAAATCTGTGTTAGGAGAACTTACGAACGCCCTGTCTGTGGCAGCCAAAGTCTTTCTATATAGCATAGATCAGTGATGGCGAACCTTGGCACCCCAGATGTTTTGGAACTACATTTCCCATGATGCTCATGCACTCTGCAGTGTAGTTGAGCATCATGGGAAATGTAGTTCCAAAACATCTCTGGTGCCAAGGTTCGCCTTTACTGGCATAGATATACAATATTTGTGACAATGTAAATTTGACACTTCCAGGAGTGTCGGATAAATAACCTTCTTGGCCACCATTAGCTAACCCCTCATTACAGTATTTTAAAATGGCATTAAAGAGGTGTTCCCCTAAAAAAAAAAAGAAAATTAAAGTCAGCAGCTACAAATACTGCAGCTGCTGACTTTTAATAAATCGGACACTTACCGGTTCCAGGGTCCAGTGATGCGGGGGGTCGAAGCTCCGCTCGCCCCCCGATCCGCTCGGCGGCGGCGGCATTGCAACTGTGGGCACCCGGCTGTGGCTTCACAGCAGCCTTGCCAACCTACAGTTTGAAATTTACTGACACAGCACCCAAAATTCACTGGCACAGCCACGTTTTTACTGACATTTCCAAATGTTACAAAATTATATTTTTAAGTGCAAATTTCAGTATTTAGGCTACAAACTAGTATAATATGCAATGTGCTTTAAGGTAGATATTAAGGCAAAAAATATATTTCTGATTTTATTTTCGATATAGTAAGCTCAGGGACAGGACCAGGAAGGCAAGAAATTAGAATGATGCAAGACACCCCCTCATGTATCCCCACTCACCAGATCGTGATGACCCCCAGCTTTTCAGTCTGGTGGGTCGCTTTAAGCTTTATAATGGTGTCCAGGGCCAATTGAGTAGTCAAATCTTCAGATCCAATGATTTTTAAAGGAAGTTGCTCAGCAAAACGAATGGATACCCAAAAGTGAGGAAAGAAATGGAACTAATAGTGAAGTACCATTTAAAAATGGTTTAATGGAAAAGGGAATGGGTACTTACAAAAAGTACGATCAAAACAAGCATCAAACATGGAGTTGATAGTGTAAAAACGCCGTTCATGGCGTGCGTTCCACGAGACCGGAAGTGACGTCAGTAATACTGGAAATTGCGTCAACGTTTCACCCTTCCACAGGGCATCATCAAGGACACGCTTTAGGAGATATTTACAAAAAGACAGGCACCGCTGTCTATGGCGCATGCGACGTAGAGAGCGGCGCGCAGGCGCACTGAGCACGCCGCACATCACAGTGATATGCCGCTCATGGTGGCTCCCGTGCGCATGGAAGTGACGTCATCGCGGCTCCGGCAAATCACAGCGCCAGAGCAGCGAGACCTGGAAGTCACTCCAGGATTGATGGCAGCAGAGCAGGACGTGGACGAGGGTCGATTCGGACGCTTCGTTCGCAGGTAAGTTATTCATAATACTAGCTCATTATGCCTTTGCCTTGCAGGTTGCATTTTTTTTTGCCTTTACTTCCTCTTTAAGCTGTAAAAATATACCATTTGCTAAAGCTTGCCTTCAAGAAATGAAACCTAGCCTGTAACCTTCTGCTACGTTTTTCTTAGCTTAGAAGAGAATTCCCTAATGTCTATCTCCTTTAGAGCAGTGACACAGAAAACACACAGAAGACAAAACCATGCTGACCACATTTAGGTTAAAAAGGCAGGATAGCAGTAAATACACTTTGCTAGTTCTTCTTTACATACCCCAGAGATTAAAATGTATCTACTAAAAAAAAGGATAAAAATTGTACCTGTTAACAATTAAACCTTTTATCAGAAAAAAGCAGTCCACGAGCTCCAGTCCTAGTCCAGTGACTTGGCCTAGGCTGATATAATGTTATCAGTCTGCTGCAGGGAGAATGAAGCATTTCTTCAGTCTTCTCTTTCCCAGCTATCTGGGTGATCTACATACTTTACAAGGATTTTACCAAACTTTTTATGCAGATTCCTACTTTTTTATTCTAAAAAAATAACTGTTTGCCTATGTCCCTGTCCAAAGTGAAAGTGAATGGTAGTGGCTTTATAATTATCAATGAGCTGCTGCACTTGCAGGGCTCTAATGAGTAAAGTGGCAGGGTCTTCATCTATTTAGATGTGATTTTACTTTGGAAGTATCTCGCCAAAACATTTGGCACGAAAAGCCTTGTACACACGATCAGATTTTCCCACGGGAAATGTGTGATGACAGGCTGTTGGTCGGAAAATGCGACCGTTTGTGCGCTCCATCGGACTATTGTTGTCGGATTTTCCATGGACAAATGTTGGATGGCAGGTTTTAAAATTTTCCGCGGACAAATGTGTGTTGGCAGATATTCCCATCGTGTGTACACAAGTCCGTCGGACAAAAGTCCAAAGTACAAACACGCATGCTTGGTAGCAAGGATGAGCCAGGAGCGGTCGGTCTTGTAAACTAGCATTCGTAATGGAGAATAAACATTTGTGACGCAGCAAATTATGAAATCTTGAAATGCAGCGCACAATTCTCTTCTTTAATGGGATAATAATGAAGCTGCTTTGCTGGTGATACTGATGGAGTTATTGCAAACTGATTTTCAAAGACTTTTTTTTTAGGATATCAAGAATAATTATATTATGATTTTTTTTATTTTTTTTTTATTTGGGCAAGTTACCACAACACCATTATCCTGTAGTTTTTAAGATCAAAGATACAAGTATGTTGGTATCTCTTGTCAATTTTACATTGTATTTTTTTAAATGTAACTGCCTACTTCCAAACTGTAATTTGAAGTAAAACACACAGCCAAGTATTATTCTCCACAATTGTTTTATTGTGCATTAAAAAATAAAACAAATAAAATTAGACATGCTATCTGCCAATAGAACTTAACTAAAAAGTGCATTCTATGCATCCAAAAATATAGAAAATATACCAAATCAAATTATTATTATTCAAATAAAAAAAAAGCCTCATGCATGTGTCCTGCTTCTTAATATAGGTGGTCAACAATGCCAAGAGTTGGTGAAAGCAGGGGTCCATCATCCTGAGATAATTCCAAAAAACATCTGGATTGTTCTCCTGGAGCTCCCGCAGCAAAGGCATATGACATAATTGGTCACGATTAATAAAGCAACCAATTTTTAGTCCAAGAACTCCTCATCCTCCTGTTCCTGGACTGGACTTGGGTCAAAGCAATTACTCCAAGGCCAATAATAAATAACACTTTATCTCCTCCGATTTCGCAACATGTCTGGTTGACGAACGGCCGCTCAGAAACAAACTGAAAAGTGCGAAATGAAAAGCGCAAAATGAAAAGTGCGAAAATTAAAAGCGCAAATCAACACTCACCACACTTCTACTAATACGAAATTAGCAGAAGGAGCCCAAAGGGTGGCGCTAAAGAGCTGAAAAACAACGTAGTACGTCACTACGTTCCTATTTGTTGGCCAACAATTCCTTGCCATTTGTATGCAAGACAAGTTTGGGCCAACACCCTTCGGACAAAAGTCCACGGTTTTGTTGGCCAACAATCCAATCGTGTGTACGAGGCTTTAGTGCAGACTTCTTGGAGAATCAGAAAGCCAATCACACAAGCAGAAAATGACATTTCTGGGGGATTTTCTGTACACACCTTTGCACAGAACACCAGTCCTCAAAAATTGCACTCGCCTGCTCGCATTTTGCGAGTGCATTTTGAGGGCTGGGCGGGGACTGCTTGGAGCGGGGGGGGGGGGGCTGAGAACCGCCGGCAGCCTGGGCGGAATGGGAGTCCTTCTCCCAGAGATCGCGGAGGGGAAGAGAGAGCCGCCCGGGTGTTCACAGCGCAGCGCGGGGAACACGGCGATAACAGCTTTCGTTTCACATTGCAGTGTTCCCCGGCGCTCGCTGTCAGAAACAGCCCCACCCCCTGGTCCCGGGACTTTGATAGACAGATAACGCGTCCAATCCCGGTGACAGGTGATCTGTCAATCAAAGTTCCCCGGCCAGGGGGCGGGGCTGTATACGACGTTGAGCGGCGAGAACACACAAATTGAAATGATATCACTGTGTTCCCTGCGCTGCGCTGTGAACATCCGGGGTCTCCTGTTCCTCTCCTCCCCTGCACAGGTAGGCACGGGCTGCATGGTGGACACGGGCTGCATGGTGGACACGGGCTGCAAGGTGGACACGGGCTGCATGGTGGATAGTGGGCACAGGCTGCATGGTGGGCACGGGCTGCATGGTGGACACGGGCTGCATGGTGGATAGTGGGCACGGGCTGCATGGTGGGCACGGGCTGCATGGTGGACACGGGGCACAGGCTGCATGGTGGATGGTGGGCACAGGCTGCATGGTGGGCACAGGCTGCATGGTAAATGGTGGGCACAGGTTGCATGGTGGATGGTGGGCACAGGCTGCATTGGTGGGCACATGCAGCTTGCATTGGGCACAGGCAGGCTGCATTGGTGGGCACAGGCAGGCTGCATTGGTGGGCACATGCAGCTTGCATTGGGCACAGGCAGGCTGCATTGGTGGGCACAGGCAGGCTGCATTGGTGGGCACGGATAAAGTTGTTGTCGTTAATATTTATTTTTATAACTTAATTGCTGCATAAAACATTTAAGTGTCATTTAATGAGATAATTTATGAGGGCGTGTTTAGGGGCGGGGTTGGGTTGGGCAACTGGTGGCGAGTAACCCGTGAGGCCTGGCTAGTAGCTCAGGACTTGAAATTTTGAGCCCTGTCCGGGTTGCCATATTGCATTGCATTATACAGAAAATTACAAAGCTGCATATTGAAAAGAAAAGGTAATTATTAATAAAAATTGAATTACAATAAAGCCCCATACACACGGTCGGACTTTTTCATGGATTCTGTCCGATCGGACCATGTTGTCGAAAAATCCGACCGTGTGTATGCACCATCGGACAGTGTACGTCGAATTGTCCGACGGACAAAGTCTTATCTCCTGCTGGATAGATTTGCCGACAACCCGGTCCGATCACACCAAATTCGATCATGTGTACGGTTGTCCGACCGGACAAAGTGCTACGCATGCTCAGATCACATTACAAGACCAAAGCTATTGGCTACTAGCCTCTACGTAGTCCCGTCGTAGGCAACAAACGTCACCACGTTCAGAATGATCGGATTTTTCGACAACTTTGTCCGACCGTGTGTACGCAAAACCAACATCGGACAAAGTACCACGGACATGATCCGACGGACCTGGTCCGCGGATTGTCCGACCGTGTGTATGGGGCTTTAGACTTCTGTAGCAATTGTATATGCTATAGTAATTTTATTTTTATTTACTTGTTTTTTTCTACGAAAGTAGAGTCATATTATTTTGCGTTCATACACTTAAACCAGAATTCCAAATAGTTTGTTGGGCCAGCTTGGCTTAAACTATTTCTTTTCATGGCAGAACAGTCTGAATGCTGGGGATTCTGTAACAGACTGTAGTAGCTTGTGTTATATATATATAGTAAGTGCTGTCATCTTCTTGGACAGACTGGACTTCCCGCCTGCTGAGATGCCCTACAAGCGACTCTCTCTCTTTCCGGCAGCAAGTCCATGGTACCCATGCAGGAAGACAACAGTGCTTAATTTATGTAGCACAAGCTACTGCAATCTGCCAAGCTGGCTCAAGCAAACTATTTAGTGACAAGAATCCTGGAGTTCTGGTTTAACATTGCTCTAGAATCTAGATCCAGTTAAAGCCAAACGCTGATTTCAAATCAAATAAAAGGGGTATGGGCAAATTGTATGCAGATATAAGAGTCCTTGGTAGAGCTCAAGCTCAAGATTCTGATGCTCCAAAGCAAGGTCTCCAAACTTTCTAAATAAAAGGTCAGTTTACTGTCCTTCAAAGTTTGGGGGGGGGGGCGGGCACTGTGGCCAGCGGGAGTAGAAAATGTCCCGCCATCAGAGGGAGAAAATAATGCCCCATGATAGGTATTAGGGGAGTAATAGTGCCCCATCCTTGGTATTAATGGGAGGAATAGTGGCCCATCATTGGTTTCAATGGAGGCAATAGTGCCCCATCATTGGTTTCAATGGAAGTAATAGTGTCCCATTATTGGTGTCAGTGGGAGGGATAGTGCCCCATCATTGGTGTCAATGGGAGGAATTGTCCCCCATCATTGGTTTCAATGGAAGCAATAGTGCCCCATCATTGGTGTCAGTGGGAGGGATAGTGCCCCATCATTGGTGTCAATGGGAGGAATAGTGCCTCATCATTGGTGTTAATGGGAGGAATAGTGCCTGATCATTGGTGTCAATGGGAGGAATAGTGCCCCATCATTGATGTCAGTTTGAGGGACAGTGCCCCACCGTCGGTGTCAGTGGCAGGAACCATGCATGCCCCACTGTTGCTGAGTAGAAAATATCCTGGCATCAGAGGGAGTAAACAATGCCCCATGATTAGTATTAGAGGAAGCGATAATGCCACATTGTTGGTATCAATGGGAGGAATAGTCCCTCACCTTGGTGTCAATGGGAGCAATAGTGCCTCATCATTGGTGTCAATGAGAGGAAGAGTGTCCCATCATTGGTGTTAGTGGGATGAATCGTGTCCCATCATTGGTGTCAGTGGGATGAATAGTGTCCCATCGTTGGTGTCAGTGGCAGGAACTATGGCTCACTGTTGCGTAGAAAATGTTCTGGCATCAGAGGGAGTCAACAATGCCCCTTGATTGGTATTGAGGTGAGAGGGAGGTAATAGTGCCTCATCGTTGGTATCAATAGGAAGAATAGTCCCCTATCACTGGTGTCAATGAGAGAAATAGTGCACCATTATTGGTATCAATTGGAGGATGATGCCTCGTTTCCACTGAGCGGATCGGTTTGGGTCGGTACAGTTTGGAAGGGTTAGAATGGTCCGGCCTATTCAGGTGAGCGTTTCCACTGCAAGTCGGACCACCAGGGTCCATACTGGGTTTAGAAAAAATGCCTAGCGTGTCCTCACACTGATTGGCAGTTTTTCTGTCCGCCAATCAGTGGAATGTATCGTAGCTCTGCCATAACTGAACCATTCCATTTTCTATGGCCCCACATCTGAAGCAGGACCCTGAATGGTGCGGTATGGTTCAGTGGTATGGGCCACTTTCATAATGGAAACACTGAAAATAGCGAACCACACTGAACCGCACCGAACCGATCCGCTCAGTGGAAACGAGGCATTAGTGTGTCATAATTGGTGTCAGTGGGAGAAATAGTGTCCCATCGTTGGTGCCATTGACAGGAACTATGTCCCACTGTTGTTGACAGTGGAGAAAAAAGGCCTTAAGGGCCAGATAGAAGCAAGGGCCACATTCATCCGCTGGGCAGCAGTTTAGAGACCACTGCTCCAAGGTATGTTGTTTAACCACTACAATACTGGGCACTTTTGCCCCCTTCCTTCCCAGACCAATTTTCAGCTTTCAGCGCTCTCGCACTTTCAATGACAATTGCGCGGTCATGCAATGCTGTACCCATATGAAATTTTTATCATTTTTTTTGCACAAATAGAGCTTTAGTTTGGTGGTATTTATTCATGACTCCGTTTTTAATTTTTTGCGATATAAGCGAAAAAATTGCGGAAATTTTGAAAAAAATATTTTCTCCTTTCTTTTTTAAAAGAAATCCAATAAAATCTAATTTTGTCATAAATTTAAGCCAAATTTTTTTCTTCTACATGTTTTTAGTAAAAAAAATTCCGTTAAGTGTATAATAATTGGTTCGCGTGATCACGGACATATGTACGCAAATGATCATGTACAGATGTGTGCAGGTAATCACGGACATATGTGTGCAGATAATCATTGGGACATGTGATTTTACTGGGACATATGTGGGGGACATGTGTTTTTATTATTTGGGGACATGTGTTTTTATTTGGGGACATGTTTTTTTATTATTATTTGGGGACATGTGTGTTTTGGGGACATGTATGTTTTGGGGACATGTGTGGTGTGTTGTGTGTTTACACTACACTGGTGATCAGTGAGTAAAAAGCTGTAAAAAAACAGCTTATACTCACTGATCACCAGCCGGCTGCAGCGATCCCCTCTCCTCTCCTCAGCGACAACGGCCGTCATGTGATCAGGAGGGCCAATCACAGAGCCCTCCTGCCGATCCGAGATGCGCCGTATCCGGGTGACACGAGCGCATCGGGATCGCGAACGTCCTATCAGAAGTAGACGGCTCCCACCCGGTCGTATATATACAGTGGCCGGGTGGGAAGTAGTTAAGCACCATGTTTGTTTTCTAGTATACAGAACTTCTCCAAGATCAAATCATTGAGTAGCAGTTCTATCTTGCTCAAATAAAGCTGTGATGTTTTTCTGAAGCACAATGATCAGTTGAAATAGAACTCAAGTCGTGGTCCTATTCCCTATCTGTGGTCCTACAAGTGCTGTTGTAGTTGAGTTGTTAAAATCTACAGCTACAAAAGCAAAGCAGAATTTCTCCATCCTTAATACAAATTTTCCAGTGTCCCTTCATCAGGCACCTGTCCTCACCTTATTGTGCACCATTCCATCTCATTTTGTTAAATGCACAGCCTTTGTTGATGAGCCAGTGAATTTCTCATGTCCATTCTGAAGATTTTCCCATGTATTCCTATGTAGAAATTAGAGCTTTGATCAACTGTTCTTGAGTCCCATGAAAAGTAAGTCCTGGTGTTCCCCAGTTACCACCAGCAGATAAGACAAAGAATGGCACCGAGGGAACCATGAAGGCTCTACTTAAGATAAACATCTATAAATGTTGTTGAAAGCAAAGAAAGCCACAAAGAAAAGACAAAGAGCTTTGTGAATAGGAACTGTTGGCGCATTAGGCAAAGACGAAACAAGGCATGAGCTAATGTTTTGGAACACAACTAATTCCTCTTTACAAATCTTTTCTTTACAGTGGGTCCAACAAGACAACCTATAATTCACCTAATGTTTTTTTTTTTTCACTTTCCTTGAACTGAGACTTTACCACCTGTAGATAATAGAACAGGAAACATCAAACACTTTAAAGGATAGCAGCCGGGGTTTTAAATTCAGAACATGAGTCTTTGATTATGGCAATTAATTTGCTTTAGAGGAACAACATGTGATCTAAAATTAAAGATAGACTTCAGTCAAACATGAAATTCTTTGCAGCTAGACTGAACCAGGGGGCACAGGCAACCTATTGACTGGTTCCAATCTATAGCCTAGCATTCATCTTCCACACCTGTCTGCCACAGATAACTAATTCCTTGTGGATGCCAGGAATGGCCATGAAATCATAACCCATGGTAACTCAGTCTTAGGTCTGTAATTTACAGTAGTAAGCCACCAAGGCAGCTGATGCATTGGTCACATTGGGGGAAAATACAGGGGCACCTCTAATGCCACGTGCACACGATCGGAAATTCCGCCAGCATGTGAGCTTTTGGTCGGAAAATGCGATCGTGTGTATGGACTTTTGCTGGCGGAATTTCGGCCAGCAAAAGATTGAGAGCATGTTCTCAATTTTTCCAACGGAAAAAGTTTCAACCGGAAATTACGATCGTCTGTGGCATCATCTATCGCAAAATTCCAAAGCATGCTCGGAAACAATTCGACGCATGCTCAGAAGCATTGAACTTAATTTTCGCGGCTCGTCATAGTGTTGTACGTCACCGCGTTCTTGTCGGAATTTGGTGTGACCGTGTGTAGGCAACACAAGCTTGAGCGGAATTCCGTCGGAAAAACCATCCAAGGCTTTTCCGACGAGAATTCCGATCCTGTGTACGCGTCATAAGAGTATCAGTATAATCAAGATGTTAATATCCAGAGTGATCAGTGCTCACCTTCTCATGTGGTCATGAGAACACATATGTGCAATTACAGTGAATTGGCTTCTAAAAAAAAATCTCATCTAGTGCTGATCAGTAAAAATAAATCCACCCTTATACGTTTGTTGTCAAGGCATCTTCTGGATAATGGAACTTCTAAAGAGGGAGCAACGTTCGCTCTGAAACATGTAGAGATCCTTTTAAAAGTTTTATTAAAGTTGGACTTTTATTCTTTATTATTCCCGTGGGATTGGCTCTCCACAACATATAAAGTATGTCAAACACAAGGCCTGTGGGTTCGAATCCAACCCGCCACACCCTCGCACTTAGTTTTGCAGCCAAAATGTGGCGTAACGCCATTCTGTGACTTTTACAAGGGACAGCTTTGCTCATCAGCTCCCAGATCTAACAGATCCCTGCACGTGTTCACGGCGGGGACAGATCTCCAGAGAGCGAGAGAGAGAGAGAGAACAATCTCCTTGCAAGGTTCCTACACAGGGAGGTACTAGAGCTGGGCCAGGTAGGAGAGATAGATGCGAATATGCTTTGGGGGTAGGGGGTTTGGGTTTCCACACCCTGCACTCTGTACACAGCACACCCCTGAACTCTGCACATACGGTCAGTGTTAATTTTGACCTCAAATTTCGATCTAGTCAGTCTTTTGACTAAAATACCATTTTCAATTTATCAGTATTTTAGTTATCAGAATTGTATTAGTTTTAGTCGTATTTTAGTGGTTTAAAATAT
Organism: Lithobates sylvaticus; assembly: GCA_028564925.1. Lineage (NCBI taxonomy): Eukaryota > Metazoa > Chordata > Amphibia > Anura > Ranidae > Lithobates > Lithobates sylvaticus. Next base: position 40,244,673 of record CM053032.1, on the reverse strand, counting down.
CCAGTAGATTTTTGTGGACTAAAATCTAATGGGTTTAGTTAAATTGCAATGCATTATTTAAGTATTTTTCTAGAATTTCTAAACTCATTATATACTCCTGGTGTAAAAATCTAATAACATGTTATTATTTATGGTATTAAAATTTGAACATGCACTACAGACACAAATTTAGCCATTGTGATATATAACCAGTGTTAATTTTGCCATCAAATTTCAATTTAGTTTTGGTTGGTCTTTTGACTAAAATGCCATTTTAGTTTTAGTCATATTTTAGTCATCTGAATTGTTTCAGTTTTAGGCGTATTGTGGTCAACTAAAATAATACAAATTTTGTCGACGAAATTAACACTCCATAGTGCACCCCTTAACCCTACATTCTGTACATAGTACATGCCTGAACTCTGCACTCAAAACATAGCGTAATCCTAAACTCTTCACTCTGTATGTAGCGTAATCATGAACTCTGCACCCTTTAGCTAACGCACTCCTGAACCCTACACTCTGTACATAGTGCAATCCTGAACTCTGCACTCTGACTATAGCGTAATGCCGAACTCTGGATTTTGAATGTAGTGTAATCCTGAACTCTGCACTCTATACATAGTGTAATCCTGAACTCTGCACTCTGTACATAGCGTAGAGCTGCACGATTAATTGTTAAAAAATTGTGATCTCAATTCAATTCATTCATCTTAATCAGCCATTTCATACACTTCAATGAATAAAAAAATAAAAAAAAACAGTAAAGTTAGCCCACTTTTTTTTTTATAATGTGAAAGATGATGTTACGCTGCAAGAATTGTGAGAGAATCATGAAATTATTCTAAGCCAAAAAATTGTGATTCTCAATTTATCCAGAATCATGCAGCTCTATCATAGAGTAATCCTGAACTTTACACTCTGTACGTAGCATTATCCTGTACTCTGCACTCTGTACGTGGCATTATCCTGAACTCTGTACGTGGCGTTATCCTGAACTCTGTACGTGGCGTCATCCTGAACTGTGCAACCTGTACGTGGCGTAATCCTGAATTCTGCACTCTGTACGTGGCGTAATCCTGAACTCTGCACTCTGTACGTGGCTTAATTTTGAACTCTGCACTCTGTACGTGGCATAATCCTGAATTCTGCACTCTGTAAGTGACGTAATCCTGAACTCTGCTCTCTGTACGTGGGGTAATCCTGAATTCTGCGCTCTGTACGTGGCGTAATCCTGAACTCTGTACTCTGTACGTGGCGTAATCCTGAACTTTGCACTCTGCACATGGCTTAATCCTGGACTCTGCACTCTGTACGTAGTGCAATCCTGAACTCTGCACTCTGTACCTGGCGTAATCCAGAACTCTGTACTCTGTACTCTGTACGGAGCGCACCTCAGATACATCTGCATTTGAAGGCAACCATACTGCTGATGGGGCCCACAAAGAAATTGAGTTTGACGCCACTGCTCTACAATGTAAATGAACCCCTAGATCTTTTTTTTTCTTATACTGACTGTGATTACTTTTGAGCGGGGACACAGTCTGATAGCTTGGAGACAGGTGACATTCCCTTTATTACGCTGTCATAATACATTTTTGTTCTTGGATTTCGGTACACTTTAAATTAATTCAGGTACTTGAAAACATTTCCATTTCTCTAGCTTGTGAAATTTGAAGAGTCTTTTTCATGGGGGCAATATTACCCTAAGCTCTCACTTCTGTGTTATCGCTACCATTTATTGGTGAGTTTGTAAGGTAAGAATGGAAATAATTGATAGCCAATACAGATGAACATGTCTAGCCTGTTGATATTATTTATTAATTGCTAGCCCCAGGACATGTTTATATTCATGTATTGTTGATTTCTCACTACATCTGCTGAGAACTGGTTCCAGGTGTCTATTAATTTTTCAGTGAAATGATTTTTTCGTGTATCACATTCGATCTTTCTGCTGTGGCATCTCTCAGGGTTCTCTTGCTCTTTTTACAGTATGGTGCTAATTTACTGGGGTTTAAAGCGAGGTAATATAGAACTTTAAATCCATAAAAAAAAAAATGGATAAATGCCACTTGCCAAATGCACATGTACAGTATAAGCAATTAAACTAAAAAAAAAACTGTGTCAAAATACGACTGCTGCTATAAAATCAGTCCACCACTTCAAATCATATCTTTCAAAAGAAAATTTTTAAAACATTAGCAGCGCTCTTGTAGTGTAAGCAACAATGTGTATGTGTGTAGTCAATGTTTCTACGAGGGATATTTCACATGCAGTCCACCGTTGTGAGTGAAATAGAAGGTTTCTAGACGAGTCTGGTCCTTAGGGTCCTGCTCTGGTGTTCTAAATCCAAAACCACAATCACCACACTTCGTGAGTCCCACTCCCTTCAAGTTATGTACTCACCAGATCTCAAATAAATTGCGCCTTGTCTCTTTAAACACTCCTTCAACGATAGATTCCACACTAGACAGGATAACTTTCCCAACGCTGTCCATGTGCTCAGTGGACACTCGATGGTCCACCGGGTGATGTACAGAGTAAGAAGACTTTTTAATAGGCAGGGAAGAACTGTGAGCCCAGTCACTGTATGCAGACCACCATGTCACAGGAAAGTCCCGTACATACCCAATATCTTCAGTCTCTCCACACTGAGTGACCACACATCACACACAATAACTTCTCTGCAGGATGTGGAAACCTTGCAAAAAGATCTGAACAAATTAATGGGGTGGGCAACTACATGACAAATGAGGTTCAATGTAGAAAAATGTTAAATAATGCATTTGGGTGGCAAAAATATGAATGCAATCTATACACTGGGGGGAGAACCTCTGGGGTAATCTAGGGTGGAAAAGGACCTGGAGGTCCTAGTAGATGACAGGCTCAGCAAGCTACTGCTAACAAAGAAAACAGAATATTGGCATGCATTAAAAAGTGGATCAACTCCAGAGATAAAACGGTAATTCTCCCGCTCTACAAGACTCTGGTCCTAAAGTATGCTGTCCAGTTCTGGGCACCAGTCCTCAGGAAGGATGTACTGGAAATGGAGCGAGTACAAAGAAGGGCAACAAAGCTAATAAAGGGTCTGGAGGATATTAGTTATGAGGAAAGGTTGCGAGCACTGAACTTATTCTCTCTGGAGAAGAGACGCTTGAGAGGGGATATGATTTTAATATACAAATACCATATTGGTGACCCCACAATAGGGATAAAACTTTTTCGCAGAATGGAGTTTAATAAGACTCGTGGCCACTCATTAAATTTAGAAGAAAAGAGGTTTAACCTTAAACTCTGTAGAGGGTTCTTTACTGCAAGAGCGGCAAGGATATGAAATTCCCTTGCACAGGCGGTGGTCTCAGTGGGGAGCATTGATAGTTTTGAGAAACTATTAGATAAGCACCTGAACGACCGCAACATACAGGGATATACAATGTAATACTGACATATAATCACACACATAGGTTGGACTTGTGTCTTTTTTCAACCTCACCTACTATGTAACTATGTAACATGGACCCAAACAGTGTTCTAATCAATTTGATAGTACAATTGGGCTTTTATAGAAGGGTAAACTAAGGAACAATCTATGCCAACATTCCCACCCGAGGGCTGACTTTAAAAGCTGCCTCTCATTTATGGGCTCCATCTAGTGCTCATTTGTACTTACTACCATTTGTTTACCTATGGATTGTTTATGTGGCTTATTGCTCCAGTGTCAGAAAGACACACATCTGCTGCCTTATTTTCTCTATCTCTAAACATCACGGCTCATCTCTACCGTCTTCCTTCGCACGTCGTCCTTGTCTATAAAAATGTACAAATGTAAATCAGACAATCTCAGAATAACGCGGGTCAAACATAGTATTCCCCACAGTTCTTATAAAATGTATGTTACCAATTTAGCTTATTTTTCCCTGAATGAAATTGCTGCTTCATTAGGCATCATGATGGGTTCAATATCTATTAACCTCAAAAGCTATCCTGCAAAGTGCCTGCCAAACAGATTGTACAATTTGCTTTTTTTTTTCTTTCCTCCCTCTCTGTAGTTCTGATAAACACACGGCGGTGATGGGGACTGAGATCTACATGTCGGGCTAGATTCTTAGAGGGAATGGCACAGCATTAACCTCTGCCAAAGGCCTGATTACCCGCCTGGGCTTGTACTGTAAAGGTAGAAAAATAATGATGCTGTTCAGATGCATCTAGGCTCCCGCTTCTCCATGAAGCTAATTTTATTACTGGAAAACTCGAGAGTTAAGTAAGACACTGATTTACCAGTTTGTTGATGATTATTACCTTGTGAAGGCATTTATGCTCTCCTTTCTTGTTGAGCTAGTAGCATATAAAGCCCGGGATTCTGTTTTTCTTGAATGTCAGATTGGACTTTTACTCCAATGCTTACACACAGCTTTGTTAACAGTCTTCCTGGGATTGGTAAATAACGAGCACTAGTTAGGCTGAAATACTACTTTTTCCTGGGGTAAATTCTGCTTAAGGTTCCCTTTATTACTGGCCATATTTCTGAAGGCAAGTATTTTTTTTTTTTTATTTGAAGAGGAGGATCACAATTTTATATTGGCTTATCCTACCTTTCAGTTGAATGTGCCCAGGTGCCTAGGCCTTCAGACATTTGGCCAGCATTGGAGTGTTTGGAACAGCTTTTTCTATATAGTAAAGCTGCACCAATTAACGGGAGGGTGCCTGGTTACACCAGCCTCCCAAGATGCATCTGGTAGGCCTGTTCAACTTGTGATCAGGAAGTGTTGAGGATCTACATTTTTAACATTTATTTTCAATAGAGTTGAAGCCAGGTGCCTAGGCCTTTAGGCAGTTGGCCAGTACTGGAGTGCGTTTGGAACCGCTTTTTCTCCTGTAAACTGCACCAATTAATGAGAAGGTTCAACTTGTGATCAGAAAGTGTCGAGGATCTACATTGTTAACATTCATCTTTAATAGAGTTATAGCCAAAATTCATCAATATTAGATATCTGAATGTCAGTGATAATTTTGGTAGTTTAAATTTTCAATAGGCCAATGGAAGCCTTGCTATCCCTGGTACAATTTTTGAAATGAGTAACTCATGCTGCTTGCATACTTATGCCTACTTCATAGATGTGAAATCTCGGAGTCACAGTCCTGCATCGTTGCTCTTTGTCCTGCCAATGCTGTGTCACAGTTTGTGTCCTGGAATCACAGTATCAACCTTATTTGAGTTACTGCACATGCATGGTTACTTAGAGGCATTACTTGCAGGGAATGTGGCCATGTGTAGGTGGTCCCCAACTATTTAGAGGTGAGGTCTGGGCAGGACCCATTCCTAAGTGGACATGATGGCCTGCCTCCACAGAAGTAGTGGCAGGTATACAAATAAAATTAACAACCTAATTGTTCTATTAATGAAGAGCCTTTGATCATCAGCAGCTCCTAATAAGGCAAGGATTTGCAGCCCAATCAGGACTGGGGAAGCCCAGAAGGAACACTAGGAAAAGCAAAAACAGAGGGCGCACCAGAATGCACATTCCTTGTATTTATGTTGTTTTTTTGAAGAAGATGTAAAACAGATGTGTACTCAGAAACAGCATATGATATTGAGCTCATCAATATCCAAAATGTCCTGCATCGTCTGTCAACTACGCAAGTCTCAACATGGGGAAGAAACTCCAAATGCTGACATGTTTGGAGAATAGGTAGCTTTTGGCTGTGAAGAAGAGAGTACCTATTCTTGAAACGGGTCAGCCAATTGGAGTGTCTTACCCCTGTTGGGACTTATGCAGTTGACAGATGATGCAGGACATTGTGGATATTGATCAACTTGATATCATATGCTGTTTGTGATTACACATCTGTTTTATTTCTTCAATAAAATTATTTATAAAGGTAATGCGCAAGGCTGGTTCACCCTCCATGTAGAGGCAGGGCCTGGGTTGAACCAACCTGTAAAGTCAGTGTGATTTGGGCACTTTCACTCCAGAAGTAGGCCCAGGAACCAGGTCCATAATGTTGGTAAGTATGCTATTGCTGTAGTTACCTTTTCTCCCCAGGGGTTGTATCACCTTCCAGGCCCAAATTCTGAGTAATAACATGCTTGTTCGTTTTTATTGACTTCTGTGTCCCTGTTAAGGAGAGTCTCTATCTCTATTTGTCCTGTTTACCATTGGCATTGAAAGTGAAAGTAAAAGAAAATACAAACTTTTTGGGTTTCCCCAGAAAAGTAATGGAGGGGAAATCTTTGAATTGGGACACTAGTTCTGGTAACCTGGTGGTCCCCAAGAAATTCCATCAATTTGCAGGGATTTCCTCTCACTTCCTTTGTGGCTATGGGACAGGAAGTAGAGGAAAATCTCTACAATGGGACACGGATGGCAAAAAAAAAAAAAAAAATCTGTGAGGGGTTATAACTCTCCATTTGCCTATAGTTCTACTTGAATGTATTTCTTTTCCTAAAGGGTCAACATGTAAGGGCTTCCAGGACTGGTGCTGTTTTTTTTTTTTATTTCCTCCAACTGTGTTCTTGGATGTTGCATTTTTTGGCCTTTCCATCTCTTAAGACAGGAGCTTCCCAAACTATTCTGCACAATTTTTCATCTAGTGTGTAATAAATATTTTTAGGAGCCTGGTTCTGAATCCAGTTGGGCTTCCAGCTTGAAAATTTTGGGGACGCTTAAGCTTTTAAAAAGTTTTTCCAAGCCATTGAACTTTTCAGAAGTTCATTCATCTCCTATCATCACATGTTTTTTTTTTTCCGCAGTGTATTGCGTTTTGGCATAGAGCCATGGCATGCCGTGGAGCCACCCATGGGATTGTGCATTGCTTACTTTACATCTGCTTAAAGAGAGATGTGTGCTCATCTATGGCTAGTCGTACTCAGCTGTCACAGTCCCATTCTGGCTCTCTACAGATTACTTAAGCTTTACCTCTGCTAGCCATCCATTTATCCATTAACTGATTTTCGTACTTAGTAGGGAACGGCTTAAAGTAGACATGCAATTATCCAAGCACTTTAGACATTAAGAAGTGTCTGCGCATATGATGCCTAAAGTGATTTGAAACCTTCGGGGATGCGGAGTTAGAACATTATTAAGACTGAGCTTGCTAAGCGATTTTCTCTGGTTTCTCCAGGAAAATTTACGCAAGAGGAAGTAAGCGCCTTTAATCTGTTCTTATGCCGAACACATCCAGTGATGACAATTAGTAAACGATATTGTTGTGTGTGTTTTATGCTATGGGCTTCTTAAATCACCTTTATAACAAGAGAAAAAGAAACTCAACGATTTGCTCTACTTTATAATTATACCTTCTGGTTTCTGTTATTTGCACAGTTTAACAGCTTTTCCCTGTTTCCTTGGTCACTTCCTTAACCTGAGCCTGCTGATTGGACAATAAGAGAGCAGAAGCATACTGATAAAATCATCCCTGTGCTCTCCCCTAAGTAAGTTTCCAGTGTTACTGACCGCATTGTGTAATGCTGTAGGGTCCTAATTGTTTTTTCAGTGCTGACCCCAGCTTTGAGTCCTAATGCACAGGAACATTTAGTCAGTACAGTTGTCATCGGAAAATACAATACAAATACATTACAACACATGACATCACTACCGATTTATTATTTTCTGTCGTACGAGAATTTTCGTGACTTTAGTAACCTATTTAATTTCTACTTGCGACTATTAAGCGAAAAAAATTGTACAATCTGTCGTACGATATTCGGATCGTGTGTACGCACCATAAAAGTCCAGTGCATTCAGTCCCAAAAAACGTAATTTTATAGTACTTTTATAAACACAAAGTCAAGTCCTGTGTCTTCTTTGCACTTTAAATATATATATATATATATATATATATATATATATATATATATATATATATATATATATATATATATATATATATATATATATATATACATACACACACACACATATCAATAGCGCCTTTAGTGACTACCACCAATCACCCCAATCTAGTCTAACTCACCAGATCATATTGTCTCTAATATTTCAGAAGCAAAAGCACTTTAGAACAGCATCGCGGGCAGTTTTGCTTCTCCTCAATAAACCCCTCCCCCTTCTGAACTTTGCTTTCAGTGTGATAATAGGCTCTTAACATGCAAGGAAAAAAAAAACTCTTCCGATAGTGTAATAAAATCCCAACCTATATATTTGATTTCATATAAAATGAGACCAGACAAATCCTTGAAACTCAGTATATCACATATGACATCATTCCTGTGACCGCTGTATGTACATTGAATCAGTAAACTCACTCCCTGTTTATCTCCATCCACATCCTGACATGTTTCGTCTTTGTCGACTTCTTCCAAAAGAAGAAACTTTACTTCAAAGTTTCTTGGGACTGAATGCACTGGAGGAGCATTTTGGAGCTTACAGAGCACTGTAGGGAACACTATCAAGTTCTTACCCCCAACTGACAGTGCTGGGTGGCTGATTGGCCAATCAGCACACACCAACTCTGTCGTGTGCGAGTAAGGGGATAGAGCCCATCTTGAAAGTGTAACTCTATTATTTTTCCATTTCTTCCCACCTCTGTTAGGAAAAAATACTTTTCTAAGTACTTTCTACTTATCCTCTCTCTAAAGCTGTCCCTGGCTTCCTCCTCCATCTTTTTTGACAGAATGGCACTCACGTCATTCTTCTTATATCACACCATCATGCCGGATCGGCTGACAGTACGCTAGGTCGGAGCATCATTATGTGAGAACTGCTCGGTCACTCACTCTCGGTCCTTTAAGAATGCCTTGGTGTACCTGTGCCCTCCACCCACAGCTAAATGCCAGAGTCCCATGCACCAGAGCTAAACACCCAGCGTGCATGGGGCCTTAGATCATTGTCACCAGAAAAAGGTGTTCCCATCAAATAATTTCCCCTCACCTTCTGTTCCAACTCCAAAATGTTGTATTTCCCATCACTTGGTCAATGGTCGACAGGATGAATGTAGAGCAGGGGTCTCAAACTGGCGGCCCTCCAGCTGTTGCAAAACTACAAGTCCCATCATGCTTCTGCCTGTGGGAGTCAGGCTTGTAACTGTCAGCCTTGCAATGCCTCATGGGACTTGGGAGGGCCGCCAATTTGAGACCCCTGATGTAGAGGGTTATTCTCCCTCAGCAGGGCAAAAGACATCAATAAAAACCCAACAAGGGTTTTAACACCTTTGTACTCCATCCAAAACAACCAACAAATGGTTTGGCTATACATGCATTTTTAGCTCCCTTGGGGGCAGGGATTAATTTTATATTGTTTAGGATTTATTTGAAAAGGTGGAAAATCTGGGCAATATATCAATGAATAAATGACATTGCATTGCCAGCGAGGGACCTAGCAACCGCTTTTCTTTTGCATTGCATTTTATACTTCTATTTACATTCTGTTGTTCATCCTGAGAGAGAAGATGATCAGAGGGAAGCATACCGACACTTACCGATCAAGTAATGAGATGCAGAACACACATAACTTATCAGTTACATTCTTTTTATAATTGTACTGAATATAATTATCGCCTAATTGCTATCTGTTTTGCAGTTTAGAATTAACCGGCAAAGGGCTTTCTGTTTTGCTGCACAATTTATCTTTGTTTCACATTGTATGTCGAGTTCAAATACAGTAGCAAATTATAGGTAAGCAGCCCAATGTATGTACCATTCAAAAACAGTAATGGATTATAGGAAGTAGCACCAAACTGCGCTTGTCATTCACATTGGTCTGCTGGATGTAAATACAATTGTAAGTCTGCCCGTGGAATGGCGGCAAACTACGGTGCTTTAAAGTCTCCATAGGCAACGCTTTAAACGCCTTTACAGGTTACCAGTTTAGAGTGGCACAGGAGGTCTGGTGCTAGAATGATTGCTCTCGCTGTGATGTTCACGACAATACCTCACATGTGTGGTGCGATCACCGTTTACATATGCATGCAACGGTAACATATGTGTTCGCATTTTGCGCATAAACATGGTGGGACAGGGAGCTTTAATTTTTTTTTATTTTTTTTTGTACTAACTTTATGGCTATAACAAGGGTTGCAACAGCATAGGCCATGACAGGTCCTCTTTATGGAGAGATTTGGGGTCTGTCCCAAGTAGCCGATCAGACCAGGGGCAGACTGATCATTCGGCCACTCGGGCACTGCCCGAGGGGCCCCATCAGGGTTGCCAGCCTCAGTAAAACCAGGGACAGTATGTAAAAATCGGTGTTTTTTTTTTACATCTGTTTTTGAAATGTCCCTTACCGACATCCTTTTGGTCTAAAAATCCAGAGATTATAGCTGCCCCACCTCTCCAGTACCTTCTCAGCCAATAGAAACATGTATGTGTATACTGTGTCATTGTATACTGTGTGTGTGCATACTGTGTGGCCCCATAATTTCTGATTGCCTGGGGGCCCCATAATCTCCTATTGCCCGGGTGCCCCATGTGTTGTCAGTCCGCCCCTGGATCAGACACAGATCAGTCTAATCGGCTGCTGGTGGCCAGGTAAACAAAGGGGCGGAATCGGAAGTGACCAACTACTTGTGCCTCCCAGTTTCCGGAGTTACAGAGAGAGGGGAACGACATTAGTTCCTCTCTCGCTGTACAGGGCAGCCATCGCTGCTGGCCGCATTGCTCCCGGGCACCGCGATGGGGCAGGAGAGCCCGGGAGAGGCAGCGGCGGGACCCACAGACGTGATTAGCCACTCAGATCACATCTGTTGGTGCAGGCATCATCCCAGTATAACCCCTGAAACCCAAGGACGTCCATGTACGTACCTTGGGCGGCAGAGGGCAAACTGTAAGATCTTTAGTTTTGATGTACCTGGAATGTGTTTAGCTGCTTATAACTGAAAGTTAATTTGGGCTTTAAAGATCATTTTGCTGGGCTCTTTAGTATATTATCAGGGATATGCAATTAGCGGACCTCCAGCTGTTGCAGAACTACAAGTCCCATGAGGCATAGCAAGACTGACAGCCACAAGCATGACACCCAGAGGCATGATGGGACTTGTAGTTTTGCAACAGCTGGAGGTCCACTAATTGCTTATCCCTGGTATATTTTATTGCATATCAACATGATTTCCCTGTTTATATTGGTCTGCATTGTGACTGCACAGGGTGAGCAAGACTGGGTGTATCTACCTCCTCCCACGGGGCACAGTGGAAAGTCATAGGAATAGCAGAGGTCTGGTTTCTTATGATTTCTATTATTAGAGAACAATATGGAAGACACGAAGCACCTATGATAAATAGTAAGAATTGTATCTGCTAGTTATATATCAATATTCAGACCTCTGGTTTAAAGTGGTGAAAGTCAAGCTGTAGCACATATTAATACAACTACTAGCTTTGACTATGCAGAAAGCGCCTCGAAAATCGGGACACATTACCACACCTGCCAAACCCCTACAAGGAGGCCAGATGAAACCACTGTCTCTTTTTAACTACTTGCTGACCAGCATTTTAAGTTTTACTGCTAACCAGCGGCTCTGTTATTGCCCCGCAACAGGTGCATGTGCATGCCCCCTGCTGCTCGTGCTGTGGTTGAACACAGCATGGGTTTTTCAGCAGGCTCACAGGTGTGGCTGTGAACCTGCTGATTTGGCTTGTGGTTTCTCCCCGATTTGGCTTGTTGTTTCTCCCTGATTGATCTAATTTACCAATCGGGGAGAAAAGCCAGCCAGTGTGAGTAAAATCAGCACACATACACTTAATAGGGACACAGTTTTTGGATATGTTTTAGAACAGAAAGTAGAAAATATTGTTTTTTTTTTCCCAAAAATGTTGGCCTTTTTTTATTTTTATATAATAATAATAAAAAAAGAGTGATGATCAAGTATCACCTAAAGAAAGATCTATTTGTGTGAAATAAATTGTATATACCTTATTCAATTTGTGTACACTGTTGCATGGCGGAAAAATTACCAGTTAAAGCAGCGCAGGGCTAAATAGCAAAACATGGTCTGGTTATGAAGGGAGTAAAACCTTCCGGAGGTCAAGTGGTTAAAATGTAGCTAAAGACAACATTGTTTTGGTTCTTGATAGGGTAGAGAATGGTTAAAACCTCTGAACAGGAATATTCACCTGTGGGGACACCTGTTCTGGTGACAACTGTCTAGGAGAGGATTTCCCTTCATTTTGGAGAGATTTCATCTCACATCCTGTTCTATATCTGGGAAATTAAGCTAATGGGACAAAGACCAAAAAGGGGCAGGGGTGCTCATGACATCACTTACCTAATTTGGCCACATGGCCATACTGGGTTTATGACATTATGAGGACTTCTGTGACCATGTGCCCATATAAGGTCAATGATGTCACAAGCATTCATGCCTATTTGTGTATGACAGGGCATCTCTAGCCTGCAGCTCATTGACCCTGCATTGACAGCTAACCTTTTGATTCAACCTTTTGACGACCAAACCTAAGCTCATCACAAATTTTTACAATTTAATAATACAGGCATACCATACTTAAAAGTACACAATGGGACCAAAGCATGTATGTAAAATGAAAATGTACTTAAAGTGAAGCAATACCTTTTTTCACTTCTCAATGCATGTACTGCATTGCAATAGTCATTTACAGGCATAACTGATTACCTAGGCAAGCTGGCCGACCCCAAAATTGGATACCATCCGGACGCCATACCGTCCTGGATTTCAGTTTGGGCCACTTTACCCCCCCCCCCGATCCCAAATACACAGGGGACCTCCTGGGAGGCCTCATTGGGGGCTTGGATCCTGTTGGGGTTTGTTGGTGTGATACCTGTCTTTGACAAGCATCCAAAAATATCTGGCATTTTCTATGGATAGTTGTGCCAATTTGTTTTGCTTTAGACTGAAGTTCCAGTGTTAAGGTCCAGCTGCACCCATGACTAATTGTCATTTCCACCTCGTATTGAGTATTGGCTCCATCACGAGTGATTACCATATTGTACCTTAGCTTACTCTCTACCCCTGATGAAAGTTTGCAATATAAACTGGAAATGCGTCGGGCTTTGGGGTATCCACAACCCCACATGAGAGCATAAGTGCTACCTATTGTTACATGTTTTTTTTATATTGTTGTTGTACTGTATTGCGTATTGTGCTTTTTGGACGCTAGTCGTCTATTTTTATCCCTTTTTTTGTATTAATAAACACTATATTTTATAGTTTTGTGTCACATTGTTGGTGGTCTGTCAAAGTCCCATCTAAGGGGGTTCTTTTTGGTCTGCATCTGCACTCGGGGATGGGATCACCACTGCTATTTCTAATACAGTGGGAGTCTTCTTTTTTCTAAAATCGGATAAACTGGGAGCAGTGCCATGTCAAGCTGACCAAGATTTCCCGTAGATGCCAATGGTAAAAACCGGGAACAGTACCATGTCAAGCTGACCAAGATTTTCCATAGATGCCAATGTGTCCGTACTCGCGAGTATACGTAAAGTGAGGGTACGTAAAGCGGGCTATGCCTGTGCAAATAAAAAAATTGCCTTTAGATAATTTAAAGATAAGAACAGTGCTAAAGTGGAACTACACTTCATCTGAATACCACAAACCAAACATGCTATTTAATTCAGCCATCCATGTCTCCATGCTTTATTTTGTTGAGAAATCATTTTGAAAAACACCGGAAAGCCATGGGGTCACGTAGGGTCCTTTAGAGCCCCGTTGTTTATGATCTCTCAACAAACGAGAAAGGTGAATGACAATAATGGGAAATTGATAAGGAGGATGTGTTATTGATGGAGAGCTTGTCCTGATGCATTCTCTGTCTTTGAGCGCTCCGAATTCCCTCCCACATAACACCTTTAACTAAGATAAAGTGCAATTACTTCCATGAAGCTTTGATGTGTATAGACAGGGAGAGGGAAAGTGACACATTTCCTAAGAGGATCCTGGCTGTGATTTATATTCTGTCATGGTGGAATTTGCACTGCAATTGGATAGATTCAATATAGATAGTCAAAACTGGTTCATAGGTGTTAATATTCACTTACGCAAATGTGAACGTCATTATACAGAAACCCTAGATGCTAATGCATTAAAGCAAAAGTAAACCCTAAAAAAATAAAAAAATGTAATGTATTTCAGCTTACTAATTCGTTTTCTTTTTTAGGCCCCTTTCACACTTGTGCGACTTCAAAGTCGCGCGATTTTACAGCAATTTTGCCACGATTTCAAGGAATGCCTGTGTAAGTGGCATCAAAATCGCACCAAAGTAGTGCAGGGACTACTTTGAAGTCGGAACGACTTGAAGTCGTACTAATATGAATGGCTGTCATTGGAAATCATGGGGAACGACTTGTCATGCTACTTTGCAGTCCCAAATCGTGGGACAAGTCGTATAAGTGTGAAAGGGGTCTTAGTCTTTTTTTCAAATTTTCACCTGATTATCTGATCAGTAACAAACTTCCTGAGTTATGGTGTCTCCCATAGGCATGCACAGGGGGTGTGCCTGGGCACACCCTAATCCAGGGTCGGCAACCCATCAATCAAGATCTACCTGTCGATTGTGGGCAGATGATGGATAGACCATAATATTTCCTTGCCGACTCCCGGAACCTGGACAGGAGGGGAGGCGTTTACTGGCTCTGCACTGTATTTTCCTCCTGCAGCCGCCTCAAAGTCGGCTTCTCCTCTTCTCTCTCCCGCTGGCATTCATCGGCTGGAGGAGAAAAATACAGTGTATCAGTATATACTGTAAGTATGTGTGTGTTTGTATATATATATATATATATATATATATATTACCAAAAGTATTGGGATGGCTGCCTTTACACGCACATGAATTTTTTTAATGACATCCCAGTCTTAGTCCGTAGGGTTCAATATTGAGTTGGCCCACCCTTTGCAGCTATAACAGCTTCAACTCTTCTGGGAAGGCTGTCCACAAGGTTTAGAAGGTTTAGAAGTATGTATATGTAAATTTTTGACCAGCTCATTTGTAAGCTCAGGCACTGATCACTGTAGTAGCGCTGCACTGTGTGTGTGTGTATGTGCGTCTTTTGGTACACATATATTTATATAAATATATACTGATAAGGGATGAGACTGCCTGGCTCACAGTCTCCACTGTAATTCATTCCAAAAGTGTTCTATCTGTGCAGGCTAGTCAAGTTCCTCCACCCCAAACTCGCTCATCCATGTCTTTATGGACCTTGCTTTGTGCACTGGTGCGCAGTCATGTTGGAACAGGAAGGGCCATCCCCAAACAAGTTGAGAGCATGAGTTCCCTTCACTGGAACTAAGGGGCCAAGCCTAATCCCTGAAAAACAACCCCACACCATAATCCCCCCTCCACCAAATGACTTGGAGGATTAGCCCAATACTTTTGGCAATATAGTGTGGATGAGCGAGTTTGAGGTGGAGGAACTTGACTGGCCTACACAGAGTCCTGACCTCAACTCGATAGAACACCTTTGGAATGAATTAGAACACAGACTATGAGCCAGGCCTTCTCATCCACAAATGAGCTTCTTAAAGAATGGTCAAACATTCCCATAGAAACACTCCTAAACCTTGTGGACAGCCTTCCCAGAAGAGTTGAAGCTGTTATAGCTGCAAAGGGTGGACCAACTCAATATTGAACCCTACGGACTAAGAACGGGATGCCATTAAAGTTCATGTGTGTGTAAAGGCAGGCATCCCAATACTTTTGGTAATATAGTGCATATATATATATATATATATATATATATATATATATATATATATATATATATATTTATGGTTGTGGCCCTAAGATGGAGACAAATGTGGATCACATAAACACGCGACAAGACTCACAACATAAATTGACCAGAGGTGTGGCTTTTGGTGGTCTAGTAGGTATGGGAATTAAAGGGGCCAAAATGAACCAGTTAGGGAAGTATCTTTATTGGCTCTAATCTCAATGAGTGAGCTTGGAGAAGGCAAGGGCCATCTCAACTTGAGGGTTTGGAATATATATCTGGCGAAGCAGGCAGACTTCCATCTGCCTAGCTTCTTGGTCACATGGTCTGGTACTTCGTGCTGAGATGCGGCTGAGGCTGCACGGATCCATAGGAATGTTCAGAATACCGCCCGGGGTCTTGGCCTAAGTTGACCAGTAGGACCCTATCATGTTTAATAAACTGACTGCCACTCAGGGGGTTGACCGGAAAAGGCAGTAACGGGCTGGAGACTGGCTGGCTGGATAGGTGAATGAGCAGACGGTCAAAGATTGTTGTTGGGCACCAGGCGTTGCTGGTTCGAAAGAAGTTGATATCCACTCCGAGTCCGGTTTGTTGTGTTTTGGAGACCGTAAGATGAAGGACATAGTGGCTTGGGAAGCGAGTCAGGAGGTGTCTATACAGTATCTGACTGCTGGTGCTATCAGAGGTGAACTCGCTAAGCCGCAGGAAGCCGTAAAAAGCAAGGTAGATGGCCGTCTGGATGACTGGGCTGGGCAAGACCCCAAAGGGGGAATGTGTGAGGATTTCGGACATGCCACTAAAGAAATCGCTCCTGATGGGTAAGCGTTTGCCATTGTTTGCTGGCTACTGCTTCTGATTACCGTGCAGCAGGGCATTCACTGTATGGGCTGTGAAGTCAGATGGCTTTCCGGGATCCTGTAAGGACATGAAATGCTGAATACCAGCCAGGTACAGCCTGATAGTGATATGAGCGAGAGCCAGCTGTGTGTGGCAATAAGATATAAAAGCTAGGACGTGAGAGAAGTCATCTGCTGTGGTTCCGGGACAAGCGGCTAGGAACCTACGGTAGATGTTCCAGGCTGTGCGATAAGCCTTTAGTTTTCCTTGCACGTGATTGGGTTTTCTTTGTAAATGAATTTTCACCACACTCACCAAGCTAAGAGAAAATTTCCTTTGCAAAGTGAACAGCCTATTTTCCTTTAGTAAAAAACTGTCTATATGTCTGTTGTTATGTATAATGGGCTCTCATAAACATCTTCTTGGTATTCAGACATCCTTTGTAATCAACATTTTCTGTCTCTATTGGCATCCTTCAACCTTTGCTTCAGCACTCAGTATTTACCCAGTGCCCTCTAGCACCTTTAGATTCAAATCAAAGTGTTCTTCTGATGGCACCAAATATTAGTTCTGCAGAAGGTTCCTTCTGGTTGTGAGCTTGGATGCTTTTCAGAGTCTGTTCTTTGGTGTCTACCACCAGTGACACCAAGAGATAAAGCTCAACTCATGAACATATTGCAGGTCATCTAGAACACAAAATGTTAAAAGCAAGCTGATGCCAAACTTCAGCATATTAAATCATGGACACCTCAAAGGATTAATGCCCCGTACACGCGGTCGTAAATTCAGACGGAAAATGTCCGATCGGACCATGTTGTCGGAAAATCCGCCCGTGTGTGGGCTCCATCTGACTTTTTCCGTCGGAATTTCCAAAGGAAAAAATTTGAGAGCAGGATCTCAAATTTTCCGACAACAAAATCCTATTGGACTTTTTCCGATCGTGTGTCGAGAATTCCGGACAAAGTGCCACGCATGCTCAGATAAAATTATGAGACCAAAGCTATTGGCTACTAACGTGAACGTAGTCCCATCCTAACCGACGAACGCCATCACGTTCAGAATGATCGGATTTTCCGATAACTTTGTCCGACCGTGTGTATGCAACACCAGTTACGGACAAAGTCGGTCAGAAAAAATCCGACGGATTTTGTGGTCGGATTTTCCGACCGTGTGTACAGGGGCTTACTCCTATTTTGTTTTGATTCAATGACATTGAAGTTACATATCCTGATCTATTTTTGGAAATTCAATTTATTTGACTTTCCCTTACTGTACATCATTGTCCCTTTTTTATTGATGATTATTTGAAGCTGGCTGGTAGACTAGTTGTGCGATCAAGGTTATTTTTATATCCCTGAGTGATACAGAGACAATAAAGGATTCCAAGTCCAGGCCAAGAAAGCAATATAGAGTATAGATTTTCCTACATCATGTCCTCTGCATTCTGTATTCGGTCAATAGTGTATCTTATTTAGTCCTGAATTCTTTATTGTTGTCTTACCTTGCTTCTTCTCTGCTGTTCTGATGTTAAATATATCTAAGATAAAATTAAAGGGGTACTACAAAGAAGATGCAAATCTGGTTGACTTTTTCCTCGGTTCAATAGAAGCTGGCCAACATTTGGCCCGTGTGTATGGCAGCCGGTCCAACAGAAGGGTTCTTGAAGGGTCTTGCCTGAAATTGGCCTTACGACCAGCTCCTGATCAGCTCAGCCAATGGCTGAGAGCGCTGACTGGAGTGTTCTGGCGGTCCCCCTGTCAAAACACAATAGCACAGCAGGGGAGATCACTGTACTAACATTTGATTGTTAGTACATTGGCTCTGACTGAGCTGTGAGGGTTTTTTCATTCGACCTACTGGGTTGAACAAAAAGAAAACTAGTAGTGTATACTAGGCTTTAGTCCCTGATGAACAACACCTCTCTCCCTGTATCCTTTTCTGTGTCCCCATTTCCCTGTTCTTTTAGCTGTGGCTTAACCACTCCCAGTAATAGTACAGTGGAACCTCGGATTGCGAGCATAATCCGTTCCAGGTGAATGCTCGTAATCCAAAGTACTCGCATATCAAAGCGAGTTTCCCCATTTCCCCAACCAAAATAATTTGTTCCGCATTGACTTCAATGGCATGCAATACCGCATGCGGCCAGAGGTGGGGGGGGGGCCTCGTAAACATCCGGAAAGGCCCAAGGCACTTCGGCTAACCTCGGAAAGGCTCGGAAACTGAATATTTCCGTGTCTTTCTGAGCATTGCCGAACTACGTTGATCGGCTGTAATCAGTGTCGTTCGGCTCTTCTCGGCCCCCGCACCTCAGGCCAAATGCGGTACTGCAGGCCCTATTAGCTTGAATTCTGCTCGTCTTGCGAGACAACACTCGCAAACCGAGTCAGAATTAAAAAAAAAAAGTTTCTCGTCTTTCAAAATGCTTGTTAACCACGTTACTCGTAAACTGAGGTTCCACTGTAATTGAAGCTAATATTTCCCACACTATGATTGGAATCTCAACAACTAGAAGAAAACATCTGGACAGGGGTCCTGCTATTGTTTGTGCAAAGGCTGTGGTGTTCAAATTAAACATAGAATGCAATTTTTTCTAGAAATCTAGTTTAACACAGAATTAAAAAAAATGGCAATAAAAAATGCTTTTGCAATCTGGAAATGTCCCCCACAGTCATTTTTTCCCACCAGTAGATGTACCCATTATTCCGGGTTGAATGGTGGCCAGCATCCTTCAGCCCACTTCCTTGGAAGCCAGGCTGTCATGCACCCACCCCCAGCCTGTGAATCGATAGTAAAAGAAAAGCAGTACAATGATAAGATAATCACTTAAATTAAAGCAGCATTAAACCCAAAAGCAAACATTTATATATAATTTAACATTAAACATTTATATTGCAACTTATCAATTCTTGGATGTGATGGCTGCATTTGTTTTTTGTTTTTTAGGCTTTTTATGTTATATGTTTTTATTTATTTTTATTATTCTTTATATATTTGCTTTTTTTTATTTTTATTTTATTTTTAACTGGTGATCCTGCCAGTAAGTCTGTTTTTCTAAAGAACAAGCTCTTTTGCAGTTACAGGGATGAGACAAACCATTTACCATTGACAGGGGTGCTTACAATGTTCAGCTTTTATTTACTTATGTAAAATCTTTATCCCATAAGATTAAAAAATAAAACGTTTTGTCTTAAAGTGGAGGGCCACCCTGAAAAAAAAAACTTGATAAAAATGTTAATAACAATTTAAAAAGAAAAAAAAAATATTTTTTTTTACTTACCAGAAATGGCTGTTGCTAGGCAGATCGTCCTAATCTGCCTCTTCCTGTTCCGCGGAGCTGTTCTTTCTTCTGCTCCTAGCGCAGTCTTCTAGCGAATGGGGCGCGGTGTGTTATGGGAACTGTGTGTCCCACAACACATTGCGTTCCCCATTCACAAAGCGCCGAGCGACGACTCGCGCATGCGCAGTAGGCCGTGCGACGACTCGCGCATGCGCAGTAGGAAACTGGCAGTGAAGATGTAGTCTTCGCTGCCCGTTTCCCTTACTGAGGATGGCGGCGCTGGGACCGGAGTGCCGAGGGACATCTCGGCCTTCTTGACCGACATCGCAGGCGCTCTGGGAGGGTAAGTGTACTTATTAAAAGTCAGCAGCTAGTTTTTTTTTAGCTGCTGACTTTTAATTTTTTCTTTTTTTTTAGCTGAAACATCGCTTTAACTACTTATAAAGTGTTTGCTCGAGTTTGACTTTAATTTTGTGCATCTAAATCTGCTAGTATAGTCCCCTTAACCCAGACTGACAATGCTATTGTCCAAAGGTGTCCCCTGTGCTCCTTCATCCAGAGTGGGGCACTCTAATGCGGCGTACACACGGTCTTTTTCTGTCGGAATTTCCGACAGCCTTTGGTTTGAGAACCTGTTCTCAATTTTTCTGAAAGAAAACCTTTCTATCGGATTTTCCGATCGTGTGTATGCAATTCCGACACGCAAAATTCCGACGCATGCTCGGAAACAATTTGACGCATGCTCAGAAGCATTAAACTTCCCTTTTATAGTGCTGTCGAACGTGTTTTATGCCGCTGTGTTATTGACTGTCGGAATTTGGTGTGATCGTGTGTAGGCAACACAGCTTGAGCGGAATTCCGTCGGAATTCCGTCGGAAAAAACGTCAGAGTTTTTTCCAACGAGAATTCCGATCGTGTGTACGCGGCATAATTCAGGAGGTGTGTTACTGGCCAGATCACCAGGTGAAGACATAAAAAGGCCTAAAAAATGATTACAGCCCCCACATCTAATGACCGGTAATCTGTAATATATTCCACCTTAACACGACCTGACACTTAACATCAAAGGTATAATGAGCGGTGGAAGCTTTTGTTGAATAATGTTTACATACAGAAAAAAATATCATTCCAAGTGGGCAGTCGGTAGAAATATGGCCCTCATTACTATTTTGCTCATTTAATTTCATGAGTACGCATGGGGCACATTTGCACATGCAAAACAAAAACACCAATTTGCATAAGAGGGATTTTATTAAAAGTCTGGATCCTCGCTGTTTGAAAAGACACGTAAGACTGTCGTCTAAACATATCTCCGTGAACGCCAGGTCATTATGCAGTGGATTTGTGTGGGAGGATGCTAATCACTCTTTTCAATCCTCTATTTTTTCCAGAGCAAATTTAGCGGAGCTGTTTGCTAAAGGAGGGGGACAGTGGAGGGCTCAATATATGAATTAAAGAGATTTGAAATGATGGTTTCAAAGGAGGCTTGACATGTAAGAATCCTGGAGAAACAAAGATTATATTAGTTCAAAGTCCATATATGAAAGGATTGTCATCGGTGGGTTTTACCCTACCTGTCACAATGGTGGGCAGATCAATATTCTGCCTGTCAATTCATCAAAAAGTGCATACTTCCTAATATCTTATAAAAACAAAATGGAATATATAATCACTGAGCCATCCAAACTCCACAATAAAGGGAAACTAAAATGTTTTAGGTAACGGTTATTTTTTTTTTTTTTTTTTAGGTTTTATGTTAGGGCTGTGGAAATTAAAGATTAATTCCTTGATTAATTGTAAATTTTTTTGATCGATCAAAATTCTTTTCTCTCCGCCGCCTCCTGGGTCTTCAGGGAGTTCCGTCAGAGATCCGGTGACGTCACGGACATCAACGTCACCGGACTCCTCCCCCCTTCCCCAAGTGCCCGGTCTGCTAACGAAGGGAAGGTGAGAGGAGTCCCGTGACGTTGAAGTTCTGATTCAACGCATGACGTCACCCGCTGCTGCCCTACGGAACTAACACGATTGACGGCTTTACATGCTGTGTTTTTATCATCTTTATGTGAGTAGTTTGTGTTTGAACACAAAAATTAAATCTTAGGCCCCTTTTAGACGAGGCGGACTCCGCTTGCACGGAGTCTGCCTCTGTCCGTCGGCTCAGCGGGAGATCTGTCCGTTGATCTTCGCTGAGACGGCGGATGACAAGTCCCTCTCTGCTCACTGAGCGGGGAGGGGCTTGCGAGCGCCGCTGATCTCTATGGAGAGATCGGATTAAAACGGACAGTGTGTCCGTTTTCATCCGATCTCACCCGATCCGATCCGCCAGCGACGGATCTGGACGTGGGGCCATCCGTCTGCTTTTGGCGGATCGGACCGGGTCGGATGTCAGCGGACATGTCTCCGCTGACATCCGACGCTCCATAGAGTAACATGGAGCGCCCGTTCAGATCCGCCGTCAAAACTGACAGGCGGATCTGAACGGCCCGTCCATGTGAAAGGGGCCTTATACTTAAAGCGGTAAGCACAGATTGACCACAGATTTTTTCTTTCTACCCATGACCTTGCTGAGATCTAAGGAGACGAGAGAGAAGTTTATGGTCCGTGTTAACCCTTTTGATACCCGCTTGCATGACCACCTGTTTGCACAGGGGTCCATGCCATAAGGTGAGAGTGATTAGTTAGACCGGAGGTGGAGGGATTGTCACGCTACTGTGGGAAAAAAATTACTTACGCCAGTGCTACAGTTTGAATTTAAAACGTATTTGTGTGAACTGTGAAGTTAAGTCATAGATTGTGGAAACTAACTAGTGTCAGGGGATTGTATACAGTATAGTTCATTTACTACTGACTAATGCAGAGTTGCAATGCAAGGAGATCAGCTAAGTAGTTGGATCTGTATGTGCGTTATAATTACACTGTGCTGTACATTCTATAGTGTATATAGTACTCCACTTCTTTACTATACACTATTCTTTTGGTACAATGTGCTGTAAATTCTATACTATTATATATATATACTCCACTCTGTACGTTCTGTAATGCATATTTCACCACTTTACTGTATATGCTCCAGTTTGCACGCTTTGCTGCACATTTTTATAGTGCATACCACTCCACTTGGTACTTTGTGCGATACATTCTGTACTGTATACCACCTAACTATTTACACTGTGCTGTACATTTTATACTGATTACTGCTACACTGTTCTATACTGCACATAGTTTCTCTCCATACACATTATACTGTATATACTCCATGCTAATCCATTGAATATACTCCAGTGCATAGTATACTGTGCCACAGTTTGCTGCTACCCAACCTACCAGGCAGCAGATTGCATGTATTGTGGTGCACCCTTCTCTGCCCAGCCGGGTGCACATTTGCTGGTTTCCACTCAAAACCTTAAGGTTTCCTTTAAAACCAATTCCAGGCTTACATTTTGACGAAAGGTCAACTTTAGTAGCATGAGTGTGATATTTACAGGGAATAATTTAATTTGAGAAAAAAATGCTTTTAACTCAAGGGTAGCTTCCCTATAAACATAGTATATCACGGAACTTTCCACTAAAAATATATGACAGACCTTGCAGCCAAACTGACGTCAGTCCCTTTTTTTCAAGGAGGATGCAAGGAACATTGCCATTAGGGATCAGAAGGAATAAATGAGGCTAATAAATGTATAGCAGAAGGTTTATGGGTCCCATTTTTCTCTGCAGTCTTTAAAGGACCCCCATTCAGGAGTAAACATTCATAATATTGGGTTGTTCCTAGAACAGTTTTCTCGGCTTCTGAGTTACAGTTCTAATGAATGTCGTAAATCCCATCTGCTTCTGATAAAACAGTGGTCATAAATCCTTAAATCCTGTCCCTGATTTGATGGATTGGTGTGGTGCTCTGGTAAAGATAAAAAACATTTTGAGGCATCCCTTGGGGGGGGGCTATAATGAGCCCTTCCAATGGTTTTTCCATTTGTTAGAAATAATTCCATATAGCTGTGTTAATTCTTACCTCTTTTTATTGAGTTGGGCAGTGTTTCTCAACCTTTTTTTTCAGTCAAGGCACCCTTTATAATTATGTACAATCTAAAATGTAAATAAAAAAAAAATTAAAGGTTTACATAATGCAGCAGCATCCACAAATGTAGGGCACCCAACATTATAGGTGGTTTGGTTTTAGCAAATACACTTTTGCACACCGGTACTGATTTAGTATTTCAGCAATTCTCTTCTTCCTCAGTTTCTCTCCCTCATCCAGCCAACATTAACCCCAATACTGATGGAGAGGGACAAACAAGAATGTCCTCCAACACTCAAAGACTTATTTATCACACTATGATGTCATTGTTAGGAGACTGACAGCTAGCTTACATGGTGTCCAAGGTTGTATTGCTGCACAATTAAAATCTGTTGCTTTGTATAACAAAAAAAAAGTAGGTTTGATCCACCTGCTGGCTTGTTGACAATTTTTGGCCAATTTGGGGCAATTTTTAGACATTTTGTCAAGGCACCCCTGAAGAACCCAGAAGACACCCCGGTTGGAAAAGTAAAGTTTGAGTTAGGGTAAGGCAAGAATTCATAGCACATGTACCCCTTCTATCTGTTGTTCAGACAGCGTAACACACAGCCACCAGTACCAGTTCAATTAAAGTGGAATTCCATCTACTCCTTAACCTGTTTACACCCCCCTTCTAATCTAACTACCCTGTAGAAGGGAGATGCTTATGCTTGCCTCTTCTCGGGGTGCTTCGGTCCAATCACATGATCCCAGCGGCTGGCTTCAGGGGAGAGAGCGCTGGCAACTGATGGAATGTCTGGATGGTGACATCACCTATAGGCTTATTATAGGGCATCTGCTGTCAGCTGCCCCTCCACTTCCCTAAGGCCGGATTCACACATATGCATTTTTAGTGCTTTTTGCATTTTGCAGATCTTCACTACAGTCCATTTACCATGGTTTCCTATGGAACACGTTCTGTTGCCCAAATCTGCAAAATGCAAAAAGCACTACAAATGCATAGGTGTGAATCCAGCCTTAAGCCGCTGCTGGTAGCTGATCATGTGACTGGACTAGAGCACCCTGAGCATAGGTAAGGCCTCATGCACACTGGATGTTAAAATAATGTTATAAAAACACCAGTAGCTTTGCAGTGAGTTTTTCAAAGTTTTTTTATGTTTTTGCAATAGCGTTTTTTAGCATTCTAAATAAAAAAAATATATATATGGATATATGGATCAAAAACGTTAAAGGCTGGTGAGCCACGTTTTTGAGCATTTATCTGCATTTATCTGCGTTTTTTGACGTTAGAGCGTTTTTACAGCTGAAAAATGCTGAAAACTCCTCTCAGAACCCACTTGTTTTGGTTTTTTTTTTAAACCAAAAAAACACCCCAGCCAAAAACTGCTCATAACAGCCTATGTGTGCATGGACACATAGGATAACATGATGGGGAGTTTATTGACTGTAGAAAAAAAGGTCTGAAGCCAAAAACAGCTGCTGTAAAAACGTCCAGTGGGCATGAGGCCTATGGTTGCCACCTCATCCCTTCAAACCAAAACACATATTAATTACACAGGTTCTGTGGCTGATTAAGGTGGTAATTAAACTCACTTGGTGCCTTATCTGCATTTAATTAGCCTCAGAACCTGTGTAATTCATATGTGTTTGGGTTTAAAGGGATGAGGTGGCAACTCTAGTGAGGCCTCAATATCTTCCTTCTACGGGGTAATTAGAATAGGGGCTAAAAGTTGAGTGGGAGCAGATTTAAGATGAGATAGTTATAGCCTGGAAATCCACTTTAAGGACAAAAAGTTGTCTGCATGCCCAATATTCTCATTTATACATCAGCATATTTATGGCCACTCTACAGAAAGGAATGAGAAGCATTCTGTGTATAAAGTCAATCTAAAGCATCTTGTTTTATTTTCTCTTAGTGTAATAAGCAGCCACTTTCAATGCAAATTGCCAAGTTAAAAGCCAGAAAAGAAAATGTAATTTGCCTTTTTTTTCATGTTAAATGCAGCTGGGAAGATAGATTTTTCCTGCACCCTGATAGACAATGCCGGAGGTGGAGGAAGGAACTGAGCGGGGCCTACACATCGCTGCCCTAAACTCCTACAGATTGAGCAATGTGCTGTCAGTCTAAAGGGCTGTGGGCAAAACAAGACGTGGCTTTCCACTGATAGGGTTTTATTTGGTGTCATCATATAAGGAGCTGCAGAAGCAGAAGGGGTGACAATGTTATAGTGATTTGTCTACAGAAAAAAAGAGCATGGTCACCCTACCTGCCTAGGTAATGGTTCTTCTGGCAGGATCAACAGGTACCGTATATAATCGGGTATAAGCCGACCCGAATATAAGCCGAGGCACCTAATTTTACCACAAACAACTTACCCCATCGATTGCAGGCGGGCAGGCTACTACGGGTGGCAGGTAGTGGCCAGGTTGCGGGCTCCTATGGGCGGTGGGCAGCGGCTCCTGTGTCCTCTCTGCATCACAGCGGTTTCTGCCATGTGGCTCCTCCCTCCTCCTCCTAGGCGTCCATTAGGATCGCATGTCCTTTCAGCCAATCGGGTGACCGGTGTCCAAACCATCTTCCTGATTGGCTGGGAGGAGGATCAGTGTTACATCAGCAAATATTGATTCGCTGTTGTAACACACATGGGTGGGCACGGAGCACACTCTCTGTGACCCGAGCCCACCCTATATTGAAGCCTAATCTGTGCTTCAATAAACAGCCCCTCTGCATTGGAATCCATGCACTGGTGTCCTGAAAGGGACCGGACGCATGGATATCAGATCATCAAGGTTTGATTTGAGAACACTGGCAACAAGTCCCATTATCATTGACCAGGTTGGTCAAATTTCCCAGGTTGGTCCTAATTTTATTCCATCTGCCATTAAGTTGGTGGCACTTGGAGGGTTGTGGTGACACTTTGCAGGCAAGGCTGGTGAGACTGAAGACATGTCTTGACATCTTGACATGTTATGGTTAGTGTTGCACCTATACCAGTATCGGTGCCGATACTAAGCATTTGCACAAGTACTTGTACTCATGCAAATGCTCCAATACTAAAACTGATACCTTCAAGTCTGCAGACTGTAACCGCCACCTTCAAAATGGGTTCACATCTGTTCACAATTTCAGTGCGATTTCTTTCAGTGGTTCAGGTGCAAATTTTTAAAGTGTATGACACTGGAAATTGCACCTGAACCGGAGTGAAAATCCTATCTGACGCTTTTTAAAATCTCACAGCGGCCAGCCCACACATATTGTGAATTGGCTCCATAGAAAAGTGATTTGGTTCACATGTCATGCGAAACGGATGCAGTTCAAAACGCAATATATAATATAATAACAGTATAATAATAAAATAAGTAGAACCATATAAAATGTATTTAATATTAGGTTAATATATTAGCTAATTTAATAATGTGTCACATGACACTATAAATAGGTATTAGTAATTGGTATCGGCGAGTACTTGAGAAAAAGTATTGGCACTTATACTAAAAACTGGTATCAGTGCATCCCTAGTTATGGCACCCGGTGTCTTGTAGCGATCTAAACGTTTTTATGTAAGTGTGCTTTCAGACAACCATGTTCCTTATTACAGTAGCTTGTTTGGCAGTATCAGACCTGTTCCTAGACTCGGTCGGACATTGGCATCGATCACAGAGTAGTGCAGGAAATTACTGTCATACAACAAGTAAACACAGCTTTATTATATGAAGTTTCATATCCTTCATCATCAATATAGTTAAATTGAGTGAAAAGGGAGTCTTGCAGTGCAGAGCCAATGTACAGGAGACATGCACACCAACTGTTCCTTATTAACAGAGCCATCCTTTATAATCTTTCAAATCACATTTTATATAATAAAAATAAATATAATTTGTTCTTAATACAAAACAAATAATCAGATGTGGAGTCTATTCAGCCTATTGCGCTCAGGCTTGATCCCATTTAACCTAATTTTCCTGCATCTAGGATTGTTCAAGTTTGCACAGTTTAAGGTGGAACACCATTTGTTGTTGTCTCTGCCCCATTGGTGACATTTCTATATTTCCAATTGTTCATACACTGTGTGGGTGATTAAAGTGAGGCTGTCATATCAAGGTTTTACTAGTGCTGGCACCTCCTTTAAAGTGAACGTGTGGTCATCCAGGTCAAAGCAACCGGTTCATGGCAACCCTTCTAGCAGTACATGTTCTCCTTTGTTTCCCTTCAACGATGCCGAATACTTTAGATATTATTATTATTATTATTATACGCGATTTATATAGCGCCAACAGTTTACACAGCGCTTTACAATGTATAGGGGGGACAACACAATTACAGTACAATACAAAAGGTACAGGAGGGCCCGGCTCGTAGAGCTTACATTCTAAAGGGAGGGGGTGGTGGTACAAAAGGTAATAGCTGCAGAGAATGATTTGATGGGGGTGGCTCGGGAACAATTGTTGTTAGGTGTTTGTGGGATAGGCTTCCCTGAATAAATGAGTTTTCAGGGATCTCCTAAAGGTGGACAGGGTAGGGGCTAATCGGACAGACTGGGGCAGGGAGTTCCAGAGGATGGGAGAGGCTCTGGAGAAGTCCTGAAGGCGAGCATGGGAGGAGGTAACAAGGGAGCTAGAAATCAGGAGGTACTGGGAGGAGCGGAGGGGACGATTTGGATATGGAGATATGGAGGAGCACATAAGTCACTTGCCTTGCTTCCATGTGATATAACGGATGCTTGGTAATTGCCTTCTAAGTCACCAGGCATTGTGATGTGGGGGCAAAGAGAGAGTCCTTAGCTCTGTGTAAGCTCCAAGTCATAACCTGGAGCTTACACGCACCTTCCTATCTTTGATCTCAGGCAGCTGTATGAAGTAGTGAAGAATGAAGAGAAGCTACAACCAGATATTCTACTTTATATCTATATTTCCATGCACGATTTATTGTAAATCATTGTACAATGGGCACATTGTATCTTTGTGAACTAAATGCAAAATCAATAAAAAAACGATTGAAGCAAAAAATAAAAAATAAAACACTTGGAAAAAAAATAAAAAAAATAAAAAGAATGAAGAGAAGCTGAATATATTGGAAGGCCGGGTACCGGCCTGAAGTTATGGGAGGAGCCCGGAGGGTATTTAAGCAGCCCAAAGGCCGCCGGTCTTTGTCGGTTTCCTGTGCGTGATACCCACCCACCCTCCCCTTTTAAAAGCCTCTTCCAAGTATTCTTACCCCAGACTGAATACTCATTCCACATTATTCCATAACTACTTCTTATCATTCTTTATCTAGGGTATGCCCCCTTATTTTGGTGTACCATACGGTAGACCAAGGCACACTTTCAGGTCTATTTCATGTTGGTGAGTTTTGTGTTGTTCCTATATGTCATCTTTACTCATGTCGTCCGTAGGGCTCTAGACCATAAATGAAGCTTTTGGGATCTGCATTAAAGTAAACCTTTTGGTTTGTCCTTCAAGATCAAATCACTGGAGCACATGGAAGTTATTTGAATCATTTTCATTGCTGCCTGGTATTGCCTAAATCTGGTCACACTATCTTAGAATTATGATATGATGTCACAAAAGCAAAATATTAAAATGTTAAATTGATAGTCCACCCTGACGTGCTATTTCAGGTGGAATGGGTTACCCCCAGGCTTGAGATCTGCTTACCACCCGGCCATGTTTTCACCCACCCTGGGATCTTGGATGTTTAATTCCACCTTATTGGTTCCCACTATTCCTTTTGTATTCTTCATTGTAAGGGGGGCATGGCAGATGTGCAAACCCAAGAATAAAGATTTTGTCAAGCTATATAAAAACATATTGATCTCTGCAATACATGAACATTTCCCCATGTTTTGTCTCTGCAAGTACAAAAAAATACTTGTTGATCTGTTTGAAACATGGTGTGCACCTAACTTCCTCGCTGACAACATAGTGCCTTGGCTGCACTGTAATTAGTGTTGCCAGCTCTGCCCAGTTCTCCTTATGGTCTACAGAACAAATCCCTTTCTCTTCTTCTTTTTAACATAAGGAGGGGTGTTCTATAGTCTAGCACAGCCTTTCCCAACATTTTCAACATAGAGGAAACCTTGAAATAACTTTCCATTCCCAAGGAATGCCTGCTAAAACTTATGATACAGTAGTGTGATTGTCAGGAGGAAGAATTCTCCTTACACTTGTGGTCAATGGGAAGAATTACCTACCCCCTTACAGATAGCTAAAACAATCAATAAAGCCAGTGGTAACTTATCTGAGCAGCACAAATTGCTCATTGCTCAAGGAACCCCTGACAACTGCTGGAGGTACTCGATTTGCGAAATCCTGGTCTAGCAGGTGACAACCCAGACAGGGATGACAACATTGCTGGGGATTGCAGTGCAGCTAAGGCACTGTGTTGTCAGTGTGTTTTAACGTGGGGTAAACTGGGCAGATGTTGTGGGGTCCAAAAGCAGATGCTCTTTGGGCCTCGATGATGACACTGCAGAGTGCACCGGGGCACCGGGGACACGGAAGGCAGCGCCGTATTCCACAGGCAGCATAGAGGGGGCGGGCGGGAGCTTCACTGATGCTCATACCCCACCCCATGCAGCCTGTATGCTCTGGAGGGAGGGAGCGACTCTAGTAGGAGCTGAGATCTGAGTGGGATCCCTGCCCCCAGACCTCTGAAAGCGCATGGTGAGCCCAGCTGGCCAGGTATGCCCCCCATAGACTGCCTGACTGCTACCCTTAACCCTGAGCTGTTCAACTGTAAAGCTGTGCATTGCTGAAAGTTTTGTGATCTTCTTTTGTAGTATGTCCGCAGTTTCCGACTGTCTCTTGTAGTATGTCCACAGTCTCCGACCATCTCCTACAGTATGTCCGCAGTCTCTAACCGTTTCCTGCAGTATGTCCACAGTCTCTGACCATCTCCTGCAATATGTCCGCAGTCTCTGACAGTCTCCTGCAGTATGTCTGCAGTCTCTGATCATCTCCTGCAGTATTTCCACAGTCTCTGGACATCTCCTGCAGTATATCCACAGTCTCCAACCATCTCCTGCAGCATGTCTGCAGTCTCCAACCATCTCCTGCAGTATGTCCGCAGTCTCTGATCGTCTCCTGCAGCATGTCCACAGTCTCTGGCCATCTCCTGTGGTATGTTTGCGGTCTCTGACTGTCTCTGGCAGTATGTGTCTTTATGTGCCACTTTACTTGCACAATTATTTGGGATTGCTCCACTGCTCAGTGAGCAGTAATGATGTGCAGTAACCTGGAGCAACCAATCAGTGAACAGTAGTGATCTGCTGTAATCTCTAGCAACCAATCAGTTAGCAGTAATGATGTGCAGTAACCTCTAGCAACCAATTAGTAAGTGGTAAGGATGTGCCGTAACCTCTAGCAACTAATCAGTGAGCGGTAATAATGTGCTGTAACTTCTGGTAACCAATTGAAATCGCTGCGTGATCTGCTGCAGTAAACTTATTTAGAGTCTATCTGCTATTTTTGTGTATGTATGAGAATAGGGGGCAAAAATTGCCCAGGGTCCAAAGATATTAAAGACGGCCCTGGTTATAAGGGGCTGGCACTCTAATTGATGGATTTTTTATTTACTTCATGGGGGTTACAAGAGAACAGACATATACTATAATTAGTCAGGAGTTCTTCTTTAGAACATATGGTCTATGCTTGTACTTGTTTTGCTGGAATGAAGTAATTGATGCAGAGTGTGAGCTTCCAGGGTACACAAATAGAAGTTACTAAGGAGCCAGTATCTCACAGGAGCCGTGTCCCTGTTTTCTGCACTCTCCCGCAGAGGTTCCACTGGGACTACATTATACAGGTGGCAGGCGAGGACGTCCCTCCTGACTCCCATAGCAACTGAGAGTGTCTGCATTACCTCATGGGCTGTTTTCTAGAACAGTTTGTAAACCACAGACATTGTAATCATGGTGTGGACACCCCCTGTCTGTCATCAGGTGACCTCTCGCATCCCTCTGGAATGTTAGTGCTACAAAACATCTCCCTGTGGAATGACAAGTGAAAATTACCTCCCGTGTGCAGATCATTCGCTTTGTCTCACATTGGCACATCGCGAGTCAGGGCTGCTCAAGCGAGGACGGTAAAAATGGCAGGTTGCTATGAAATCAACATTGGATGCCTTAATACTACTTCATAATGAATCATTCAATAGCATTTAAAGAGAACCTTGCAGTGCAATGCAGGGTCTGCTATATTATCTAGGCCCCTCACCCTGCATAATCCTAGCTCCACAAGTTACCTTATTCACACAGGCAGATTGGCCTCTACACAAATAATGGGTGTTTTGGGGTACCTGGGAGCACGGGTGCAGCATACAGCACTGCAAGAAACCATCAATAAGCTGAGGCTTTATGCAGCTCCATGCTGTTGTGAGTGGTAATCTCATAAGGGGCCATATGCGTACAGGGACATATGCCCTGACCACAGAAAGTCCATGTTCAAGGCACACATTCCTGTACACATATGGCCCTGTACGGGACTACTTCTTGAAATAGTGTACAGCTGTCATGTATTTCAGCCTGTTGTTGATTTTGACCCAAAAACAGGCAGAGTGGGGCCCAACAGCATGCAAGGACCTGGCATTGTACTGCAATGCCCTTTTTATTTGAGACCAACCAGTAGGAGCATAACATTTAATCATGCCCCCATAGCAAAATGTTAATGGTGCCCAATAGTGGTATATTGCATATTACACTATGCCCCCACCCCCCAGTATATTATTATATTATAATTATTATTATATATTATTATAGTACTAGTAGTGCTGCCCCACAACACAGTGGGGTTGATTTACTAAAGGCAAATAGACTGTGCACTTTGAAAGTGCAATTTCTCCAGAGCTTAGTAAATAAGGCAACGATTCAATTTGCAAAGAACACCCAATCATTTGCAAGGAAAATAAAAAAAATGCATTTTTTGCTTGCACGTGATTGGATGATGGAAGTTCGGCAGAGCTTCTGCTCAATTAAAGTGGTTGTAAAGTAAAAAAAATGCACTTTTACCTACAGGTAAGCCTATAATGAGGCTTACCTGTAGGTAAAAAAAATATCTCCTAAACCTGTACGGTTTAGGAGATATTCCCCGTGCAATGCGCCGCTGACTGCAGCGGCGCATGCGCACGGGGGATTCTCCGCTGAAAGGCCGGCAGAATCCGAACCTTGCCGGGAAAAAGTCTCCCGTGCGCATGCGCGGGAGTGACGACATCGCGGCTCCAGCCACTCACAGCGCCGGAGTCGCGATACCCGGAAGACACGCCGAGGCAACATGTCAGCGACCTCGGCGTGGACCAGGTGAGTTACCGATGCCTCGTTCTAAGGTAAGTATTTCATAATGAGCTAGTATGCGGTGCATACTAGCTCATTATGCCTTTTTTCCTTACAGGTGTTTAAAAAAGAAAAAAAGTGTCAGCGGGTTTACAACCGCTTTAATAAGCTCCTGAGCAACTGCTCCTGCAGAGTACAACTGTACTTTGCAAACTGCACAGTCTATTTGCCTTATCAACCACACTATAACACTTACGGGTTGATTTACTAAAGGCAAATGAACTGTGGACTTTGCAAAGTGCAGTTGCAATCTGCAAGAGCAGTTGCTCCAGAGCTTAGTAAATGAGCAGAAGCTCTGTTGACTTTCATCAGCCAATCATGTGCAAGCAAAAATGCTGTTTTTAAATTTTCTTTGCATGTGATTGGGTATTCTTTTCAACGTGAATCTTTACCTCATTTACTAAGTTTTGGGGCAACTGCTCTAGCACAGTGCAACTGCACTTTGCAAAGTGCAGTCTATTTGCCTTTAGTAAACCAACCCCCTAAAGTTTCCTCCAGGACACTGACCAGCACGTGCTCTCTAGTGAAGAGGTGCACTGCAGGTTCAGCCCTCTGATTGGCAGCTTAAAGCGGTTCTGCACCCATTTCATTTAGTAAATCTCTTTGCCTTCCAAATCAGGCAAAGAGTACTAAATGAAATGTTTTTTTTTTTTACTTACCTTGTAATTGAAGACTTCCGGTCTTCTCTCTCTGCGGCGGCGGGCGGGGTCTCTGCGTCGATCGTCGTCACGCCGCACTGTCTCCTGGGATCTGGTGTCATTGATCCCAGGAGTCAGTGCGGGCATCTTCCGAAATCTCGCGAGATTTCGGCCACATCTGCCGAAATCTCGTGAGATGTCGGCAGATGTGCCGTTACTGCGCACGCGCGAGTAACGGCGGTGCATGCTGGGCCATCTAAAGTTCCTGTGGGTGTTTCACATGCCCACAGGCAAGATGGCCCCCAGCACTAAAGAAGAAGACGAGGAACTTCATCGGACGAAAACCGGCGGCGATCGAGATGGAAGATGGAACAGGTGAGTCCCCCAATAAAGGTAAGCATCCTTTATATTCCGTCCCAAAAAAAAAAAAAAATTTTACAGAGTGCATAACCGCTTTAATCAGCTGGTTGGGGAGCAGAATTTACCATCATGGCCTGTCACTCTTTTGCAACTAAATCCATTTGTGTCACCTTTATCCCTCTTTTAGCTCTGTTGGGGAGATCGGTATCAAAAATTGTATTAACTGCCAACATTCTTCATATTGCACCAAACTTCTCGACTGTTCTTCAGTTTTTGTGCATTGGCAAGTCTTGACATTATAATACAGGAAAGTATCCCCGCTGGGCTTATTGGTACTGCACTTTAATTTGCCATGGTCAGTGTGATAAGTGACGTCAGTACGTCCTTTGCCTTAATACTCTGTGCTAAAGTGTGTCTATTTTTTCATCTTAAAGCGGAGCTTCACTCTCACAGTCAACGTTGACTATTTATAATCCTTTTATGCTGCTAACATTAGTAAACGGATAGTTGAGTATATCATATTTACTTGTTTTAAACTTTCTTTGTTTTACATTTCTTGAATTGCTTCCTGGTTTCCAGGCTTGGCAAATGTCATACATCCCAGGAGGGGAGGGGTTTTCTCAGCTAAGCACACCCTCCTGTCTGCATGCCTGAGCTAAGGGCAGATGGATTTAATCAAAATGGCAATGGCCAGAA
The DNA here is from genome assembly GCA_028564925.1 of Lithobates sylvaticus. Lineage (NCBI taxonomy): Eukaryota > Metazoa > Chordata > Amphibia > Anura > Ranidae > Lithobates > Lithobates sylvaticus. The sequence continues at coordinate 40,209,904 of CM053032.1, read as the reverse complement.
GTGCTAGGGGGTGTTTTAGAGATATTGATGGATGGGGGAGTTTGCTCTAAATATTATAAATGAATTAAATAGCATATTTGGTTTGTAGTGCTCAAGTGCAATCTAGTTCTGCTTTAATAGATTAGGGGGTACGTCAGTGGCAGAACTACCAGGGACATAGCAGTCGCACTTTCGACCGGGCCCAAGAGTTCCGCCACCACGGGGGGCCCGCTGCCCATTCTACCACTGAGGGGCCCTCCACTGATGCCCTTTCTGCCACTAAGGGGCCCATTCTGCCGCCTGTTCTGCTACTGAGGGGCCCACCACTGCCACCCGTTCTGCCACTGAGGGACCCACCCACTGCCTGTTCTGCCACTTAGGGGCACTCCCACTCCCCAATGAGGAGAGGCTGGGCACGGTCACTGCGGACCGGTCCGCAGCCATGTAGAAAGGCGGACAGTGAATGAGAAAGTCAGCTGACCAGCTGACGACCAATAGAATGAAGGGGGGGGCTCTCCCCTCTGCGAGGAGATCCCATGACAACAGAGGCATCCCTGGAGGCACATGGAGAGATATGCTGAGGGGGAATCGACTGACAAAGTAAGTGAGCGAGTAATTGCCAGTGCAACTGATCCCCCCCTCCCCATCACTGATCCCACCACCACCGCTGTTACTAATCCCACCCCCCTCACCGCCACCGCTGTCACTGATCCCACCACCACCACTGCTGCCACTAATCCCACCCCCTCACCACCACTGCTGCCACTGATCCCACCCCCCTCACCACCACCACTGACACAGATCCCACCACCACCACCACTGATTCAACCAACCCCACCACCACCGCTGCCACTTATCCAACCCCCCCACCACCACTGCTACCACTGATCCAGTGGTGGAACTACCAGGGTCGCAAAGGTCACACTACTTTGGCGGCAGGAAGCGGGTACGGTGGCGGCCGTGTGGAAGCCCTGATCCCCAGCTAGGAAAATGGCAGCAGAGGTGGCTGACCTGAGTGAAGGAGGATGTGCTCCATAAAAAAAGTAATCTGGGATTGGCAACATGTCATGGAAGTAAAAGGCCCTGGGATCAGTGGAAAGGTCCCCAGGCTTGGAGTGGAAGGGGGGGGGGGGGGGGTTGGGGGCCCATGGTGTTTTGCACCGGGGCCCTGAAGGTTCAAGTTATGCCTCTGGGGTATGTCTACCATGTTGTGCCAGAAATGCAATTGCAAATGGCAGCACCACCTTGGCAAATGTTTGATAAAGTATTTGTAATTTCAGTGGGTTGACTTTCAAAAGCTTTATTGGTGTAGGGGGTGTAGCACACAGATTAGAGGCCCACTTGCCTCATGGGTTGTCATGTTTATAGTTAAACCCAACCCCTGCTTAGTATTAAGAGCTTATTCAATCAAGATTATACATTTACTACTATGCACTCTCATTTACTTACACATGACTCCAGACCATAGAGCAGGCTGATTCATTAGCATGTAATGCAGAAGATTCATTTCCAGGCACACAAGTTCAGAAGAACTATAAAAGAATCATATTGATCGGGCGCTCGGTGAGTATATTGGCAGCTTATAAAACTCTCAGATGAGAAACAATTAATAAAAGAGGAGCAGAGTGAAACAGATTGCAAACACTTGATTGTTATTAGAAATCCTTTTTTTCTGGATATATTATCCAGCCTCAATAAGAGGAGATTGTTATAGCCTGTGCTTGGGGATGATTCAATATTTAATTGTATTGTGCTCATGGTTTTTTTTTCTGCTTCTGTAAACCTTTACCGGGTTAGCAGCAAAATTATTTAACAGTATATGGATTAAGGCGCAAACCTTTTACATTGAAGGGCTGTGCAAAGAACATAAGAATAAGCCAAAGACAAGATGGTTTTTATAACTTGAACTAATGCAATACATCTGTGCAATCGAAAGTTGAAATTGAACCATGACTTTTACAGGCCGCTGTGAGCAACACGATTGTCCTGGTTGGTGTAACAGCCTTAAAGCGGAGCTACACTGCCCCTGACGTTTTTTTTTTTAAAAGCCCTTAATAAACAGTATATTTTGGCATTTAATTACTCACCAGTCCGGGTTGCAGGAGTAGTGCCTTTCGTTTTTTCTAGTAAAATATGACATTAGAAAGAACCTGTTGCGGTTCTCCATCTTGGCTGTGGGCGAGTGAAATCTCCAGGCGTTCTCTTCCTGGATTTCACTGACGCCCATTCATTGAAATCTCGCGCATGCGCCGTCATCAGCTCCTGTTGCCATCACAACGACGGCGGCGGCGTCAAAAGTCCCACAAGTCTCGCGCGATCTCGGGCCAGGCAGCCGCACTGACTCCTGGGAGCTATGACACAAGCTCCCAGGAGACAGTGCGGGCTAGGGGATATTACGTAATAGCCGTAATATCCCCGCCCATATCCGAGGGACCAAGAACCAGGAAGCGATGGATGCCAAGAAGAAGAACAGCTAAAGGTAAGTTAAAAAAAAAAAAAAAAAACCTGCCGTTTCGGATCGAGGAAGGTGAGTACTATTTTTTTTTTATAGGGTTTAAAAACGGGTGGCGCTCCGCTTTAACCCCCTGCGGGGCGGGCAAGTATTTTTCTGGGCTTACCGATTACCTCCTCCTTGTAGCTCGTCGTTCATGTCTAGGGGTTCCCATGGTTAGTACCCAGTAATTGCTGAGACTTACACTCAAAGTCCTTTTAAGAAATTTTATTTGCCAAAAAAACGTTGAAACATAAAACAGTCTCTCAGTTGGGAATAGAGGGCATGGGTGATAAAGCTCAGGCACTGTAGAACTGCTGACATCCAAATAAATGTCTCTCTAGATAGCCCACGGAGTAGCCACTCGTAACTGGACACTTCACTGTTGGATAAACCATTGTTTTGTAAATCTAGCAGCCAACAAGTGATTTGGAATTAGCAAAAGTCTCTGCCACAGACTAGGATGTGAAACTTCAGATGAACAAGTAAAGTCTCTGCCACAGACTAGGTTGTAACCGAAGGATGGGTTAGGAACTTTTCTTATGGTACCTGTATCTTTCAGCCGTTGCGGCGATACCATAGGAAATGCGGATTCAAATAGTGTCCATACATCTCAGCTCCCAGGCTCTTACTACGCCTCGAACTAGCCAGTTCCGAGGCTCGGAAACGGATGGATCCCCACCCCAGACCATGAGGGCCTCTGGGACTGGTCAGGACGTCCAGACACTCCTGGACCGAGACCCCTCACGGGGCTGGTCCGGACCGGAACCAGAACCAACAACAGACCCTGATCACGTGACTTCAGCACCTTAAGTACCCCTTCCGGAATACACAGCGGGGCCAGACGCGCCCAATGATTGGCTCTGGGAAAAGATTGGTTTCCAATGCGTCCAACCAGACTGCGTTCTCAGCCTGTCACAGGTGCTCACCTCACCTATGACCAGGCAGAACTCTAGTACAGCCCAGCCAAACTGATGCCAAAGTAAAAACCTAGAACAATTGACCCCAAAACTCCATTACAGTTCTGGGAAAACTAAATTTACAAAATAGCGCACACTTTAAAATAAAGTGTTGGCGCTACATTGGCAAACAAGAAAATGCTGGACGGTCGCTCTCTGATGCAACACCTTTATTGTCCAGAATCAATAAATTCCAAACTGTCAAATCATAGATCCCAGGGGTACAGGAAGAAAACCACTGACGCGTTTCACACCATTGGAAGGTGCTTAATCATAGCTGGTTAGCACATTTTTCCAAAGAGAGACCATTTTGTGTTTCAGAGAGTAGAGTAAAGGCCCACTGACACTATTGCAGTGAGTTAGCTCATATACATCGTAAATCCCCTAAGGGACTGCTGATTGTTACAGGTTCTTTTATTCCCAGATCGGTGCAGAGGCAGCCAAGCACACAGCAACAGTCACTCTTTCTGGCTCAGTAAACAGTCTAGGGGTGTCTTTGTGATGCTTTATTGCTAAATGAACTTGGATAGAGTGCAGGGAGCTGTGGGATACTCTGGAAACACCTTACAGTAATGAGAGGACACTCTTCACTTTGTCAGTCTTTTTAATACAGTCCCTCTAGTAGCAAATAAGGGTATGAAAACACTATAAGAAATGTCCCAGTCCAAGCAAGCACTGGCACTGATTCACAAGGGATTGTAGCAGCAAACAGTCACTGGGATCCTACACTCAGGTCTGTACTCACAATGTCCCTGGATTCTTGGGTGCCTCCCTCCAATATCTTACTGTGAACTCTTCAGACCAGATCCTCAGTGAAATTGCGTAATTAGCTCCAGAAATATTCAGCAAGACGGGACCCCCAGCTCTATAATAGCTGGGACCTTGATGAACTTTGACTGGGCTGCCTAGAAGGGCAATAGCCCTTCAGGCTGGGAACCTCTCCTCCTGGACAAGACCGGGCAGCTCCAGACCCCAGACTATTTATGCAGTCCCCAGCCAGCTTCTGGGCACCCTCCCCCAGGGATTGGCTAAGACAACATACATATTCAGGTTTCTGATTTACCTTTCCAGCCCACTCCTCTAGAAGGCAGGGGGAAACAAGCTGCACATCAGTGATGCCTATCAGTGCTGCCCATCAGTGCCGCATATTAGTGCGCCCTCATCAGTGCCGCATCATCAGTGCCGCCTATCAGTGCTTATCAGTGCCACCTCATCAGTGCTTATCAGTGCCGCCTATCAGTGCCCATCAGTGCAGTCTCAGCAGTGCTCATCAGAAGGAGTGGTGAAGCTGAAGGAGAAAAATTACTTATTTCCAAAGTTTATAACAGAAACGAAGAAAAACCTTTTTTTTTTTTTCAATATTTTCGGTCTCCAGTGGTGATCAAATACCACTAAAAGAAAGCTCTAAATGTCTCAAAAAAAAAGGGATAAACATTTTGTTAGGGGTACAGTGTTGCATGACTGCGCAATTGTCTTTCAAAGTGTGAGAGCACTGAAAGCTGAAAATTGGCCTGGGCAGGAAGGGGGTGAAAGTGCCCAGTAGGCAAGTGGTTAATATAACCAGTGTTGCCAACCTACCAGATTGAAATCTACTGACACGACACCCAAGATTTACTGGGACACCCAAGTTTTTACTGTCATTTCCAAAAATTACAAAGAAAATGTTTTAAGTGCAAATTAGTCTACAAACAAGTAGGATATGCAATCAGCAATGTGATTTAAGGTAGATATTAGGGCACAAAAACATATTTCTTATTTTATTTTCGATAAAGCAAAATAAATTAGAATGGGCAGGCATGCTTGCTCCCATCCTGCAGACCTGCGCACAAGGGTCCAGCTGCTCCACTCAGGTTCCCTTGCGCCATGACGTCACACAACGCACTCAGGCACCGTCTCTGCCAGACATGCCTCCGGCCGAACACACTGTAGCAGGCACTCGGATGGTCTTGGCTGGGTCGTCACAGACGTATTTTTTGCTTGCAGCCTTTTCCTGTCACTGGCATTTACTGGCAGGAGAAAAGTGCCCGTTTTTTACTGGCTGCCAGTAAAAATACTGATGGTTGGTAACACTGAAAATGACCAATCGATGACCTCAGCGCTATACGACTCAATGGCTAACCACTAAGCTACTATTCTCCTGTAGAGACTGCTACTGACTATTTCAAGTCACATTACGCAGGCATTGCTCAGTGTTGTTGCTATCAGAAAACCCACCTTGTGGAAGGCCACGGAGCCATTACTGAAGTACATGTAGAAAGGATGTGGCTGCAAAGAGCCTGCCGGAGATCAGTAGCAGAGAGATGTAAGAACAAAAAAAAAAATTGTGAAAACAAATATCTTATTTCGAAAAAATAAAACGGCAGTTATGTATGATACACCGAGCATTGGCAAAGTTACTGTTTTAGATCTACTTTAAGGAAATTTTCAGCCTTTATTGGTGATGTACAAGACAGAGGACAGCAGGCTGCCATATTTTATTCATCCTGTGAACAATGGCAGGAGAAGAATGACAGGCAGAAAAAGAGCCATAGACAGACCCCTGACAATGTCACAAAGGGTCCAGACCTGAAAGACTACTCTGTGTGCCAACGCAACTTAGAGAGTCACCGATAAAAGGACAGCCACCGCAGGCTCTTATACTGTTTGCTATTCTTATTTTCCTGAAAATAATGGGGAAAAAAAAAAAAAGGAAGCCTTGAAGATACCATAAATGAGATGATCTGTATTCAAAGCCTCTCCTGATACTCGCTGTTTATTCAGAATACAAAGAAGGAAAACGGGTGAAATATTTACTGCAAGCGGCAGTGTGACTTATGTGAGACCTGCTAAGTTTTGTCTCATCCACAGACATTAAGAGACGCTGGAAGTTACAGTACTGGAGAAATAATACAAGTGATAGAAACACTCAGCAGTAATGAAATGTATATATTCTTTAGCATTTTATTTTGTAGAAAAAATTGGGGATACATCAAAACCAAAGGTTTTCGTAGCACTGCGCTTCTTTAACTGGGAATTGCACGGTCATGCAACGCTGTACCTAAACAAAACCTAAACAAAATTTATATCATTTTTTTTTTTTCACACAAATAGAGCTTTCTTTTGGTGGTATTTGTTTACAGCTGTTTTTTATTTTTCATTATAGAAATGAAATAAATGAATGAAAATTTTTTATTAAAAAAAAAAAACATTTTTTTTACTTTCTGCTATAAAACATATCCAATAGAAAAAAAAAAAAATAAAATCTCTTCATGAATTTAGGCCAAAATATATTCTGTTACATTTCTTTATTTTTTTCACAAAAAGTACATTTCTTTGGTAAAAAATAAAAAATAAAAAAAATCCCAATAAGTGTATATTGATTGATTTGTTTGAAAGTTAGGCCCCTTTCACACTGGGGCGGTGCTGGCGTCGGCGGTAAAGCAGCGCTATATTTAGCGCTGCTTTACCGTCGTTTTAGCCGCGGTATTCAGCCGATAGCGGGGGTTAAAACCGCACCGCTAGTGGCCGAATACCGCGGCTAAAACGACGGTAAAGCAGCGCCAAATATAGCGCTGCTTTACCGCCGACGCCAGCACCGCCCCAGTGTGAAAGGGGCCTAACTTTCAAACAAATCAATCAATATACACTTATTGGGATTTTTTTTTTATTTTTTACCAAAGAAATGTACTTCAATTGTGAAAAAAAAAAAGAAATGTAGCAGAATATATTTTGGCCTAAATTCATGAAGAGATTTTATTTGTTTATTTTTTTTCTATTGGATATGTTTTATAGCAGAAAGTAAAAAAAAATGTTTTTTTTTTAATTAAAAATTTTCATTCATTTATTTAATTTCTATAATGAAAAATAAAAAACAGCGGTAAACAAATACCACCAAAAGAAAGCTCTATTTGTGTGAAAAAAAAGGGTTAAAACCCCCCACGACGCTTTGCCGGCGGTATTACCGCGGTGTCCCATTGATTTCAATGGGTAGGAGCGGTATAGGAGCGGTGAATCCACCGCTCCTTCACCGCTCCAAAGATGCTGCTAGCAGGACTTTTTTTACCGTCCTGCTAGCGCACCGCTCCGGCTTTCACACTGGAGTTAAAGGACCCGCTTTTTTCAGGTGCATTACAGGCGCTATTTTTAGCGCTGTAGCGCCTGAAAAACACTTAGGTGTGAAAGGGGCCTTATAGTGTCTACAAATTATGGTACAGTATACAGAGCCTTGAAAAAGTATTCATATCCCTTGAAATTTTCCACATTTTGTCATGTTACAACCAAAAACGTAAATGTCTTTTGTTGGGATTTTATGTGATGGACAATGCACAGTTGCGGCATGGTAAGTTGCCATTTTTATAATTAAAGCAGGCGAGGTGGAGGCACCATACCGCTTCCTCACTACCTGTCAAACACCCTCTGATAAGCGATCCACCGTGCAAGCAGTAGAGCAAGCGAGTAAACACCTATAGCTGATGAATCATTCAAACTCATATTTGTATTGCATTGTTTCAAAGGGGATTGACAATATACCGCAGGGAAATCAGGGGACTCTAGTTATAAAACATCAGACAGCGGTTCTCCCATGTGAGCTAGATTGCCCATAAGAGACCAAGCCAAGAAAATGCAGTAGTGTTTTTAATGAGCCAGAAGGGATTCGTATAAACATGATGCATAATATAATGGGGTACTAACATTTATAGGTAAAGTTGATCCTGGGAAAATGCGATTGCCTATTGGGGGATCAGGAAGGAATTTTTTTTCCACTGCTGTAGCAAATTGGAGCATGCTCTGCTTGGTTTTTTTTTTGCCTTCAACTGTGGGTATAGAATTGGGTATATTGGATTGTACGATATTTTTTATTTTATTTATTTATTTATTTGTGGTTGAACTTGATGGACTTGTGTCTTTTTTCAACCTAACTATGTACCCTGTTTCCCCCAAAAATAAGACCTAGCGGGATTGTCGGTGATGGCTGCAATATAAGCCCTACCCCCAAATAAGCCCTAGTTAAAGTCCTTGTAGGTCTTATTTTGAGGGTAGGGCTTATTTGGGGGGTGGGGCTTATATTGCAGCCTTCATCGACAATCACGCTAGGCCTTATTTTCGGGGAAACAGGGTAACTATGCAACTATGATGCCTTGGAGAATCACATTGTGAACTTTTTGAGGCCACACGCAGTGCAATCATATTGTACCACATGCGAACAACTGTGTAATGGGAGGGTCTACCAAAACAAACCGTTCAATTTATATCCAATCAGACAGGTTCTCATACTAAATAGTTATTAGTAAATCAAAGGCTTGGCTCACACTAGCCAACTGCAAAGTTGGTGCAACTTTGGAATCAGACTTTTATACGACTTTGGTGTGACTTTGATACTACTTTTACACTCTCTGGCACTGGAGTTGTATCAAAGTCGCATAAAAGTAGCGTAGAAACTTTTTCTGATGTCGCAGCAACTTCATTAGTTTTAATTGGAACGGCTCTCATAGAGATACATGGCAATTTACATGTCCTGCGACTTTGGGTCTCACAAGTCGGATACTAAGTCGCACAAGTGTGAACCGGATCTAAAGAAGATTGTGTCCAGATTTAGAAGCCTATTTAGAAATGAGCACGGAATCTCATGTGAGGAAGCTGCAGGACATCCAATTTCTCCACATTGTAACTGCTTTTTTTGTTTTATTTAGAAAAAGCAGAGCTCACCGAGGAACCTCCATTGTGGATAAGAGGAGAGTGCTATCACATAAAAACAACTAGTACAGTGTACTAGGCCTTACTGTAAACTAGGCCATATAGTTATCAGTTCAGTGCACTAGGCCTTACTGTAAACTAGGCCATATAGTTATCAGTTCAGTGCACTAGGCCTTACTGTAAACTAGGCCATATAGTTATCAGTTCAGTGTACTAGGCCTTACTGTAAACTAGGCCATATAGTTATCAGTTCAGTGTACTAGGCCTTACTGTAAACTAGGCCATATAGTTATCAGTTCAGTGTACTAGGCCTTACTGTAAACTAGGCCATATAGTTATCAGTTCAGTGTGCTTTAGGGCTTCCTACAAACTATTCCATATAGTTATCAGTTCAGTGCTCAGGAGATTACCAGCACAGGATTTTTGGCCAGGTCAATAGGTATGTTTCTGTACTTGCAGAAAATTTTATGAAAAAAAAACTATTTTTAGACACAACATCTTTATCTGCATTCAATGCTAGCACCATATCAACCAGAGAAAAAACTGCATGTTAATGTTAAAATTCATAGGTGCCCTGAGGACTGGTAAACTGGAATATATATTGTTTCTGAGTTTAGACATACTTTATTATGCTAGCCTCCAGCCAAAGGGAATATGCAGAGGGCAACATGAGCAACAAGTCCTCCGCTGTACTTATTTTCCAGTCAGGCCTTTTCTGGAACAAAATGGCTTTTTCCTGTTTTTTGCTTTTCTGTCTGTGCCGTTATTTGATTGAATTCTGCCTTTTTATTATCGGATTTGGTGTTATGCAGTTTGTTTTTCTGTATAATTATGCAGATTTCCTTCAAAGCTGTTGTCCTCAAGTTATAAATAAAATGTCTTACATAACATTTTTTAAATTACTGAACTACCAAGGAAAGAATGAATTGTTTTTCAGGCATTTATCGGAGAGATTATGTGAAGGACGTTTCTCGTACTCGTTGCCTGCCACAATCGTTCTCACAAATATGTTCTGTGAGGGAGCGCAGACAGGAAAATTGTCATGTAGGAACTGGAGTTCTATTTATCATTGGAAGCTTATTTGAGGTTGCCAAATATCTCTTAATAGAGGGGACATCCCTTATTTTCATGAAAATAAAATAGTTCTTTTTAAAGCAGACCTGTCACGATTGAGCTGCATTTTTAGCGCCCCCTTCCCAAATTCCACCACTAAGGCCCCTTTCACACTGGGGCGTTTTCAGGCGGTACAGCGCTAAAAATAGCGCCTGTTCACCGCCTGAAAAATTCCGGCCCCTTTAACTCCAGTGTGAAAGCCGGCGGGCTTTCACACTGGAGCGGTGCGCTAGCAGGACGGTCAAAAAAGTCCTGCTAGCAGCATCTTTGGAGCGGTATAGGAGCATTGATTTCAATGGGACACCGCGGTAAAACCGCGGCAATACCGCTGCAAAGCGCCGCTTTGGCGGCGCTCTGCGGGGGGTCTTTAACCCTTTTTCGGCCGCTCGCGGGGGGTAAAACCGCACCGCGAGCGTCCGAATACCGCGGCTAAAACGACGGTAAAGCAGCACTAAATATAGCGCTGCTTTACCGTCACCGCGGCTCCCCGCCCCAGTGTGAAAGGGGCCTTAAGCTGCAAAGGCAGCAGATGGGTGTTCACATTGTGTGGCTGTGATGCTTTGCTTTGTGATCATGGCAAAAATGATCCCCCGTCACATGCGACAGGCAGCACTTCTGCTGAACTTATCCCATTCAAGTGAATAGGGCTCAGTCCCACTCCCCTGCAACTGTGTGCAATGCACTTGTTTGCAACATAGTGGTGCGACATTTAAAGAGGAGCTTCACCTTAAAAAAAATTACAAATACTGCAGCTGCTGACTTTTAATAAATGGACACTTACCTGTCCAGGGTGCCCGCTATGTCGGCAGCAGAAGACGAGCAATCGCTCATCTCTCGGCTGCCCCCGCCGCCATTCTCTGTGAGGGAATCAGGAAGTGAAGCGCTGCGGCTTCACTGCCCGGTTCCCTACTGCGAATGCGCGAGTCGCGCCGTCCGTCTTCACTGGTCCCCGTTGTATTCTGGGAAATTTGTGTTTCCCAGAACACAAGGGGGGGACGGGGATGGGAAGTGATGTATCTGAGGCTATTCTGCGGCTATCTATGCCCGGAAGTGGGTGCAAATACCTGTATTATACAGGTATCTGCACCCCCTCCCCCCTGAAAGATGCCAATTGTGGCACCGGAGGGGGGAGGAATCTGATGAACGGAAGTTCCACTTTAAGCCCCTTTTACACTTGTGCGACTTCAAAGTCGCGCAATTTTGCCACGATTTGCGGCCGTGATTTTTGCCGTAATTTCGCTGCAATTTTGCTGCGATTTCAAGGAATACCTGTGTAAGTGGCATCAAAATCGGACCAAAGTAGTGCAGGGACTACTTTGAAGTCGGAACGACTTGAAGTCATACTAATATAAATGGCTGTGATTGGAAATCATGGGGAATGACTTGTCATGCTACTTTGCAGTCCCAAATCGTGGGACAAGTCGTATAAGTGTGAAAGGGGCCTTAGGGTGGAGCTCTGCTTTAAGGGGTTAAAACAGGTGTGGAGGAAGCAACATGTTGCCTCCTCACAGCCTGTCAAACACTCCATAGCAATACCAATTATAATTTTAGAATAAGCGTCTGCAACAAACACTGCCACCACAGACAGGTCTGCTCAGAGGCCTTATGCCGCGTACACACGATCAGAATACTCGTCGGAAAAGCCTTGGATGTTTTTTCCGACAGAATTCCACTCAAGCTTGTGTTGCCTACACACGGTCACACCAAATTCTGACCGTAGCGGTGACGTACAACACTACGACGAGCCACAAAAATGAAGTTCAATGCTTCCGAGCATGCGTCAAATTGTTTCCAAGCATGCGTCGGAATTTTGCGCGTCGGAATTGCCACAGACGATCGTAATTTCCGATAGAAACTTTTTCCGTCTGAAAAATTGAGAACATGCTCTTAATCTTTCCGCCAGCAAAAGTTTGATGGAACATACACACGGACGCATTTTCCGACCAAAAGCTCACAGTAATGACCAACACAAAGTGGCACATAATTGTGAAGTGGAAGGAAAATGATAAATGGTTTTCAATTCTTTTTACAAATAAATATCTGAAAAGTGTGGCGTGCATTTGTATTCAGCCCCCTTTACTCTGATACCCCTAACTAAAATCTAGTGGAACCAATTGCCTTCAGAAGTCACCAAATTAGTACATCTCAGTATAACTACAGCTGTTCTGTGAAGCCCTCAGAGGTTTGTTAGAGAATCTTAGTACCCAATCATTTCTCAGAAACTGAAAGGAACTTGATTGCGTATATCTCATTTCTAAAGGCTACTTTTCTTGTGACTGCTCTAGTTCAAGATGGTTTATTCTTACAGGTCTAATTATCTGGTTATTGGTAGCGTTGATTCATTGTAATGAATTTTACAGGTTTTTGTGTCTTTTATATAGCTTCAAAAAAACAATATCTTCTATTACTATGAGTATAGGATGCACAAACTAATTTTTTTACTTTATTTTCTCTCTAATAGTGATTTAGCAGTAAGTACAGGTGAACGTATATTGGCTATAATGCTGCTAGCGGCAGGGTGTCAGTTCAGAGAGAGCTGGAAATAATCCTTCCCTGGACCTAAGAGAATAAACTACTTTCATATATTGCTCTGATGAGATCTAGTAAGATCAAACAGCTGTGTACAAGATGGATATATCTGGTCATATCTGTAATATGAGTCCAGCTGTGGTAGAGAAACAGTGATGGTCAAAACGGTAGAGGTGTCTGTCTATATCAACATTACATATCCAGTTAAAACTATTGGGTTTCTTTAACCACTTCAGCCCCGGAAGAATTTACCCCCTTCCTGACCAGAGCACTTTTTGCAATTTGGCACTGCGTCGCTTTAACTGACAATTGCGCAGTCGTGCGAGGTTGCACCCAAATAAAATTGAGGTCCTTTTTTCCCCACAAATAGAGCTTTCTTTGGGTGATATTTTATCTGTGGCTTTTATTTTTTGCGCTATAAACAAAAAAAGAGCGACAATTTAGAAAAAAAAAGCAATATTTTTAACTTTTTACTTTAATAAATATCCCCCAAAAATATATAAAAAAAAGGTTTTCCTCAGTTTAGGCCGATATTTATTCTTCTACATATTTTTGGTAAAAAAAAATCCACAATAAGCGTACAGGGGGTCCCCGAGTTACGAACTCGTTAGGGACTGCCCGCCTGTACGGAAGTCGGAAATGTTCGTAAGTCGGCCGCGCATGCGCAGACCGACAAATACGGAGATTTCCGGACATTTCCGATGTTCCGTCTATTGCCGTTCTGCGCATGCGCGGCAAATTACGGACATTTCCGGCATTTTCCGAAGCTCCGTATGGCCGCGCATGCGCAGAACGGCCGAAAGACGCAGAAAAAGACTGAAAAATGGCGGAGGGTCCCCGCAGCACCCCGTTCGTAAGTAGGGGTTGTTCGTAGGTCGGGTGTTCGTAAGTCGGGGACCCCCTGTATATTGATTGGTTTGTGCAAAAGTTATAGCGTCTACAAAATAGGCGATTATTTTTTGGCATTTTTATTATTATTATTTTTTTATTAGTAACGGTGGCGATCTGTGTTTTTTATCGTGACTGCAACATTATGGCGGACACATCGGACACCTTTGACACTTTTTTGGGACCATTGTCATTTATACAGCGATCAGTGCTATACAGATGCACTGATTACTGTGTAAATGACACTGGCAGGGAAGCGGTTAAACACTGGGGGGCGATCAAGGGGTTAAGTGTGTACTAGGGAGTGATTCTAACTATGGGGGGGGGTGGGCTTTAACTCACATGACAGCGATCTTTATCATGTCACTAGGCAGAACGGGGAAATGCCTTGTTTACAAAGACATCTCCCCGTTCTTCTGGTCCGTGACACGATCACAGGCACCCAGCGGACATCGAGTCTGCGGGACCTGTGGTCAGACGCGCTCACAATGCCGCTTCTTAAAGGGGACGTACCTGTACGCCCATTTGCCCAACCGTGCCATTGTGCCGACGTATATCGTCATGCGCTGGTCGGCATGTGGTTAATGGAAAACTGTCATGAAAAAAAGTGGAAGGAATCATTGCTGACCTCTCATTATAAAAATGCTAGTTTGCTGGCTGTAATGACTTACTAATTTGCTGCATTGGGTAGATGACTCGGAACAAGTATGCGGAAAAGAAGTTCTACGTTTTTTGGGGGATTTTTTCCCTGATTCGCCTACTTGTACCAGGGCAGAAACGTATAGGGGTTGATTTACTAAGGCCTCTTTCACACTGTTGCGCTTCTAAACTGCCAGTAAAACACTGAGCGCTTTTGAAGAGCTTTTCAGGCACTTTTGAAGAGCTTTCCATTCAGTTCAATGGAGAGGGGTGTTTTTTTCACCGCCCTGCCAGCCCACTGCCCGAGTGTGAAAGCGTTCATAGATTTTAATGAAAATAGGTTTTCGTGAGCTTTTTAGGCACTTTTTTTTTTAGCTTGAAAGCGCCTGAAAAGTGCCTCAGTGTGAAAGGGGTCTAAAGGCAAATAGACTGTACACTTTTGCAAGTGCAGTTGCTCCAGAGCCTAGTAAATGAGGTGAAGCTTCACTTTACAAAGAATACCTAAGGTAAAAAAAAAAACTGCATTTTTGCTTGCACATGATTGGGTGATGGAGGTCAGCAGAGCTTCTCCTTCATTTACTGAGCTCTGGAGCAACTGTACTTGCAGAGGGCAATTGCACTTGCAAAAGTGCCTAGTCTATTTGCCTTTAGTAAATCGTCCCTGTAGTGTTGAAATATCAGTATAATAATATAACAGCCAGGCAACTGAAATTTTCAGAATGAGAGGTCAGCAGTGCCATCCTCGGCACGGTATCAGAGAACACTTTACATTTTGCAGAGCATTCTCTGATTGGATGAGGTGGAGATCATGACAGCACTACTCTGCTTCTCCACCGCCTCCAACCAGAGAACACTTTCCCTGAATGGTGCCCATGCCAAGTGAACAACCCCCTATGTCAGTGGTCCTCAACTCCTGTCTTCAGAACCCACTAACAGGCCAGGTTTTAAGTATTACCTTGGGGAAATGCAGACTAGAATACTGCAATCACTGAGCAGCAAATGATATCACCTGTGATGTATTTCAGTTATCTTGCAAACCTGGCCTGTTAGTGAGTCCTGAGGACAGGAGTTGAGAACCCATGCCCTATGTTCATAAGGCAGCAGGGCAGCCTCTCGGAAGGGGATCTGGAAGCTAGTGAAGAACTCTGTAGCCTACTACAGTGATTTCCAGCATCCACTGGGAGCCCACTGGTATGGCACATACATACTTACATTGGTCCAAGCTGTACCAATGTATCCATGCAAAATACAATCCTAAACTTCAGCTTTAGGTTTTGGATAGCTTATTGAATGATTATTTTCCCTGTACGTTTTTTTTTTGTTAGCTGCCTGTGTCCAATCTGGAAGATTGCCCTTCACTTTCTGCCCCAGAGCCCTAACAGCAAATAAGAAGGCATCACCCCAATGTGTGGGAGTTTCCTCTCTTAGGCCTCATGTACGCTGAGCATTTAGCCCTGGCACATGATGCTCTGACATTTAACTGTGGCTGGAGGGCACACAGGCGCACCATGCAGTCCCGCTGCTATGAGAGTCTGACAGCTGCTGTGGCTGGACAGAGCTGAGCGGCGCACCTAGCGGTATGTATGTTTAGGGCAGTGTTCCAGGCATTCATCCCTGGGTTCATGCTACTCCAAACAGAAGTACTGCCGAGTGCACCTCCCAGCCCTGTCCAGCCACTGTCAGACCCGCATAGAGTTTGACAGGCTACTGGCAGCGCGGCTGGACATTGAGTTGTACCCTTCAGATGCAGCTAAACGCCAAGTGCAGTTGTCACCAGAACAGGGCATCCAAATATTAGATTTCCTCTCACCTCCTGTTTCTTTGAAAGCTCAAACCTGTTATGCCACATACACACGATTGGATTTTCCGACAGGAAATGTTGGATATGAGCTTGTTGGCAGAAAATCTGACCGTGTGTATACTCTATCGGACATTTGTTGTCAGACTTTCCGCCAACAAATGTTGGCTAGCATGCTCTCAAATTTTCCGCCAACAAATGTGTGTTGTCGGAGTTCCCGATCGTGTGTACACAAGTCCGTTGGACAAAAGTCAAAGTACAAACACGCATGCTCGGAAACAAGGACGAGCCGGAAGCGATCGGTCTTGTTAAACTAGCGTTCGTAATGGAGATATCACATTGGCTCGCCGTACATCTTGTAGGTCACTACGTTCGTAATTGTTGGCCAACATTTGTGTGACCGTGTGTATGCAAGACAAGTTGGAGCCAACAACCTTCGAACAAAAATGTTTTTTTTGTCGGAAAGTCCGATCGTGTGTACAGGGCATTAGAGTTTTCATCCCTTTATTGTACCAAAGATAATAGACTCAAGTAGAAGGGTTGAATTTACCCAGTGGGGACGGAGACAGCAATTAAAACCCAACAGAGGTTCTAGACACTCTCCGAAGCTGTGAAAAAGGTTGTTGTTTACTTACATTCTAAGGTGGACCTAAATTCAGAAAAAAAAAGGTATTTTAAGGCATTTGCTAGCAAAATCAATCATAAATTATAATATACTGGTAGACAGATCTATAGATAGACAAAAAATATGAGACTTCAAGAAATATTTAAAAATATTATTTACAAAAGGCAGGAAAAAAGGCCAGAGAAAAACATATTTCAGTTTTCCATTATTTGACATATTCCCTAAACAAACTTTTGGCAAATGCATTCATTTATTACATGGAAATTAAATAGGGAACCTTCAACAACCACCTCATTAGATTTAATATATTTGATTAACAGTTTTCAAATAAAGCAATAAGAGTTTAATTGTAAGTGTTCGTAAAATGGAAATGAGAAAAGCTGATGGCTGCTACAAGACAAATTATGGAGAGAAGGAAAATTCTGCAGTGGAAGGTGAAGATTTTTGGCAATGAAAAATAAGGCTGCGGAAAATAATATCTGAGATGAAATTGTAGAAAAATAGCTTTGTTGATCTGAAATTGGAAAGCTTCAAAGTTTTTTTTCAATTAAAATCTAAAACATAAGTGAGCAAATTCATGTGAAGTACAAAAGTCAGACCACAAAAGTGGCTGATGGGGGTCACGAAGAGTCGGACACGACTAAACGACTGAACAACAATGAGATAGGCAGCGATCACTTGTTGTAGCCAAGACATTGTTTTCAATTTTAACAATAGGAAATTCTTCTATGCTCAATTATTTGCAAACAGTTAGACCTTAGATTGTAAGCTCCTTGCGAGCAGTGCGTGGTGTGACTGTACAATATCTAAAAATATCTAAATTGTTAGGACTTTAAAAGCCTGAGAAGAAAGAATAGATATATATATTATGAAGCTGTTTTACCTGCCAAAGGAATTGCATATCTGTCCATCCTATCCTGGGATTTAAAAAGCTTTGTCACATAACAATCAGGTGGATGACACCACTTAATAGAAATGGAATTATTAATATGAATATAACATTTTCCAAAAGCTAGGCTTTAAACCTCTAGACACATGTCAGTGCTACACAATGGGGTTGATTTACTAAAGCAAAAGAGTGTAAAATCTGGTGCAACTCCGAATCAAAACCAATCAGCTTCCATGTTTTATTGTCAAAGCTTAATTGAACAAGCTGCACCAGATTTTGCACTCTCAAGTCTTAGTAAATCAATCCCAATATCATTTCATTTTAGTCCAAAGAAATGTCAGTGAATACCCTCTTGCATCCAGGGCATATGCTCACTGTATTTAACATGGATTCGATTTTGGATCTCATCACTCCAAATGACTTTGTGCCAGAAGGTTTGAGGATTGTCTCTGTGTTGTTTGGCATATTGTAAGCAGGATACTTTGTTGCATTTGCATAGTAATGGCTTTCTTCTGGCGACTCGACCAATGCGCCCATCTTTCTTCAAGTGCCTCCTTATTGTGCATCTTGAAACAGCCACACCACATGTTTTCAGAGAGTCCTGTATTTCACCTGAAGTTATTTGTGGGGTTTTCTTGGCATCCCAAACAATTTTCCTGGCAGTTGTGGCTTAAATTTTAGTTGGTCTACATGACCGTGGTTTAGTTTCAACAGAACCCCTAATTTTCCACTTCTTGATTAGAGTTTGAACACTGCTGATTGGCATTCTCAATTCCTTGGATTTTTTTTTATATCCTTTCCTGTTTTAGGCCCGGTTCACACTGCTGCGGTGCGGGAACGCTGCGAATCTACTGCGGGTTCCCCCACCGCATGTCTCCCGCAGGCAGTTCACACTGCCCTATGCGAGCTGCTGGGAGTGTCAGTGAAATGTTAATGACACCCCCATATCAGCTCGCATATCGCAGTGCGATCTGCAAACTTGGACAGGAATGGGATCGCATGGTGAGAACACCATGCGATCCGATTCTGCAACGGACCGAAAAAAAGGGTCCTGTGCGAGTTTGGGCCGAATGCGATGCGAATTCAGCCATGCTATCTGTATGGCTGAATTCGCATCGCACAGAGATCGCATATGATTTTAACTGCAGTGCGGTGCGAATCATATGCGATCTCCCGCACCGCAGCAGTGTGAACCGGGCCTCATACAGTTCAACTACCTTTTCCTGCAGATCCTTTGACAATTCTTTTGCTTTCCCCATGACTCAGAATCCAGAAACTTCAGTGCAGCCTGTCAGGAGTCCAAAAACGCATTGATCTTTTATACACACACACTAATTACAAGCAAACAGATCAGTGCGAGGATGGTTACCTTTAATAGCCTTTTGAGAGAAATAGGCCTTTTGTGTACATAGAAAAAGTCGAAGATCTTTGAGTTCAGCTCATGATAAATAGGGACAAACACAAAGGTGTTGCGTTTATATTTTTGCTTAGTGTATGTATATATATATATATATATATATATATATATATATATACACATATATATATATATATATATATATATATATATATATATATACATATTTTTTTTTTTTTTAACAGAAAACAGTAGGACAAGAAAAAAAAAAAAAAACCTTGCCTTTCAAAACATTTTTTTGGTTCTCTTTTTTCCACTTGAAATGTGTAATTCGGTAAACACAAATCTCCTGAGCACAGCCTAAGCTTCCCATGACGGCCGAAGTGCAGGAAACAAATGCATATTTACTGTTGGATTGCAGACTCGCTAGAATTTTTATGCTTGTAATATGGAATTGTGAAATTCAGCAGAGAGCTTGCTTTAGATCTTTTTGTGTGGTCACTGATCCCTTGCTGCATGAAAGAAGGTGCCAGGTGCTGGAAATAAAGAGAGATAATCTACATAAACAAAATATCCAGAATGCAAGCACCAAAGAAGCTTATGAATACTTAATTTTTGTAAAAGAATTCTGTCATCTAAATGCGTAAAAAAAAAAAAAATAGCTTCCAGTAAACCAGACACTGAGTTATGCTGTATGATTTAATGATGCCATTACTGCCCAGTAAAATGACTGGTTCCATTCCCTTTCAAAGTCAAAAGCATCTTGTTGTAAGGCCAGTGGCACCTGAGTTCACCTGCTCCGGGTGTTCTCTCTTTAGCTAACCTATAGTGTTCTGCAAATCCTTAATTGTCTATTAAATGTATGTTTGTAAAACAATAATTATATATATATATATACATATATATATATATATATATATATATATATATATATATATATATATATATATATATAAAGGGATATGCAACATCATCAAACATTAACATTTAAAAATAAGGCTATTCCAAACCCTAGCATCCATATAAAGTTCCATATAAAGAATCCATTTACCTGCCAAAAGAAGAGCACAGCAGGCACGGTGATCTGTTTTTCTAGGCTGTATTTTCAGTACAGCCTGGTGACCTCGCTGCCCTCATTCTGTGATTGAACAGTGAAGGAGCAGCAGTGGAATGATGAGGTCATTTATCTTTCTCTCTCTTTCTGTTAGCATGTGCCTTGTTAGCACATGTACTCTTCAGCACACCCAATTGGCTCCTAATGCTGGCCCTTCCCTTTCCAGTGCTGCTGTAGAAGAATGAAAAGTGGTTGATACTAGGGCTGAAACAACTAATCGATTAATCAACAACTAATCGATTATGAAATTAATCAATTACGATTTTCATAATCGATTAATCGCCCAGTAACATAATGGGGTTAAAAAATAAATAAATAAAATGAGCCCTTTATAGTACAAAAAGAGCTAATAATCGCTACTGTAAATCTTACTTTACAGTTCTACAGTAAAAAAAAATGAACCCCTACAGTAGTGATTATCTGCTTTTTTCTTTTTATTATTACTATAAAGGGCTAATTTTCGTTTTTTTTTAACCCCCATTATGTTACTAAACATCTCAGGCCTGGTTCACATTTATATGTTTTTGGGTGCTTTTTGCAGAAATGCACTACAGTTCATTTACATAGTTTCCTATGGGACACGTTCACATCTATGCTTTTTTCAAGCATTGCTGTTTGGAAAGGGTCAGGGACTTTTTATTTATTTTTTTTAACGCAAAACTGTGCTTTTTTGGTTCAATATACTTCAATGGAGAAGCTGCAGAAAAGCATGTAATACGTTTTTGCAGCAATTTGTGTTTTTTTTAATCTGCCCAACAACTAATTGGCCAAAAAAAGTATCTCTCTTCTGTCTGTTATTCTCAGAGTGGATTAAATATTTTGCCCCCTAACTATATAGTTGGTTATTTATATTTACCACTGCATATAGATATTTAATAATAAATTGCCTTTTTTTTAAAACTTTACATATTAACTAAATTATACACCACACTTTTTTTTTTTAGGTTATTATCCGATTAATCGATTATTCAAAACAATAATCGGCCAACTAATCGATTATGAAAGTAATCGTTAGTTGCAGCCCTTGTTGATACCAATTTAAATTCAAGAATCCTAGTTGCATTTAAACATATTTTTATTTTAGAGGATACATAATGGCATTTATTGGTGGCGGAAGCTCAGCTGTAAGGCTTCTCTGAGTACTTGAATGTATTCAGCCCTTGTACATTGTACATCAATCACAGAAAAGAGTTCCAAGAACGTCATTTGGAACTTGTGTTTATGGGATTTTAATATTTGTATTTAAACCTCAGCAGTTCTAAAGGCAACAATTCCAGTACAAAGATCAGTACAGTTGATATCCAACATTATAGGTGCAAACATATTTCAAAAATAATAGGCAAGTTAAGCCAACAAGGTTATGACACCATAGAACTAATTGTCCACCTTGCCTCTCTCTGACGTAGAAATAATACACGGCATGAAAGACACAAGAGGCAACAACCATCATACTGATGAAAATAGAGGAGGATTTGCCTCCTAACAATGTTCTAGAGATAAGGAAAGAGAAAGAAAAAGTATTGGCAGAAAAGGTCTAGAGCACTGCCTCAGAACTCGCTAGTCAATAGATGTATATCTGATCCATATATCCCAGTCTTGTCAAATTTCGTGGTGGTGTTATGGAGGGCACAGGTTAGTCTATCATTAACCATAATCCAATTAAGCTTGCGATTGACATATTCAAGCGGTACCACAAGCCACTTCCAGTGTTTAGCTATCGTTATCCTAGCTGCTAAAGTCATATACAAAATCAACCACTTAGAGTTCTTTGGGACCTCCAGGGGGAAATATCTGGAATAAAGCAAATCATGGAGATATACAAATATGTACCCATGTGACTGAAAGGATGAGGCCAAAGATTCTAAACCAAAATTTAACTACTTTAGGGCATTGCCACCAGATGTGGTACATGGTCACAAGTTAGCCACCTTGCCGAAAACAGTAAAGTGAGGCCTTCGGGTGCATTTTCACAATTCTCGTGGGCATGAGGTACCATCTTAGTAGCGTCTTATAGTTAGATTCTATCAACGATGTGTTGACTGAGATTTTAGATAGATTGTTAGCGAATTCCTGCCATTCAATTAATTCTAATGAAATGTTCAGTTGTGGACGATAAGAGTACCAAATGCAACCTGGATTTGGAGGTTGTGGAGAATACGTCTCTGTTAAGAGAATATGTCTCTGCACAGGATCATGTGTTAGTCCATGGTCACTGTTGATGCTTGAGGAAGCCCATTTCAAGTTCCATGTTCAAAGCATCAGAACATTTAGGGTAATATAGACGTACAAAATCCTGTGTATCATCGGTGTTGCAAAGGTGCCTGTTAATTTGTAAGGTCCCAGGTCATTGGATTGAGGCTGAAGTGAACGCTGATCCAATAAGCTTGAGCCTTTTGGATATTTAATAACACATTTCATGATCAATGATCACTTATTCGGATTAATGTGTAGCGCAGACTTCACTCACAGCTGGATCGAGAGGCGTACAGCTGCAAAAGTGTGTGGAAATTTATAGAAGATCATGAGTACAAAGCATTATATTTACAAAGTGCTTCCTGAACTCTCTAATGAATATTGGATCAATGCACAGAACATCAGGTTGAATATTTTATGAACTCCTCTGTGGATTGACCAAATATTCATGGCATATTACTAAATTTCACTTTTTTAACATAGATGCTGTATAAATATTTTAAAGCTTAGGCATTTTATATATGAATCGTGCCTTTATATTGTCTAGGTTGCATAATAATTAACATTTGGGATTGCCATCCTGTGTTTACTGAATATTGTGATCTTCGTATTCTACTATCAATTCCTAGGCATATCTGACTGCATTTAAAGTATAAATCCAATCAAGGGTAAAAAGTAAGGGTTACTGGATACTGACAAAGTACATTTAAAATACTGTTTTTACATTGTGTCTAAAAATTATGCTGTAAAATAGTCCTGTAAACAACATTTTAGTGTTGTTCTATGTCATGCCTTAAAGCTGAGTTCCAGGATTATCAAACATTGGGGTTTATTTACTAAAGGCAAATCCACTTTGCAGTACAAGTGCATTGCAAGTACACTTGGAAGTGCAGTCGCTGTAGATCTGTGGGGGACATGCAAGGAAAATGAAAAAACAGCATTTTTGCTTGTACATGATTGGATGATAAAATCAGCAGAGCTTCCCCTCCGATCTAAAGCGACTGCACTTCTAAGTGCACTTGCAGTGCACTTGTAGTGCAACGTGAATTTGCTTTAATAAATAAACCCCATTGGCTATTTGCAAGAAGAATATGAATTCTTATTTGAATTTTGATGCGTTTTGTGTATTTCTGATCTAGTATGAAACTTTGCTTTGTGCAGGAGGAACTTCCTGTAGTAAGACCAATCACTGCTGCTCTCTCTCTCTCTCTCTTGTACAGGGTCCCTGGTCTTGTATCTGCGCCCTCCTGTAGTTTTCTGCAGGCAGCCTGTAGTAGGAGGAACTGTTGAGTTGTTCCCACAGCTCTGCTCTATGCACAGGCTATAGCATTTGATGCACACCATCAAATTTGTGGCTATTAAACAAAACAAACAAAAAAAAAATATATATATATATATATATAATTGCATTTTTTTGTGTCTGAGGTTCAAATTTAAATCATTATTTACCCTCTTAGTTCAGTACTGTAACTACTTTTTTCTGCCAAGTGGTAAAATCCTTTAGCTGGCAGCACTAGAAGAGCCAGACTGCTGCTCTCAACATTTCTACTCAGGAAGTGAAAATGATGTTGATTAGAACAGTATTTAGTGGGGACCTGTTCCCCAATAGGAGAGCAGAGTCATTGCTTTTCCATAAGAGCCGTGTTCTGACTCTCATATGTGCTGGTAGCACATGGTTGTACAGTTAGCTGATAGAAAAGAAACAAAGAGACATTTTATTACTGTATAAATGGTATAGCCTGGCTGCATTACAGTAATAAATTAGGAGGGTTCAGTAGGGCTTTAATAATTCATTACTTTATTACTTTAATAATTAATTTGCTTTGAATGGCCTGTAAGGACATGCTAGTAGCTCCACCATAGAATCATGCTTAATATTCCATGTCTTCTCTCTTATAGATTAGTAAGCAGCAACTGCAGACTGTTAAGGATCGTTTCCAAGCCTTCTTCAATGGAGAAACACAGATTGTGGCTGATGAGGCCTTTATGAATGCAGTACAGAGTTACTATGAGGTAAGAGGTCACATGAACATTATTTAAATGTTACACCTGTGTCTTTCCAGATGATTTTTTTATCAGTCAACTTACCTAATTTGGATAGTTTGTAGGACTGCCATAGCAACTGTATTCATGCAAGATATATTATGGAGTTTTTTACAGAATCACCCCAGCTTTAATTGGAATTCTGGGGTTTAGAAATAAATTTACATTCACTCCTGTCTGCAAACTCATATCCTTTGCTAACATCTTTAAGGCCCCTTTCACACTGGGGCGGTGCGGGCGTCGGCGGTATAGCAGCGCTATATTTAGCGCTGATTTACCGTCGTTTTAGCAGCGGTATTCGGCCCCCTAGCGGTGTGGTTTTAACCCCCGGTATTGCCGCGCTGCCCCATTGATTTCAATGGGTAGGAGCAGTTTAGGAGCGGTGAATACACTGCTCCTTCACCGCTCCAAAGATGCTGCTAGCAGGACTTTTTTTACCGTCCTGCTAGCGCACCGCTCCAGTGTGAAACCGCACCGATCCAGTGTGAAAGCTCCTCCGGCTTTCACACTGGAGTGAAAGGACCCACTTTTTTCAGGCGCTATACAGGCGCTATGTTTAGCGCTGTAGCACCTGAAAAACGCTTCAGTGTGAAAGGGGCCTAAGAGTATGTGACACTAGGAGCACATACAGCTTGATGACAATTCTGATGCAACTGTTAAAAAAAATGTGCTTGGACATATAAATGCAAAACATTGTCCCCACTGTACGACATTTTGAAAAGACGAGGAAAAAAACAGGGACACAGACAGGCATAAAAATCTGACAGGGGATTTTGCCTTGTCTACTGTTCTACTGTTTTGCTGGAGAGATCCCTTCACTTCCTGTCTGGTAAAATGTCAGAAACACAGGAAGTGAGGGCAAATCTTTCTAACACAGCACTAAAAACCTGGAAGGGGTTCTAACTCTGTCCCACGCTATCCACAGCTAAGGAAAGAGTTTTGGCTGGAAATACTATGCACTTGAAAAAGGAACTTTACTCCCCCCTATCCCCTATGGTTCCCCCACCTTACATGTTTTTCTGGGTTATCCACAAAAAATATGTTCATATGCCCATTGAATACAGCGGTGTCTAGTAGGGCTTGACTGCTCCACTGCGCTCACGTTCCTTCACCTCCATCTTCTTCTCTGATGTCATTGGGAGCTGGCTATCTCCTCCAGGTTCTTTCGGCTAACCCCATGATGACACATATTTTCCCTGGCACGTCATCAGGGGGGCTGCTGCAAGAACCAAGAAGAGACAATCAGCCTCGTGATGATGCCTTGTGGCACATGCAGTGTGGAAGACCCCAAGGCCTTCCAGGATGCATACCATAGGTATCCCTGGAGACCGTGGGCAGCCGAATGCGAAGTTCACACTTATATGGGAATCCAGGAAGTATAAGGAACAAAAAAGCCTCCATACTGGTATCTAACATGGTTCTAAAGGCAGAAGGTTTTTTTATTTAATGCATTCTATGCATTTAGGTGAACAACCTTCTGCAAGCAAGGTACCCCCCCCCCCCCAGCCCCCCTTAATCTTACCCGAATTCTCTCCTCTCTCTGCTCTCTTCCTTCCCATTGGCTCAGACATAGCAGTGGGAGTTATTGGCTCCCGCTGCTGTCAATCACAGCCAGTGAGGAGGGAGGGGGCCGAGGCACGCTCTGTGTGTTTTATGGACAAACAAAGCTGGCACGGGGGTGAGCACGCTCTAATGCCCTCATAGCAAACAGCTTGCTATAGGGTCACTCGGCAGGGGGGCGGAGCCAGGACTTTTGTCGGGGGACCTGAGAAGAGCAGGATCGAGACTGGTCTGTGCAATGATTTTGCAATGGTAAGTATGATATATTTAGTTTAAAAAAATGTAAAATAAATGCCTTTACAATCACTTTAAATAGAGAATCAGACTGTTTAGGGCTCTCCATACAATATATACGTTTCCAGGTCTTTGTGGGTGTTGAAGTGACAGGTCAACAGATAGTGTCATAATTTACAAATGCAAACAAAAGCATCACCTTTGCCTTATTAGCTCCAAGAGAACATTTTATTATTGTCAAAGAAAGAATGCATCATTTCCTCATAGCCCCTATAGAACCCCTTTATCAAGTCAACAGTGACAACGTAACCGACCTGTGACAGTGACCTGATCCCTGGCAGCTCATTTCTGATTGGCCATCCGAAGCATGTTGCATGCAGCAGTCTCAGTCCAGAGAGATCCACTAATCAGTAACAGGTCACAAAAATGTTTTGTGCTTCCAAAAAAAAAGAAATTCTTCTGTGTTGGATTACTCCACTTTGCATATGAAGTCTTTTTTTTTCTATTACATAAGCCCAATAATATACTTAAATAACAAATCCTAAAATAAAAAAATATATGAAAAAGTCTTATAATACTCCAACCACCGTGTCTCTTCAATTTGTACTACACCACTGTGTGAACAAGATGGACTCTTACCAGCAATACAATATATATACACCTTTGATAACTTGGAGTATCACCCATTTTCTAATAGCAGTAGATGGGATCCACACACATAGTGCTTTATGGAAGTGAGCCAGCCATTGATCTCTGTCACCTTCTCTCTCTCCCCTGAAGCCCAGACCCCCCAAAAAAAAAATCCAAAATAGTGTAATTCTGTTTTAATAAAAGATAAAAACAGTTGTACATGTAGCGCCATAACCACTGGGGGAGGCTATGTATTTTCTGGGCTTACCAATTACCTCCTCCTTGTAGCTCGTCGTTCGTTGTCTAGGGGTTCCCAGGGTTAGTACCCAGTAATTTCAGAAGCTGACACTCAAAATGTCCTTTTGAGGATTTTTATTTGCAAAAAGTAATGTTCAAATATAACACAGTCTCTTGGTTGGGAATAGAGGGTATGGGTGATAAAGCTTAGGCACTTCAGAACTGCTGACATCAATTGAATGTCTCTTTAGGTAGCCCAGAGTAGCCACTCGCAGCTAGGCGCTTCACTGTTGGATAAACCCCTGTCTGTAGATTTAGCAGCCAACATAGATTTGCAAAGTCTCTGCCACAGACTAGGTTGTAACTGAAAGATGAGTTAGGAAATTTTCCTACGGTACCTGAATCTTCCAGCCATTTCGGCGATACCGTAAGAAATGCGGATTCACTAGTGTCCATACAATCTTAGCTCCCAGGCTCTTACCGAGCAGCCAGCTTCTTGGCCCTCCTCTGAAGAGTCCTCCCCTGGTCGCTTGTATGAGTTGCTGTGCCTCTCCAATGCCGAGAGAACACCAGGACACCACAGAATCCTCCTTCAGTTACTGGGCCTCGAACTAGCCAGTTCCGAGGCTCTGGAATGGACGGTTCCCCACCCCAGACCATGAGGGCCTCTGGGGCTGGTCAGGGTGACCATGCTTACGGGGGCAGCAGACACTCCTGGGTCCAGGACCCCTCACGGGGTTGGTCCGGACCGGAACCAGGAATCAAAGAGCAAGCCGAACCCTGAACACGTGACTTCAGCATCTTAAATACCCCTTCCCAGAACACACAGCGGGGCCAGGCGCGCCCACTGATTGGCTCCAAGAAAGACTGGTACTTAACACGTCCAACCAGACTGTGTTCTCCGCTTGTCACAGGTGCTTCACTGCACCTATGACCAGGCAGAACTCCAGTACAGCCCAGTCAAGCTGATGCCAAAGTGAATGACCTAACAATTAACCCCCAGAACTCAGTTATAGTTCTAGAAAAAACTAAATTTACACTATAGCGCACACTTTAGAAAAGTGTCGGTGCTACATACACTTACATTTATTGGTGCTCAGGTCAGCACCAACATAAACAGCCTGGTTTAAAAGATAATCTGTGCGCTGCTCGGACAAGCCGGCGTGCGTTCCAGCTGATAGACTTGCTAACCAAACCCGACAGGAAGTGACGTCACGGATGGCGGTCAATGCATTTTGCATACTAGCGTCATCAGGAAGCTCGCCAGCTTTGGTTATTTAAACAGAATTACACTATTGTGGGATTCTATTTTTTCTGGGTCTGGGCTGCTAGGGTGAGAGAGAGAAGGTGACTGAGTGATCAATGGCTGGCTCACTTCCATAAAGCACTATGTGTGTGGATCCCATCTACTGCTATTAGAAAACGGGCGATACACCAAGTTATCAAAGGTATATATATATTGTATTGCTGGTAAGAGTCCATATTGTTCACACAGTGGTGTAGTACGAATTGAAGCAAGTTTTTGAGCACTTTTCCATTAAGACACACGGTTGTTGGAGTTTTATAAGACTGTTTTATACTGACTTTTTCATATTTTTTATTTATTTTAGGATTTTTTATTTAAGGATTTTTTACATTGTGTTTGTTCAAATGAATTGAGATGTGTTATTGATGTTTTTTGTTTCCAAGGTTGTGTTCATGTTGAAGTGGTTCATCCACTTAGCTGCACATTTATTTTAATTTTTTTGGGATCCTTCTGTCTAGGTTGGCGCCAAATTTACTTTTATTTACTCAATAATATACCTATTTTTTCATTGTTTTGTTCAAACGTCACCAAATGTGAAATATGACCAGGATCGGGAACAATGTACATACCTTATTTTAAAGCACAGATGTTTACAGGACTAAACTTTTGAATGGATGTCAATAACTGCAGGAAACTTCTATTGCGATGTCCTTATCATTCACTATAAATCTTAAATCTGCTTTGGTAATCTTCTTATACATTAATAATCCAATAAGGGTATCTGATATTGTAAAGGTTATCTGCATGCTGTAGTGACGGTAAATGGTCCCGATATTGCCAGGAAACTGTTCTTAGATGTTTTATGTTGCGCATCCCCTGCCGTTCATCTCTACTGTGCTGACTTTTATACTCTCCAACATGCTCGATGGATGCTTAGAGCGCAGCACGACGACCTGTAGATTCTCATATAATAGGAACTGCAGGATTCTGATTACAAGGTAAATTAATATTCTGCAAAATATACAGTAAAAGGGGCCTGACATTTGTGGCTTTGTTGGATATATTGTTATCGTCTAATGCAAAACATTTATATTATAATATAATTTATTGTGATTTGCAAACTATATCGTAGTAAAATAGGAATTAAAATAAGTGCTGTAATTAAGTCTGTAATTTATATAGTTACATAGTAGGTGAGGTTGAAAAAAGTCCATCAAGTCCAAAATGTGTGTGATTATATGTCAGTATTACATTGTATATCCCTGTATGTTGTGGTCATTCAGGTGCTTATCTAATAGTTTCTTGAAACTATCAATGCCCTCCGCTGAGACCACCACCTGTGGAAGGGAATTCCACATCCTTGCCGCTCTTACAGTAAAGAACCCTCTACTTAGTTTAAGGTTAAAGTGGTTGTAAACCCTTACAAACCACATTGACCTACAGGTAAGCCTAGATAAAGGCTTACCTGTAGGTCCAATAAATATCTCCTAAACCTACATGGTTTAGAAGATATTAAGAAAAAAAAAGGAATCACTGTCTACGGCGCATGCGCCGTAGACAGCGGCGCGCAGGTGCACTGAGCATGCCGAGATCACGGCGATATGCCGCTTTCGTGTGCATGCGCGGGAGTGACGTCATCGCCGCTCCAGCGAATGACAGCGCTGGAGCAGCGAGACCCAGAAGTCACTCCGGGATTGATGGCGGCGGAGGAGGTTGTGGATGAGGGTCACTTCGGGGGCTTCGTTCTCAGGTAAGTTATTCATAATGAGCTAGTATGCTATGCATCCTAGCTCATTATGCCTTTGCCTTGCAGGTTCCGTTTATTTTTTTCCCCAAGGAGGCTTTATTTCCTCTTTACACCTCTTTTCTTCTAATTTTAATGAGTGGCCACGAGTCTTGTTAAAGTCCCTTTTGCAAAAAAGTTTTATCCCTACTGTGGGGTCACCAGTACGGTACTTGTATATTGAAATCATACCCCGTCTCTTCTCCAGAGAGAATAAGTTCAGTGCTCGCAACCTTTCCTCATAACTAATATCCTCTACAGACCCTTTATTAGCTTTGTTGCCCTTCTTTGTACTCACTCCATTTCCAGTACATCCTTCCTGAGGACAGGTGCCCAGAACTGGACAGGTGTGGCCGGACAGGTGCGGCCGGACCAGAGTCTTGTAGAGCGGGAGAATTATTGTTTTATCTCTGGAGTTGATCACATTTTTAATGCATGCCAATATTCTGTTTGCTTTGTTAGCAGCAGCTTGGCATTGCATTAAATTACTGAGCCTATCATCTATTAGGACCTCCAGGTCCTTTTCCATCCTAGATTCTCCCAAAGGTTCTGCCCCCAGTGTATAGATTGCATTCATATTTTTGCCACCCAAATGCATTATTTTACATTTTTCTACATTAAACCTCATTTGTCATGTAGTTGCCCATCCCATTCATGTGATCAGATCTTTTTGCAAGGTTTCCACATCCTGCGGAGAAGTTATTGCCCTGCTTAGCTTAATATTGTCCGCAAATACAGAGATTGAACTGTTTACCCCATCCTCAGAGTCATTTATGAACAAATTAAATAGGATTGGTCCCAGCACAGAACCCTGGGGGACCCCACTACCCACCCCTCACCCCCTGCCTTTATTGAACCACCCTCCCCAGAACCTATTTTTTTAAAATGTATTTTACACGTAGCTTAAAGTGTTTTTCCACTTTTGCCATCAAATTTGGGGAAAAAAACATTGTACTAAAAAAAAATAAAAAAATATATATTTCTTACCTTTTTAGATGTTTCTAAAGAAAAGGTGTAAGGTTATTGTAAGAATTTCTAGATGTCTCGCAGTGCCTTTGTCCCCACACAGATTGAGCTATACCTCACATACAATGCAGGAGGGCGGTTTCTAAATCTGTAACCCTTTTAGGACAAACAGGGTGCAGATCTAGTTTACAGCTAATAATGAAGAGCTGCAAACACAGAAGAGACACATTATTATATTAAACATTAATCCACAGTCCCCTCCCAAACAATACAAAGCAGGGAGAGCCTGTAGGGATTTTTAAGAAAGAAAAAGTACTTAAAGGGCGGTACCTGAAAAAAAAAAAAATTAAAAGCCAGCAGCTACAAATACTGCAGCTGCTGACTTTTAATAAATGGACACTTACCTGTCACAGGTTCCAGCGATGTGGGCAGCAGAGGCCGATCAATCGATCGGCTCTCTGCTGCTGCTGTCGGCGCCATTCTCAGTGAGGGAATCAGGAAGTGGCTTCACTTCCCGGTTCCCTACTGCGCATGTGCGAGTCGCGCAGCGCAATGAGAATCGTCAGCGCTGTCTGCCGGGACACGTGTGTGTCCCAGCAGACAGCGCGCCAGGACAGGAAGTGGCGTAAACTCCAGTGGGAGTTTATGCCCGGAAATATCTGCACCCTCCTCCCCCCTGAAAGGTGCCAAATGTGACACCGTAGGGGGGGAGGGTTCAGAAAAGCGGAAGTTCCACTTTAGGGTGGAATCCCGCTTTAAGTAAATTTTTTATTACTGAAGCACCCCTTTGACACCTCACAGGCAGGATACAGCTTCCAGAAGCCGGGGGGGGGGGGGGGTAATTGTTACCCCTTGGCTGAGTCCTAAAACAGGGGGACCAAGAAAGTATATTGGGCGCTAGACTCTATTGTCTTTTTAAAGTTACATTTTTTAGGGTTAGGGGTCCTAGATACCATAGCAGATCACTTACAGACTTTCCAGAACAGAACAGTGGCAGAACATTTAAGCCCACCCAGCAACACTGTAAGCACGTGCCCAAATTGTAGTGCTCCCTCCAAGTGATTCACTAGGCCCTTCTAAGAGACCAGCCTTCTTTCTTGCTCTGTCCAGCAAGGGGTCTCCTCCTTGGCACAGCTTCATCCAGACCAAGCAGGACAGCTTCAGGACCACTTCAGCCCACATTAGGCCCTAAAACAGGCTATTGGGCCTAATAGCAGAGCTCCATCACACAGCACCTCCTCAGGCCTAAACCTCCTACTGGATTGGATGAAGAAAATATAAATAATTATAACTTAGTTTTGTTTGTGAAATCTCATTCTATGACCAGTGATACCAGTGACCTCTACTAGAAACTGTGAGAAATCACAAGTCAACTTAATGCAGAGCTCCTTTCAAAAGGGGAAGTTCTGCTTTAATCCCTCCTACCCCCTCCTCTTCACTAAATGGCTCTTTTTTTGGAGGAGGGGGAGCAGGTACCTGGTTTTCGCCTAGGCACCCCGAGCGAAAGTGCTCCTCTCCCCCTTCTCCGCTCCCCCTCCCTCCCCGCATTCTTCTGGGACACAACAGAGGTCCCATAAGACTGTGGGGCCATTCACAATGCACAACGCAGCTTGCACATGCACAGTGGGCACCCGGCTGTGAAGCGGCAAACTGTCACAGCCAGGTGCCCACAGTTGAGATGCCAGCGCCAGGGACAGAAGACCAAAGGAAGGAACGGCTTGGGTGAGGACATCACTGGATCCTAGGACAGGTAAATGTCTGCTTATTAAAAGTCAGCAGCTACAGTTTTTGTAGCTGCTGACTTTTAATAAACACAAATTTGACTGGAGCTGCTCTTTAAGTTTAGAGAAAAAACACAGCCCTGCCAAAAACGAAATTGACATAGTAGCCCCTGATTTGGACAAGTGGGCTACATTAAAATAATATGACACACTTACCGGCTCTGTTAAACTCTATTGCGCAGAGCAGCTCGGAACGTTCTTTTCTGGGGTCCCCCTGCTGGCACTTTTGGCTACTCATCTTTTCTGTGTGCCACCATAGGAAGCCACTTGCTATGGTGGCACACCTGCAGGTTCGCCCGTGAGCTTGACTGTGTGCATTCATTGACACACATAGCGCAGCTCGCCCCCACCCCCTCTCCCTCCCTCCATTGACAGTGGCTGACTTTGAGCCTATGAGGAGGAAGAGAGAGACCAGCGCTGCTTCAGGTGGGCACAGCCCTGGATTGAGATAGGACTCAGGTAAGTAAAAAGGGAGGTGAGGGGGCAATATGGGACATTTCTACCTTAAGGCCCTTAATGCAGGAAATGTGGTCACTGGCAGGATCTCCTGGTAAGAAACTTTGCAGTAGATTCACAAAAATGATGTGTTCAACAAAACTGCATACAGTGAGGTATGATACCAAACGTGCTGAAAAACTGATTTTGGGTTTTCTAGCACTTTAACAACACCCTTGTAGTATATTAAAGTGTTACTTAACCCAGAACCCTGCATTCCTTATATCTGGTCTCCCACAGTACACAGAACATGGAAATGCAATTATTTTAGTAAATATAAACTGCTAAATACCTTTTGTCATCAGCAGTATTTAGCAGTCTTGTGACTTCTATCAGTGTCCGGCTGAGCACTGGTTAAAGCATGTAGGAGGAGTTTTCATTCTCCTCCGACTGTCCCATGAG
Organism: Lithobates sylvaticus; assembly: GCA_028564925.1. Taxonomy (NCBI): domain Eukaryota; kingdom Metazoa; phylum Chordata; class Amphibia; order Anura; family Ranidae; genus Lithobates; species Lithobates sylvaticus. Next base: position 40,176,280 of record CM053032.1, on the reverse strand, counting down.
GCTGCAGGACCACTGACCCTCTGTCTGGACAGTGCTGATTGGCCCGGTGCTGATCACACGCACCTTCCCAAGAAAGAAAAAACTGCCTAGCAATACACACACCAAACTAAGCATGTGCAGAGTGCCCCCAAGGCTCAGTACTATCAGGAGATGGATTGGGGGCAGTGAAAGAAGGGGAGGCGCAGAGAAGACAGGATCAAACTGCTTTTTTTACACACTGGAGATAATTAACCCCTTAGGTTCCACAGTGAGTATAAGAAGCATGCTTTACTGCATATACAGACTAATTTTACTGTTGTGGGTTTAGTAACACTTTAAGGAAAAGACTTAAAACCAGTCTTTTGTCAGTATAAACCATAAATAGTCATTGAAATTTCTATTTCATTCATTCATTGGGTCTATTTAATTTATTGATAGTTCTATTAAAAGCCAGTTTATGCAGTAACACCTGTATCTGAAATTGCAGGTTTTTCTGAAGAGTGACCGCGTGGCAAGAATGGTGCAAAGCGGGGGCTGCTCCGCCAATGACTCCCGTGAGGTCTTCAAAAAACACATAGAAAAAAGAGTAAGGAGTCTCCCGGAGATCGACGGCCTCAGCAAGGAGACTGTTCTGAGCTCCTGGATCGCTAAATTTGACGCCATCTACCGGGGAGAAGAAGACCCCCGGAAACAGCAAGCCAGGATGACCGCCAGCGCCGCATCGGAACTTATCCTCAGCAAGGAACAACTATACGAAATGTTCCAGCAGATCCTGGGGATCAAGAAGTTTGAACATCAGCTGCTCTACAATGCATGCCAGGTAAGACGCCATGTATGATTTATGGAGATTGCTCTGTTCCTTTGGGTCTCTTAAATCTTTTATGTCAGATCAGAACTCAAGCAGACCAGTGCATCCATCAGCTGGGTTGCACGTTCTCGACTTGCCTGGCCAGAGATATGCTTGGAACAAAAAAAAAACATTAAGCAGCTTAGCACACAGCTTTTGTCAATAATTACACTGTTATGTTTGTTATTCTGCCTGGGATAGATAAAAGATGATGGAGACAAAATGTACGCTATCCATATTAACCTTTATTGTGACAAAGGACATAATACCCAACCGTCTCAGTTTTACCGGGCTTGTCTGACGTTGTAGTCAATTTGGGAGACTTGGATAAATTGTGGGTTGGGCTTAGTGCACTCTTCTTTTTAACATTTGATAAGAATAACAAATGTTTTTACATAGTTGAGAGGACAAATATTTTTGTTAATAACCGTACTGCTTGGTTACTATTAAAACAATTTAAACCAATATCCGGTTTTGGGACATGGCCCATAGTTGGACATTGTGTTCACCTAGGTACACTTGAATGATGACACCCTTTGGTAAAAGTTGTGTCATGTGATTTTTGGGTCTGCTTTATATACATTGAGTCTGATTTATGTTTACTGCTGCTTTTTTGACTGTACAGACTGAGAAACAAGAGAAAAGAGAGATGATTTTATGTTTCATGAGTTGTAGAGATTCTTCCAAGTCCTCTCCTCTGCATACCCTTCTTTCTATACTTAATTTGTTGAAGTAGAACTTGACTGGCCTGCACAGAGTCCAGATCTCAACCTGATAGAATGCCTTTGGGATGAATTTGGGCGGAGACTGCAAGCCAGGCCTCTCATCCACCATCAGTGTCTGACCTCACAAATGCGCTTCTGGAAGAATGGTCAAACATTCCCATAGACACACTCCTAAACCTTGTGGACAGCCTTTCAAGAAGAGTTGAAGCTGTTATAGCTGCAAAGGGGGGGCCAACTCAATATTGAACCCTACAGACTAAGACTGGGATGCCATTAAAGTGGATGTAAACCACTTTTTTTAAATTGTATTTATGTCATGTAGAGAATAAGATTTCCTTTCATTTGAGCCCAGTCTTGCCACACAGATTTACTCAAGGCCGGAGCAATCCTCTTTTATTGTTCAGTTAGAGAAATCTTGACAAAGTCTTGAAAACTTTGTCAAAAACGCCCCCTTGCTGTGAGTGACAGGTGATTTTCATATCATGCACTAGCCTGAGACAGGTTATCATCAGATCACTGGATGTTCTACTCTGCCCAGCTCTGACTACATACATGTCCCCTAAATCACTTGTCTGTCTATAGTCTGCTGACTGTTCACTGCATCCCATGATGAGAAACATCCAGTCAAAACACGGTAAGGGTGCTTTCACACTGGGGCGTTTTTCAGGAGCTACAGCGCTAAAAATAGCGCCTGTGTAGCTCCTGAAAAAAGCGGGTCCTTTCACTCCAGTGTGAAAGCCAGACGGCTTTCACACTGGAGCGGTGCGCTAGCAGGACGGTAAACAAAGTCCTGCTAGCAGCATATTTGGAGCAGTGTATTCACCGCTCCTATACCGCTCCTACCCATTGAAATCAATGGGACACCGCGGGGATACCGCCGGCAAAGCGCCGCTGCATACCGCAGCTAAAACGATGGTAAAGCAGCGCTAAAGATAGCGCTGCTTTACCGTCGCCGCCCGCACTGCCCCAGTGTGAAGCCGGCCTAAAGCTGGGAGAGCTGGAGGGGAGGGGAGGGGGATGTGAATTGTGAACTTATTACACAGGATTTGCCTGTCTCAGGCTAGTGCATGATATCTAAATCACCTGTCACTCACAGCAAGGGGGCGTTTCTGTAGTAAATCTGTGTGGTAAGACTGGGCTCAAATGAAAGGAAATCTTATTCTCTACATTATGACATCAAAAAAAAAAAATTGGGGGGTTTACATTCACTTTCAAGTTCATGTGCTTGTAAAGGTAGGCAGCCCAAAACTTTTAGTAATATAGTGTATACCCCTAAATAATATATGGTAGCACTAATTATGTTAAAATACTTAGGGCTCTTTCACACGGACGGTCCGTATGTCCGTTTTTCATCCATCCGTTTTCGGATGAAAAACGGACATACATGTATCCCTATGGGATAGCGGGTGTCAGCGGATGAGCATCCGCTGACACCCGATCTCGTCCGTGCCCGCTATGCTCCGTTTCTGCAGACGGAGAAAAACCCTATTTTTCCATCAGTCTGCAGAGCGGATCGGATGACGACGAACTCTGCGGTCCGTTACAGGTCCGTCATCTTCCTGCTCAGCGGAGATCGCTCTGGCGATCCCTGCTGAGCAAGCGGATATCCACGGGGCGGATCTGCACTGATGCACCCCGTGTGAAAGAGCCGTTAGAGGTTGAATTACTAAACTGGAGAGTGCAAAATCTTGTGCAGCTGTGCATGATAGCCAATCAGAGTCTAACCTCAGCTTGTTCAATTAAGCTTTGCCAAAAAACCTGGAAGCTGATTTCTATGCAGAGCTGCGCCAAATTTTGCACCCTCTGGTTTTAGTAAATCAACCCCTTTGCTGCCGTCTGGATTCTGATTATAATATCATTGAATTTCCTGGTCACAATTTGACGCCAGAGGTGGTCTAAAGGTCGAGATGCTCTGTGCCAACTTCATGGCTTATGCACTCTGGTCTTATTGTGATAAGGGTCACATGACCTGTTAAGCTCATGTACAATTATGGAGCTTTTCTAAGAGGATTGATTTCACGTCTTAATCATATACAGCAACTTCAACTGAATTGTTCTGACTTGTTGCTTTGAAGACTGTAACTATTTGAGTATTCTGAAGCTGAACACCAAATGTATTAAAAACATAATTTTATTTTGATATATATTTATTCCAAATTATTCTTTGCATTTTTTAATATAGATAGTGTAATTATCTGAATACTTTAATGCTGTATAAAGAAAACCCTGTGCAGTTGGAGAATTAGTGCTGTTTTTTTGTTTTTGTTTTTAAAAGCCTTCACCCCATCTCAGGAGATCCTTTTTTCAAACAAATGAATGAACCATTGCATATCATGCGTTCATCTCTTGCATGCGCAGTACAAGATTACTTTGAGATATCACAAAATCTCACATGATTTCACAGATTAGGTATAAGAACTCCCTAAAGGCACTGATGAGTCTGCCATCCCAGGGGGCATCATCGGACTGCCTTATTAGTGCCTCGAGGGAAACCAGGAACCCAGATAGCATGGATCACATTCCACAAATTTGTGGCAGTGTTGAATTGTAAGTCTGTTAACTTGATAAAGATTTTCACTGGCAAGTTGCACACTTGTAGAGCAGATCAAGCACAAGTTCTAGTTGACACTTTTCCAATTTGTACCAACGTTGCGTGGCAAGTATCTAGTAAGAGCAAAGTTGCAGTGGTGAGTCTACAGCAATAGCTCTGCATGTCTACAGCATGGAAATTCAGTCACAGTGACCCCTGTGGTGGGATGACTATTGCACAACATAAAGGAACCAGAAGTTGCAGCAGACTTGCAGAATTTTTGCAAAGAAAATTGATCTGGAGTCATGTAATGTGGAAAATTGATCTGGAGTCATGTAATGTGGAAAATTGATCTGGAGTCCTGTAATGTGGACTTGCATGGCAAGTCTAGCAATTGCTTAGCAAGTTATTTTCAAACTTTCAGCACAATTGCTTGCAAGGAAGCGGGCACAAGAAAAGTATAATGCCCCATACACACGGTCAGATATTCTGATGGAAAAAGTATAATCGGATTATGTTGTCGGAAAATCCAATCGTGTGTGGGCTCTAATGGGCTTTTTCCGTCGGAATATCTGAAAAATTTGAGAGCAGGATCTAAAATTTTCCGACAACAAAATCCGATCAGACTTTTTCCGATCGTGTGGAGAGAATTCTGACGCACAAAGTGCCACGCATGCTCAGAAGAAATTTGGAGTGGAAAGCTATTGGCTACTGGCCTTTACGTAGTGCCGTGTACGTTTTATACGTCACCTTGTTCGGAGCGATCGGATTTTCCGACATCTTTGTCCGACCGTGTGCAACACAAGTTTCGGACAAAATCCGATTTTGTGGTCGGAACGTCCGACCGTGTGTACAAGGCATAAAGGAAAGGGATGGTCGGCACTCATGATGACATCCAAAATAGTATTTCTTTATTAAATGCACGTACAAAGCTGTAAAACAGCCTACGTGTTTCGGAGATTAGTTTGGCTTTAACGTCCGAAGCGCGTAGGATGTTTTACAGCTTTGTACATGCATTTAATAAAGAAATACTATTTTGGATGTCATCCTGAGTGCCGACCATCCCTTTCCTTTATTCTGGTATGTTGGAGGTGTCAGCAGCCTCAAGGAGCGTTTATGTGGGAAGGTTGCAGCGCCTATACACCTGTTTCCCACAAGAAAAGTATGTAGATAAAAAAGGAAACTTAAAAGAATTAGTTAAATAGGGCAAATGTTCACTTTAACCAGCATTAACCCTTACCAGCATTTATATTTAACCTCTATCTCCTGACTCTAAGCCTAAGTATAACTGAACCACTACTCCCTATAAAACAGAAACAACAAAGGGTGCACAGCCTTATCATGCTACTCATCCATAGCTAAAAAGTTCATGCGACTCTGCAACCTCCAAAGCCCAGGAGGACCTCGGGATCTCAAATGTTGACGCGTTTCGAAGGATAGACCTTCTTCTTCAGAGTCAAACAATTAGAGTTGTTTGACTCGGAGAAGGAAGGTCTATTATAAAAATAGGGCTACTTTACTATGCTTGGAAGTGCAAGCAATTCATATAGGATTGCTGAAAGCTCATAATCCAGTATTAAGGTGCTCACCTGGAATTCAGCTTTAAGAACAAAAAATTTATATATTGCGGCTTACCAGTTCTTACATGGTGGCTCCAATAACACACTTTATGTTTTAGGGCAGGGGTCTCCAAACTTTCGAAACAAAGGGCCAGTTTACGGTCCTTCAGACCTTAGGTGGGCCGGACTGTGGCCATTGAGCGTAGAAAAGATCCCAATGTCGGTGGGAAAAAACAATACCCTGTCTTTGGTGTCAGTGGGAGGAATTGTGCCCCATCGTTGGTGTCATTGGGAGGAATAGTATCCCATCATTGGTGTCATTGGGCCCCATTGTTGGTGCCATTGGGAGGAATTGGGCCCAGTTGTTGGTGTCATTGGAAGGAATTGGGCCCCATTGTTGGTGCCATTGGGAGGAATTGGGACCCATCAATGGTATCATTAGGCTTCGTTGTTGGTGTTCATTGGGAGAAATTATAAAAGAATGTCACCACCACACTCGTCACATGCCTGATGAACATTGCAATCTGCTGTAATGATGTGATCACTGCTTAAAAGCTCTGGACCCCCTCTGGAGATTCTTGGCGTGCTGGTGACATTCTTTTGCTTTGACTTGACACGGCTCCATCTGGTGGTTGCTTTAGCACCCATTTATATGCACAGTCATTTCTACAGGAATGTGTGCTGTGGGATTAGTGCGTTGGAAGTATTGGGAGAAATTGGGCCCCATCATTGGAGTCATTGGGAGAAATTGTGTCCCTTTATTGGTGTCAGTGGGGGAAATTGTGCCCCACTGTTGGTATCAGTGGACGAAATGGTGTTCCAAGGGTCTAATAAAAGCAAGAAAAGGGCCATATCTGGCCCCCGGGCCGCAGTTTGGAGCCCACTGTTCTAGGGTGACAACGCTGACTCACTGCAGTGTATCTATGGAGGAGCAATCGTGTCACCTTAGGACAAGAAGTGTGTAAGGCTTGCATTTAACTGCCCACCCTCTCCCAATCATTTACCCTTAGACCTTACCTTAGTAGGAAGGTGTGATGTTGTCCGCAGAGGTGAACTGTACAGGGTTGATAACACTGCAGACTGCATAGAGCAAATTGTATAACTTTTAACAATGGTAGGGGGCGCTAGAGTGCTTGCAACTGATCAGTAAAATATCAAATCAAACTTTTCATTTCCAACTTGATATGCATAATAAAAGTGCACTGTACTTAGTAGCCTCCCTGGCGGTATGTTTATGTCAGATTTTAGATTTTTGATTTTTAAAATCTGAAAGCGTATATTGTTTTGCATAGACATTTGGCGTTTTATATTGTAGGCCTGTAATTCTTAGGAATAACTCACTTAAATATGTCCAAACAAGAGTCTAGTAGACATCCCGAGTATAACGTTTGAAACACAAAATCATAAATTATAATATAATAAATAACTGCGATTACTGCGATGTCATCTCTGTCCCCACTAGCAGAGAGCGTCCATCTTCACCCCTCTTCCTTCCGGTGCCGCGAACTCCGGCTCTGTGACTGGCCAGAGTCGCGTGACGTCACTCCCACGCATGCGAACGGAAACCGGCAGTCACAGCATGACCCCTTTAGGAAAGGCACGATCTGACCTTTCTAAAGTGCGAAGGCGCCGATGTCATCGGCGCACAGCTTTTTTGTAAATCTACGGTTTAGGAGATATTTCCAGCACCTACAGGTAAGCCTTAATATAGACTTACCTGTAGGGTGTACAACCACTTTAAAGAGGTCATGTCTTTCTGGTGAGGAAGAAATCTCAACCACACACATTGGGTGCAACTGCAAAGATTACTGCCTATGGTGATGGTGTTATGATTTGGTAATATATCACAGAAGAATTTATGGACTTTTGAAGGATTTTATTTTATTATATCAACTGGATATTCACTTAAAGCGGAAGTAAACCCATTGATTTAACAGTCTAAAAAAAAAAAAGGCATGCCGTGAATGTTAACAGCACATTGGCTGTGCTCTCAACCAAACAGTCAAACCATCCAATGGCTGGTGTCATAACGGATCACATGTGCAGCACTGTGGCAGTTGAAGATTAAACAGAGGCAAAGATGGCAGCTTCCTTGGCTGAAAACGATAGGGGGGTTTACTTCCACTTTAATAAGCACGGGGCATTTTATTATGCATATCAAGTTGGAAATTAAAAGTTTGATTTGATGTTTGATCAGTTGCTAGCACTCTAGCGCCCCCTACCATTGTTAAAAATAATTTAAGTTAGCATTGTCTACACTTAAAGCTTATATTAATCACAAGTTTTTACGATATCTATAGCGCAAGGTTTACACATAATTTCACAATTATAGAACTTGATTTTTGGCAGGATCAATATTTATTTTTTTGGCAAAATATATACTTGTTGCTATGGTATATTTAACTTACCAAAAGGGAGGAAACGAGTTTTCATGCTTTACTGGGATCTTTGGCAAACATTAGGCCAAGGCTAGAATGTTTGGATGCCCTTCTTGGGAAGCCGATCTGTCAGTCATCATTTTATGAAAAGTTTTCACATGTTTCACGGCTGCCACTGCTGTAGGGCAGAAAAAACATACGGATACTAAGGTTATGTATCATGCGCTGCATGTTTTATTCATGCTATTTATAAAAACAAGGATTACCAATGGCCCGATATCTGGGCCACTGTTGTTTGCCTGCTGTCAGTGAATAAAGCCACCAGCTTGCCCTTGGGCGCCGGTTTTCTCTCCATGACAGGATATGACATGCTAGGAATTCTAGAAATAGATTGGTGTGCCATGGAGCCCGCAGACACAGATTAGATGTGATGTAATCAATCGTTCATAATGTAACTCATAAATGATTCCACCTTGTCATGTTCTACATTCAGTGCACTATGGTGTGACTCTGCATAATGCATATATGAAAATGAAATTAAGGCTGAACTCTGCACCAAAATACAGAAGTTAATCCATATATGTATCTGATAAATATACAATGCTGTGAAAAAGTATTTTCCCCTTTCTGATTTATTTATTTTTTTGTACATTTGTCACATTTAAATAACTCAGATCATCAAAAAATGTTATTATTACACAAAGATAACCCGAGTAAATACAGCATGTCGTTTTTAATGATGGTTTCATTTAAAGCTGTCCAAACCTGCCTGGCTTTATGTGAAAAAGTAATTGCCCCCTAAACCTAATAACTGGCTGTGCCCCCCTTGGCGGCAACAACTGCAATCAAGCGTTTGCGATAACAGGGAATGAGTCTTTCACATTGCTGTGGAGCAATTTTGGCCCACTCTTCTTTGCAGAATTGTTTTAATTCAGCCACATTGGAGGGTTTTCCAGCATGAACGGCCTGTGTAAGGTCATTAAGGCATCTCAACTGAATTTAAGTCCGGGCTTTGACTAGGCCACTCCAAAACCTAAATTTTGCTTTGTTTTGAACCATTTGGAGGTGGAGTTGCTGATGTGTTTCGGATCATTGTCCTCCTGCATAACCCAAGTGCCCTTGAGCTTGAGGTCACAAACTGATGGCCAGACATTCTCCTTTAGGATTTTCTGGTAGAGCTCAGAATTCATGGTTCGATGAATTATGGTAAGTCGTCCAGGTCCTGAAGCTGCAAAGCAGGCCCAGACCATAATGCTATCACCACCATGTCTGACTGTTGATATGATGTTCTTGTTATGAAATGCTGTATTCGTTTTATGTCAGATGTCACGAGACGCACACCTTCCAAAAAGGTAAATTTTTGTGTCATCAGTCCACAGAATTTTTGCCTAAAAGTCTTGGGGATAATCAAGATGTTTTTTGGTATATGTGAGATGAGCCTTTGTGTTATTTTTGATCATCAATGGCTGTGAAGTTATCAGAGGAATGAAATAGCAGAAAGACACGGGACTTATGCCCCGTACACACGGTCGGATTATGTTGTCAGAAAATCCGAGTGGGCTCTAGCAGACTTTTTCCGTCTGAGAAAATTTGAGAGCAGGACCTTTTTTTTTCTGACAACAAATCCGATCAGACTTTTTCTGATCGTGTGTATAGAATTCCAACGCACAAAGTGCCACACATGCTCAGAATAAATTTGGGGAGAAAGCTATTGGCTACTGGCCTCTACATAGTCCCGTCGTATGTTTTGTACGTCACCTCGTTCGGAACGATCGGATTTTCCGACAACTTTGTCTGACCGTGTGTGTGCAACACAAGTTTCGCCCAAAATCCGTCTGAAAAAATCAGACGGATTTTGTGGTCGGAATGTCCAACCGTGTGTACAAGGCATTAGAGCTTTAGAGAGAGAAAAGTAAACACTACATGTATATGTGCCCCGGTCAGATTTCATGAATTGGGTTTACATACACTGTAGTGTTACTAAACCCAGGAGCCTGCATTCACTATATCTGGTCTTCCACAGTACACAGAACATGGAAATGCAATTATTTTTGTAAATATAAACTGCTAAATACCTTTTCTCATTAGCGGTATATAGCAGTCTTGTCACTTCTATCAGTGTCTGAATAAAGCTTGTGGGAGGAGTTTTCATTCTCCTCTGACTGTCCGATGAGACTGCATGACTCCTGAGCCTCTGTCTGGACAGTGCTAATTGGCCCTGTGCTGATCACACACACCCTCCCCCAAAAAAAACTCACTAGCAATCCACACCAAACTGAGCATGTACAGAGTGCCCCCAATGCTCTGTACTATCAGTAGATGGATTGGGGACAGTAAAAGGGGAGGATCAGAGAAGACAGGATCACACAGTCTTTTTACACAATGCGCAGGATTAGCCTCTTAGGTTCCACAGTGAGTATAACAAGCATGCTTTACTGCATATACAGACTGGTTTTACTGTTGTGGGTTTAGTAACACTTTAACTGAAAAAAAGAAAAAAAAAAAAACATGTATTCAGGCACATTAGCCATTGACCCAAGGGAGCTTACAATCTAATTAGCTAGCCCCAGGCACACACACAGAAACATAAACCAGAGCCCATTTAGTTAAAAGCCAATTTTCCAGGTAGTGTGTTTTTCCCATTGCCAGAGGAAACTGAACCACCCAGAGGAAAACCACAGAACCAAAAGAAGAACATATCACCTCCTCATGAATAATGCCCTAGAGTGTGATCCAGCTCTGAGCAACAATGCAAACCCATTTACTCTCACTTACTATGGCAGTGTATATAGAGATGAGGTGGTCAGGGCATTTATTAATAGTAACCCATAAGATATAACCTTTAAACTGTATTGTCTAGCAGAACACTGGCCAGAAAGGTGATTGTTATTTGGTTGTTATGTGTTAATTTGCAGCTCACAGACTTCTTTGTATTTGAGTAGGTTGCGATCTAAATACAACTGTATATGGCCAAACGTTTGGCTATCTCACCTGGCCATCACAGTCATATTGGTTTGATGGTAATTCCATTCCAAAAGCATGGGCCTTATTATGTTGGCCTCCTCCATCGTGGCTGTAAAGTTGTCAATTTTTTTGTGTGACCTCATGGCAGATCACATAGCGGCATATGGTTCCATTGGTAGGAGCATAATTTGAGGGCTTTATGCTGTAGTCCCAGTGACTAATCTTTATAGGGTGTTTCTTGTGTCCAGTGACTTTGTTCTTGGCATTTTAGCATTTGACCACATCCTGACTTCTTCAAAAATAAATATTTTTTTTTGCCCTGATGATATCTGCTGGATCACCCCTTTTGATCCTGTGTACCCTCTCACAGGCCTGGTGGGGATGTGGGGGGGGGGGGGGGGTATGGTCGGAGCACAATTATCACTTCTCCTGGTACAGTAATACCTTGGCTTGTGAGCATAATTTGTTCCAGAAGCATGCTTGTAATCCAAAGGACTCTTATATCGGCAAAATGGCATGGACAGGCATAAGGGCGTATATATAAGTCCCTTCTTAAATTCCGCTGTGCCATCGGGAGCGCGCCCAAGTGCATAACTTTACATTTATCAACATTAAACCTCATCTGCCACATAGTCACCCAATTAGGCAGAGCATTGAGGTTGGCTTGTAAATTGGAGACCTCCTGTAAGGATGTTATTCCACTGCATAGCTTGGTGTCATCTGCAAAGACAGAAATGTTACTTTTGATCCCAGACCCAATATCATTTATAAAGATATTAAAAAGTAAGGGTCCCAGCACTGAACCTTGGGGTACACCACTGATAACCTTAGACCATTCAGAGTAAGAGTCATTAACCACTACTCTCTGAATTCTGTCATTTAGCCAGTTTTCTATCCATTTAGAAACCGATATTTCCAAACCTGTAGACCTTACCTTACACATGAGCCGTGTGTGGGGAACTGTATCGAACGCTTTTGCAAAATCCAAGTATACCACGTCCACAGCCACCCCTCTGTCCAAGTATACCACGTCCACAGCAACCCCTCTGTCCAAGGAATGCAGGTTGTTCACTGTTTGCTTTCAGAAATGGCCAACCATTGTATGATCCAGTGTTTAGTATTTTTCCTGTGCTAAAGAAAAATGTTCATGTCTGTGATACATCAGATGGAAGTGCGTAACCATGAACTACCAGATGTCAGTAAGAAAAGGTCATGGCCATGGATTGAGACACTGATTAGAAAAAAAGGTCAAGTTGAAACAGAACGTTTTTATGTTGCGATGGACAGGGCTTTGGTCCTCATAGGTGGGACATTTAGTGATTGGATATCCAAGTAAATGTCTTTAGTAATTGTATACAGCCTGTTATGATGTACAGATACAATTTGCATAGTGTTATAGGCACTATGTGATGGTGGTATATTGTAGGGGTTTATCTGCTGGACCTTATCTGTGCCTTCCTTTCCTCTCAGTTCAATAAAAGACAGATAAATACTACATTAAGGACCTGATTCGGCTATATCCAGTGCACATTCAAGCACAGATAATCTGAACAGACTTCCCTGCTGTGTTGCTGTTTGTTTTTTGCACGGAACGGGAAATTCGGCTCCAGATGTTAGCATTGAGCTGAACAATAGGAAGAGATTACCCTGAGGTTTTAGGAGGATACAGGCATCATTAAGACCTCCTTTGACTTTCAGCTCTATATCCATATTTGCCTTTAAACTGCTAATTTGGTTCCATCATGTAGTCTTGTCTCAGAAATAGTCTTACCTTAAGATTGAAGATCTTTTTGATGAACATCTTCAGATAACAAACTAATGAGTTTGATTAACAGACTCTGATAGTTCCACTCCAGCAAGCATAATTTATTATCTGAAAATTGCCGCATTGAGTAACCCCATTAAAGGAAAGGAGCTTTCAACACCTGGAAGGAGTTAATTACACTTTACTCTAACTTTGTAAAGTCATTGTATATATTATCTAGGAAAAATTATTATATTTGAATTGTTTTGAAATCTATTATAAAAAATCGTGAATCTAAATAAGAGGTTTAACCTCTATTTGCAATGATGCATTTAAGTACGGTATATATAAAAACCCATGTGGACATAGTCATGATGTGGTGTATGGCTGCTATAATTAAACCGGGTGATACCTATCTTGCTTTGTGAAAATCAATGTAAATACCTTATTTTCCTATCTTTGTTGGTTGGTCACCTGATCTTTATTCTTTATTCTTTTTAATAACTGAGAAATCTGTGCGTGGAGCATATTTTTAACATGTGCCACCTCTTGCCTACGTCACCACAGTGTGTTTTCACTTATGCCCTATATTTGCCAAATCCAATTAGCACATAGGCACATGACATATATAGTGTGCATATACAGTATATTGTCAAAAGTATTGAGATGCCTGCCCTCACACGCACATGAACTTTAATGGCATCCCAGTCTTAGTTCGTAGGGTTCAATATTGAGTTGGCCCACCCTTTGCAGCTATAACAGCTTCAACTCTTCTTGAAAGGCTGTCCACAAGGTTTAGTGTGTCTATGGGAATGTTTGACCATTCTTCCAGAAGCGCATTTGTGAGGTCAGGCACTGATGTTGCATGAGAAGGCCTGGCTCGCAATCTGTGCTCTAATTCATCCCCAAGGTGTTCTATCGGGTTTAGGTCAGGACTTTATGCGGGCCAGTCAAGTTCCTCCAACCCAAACTCACTCATCTATGTCTTTATAGACCTTGCTTTGTGCACTGGTCCAAATCATTTGGTGGAGGGGGGATTATGGTGTGGGGTTGTTTTTCAGGTGGTGGGCTTGGCTCCTTAGTTCCAGTCACGAAAAGTCTTAAGGTGTCAGCATAACAAGACATTATGGACAATTTCATGCTCCCAACTTTGTTAGGGATGGCCTCTTCCTGTTCCAACATGACTGCGCACCGGTGCACAAAGCAAGGTCCATAAAGACATGGATGAGTGAGTATGGGGTGGAGGAACTTGTGATTGGCCTGCACATAGTCCTGAGCTCCTCCTGATAGAACACCTTTGGGATGAATTAGAACGGAGACTGCAAGCCAGACCTTCTTGTCCACATCAGTGCCTGACCTCAAAAATGCACTTCTGGAAGAATGGTCAAACATTCCCATAGACACACTCTTAAACCTTGTGGACAGTCTTCCCAGAAGAGTTGAAGCTGTTATATCTACAAAGGGGGGGCCAACTCAATATTGAACTCTACGGACTAAGACTGGGATGCCATTAAAGTTCATGTGTGTGTAAAGGCAGGTGTCCCAATATTTTTGACAATATAGTATATATATATATATATATATATATATATATATATATATATATATATATATATATATATATATATTGATGCAGGATAAATGTATGCGTTGTGCAGACCTGGGAAGATGAGGAAGACAATGAACAGGGAAGGGGAGAAAATTAGGGAAGAATCAGATTAAAGAGTAAATGTGATTTCCATAGATGAAAGGAGGAAAATCATAATTTTTTTGATGGTTATTAAAAATCGGGGATAGCCAAAGAATATTCCATACTGACCCCTATTAATGTGAAACAGTTTTATGTGCATCAATGGGAGGGATACAGGTGAAGTTTTGGAATTATATGGCTGGTATAAGCTGACTCAAGCAGGATATAGGTCTCTCATCAACACTTCTATAGTTGAAGTCAATTACAAATGAAATGCTGTGATAGTATATGGTGCTGGCTAGGATCACTGCTTACTTCTCTGTGGCTTCTCTGCTCTGTTTCCGAGGATGTGATCAGGAGGTGCCTGCTTTCTATATATAATGGCAATGCGTTCTGGATCAGAATCTATAACTTCATTTATTCTCTCACTCAAATAAATCAAAAGAAGTCTCCTATACAGGCATTGTTATGTGGCCCTGTGGGGAATTCCCCAAGACATGCATGCAGGTTGATCTCTTTTATTTTTGTGGCAGCAAAGATAGCCATAGCCAGGTCATGGTAGTCGGCCCTGATAGGTCATGGAAGTCGGCAGTGATTCCTATAGATGTGGTACGGGCTAAACTGTCCTGGATTATGGTTAATGAACAGCTGTCTGCATTACTAAATTATAAACTTAAGCTTTTCAAGAAAACCTGGACCCCCCTGGATTAGATATTTATCAGGAGACACCGGGGCTCACTTGGTTTAAATAACGACCTGGGTTAGAGAAGTTGGCACACCCTTTCTTCCCTTTTTTTTTGTATTCGTTCTAGTCCTTTTTGTCTGTCCCATTTTTTCTGGAAGTCGAGGTCCCGAGACTGATTGCGTGGGATATCGACTATTTTGTTGGGTGGCAAAGTCATCCTCTCCAATTGGAGGAGGCCAGGAGCCACAAATGATGCCAGTGCACAAGACTGTGGAGTGTGTATTCAGCTAATGGGATAGATGTCAGCTGTTGACACTTAGCTTTGAAGGTCACATTTTATCTCAACGGTTTTCTGTCAAGATAAAGTGGCTAACTTGACCTTATGCCACGTACACACAATCGGACTTTTCGGCGGACTTGGTCCGACCGACCATAGTCCGGCGGACATTCCGATCGTGTGTGGGCTCCAGCGGACTTTTTCTTCCCCGGACCTGTTTTAAATCTTCCCGCCGAAAGTCCGTCGGACCTGCATACAGACGGGCGGACTTCCCGACAGGGACTGGGTCCAGAGTTCCAAATGAACGGACTTGCCCACACACACGTAAAGTCCGTTCATTTTGAACGTGACTCAAGGTACGACAGGACTAGAGAAGGAACCTTGCGAGCCCTGTCGCCTGGTATGGATTTTGAGGGTGACCCCCTACTCCGAAAAAACAGTGTGGGGGTCCCCCCAAAGTCCATACCAGACCCTTATCCGAGCACGCAGCTCGGCCGGTCAGGAAAGGGGGTGGGGAGGAGCGAGCGCCCTGAACCGTACCAGGCCGCATGCCCTCAACATGGGGGGTGTGGGTGCTTTGGGGGAGGGGGTGCCCTGCGGCCTCCCACCCCAAAGCACCTTGTCCCCATGTTGATGAGTACAAGGGCCTCTTCCCGACAACCCTGGCCGTTGGTTGTCGGGGGCTTATCGGAATCCGGGAGCCCCCTTAAATACGGGGGCCCCCAGATCCCGGCCCCCCACCCTATGTGTATGAGGATAGGCTCACCGCAACCATGCTTTGCAATGGGTCCTGATTTCCTTACCACATGTGATGTTATTTATTTTTTGTAAGCTTATGGAGATGTATGGCTTGACGTTACCCCAATGTTATCCTATAATGTTATTTATAACTTTCTCTTGTAAAAAAACTTTTCAATAAAAATGATTGAAAATCAAAATCTGGGATAGTCACAGATTGAAATGGAAGAATAATTTTAATAATTAGTATTTGGACTAAAGTTCAGAAAAGTTTTTTGGCAGTTTTTTTTAGGGTACTTGAACATTACTGCTTATACAGAAGCAGATTGAGCGACTATGTAAGAACTTATCCACTGCGTTACATGAGATATGTTCAGATTTTGCTCATTGCTATGCAAGGTCTGTATGGATTTATCTACAGTTGTCTACTGAATGCTCACATAGAAACAGCATACCGGGTCTCTATAGACCCCTGAGGCAACAAG
Source organism: Lithobates sylvaticus (assembly GCA_028564925.1). Taxonomy (NCBI): domain Eukaryota; kingdom Metazoa; phylum Chordata; class Amphibia; order Anura; family Ranidae; genus Lithobates; species Lithobates sylvaticus. The sequence goes on along the minus strand of CM053032.1, from coordinate 40,159,679 downwards.
CAAAATGTAAATGTTTCCCATTGGGATGAGTGAATATATGACAGTTTGTTTTGTGATAAAAAAAAATAAAGTAAGATAAGTAGAAAATGCTGTTCATAAAATAGATTTTTCTATTGTCTTTGTTTACAGTATCAAGTTTATCAAAAAGGTGGACTTGTTCTTTTATTCTGTCTTTGGTGACTTGCTTCTTTCGTTGGTGAAAGGCAAATCTGGATATACCCTATTACTTGCAGAATTGCCAGGTGCTAATGTTGGGGCCCCCTGACCTTATCATTTCGAGGACATTCAGTCTATTGTCGCGTACACACGATCGGACTTTCCGGCGGGATTGTCCGACTGTGTGTGGGGCTCAGGCGGACTTTTTCTTCCCAAAAGTCCTGCGGACTTAGTAAGAAGTTTTGACTTGGCTCGTCAGTCCGGCAGACAATCTGGCCGTCTGTGTGCTAGACTGCGGGACTTTTGAAATGAACGGACTTGCCGACACACGTCGTAAAGTCCGTGGCTGATTTTTTATTATTATTATTCAGGATTTATATAGCGCCAATATGAGGGCAGACAGTACAGTTACAATACAATTCAATACAGGAGGAATCAGAGGGCCCTGCTCGTTAGAGCTTACAATCTAAAAGGGAGAGTCAAATGATACAAAAGACAATAGCTGTGGGATGAGCTGATGAAGATAGTGGAAAAACAGTTGTTAGGTGGTTGCTGGATAGGATTCTCTGAAGAGCCTAATGCCGCGTACACACGAGCGGACTTTTCGACGGACTAGGTCCGACGGTCTTTCCGACGGACTTTCGTCGGAGTTCCGACAAACTTTTCGAATGAACGGACTTGGCCACACAAAATCACACTAAACTCTGACGGATTCTAACGTGATGACGTACGACCGGACTAGAATAAGGAAGTTCGTAGCCAATAGCTGCCCTAGCGTTGTTGTTTGTCCGTCGGACTAGCACACAGACGAGCGGATTTTTCGATAGGAACTGGGTCCAGCGGAGTTCCGGCAGGAAAATTTAAAACATGTTCTATTTCGGATTTTTTGACAGCAAAAGTCCGATGGAGCCCACACACGATCGAATTGTCCGACGGATTCGGTCCGTCGGGCCTTTGCTGTCAAAGTCCTCTCGTGTGTATGTGGCAGTAGAGTCCACAGAGTAGGAGATAACCGGACAGATTGGGGTAGGGATTTCCATAGGATGGAAGAGGCTCTCAGAAAGTCCTGAAAGCGAGCATGGGAGGAGGTGACAAGGGAGCTAGAGAGCAGCAGGTCATGGGAGGAATGAAGAGAACGATTTGGTTGATATTTTGAGACCAGGTTAATGATGTAGCTGGGGGCTGAGTTGTGGGTGGCTCTGTAAGTTATTGTTAGTATTTTGAATTTGAATGGTAGTACCTGAGTACCTGTTAGTTACTAGTAGACCATCTACAATGTGGGGATGGGGGAATCTTACCCAACAGCACCCTGTACTGTCATCACTAAATAAAAGGAGGTAATCCATTGGACCCCGCTCTTTTTCTCACTGGAAAGTTAGTTTGTTGATACTTAGCAAGTGTGGGCATAAAACCTGATCTCCAGAATAGAGTGCACACTCCCTGAGTTATCAGATACGGTACAAAGGAGAGATTGGGGTGATGCTAGAGCCAATTAGGTAAAGCAGGGAGTGATTATAGGTGTGAGCGGAGGGATGAGCGCCTCAATCTACTGCTGCTATTTAATGGTCCAATCACAGGCTGGGAGCAGGGAGGTGACCAAGCTGCATTGCTAAGCAGTAGTAGAAAAAGTCAGGCCATTAATTAGGCTGTGCCATCTGTCATGGCTGCGAAAATTCCAGGACCGGATGGACAGGAATCCAATATGTCCATGCAGAAATTGAAATGCTTGGCAATGGAAACTGCTGTTAGCAGTTCAGCTTTATGCCAGTAAAAACATTATCTTGGGTATATCAGAGGGTATACCCATATCAGATATCAGAGGGTATATCAGAGCCCTGCTGGGAGGCTTGGAGAATCTTTCCTTCAACAATAAAGAACCAGAGAACATTGAACCCTGCCATACTGCACTTAATGTCAGTTAGAAACCTCCACCCCATATTTCCGAGATACCGTAAATCATGACTTAGCATGCTAGGATTATTTTTCCAATTTCGGCTTAAAAGCATGTTGAAGGTGTCTTCATTAGGCCTTATTTTATTGTATTTTCTCAGAAACCTGAGTAAAGCAGCAAATGTCTCTGTCATGGCATTAATAAAAGATATCAAGCCCCTGTCCTGCTAAATTATAGATAAAGACACAGGAGAAAAAATATTTCTTCTATGCCTTATTTAGTTCATTGTTCCCATTCTGCCTATGAAGAAGCAGTGGACAGAACCGCCAACTCAGCGCTTGGTGTCTTAATAAAGCAACCTGACCTTAATCTGTTAAAATAACTTTTTTTTAATTTACTTTTCCTTATGCAAATACAGAAATAGTTTGAGAACACCTTAGCTTGGAGATAAGTTGGTCTTTCGATAGATATGGGATTCATATGCATATTATATATTTCCAGGGATCAGAATATGGGCTAAATCCTTATGAAAGTACCTTGCATACATTGACTGTAATTCTTCAGAAATAGCTGGTTGTGTGACAAGGACAAATGTAGATGTGCTAAAATATAGTAATTTTCTGTGTTTTTTTGCTGTGGTTAGGATTTTTCTTATTTATATTTTTAGTCAAGTGAGTTTACACTATTACATATGAATATTTCATATTTAGCATTACCAGCTAGCATATAGAACAGTAGGTCCCATTTTACTTGGGTTAGTAGCTTCACTTTAACTACTTTGTTGATGATAAAGCCTCATCCCCCCTGTCCTTCTTTGATCTGTTCATACGCGGCCATATTGAGATTCAATTAAAGAGAGAGTGTCACGTAGGGTTTAATTTACTAAAGGCAAATAGACTGCAAGTGTAATTGCTCAACAGCTTAGTAAATGAAGTAAAACTTCACTTTGCAAAGAATACCCAATCACATGCAAGGAAAATAAAAACAAAATGTTTGCTTGCACATGATTGGATGGTAGAAGTCATCAGAGCTTTTACTCTTTTACTAAGCTCTGGAGAAGCTGACCTGCAAAGTGCACAGTCTATTTGCCTTTAGTAACTCAAATCCATAGTGACTACTACTGCTAGTCTCTCTCTTTAAAAAAAAAACTAAAATTCTTCCTAAAAGTAGTGCAACTTAAAAAATTAAAAAAATTATCTTCTGGGGCCTTTGGTGTAGTTACTAGGTCTGTACACCTGTCTCAGCCAATGAAAGGGTGCCCACTGTGCCTGCTGCGTTGTATGATATTTATTGAATAACTAGAAAGAAACAGCTCAAAGGTGGGCAGAGACACCCAAAACTACTAGGAGGGTAGCAAGGGGGATAGCGACTGTGGCACTCCGTGATGTAGTCCCCAGACAATTGAAAGGGTAGTGGTTATTTCAAAAGAAAAAATTAACCCAAATTGACCACGCTCCCTCTCTGTCCCCTTGTACTTACCTTAGGTCAGCAGGTAGCCTAATCCAGGAGCCGTGATGAACAGCAACCTGTTCTTATCTGGAAGGGCCACGTACCATGGAAATGGACCAATTGTCTTGCTGTAGGTCTGTTGTAACACTAGACATGTGCATTAGTTTTCGTCCAAATGCATTTTCGTCCGAATTTCAGGTATTTTCGTTATCGTTTTAACAAACGATAACGAACGCGCAGAATCCGAAAACCATCATTGTTGCAACAGTTCGATATAGATAGGAGATTCAACATGACGCTGATAATAGCAATCTGTGCCCATCGAACCTGTGGTCGAATTATGCCTAACCTTAGCTCTATTAGTTTAAGATTATTCTACATAGAGAGAAAAGATTCGACATAGAGAGAAAAGATTCGACATAGAGAGAAAAGATTCAGCATAGAGAGAAAAGATTCGGCATTAAAGAGACAATAGCAAAAAAGGTCAAACTTGCCTAACCTAACTCTATTAGTCCAAGATTATTCGACATAGAGAGAAAAGATTTGATGAAGCAGTCGCCGCGAGTGGACATTTATGGTCAAATGCTCTGCTCATAGGCTATAGAAGAATTCTAATGTTGGTTGACTAGTAATAATATTTAATAAATATAATTATTACTAGTGTCATACAACATTAGAATTCTACTATAGCTTGTAGGCGGAACATTCGACTGAAAATGTACGATTGCGGCGTCGTACAGTTTATCTGCTCTGTCGAATCTTCTTAGAACTTTCGACAGACACCATAAGCCTTCAATGACAGATTCAACCTTAATTATTTCGGATTTTCAGACAAATGCATTTTTTAACGAAACAAAGTAAATAAAAACGAATTTTGGGAGTAACTAAATAAATGTATTTTTTGGATGAAAACAAAATTCCAAAAAGGAAATATTTCAGTGTGTACATGTTTATGTAGCGCTACCCCCAGTTAAGAGAGCCGCTGGTTTGTTTTGGGTCCCTGAGTACAGCTCCACCAACCCCCGGCAATTTGGCTCTACCCGCTCTGGCACAGTTAGTAAAGGGGTACGTCCCTATGCACATAAAACTTAGCTTATACTCTAAGTGTAATTGGTATGAACTCACAAGCAGACTGCTGAGATAAGAATAACTGGCTTTACTTTGGCAGTAAGGAAAAAGAATAGCAACATGCATTTGAACATATATCTCACAATACTTTAGCAGGTCCCTGCAATATGCACTTTAAACATGTACACAGGTATATGAATCTAACAATGGGGAAACGGAGCGCCAAGCGTGGCGACCGTCTGCTATGCACCCCTGAGGTGCAATAAATCTATCTGCGCCTACCTAATGGACCAGGCCTGATCCCTAGCAATAGAGCTCAGTCCTTGTACTAGTACAGTGTTCTTCACCGGCAATAAATCTGTAGAGGTGGTGCACATGTAGCTTAAATGGTGTCATTTGTAATCCACAAAAGTAACATTGCTGCTCTGAGGTAAATTGCGCCTAGGCAGTTCAATAGGCATAAAACGTGTGTGTCAATGCAGGATTGAGCCTTCAGGCTCTCTCACCAATCCTTGGGGTACCGTCCTCCGATCCGGTCCCTCTAATGGCGGCTCTGGTCTCTTCAATGGCGGCGTCCGGTCTCCTCAGTCACAGCCCTGCACTCCGGTCATCAGCTCCGTCCGACCGTCTGTAGGGGGAAGTCTCCGCTCCGCTGCTGTGGAAAGTGAGGGGTGAGAGTCTCACTCCATCGGCTGCAAGGCCCAGGCTTCAGGCCTTCAGCTCCGGTCCGCACAGGTGTCTCTGCTGGCTGCAGTCTCCGCGTCACACGCTCTGTCAGCAGAGGCAGGCCAGTCCTGTCAGGCCTCAGAAGAGGAAGTGTCCCAAGAGGAAGAGGCGGTCTCCGCTCTTCCCTTTTATAATCTCCCCCAGCAGCCTCCCGGGCGGAAGTCAGCAGCCCGGGGGCCTGGGGAATCATGGGAGATGTAGTCTCTACCAGAAAAAGGGGTAGAACCCCGCTACACACTCCCCCCACTTTAAATCTTTGGTCCCCAAAGATAGTGTTCAAACTACAAACTTTTTCGGGAACAACATTTTCACATAATTTGGACAGAGGAGCTTCCCACCAATTGGCATGAGATGGGGAGCTGTCCTGTCGACAGGTCACTTCAGTGTGTGCGACCTGCTTAACTGTGCCAGAGAGCGAGCTGGGGTTGCCCTCCACTAAATGAACAGCGGAAGGGTCAGGGCTTTCAGCACTTCTCCTTGCTGTGGTAACAGAGTCCTCTGAACTTTCTCCCATCTTGGGGTAAGTTAGCTTCTTGGGAGGCTTCACACTCCTGCGAGCTCTCTGTTCTCTTGGAACTTCTTCAGGAACACATTCTGGCAACATCTCTGGTTCTGGAACATCATCTTCTTGTTCTGGGTAGAGACCAGGGATGTCTTCCCAGCACTCAGGCACATCACTGAATGGCACAAACTCTGTGGCTTCTGGGTTCAATGTGTTATCTTCCACATCTTCAGTAGGTGGAAGATCTATGGCAGAATTTCCTGGAGTTGAGGAAGGCCATAACCATTCAAGTTCTCCTCTTTCTTCCTCAGGTTGGGGGTCCTCACCACCCCTAACTTGGGAGGTCTGAGACCTAGTATTAGGCCTGGGGGTATCCAGAATGGAAACAGATTCAGGTACATCTCTTACTGGAGGCATTCTGACTGCTTCAGTGAGTGGGAGCAAATGATTCCTATGCCAGGTCTTCAAAGGCCCCAATCTTCCTTCTGGCTTCAACTTGTAGACAGGCAATCCTGGAAGTTTTCTACAGATGATATATGGCTCTGATCTCCATCTATCAGCTATCTTGTGTTTCCCCGGGATCCCTAGGTTGCGTAACAGTACACGGTCCCCAGGCTGTAGGTCCTGTACTCTAACTTTCAAATCAAAGTTTCTCTTGTTTCGGGCCCCTCTCTGGTCAGAGGCCGCTTGAGCTTTTTCATAAGCTATCTTCAGACTGCGCCTCAGTCTGTCCACATATCCTTTGTGGGAGGCTTCAGAGGCATGGTCCAAAGAAATGCCGAATGCCAAGTCCACTGGCAATCTTGCTTCTCTCCCAAACATAAGTCGGTAAGGGGAAAAACCTGTCACATCACTTGTGGTGCAGTTGTAGGCATGCACCAGAGCTGATATGTGTTGACTCCAATGTTGCTTCTTCTCTGTTTCCAAAGTTCCTAACATGTTCAATAGTGTCCTGTTGAACCTTTCAGGCTGGGCATCACCTTGAGGGTGATACGGTGTGGTCCTAGTCTTCTCTACTCCCAGAGAATCTAGTAGCTTCCTGATCAGGCGACTCTCAAAGTCTCTTCCTTGGTCTGAATGGATTCTCTGTGGCAGTCCATAGTGAACAAAGTACTTCTCCAGAAGTACCTTGGCTACTGTAGAGGCCTTCTGGTCCTTGGTTGGGAAAGCCTGAGCATAACGAGTGAAATGGTCGGTTACCACCAGAACATTTCCCAATCCGCTCAAATCGGGTTCAAGGCAGAGAAAATCAATGCATACCAGATCCATTGGGCCTTCACTCTGTAGGTGGCCCATTGGGGCAGCTTGATGGGGTAAAGTCTTCCTCTGAATGCATCTTGCACAGGAATGGCAATACTCCTCCACTTCGGCCCTCATGCAGGGCCAGTAAAACCGGTCTCTGACAAGTTGGAAGGTTCTCTCTGCTCCCAAGTGACCATGCTGGTCATGTAAGGCAATCAGCACAGTCTCTCGATGCTTTTCCGGGAGAAACAACTGCCACTTGTCTTCTGGTCCATCAGAGGGGCCCCTTCGGTAGACTACCCCCTGATGCACCTGTAGCTTGTCCAATTCTTTCCTCAATAAGCGAGCTTCTTTGGAAGGGTGAAGGCGAAGTCCCTCCGGACTCTGGTCTTCCAGGGCTTCCAGGACCAATTTCCCCATGGGATCTTCCAATTGGTCACACCTTAACTCCTTCTTGGACAGCTTCGGCAGACACTCTTCTGCCAGTTGAGTTACCCCACAGTAACACTTTGGGACTCCCACTGTGGTAACTCCTATCTCTTCAGCTCTGGATCCTCCTCTGGCTTGGAGTTCAGCCCCCTGACAAAGGGCTCGCACTCCATCTGGTGCCACTTGGGTCCAGTCTTCCCAGTCATCGACCATGACATGGGATCTTCGGGACAGGGCATCTGCATCCCTATTTCCAGCCCCTGGTCTGTACTTGAGACTGAAATTGAATCCAGACAACGCCGCCAACCATCTGTGTCCAGTTGCATCCAGCTTGCCGGTGGTGAATAGATAGGTCAAGGGGTTGTTATCTGTCTTTACAGTAAACTCGGCCCCATACAGGTAGTCTCTCAACTTGTCAACAACTGCCCACTTGAGGGCTAAGAACTCCAACTTGTGGGTGGGATAGTTCTTCTCGGAGGGGGTCAGGCTCCGGCTCACATAAGCCACTGGTCGTAGCTGGTCTTCATACTCCTGGTAGAGTACTCCACCTAGGCCCTCATGGCTGGCATCAACGTGTAGCTCATATGGTCTAGTGGGATCAGCGTAGGCCAAAACTGGGGCTGTGGTGAGACTTCTCTTCAAGGTCCTGAAAGCCTCTTCACACCTTGAGTTCCACTGGTCTTGGACCGACTCACTGGACCTCCTAGGCCCCATTCCATCCTCCTCTCCTTCTGTCTTCAGCAGCTCGTTGAGGGGTTTGGCAATGCGGGCAAATCCATCCACAAACCTGCGGTAGTAGGAGCAGAACCCCAAGAAAGACCGAAGTTCTGTAACTGTTGTGGGCCTTGGCCACGAAGTAACTGCCTCCAACTTCTCAGGGTCTGTAGACACTCCTTTTTCAGACACTATGTGTCCCAGATAGTTCACAGAAGACTGATAGAACCGACACTTCTCTGGAGAAAGTTTAAGTCCCTCTTCACTGAGCCTCTTCAGTACTTTCTCCAATCTGGCTTCATGTTCTTCTAAAGTCTTTCCAAAGACAATGACATCGTCCAGATACACAAGGACTTCTATGAGGTTCATGTCTCCAACAGTCCTTTCCATTAGGCGTTGAAACGTAGCAGGAGCTCCAGATAGGCCCTGGGGCATCCTGTTGAACTCAAAGAATCCCACTGGGGTTATGAAGGCAGTCTTCTCTCTATCTTCTGGATGCATGGGGATCTGGTAATACCCACTCTTGAGGTCCATCACACTGAACCACTTAGCTCCAGATAAACTCTGCAAGGCATCTTCTATCCTTGGCGTGGTGTACTGGTCAGGAATGGTCCTCCTGTTGAGAGTTCTGTAGTCAATGCACAGTCTCAATGACCCATTCTTCTTTCTGACTACCACAATTGGGGAGGCGTAGGGGCTTCTGGACTCCCTAATCACTCCCGTCTTCTTCAATTCCGCAAGCTGCTCCCTCAGATCCTCCAGATCTGCTAGCGGGACTCGCCTCACTCTCTCTCTGAATGGCTTGTCCTCTTGCATGCGGATTCGATGGGTGGCACTCTTCGCACACCCCACATCAAACTCATCTTTAGAGAAAATCTTCTCCCATCTGGTCAGCTGGGCCTTGGCTCTCTCTTTCCAAGCTCCAGGTAGGTTTGGGTTTTCCATGGAGAGTTTCTTCCAAACATCTTCTCCTTCACCCGTCCCCTTTACTTCTGACCAGCCAACTGGGACAGCAGGACTCACCTGTCCCAGAAGCATCCTGGCAGGGATCTCCACGGGCTGCTCCGTGGGGTTCCTCACACTGACAGGGACTCTTCCTCTTGCCTTCTTCAGGTCCTTCAATGAGATTACTTCTGGTATCACTTCCAGACCTGAGTGACCCTCCATTGGGTCAGGTTCCAACATCACAAAGGGGCCAGGCTGCTCCCAAGTAAGTTTCACCGTGGCTCTCATGCAGGTCACCTCTCCAGGCTGTAACACTGCTCCTTCTTTTCCAAGCCTCCATACCCTTCCTATCCCCTCACTTGGGGTCTTCTGCTCTAGGACCAACCGCTGATAGGCTGCCTTCAGCATGGGATGGATCTTGGGAGGTGAAAGATTCTCTTTCTTCACCAGGGGGGTCAGAAGCCTTCTGACTAGGTCCGTGTTCGTCCCTATGATCAGGGACGTCTTGCTGGTTCCTGGTGGGCGGGGACACACCACTGCTAAGGTGTCGAACACTTCAGACTTCCCAGCTACAGATGGGTCAAACGTCAATCTTATGGGTAAGTATCCATCATAGGGGAAACTCTGAGTTCCCAATCCCCTTATCTCCAACTCTTCTATCTTCTGTATTGGCAGATGACTCAGGTATCTGTCATAGAAGTCCCTGTACAACAGGGTCACTTGTGCTCCAGTGTCTAGAAGAGCCTTCGTGTACACTCCTTCCACTTGGATGGGTACAGTAGGGGATGGACCAACTAGCTCTTCTGGGTAGGGCCTAGTTGATGCTGTCCTCTTCTTTGGACTCTTTGCTTTGCCAGCACTTGATTTGCACTTGCTCCTTTCTTGAGCCTGATATGCATTGATTTTCTCCCTCTTCGTGGGAGTGTGAACCCGTTGAGGGATATTGTTATCTCTCACTTTGAAGAGTTCACGCTTGGGGGTGCTGTGTCTCTCCGGAGGGGTCTTGCCCCCTTTCTCTGGAGTGCACCTTGGTTGAGGATCCCTGGGCCCCTTCTGAGGGGTTTGGTCTCCTCGCTTTCTCTTCTTGTTGTGCTTCTTGGAGCTCACTGAAGGTGATGGGCACCCGGTTGACTCCTTCACCGGGGCCCTTTGGCGTTTCCCGCCGGCTGGCGGCTTTCTGCCTTCTTCTTCTTGGGACTGGAACATATAGCTGCAATATGACCAATTCCTCCACAATTAAAGCAAATCATCTCACTGTGGTCAAGAGGGGATGCTGGTGCTGGAACAGCTGGAAACAATTCCCTCCTGCTTGTTTCCTTCTTGGGACTGGGCGTCTCTTTCGCCACTAGAGACGTCAGTATCTCCATCATCTGGGACATCTGCAACTTCAGGGCATCTACCTCTGTGTCTCTTTCAGGGGTTAAGGCCGACCTGACCGTGGCCACTGTAGACTTTGTAGACCCCATCACCTGCTTCTCCCTTTTCTCTTCCAACATGGCCTCTTCTTCTCTGACCATTCGGATGAGGTCAGGGTAGTCCAGGCTCTTCCCATCCTGCCGGGTGCGTAGAATTAGTGCGACAGGGTCCAGGGGTTGGGCTCCCCTCATCACCTGCTGGGCACGGGCTTCATCTACCTTCCCTGGATCTATCCCCTTCTTCAGGATAATCCTATGCAGGATCTTGTCTATGCGTCCCATGTACTCTGACAGCTTCTCCCCTGTCTTCTGGTAACAGTGTTCCAGTTGATAGGTAAGTTCTGTGACTTTTTCTGTCCCACCAAACACACCTTCCAGGATGTCTATGTAGTCCTGGGCAGTGCAATCCTTTTTACTGGTCTTCAGATTGCGTATGGCCTCTAAGGCAGGTCCTTTTAGGCTTTCCACAATCCTTTGCTTCTTTCTGCCTTCTGAGACCTCCCATTCTTCTAGGGCCTGCGTGGCACCATCTAACCACTCTTCAAATCCCTCTTCTCCCGAGGGTACAGGTGTCCTCCCTGAAAACATCCGGAGTTTCCTGTATCCCGACATTGGGTAATCCCCGGGGTCTCTTCTGCACTGGGTTACAATTTCCCCTAGAACAGCACACAGTTCTGCACTAAGAGTAGTGTGTGTGGGTGCGGGACTTTCCGCGCCCTTCTGCTCCTCCTTCTTTGGAGATAGAATGGCTTTCATAGGAGAGTAGTCTCCCTTCCGCGGCAGCGCATGCAGCAATTGGTAGCGCTGGCCATTCGGTGCCTGTATGCTCTGGCTCCTGAACTGCTCTGGAGTCTCTTCCTTCCACTCTATTAAGGCGTATGTGTACCCAGCATCATTTCTCATGTCCATTATCCATGACTTCTGGCATGGGGATAATGACATTATGAGCTGCTTGACTGCCTCTCTCTGCCATATCCCTGGCAGTTCAATAACTGCTGCTGCGGCTGGGTCAGCGGCCCATGTTGCGGACCACCGTCCCACTTCTATTGGGTCCATGCCGGTACCTTCTGGCGGCTTTTCCCGCTGACTCAGGATCCCGGAATACGAGCCCCCACGTGTAGCGCTACCCCCAGTTAAGAGAGCCGCTGGTTTGTTTTGGGTCCCTGAGTACAGCTCCACCAACCCCCGGCAATTTGGCTCTACCCGCTCTGGCACAGTTAGTAAAGGGGTACGTCCCTATGCACATAAAACTTAGCTTATACTCTAAGTGTAATTGGTATGAACTCACAAGCAGACTGCTGAGATAAGAATAACTGGCTTTACTTTGGCAGTAAGGAAAAAGAATAGCAACATGCATTTGAACATATATCTCACAATACTTTAGCAGGTCCCTGCAATATGCACTTTAAACATGTACACAGGTATATGAATCTAACAATGGGGAAACGGAGCGCCAAGCGTGGCGACCGTCTGCTATGCACCCCTGAGGTGCAATAAATCTATCTGCGCCTACCTAATGGACCAGGCCTGATCCCTAGCAATAGAGCTCAGTCCTTGTACTAGTACAGTGTTCTTCACCGGCAATAAATCTGTAGAGGTGGTGCACATGTAGCTTAAATGGTGTCATTTGTAATCCACAAAAGTAACATTGCTGCTCTGAGGTAAATTGCGCCTAGGCAGTTCAATAGGCATAAAACGTGTGTGTCAATGCAGGATTGAGCCTTCAGGCTCTCTCACCAATCCTTGGGGTACCGTCCTCCGATCCGGTCCCTCTAATGGCGGCTCTGGTTTCTTCAATGGCGGCGTCCGGTCTCCTCAGTCACAGCCCTGCACTCCGGTCATCAGCTCCGTCCGACCGTCTGTAGGGGGAAGTCTCCGCTCCGCTGCTGTGGAAAGTGAGGGGTGAGAGTCTCACTCCATCGGCTGCAAGGCCCAGGCTTCAGGCCTTCAGCTCCGGTCCGCACAGGTGTCTCTGCTGGCTGCAGTCTCCGCGTCACACGCTCTGTCAGCAGAGGCAGGCCAGTCCTGTCAGGCCTCAGAAGAGGAAGTGTCCCAAGAGGAAGAGGCGGTCTCCGCTCTTCCCTTTTATAGCCTCCCCCAGCAGCCTCCCGGGCGGAAGTCAGCAGCCCGGGGGCCTGGGGAATCATGGGAGATGTAGTCTCTACCAGAAAAAGGGGTAGAACCCCGCTACATTTATGTGACACATGACCAATTTCAGAGGGTACATGGAAAGCATCACTGCTCTGTGCACAATCTAATTATTTCAGCAACTTTTCACTTGTGTACTCTGCATATTAAGGATTTATAAACTGCGGTTTAGTAAAGTGGAAGCCTAAAATGAGGGTTTTGGCAGTCTGTGGAGCCCTTGTCCAAAGCTTGCACAGCGACGTATGTAGCTACACCACTGCATTAGTATGAATCAAATATACATAAAATACGCTTTTATAGAAAGGCTTATGTATGCTAAGCCCACAGATTTTGAAGTTATTTTTGTCCTTATAAAATCTCCAGCTTGTCACATTCTCTGTACTATTATAAGCAACATTAATATGGTTCACAAACATGGCAGCAAATCAAGCATATCACACATCGAACCGTTTCACCTGATGAGCCCAATTACAGGTCCCATGCTTTCCACAGGTTCTACAAATGAAGACTGTGGAGACTTCTTGGCACTTCAAAGGTGTTTACTATTAAAATTTATTAACAGACGTGTACCCTTGACACAACCTCCAGAAGGTCATTGATGCAGTAGGCAATATGACTAAACGCTCAGTACGGCAGCTGTCCCAGATGAGTGAATCAGATCCACAGGAACTAAACAATTATTAAAACACTTTGACATGGTCGTATCCTGCTGTCATTGTTTGTCTATCTGTGCCAAGGCTGATGGAAATGTATTTCCTTACAGAATTTAACTCAACTGGATAAGCTGTGCTACTGTTTTCATTCCATTTTCCTGATTAACGTACTACACCATAGTTTCCTAGAATACGTTTTCTTGCTTTATTTCCATTGAAGCATAGCAGTTTAAGTGAAGCTGCAGATATATTCCCCCCCAATGCAATGATAGACCTCAGATGCATGTAGCGTGGCCTTCGTATGAACCAACTTCTGCAGAGCAGATATTACATGGTGCACCTGAATACATAAGCTCAGAGCTATCCGAAATGATTTCCCTGAAATCAGGGGGTCTAACCATGCTTCTGCTCCTGGGGGTGAGCTCAAACTCCAGGACACAAAAATTCATCTTAAGATAAATATCAAATGTGGAATTGTAGGGAACATAAAATTGGAAACATTGTAAAGAGATTGTAATAGCAGAGATCTCTTGCAGTCTCGTGTAATATGTCTCCAGATACATTGTTTGCCCATCCTACCCTCATTATGCGTCCTGGTGGTTACTGTCATTAGAAGAGATGGTAAGAGGGAAGAAAAAACGAACAAGGTTCACTTAAATACCCAATAGCACACGCGCTCCTTTCCTTCATTCTAGAAGCACTAAACATAGGTTTGGTTTAAATCGACCCTGTTAGGATAAAAGGCTATCCTAAAGAATAAAGCCTAGCATCATACGAGGCAGAAGGCCCCTTTCACACTTGTGCGACTTCAAATTCACGCGATTTTGCCACGATTTCAAGGAATGTCTGTGTAAGTGGCATCAAAATCGGACCAAAGTAGTGCAGGGACTACTTTGAAGTCGGAACGACTTGAAATGGTACTAATATGAATGTCTGTCTTTGGAAGTCATGGGGAACGACTTGTCATTCTACTTTGCAGTCCCAAATCGTGGGACAAATCGCATAAGTGTGAACAGGGCCTTATACTTACCGCTCTGGTGGCCCCTATCTCCTATCTTCCCTCTCATCCAATGCTTGTGCTTCCATCAGTCTTTTCAGCATTTGACACTTCCAGGAGCCCACCTTAAAAACCTTAAAAAAAAAAAAGGTAATTACCGTATTTATCGGCGTATAACACGCACCCCAAGTTTAGGAGGGCATTTTAAGGAAAAAAAGTTTTAGGAGGGAGGTTTAGGGAAAAAAAACACTTACATTTAAGCGTCATTTGCAGCTTGCCCAGCGTCATTTGCAGCTTGCCCAGTGTCATTTGCAGCTTTGCCCAGTGTGATTTGCAGCTTGCCCAGTGTGATTTGCAGCTTGTCCAGTGTCATTTGCAGCTTGCCAGCGTCATTTGCAGCTTTCCCACATTTAAAATTGCTGCCTAGAAAGACCGCGCGGCCGGAAAAGACCGAGCGCCGGCGGAAAAGCCTGAGCCGTCTGTTCAGCTCCGCTCGCAGTCCCGCCTCCCTGCTGTTTCGGAAGCGAGCGCAGGGAGGCGGGACTGCGAGCGGAGCCGAACAGACAGATCGGTCTTTTTCGGCGGCGCTCGTTTTTTTTTCGGTGGCTCTCGTTTTTTTTCGGCGGCGGTCGCTGTTTTTCTGCGCCGTTTGATTTTTTTTGGGCACTTTTTTTGGGGGTATCGGCGTATAACACGCACCCACGACTTTCCCCCGATTTTAAGGGGGAAAAAGTGCGTGTTATACGCCAATAAATACGGTATAGTTATTTATGCATACCTTTTTTGCAAGAATCCTCTGTCCAGTCCAATAATGTCATGAGTCCCTGTTCTTCATCTCAGTGGTGGTGGGGAGAGGTCCTTACAGCTACATTAAACACCACATATGTAATGTAATATATTTGCACTGTACAGTGCACCAATAGTAATACTCTGATCCCAAGCTGCATGATAATATCACCCCAAAGGGCAGCTCTAAAACTGGGCTTAGAGCAGGATTTATGGGGTAGCCAGTGAGAGTAGAAAATGCCCTGGCATCAGTGCCCAATAATTGGTTTTAATGGGAGATTTATTACCCCATTGTTGATATCAATGAGAAGGATAGTACCCCATCGATGGTGTCAGTAGAGGGAATGATGCTACATCATTATTGTCAGTTGGTGGAATAGTGACCCACTGATGGTGTCAGTAGAGAGAATAATGCCCCATCATTGGTGTAAATTGGTGGAATAGTGCCCCAAGGGCCAGATGAAGGAAAGCAAAGGGCCTGTGCTGGCCATCACTCAACCTGGGAACATCTTGGGGCAGAAGAGAAACACTGCTGGGGACAGGTCCAGAATGGATATAAATATTGCTGCAAATTTTATTTAATATTTTATTGGGCTCTTCATTTTCTTTTTTCGTTGGCGTTCTGCTATAAAACCAAATCCTTAATGGCAGCTTCCACATGTCTGTCCTCGCTGGGTTACTGTAACGGGGAGCATTCTAGCAATGACCTTCCTGCAAGATGATAAGAGGAAGCAAGGACATAAGTCTTTCTTTTTTATTTTATTTTTTCCTGCCTTGTAACAAATGAATACACGGACCCTGCAATTTGCAAAAACAATCCAGATGTTTGTGCCAACACAGATGATGGGAGGGACTTTGTGAACACAGTGTAATGATGGCCTGATCCATGTAAATGCCGTGGAAATGTTATTAAATTAATGTAATGTGGATAATTCAGAAAATATTTAGAATGGCTTCCTATTTACATGCCATTAAAATATTTTCATCATTTAATTATGGTACATCATTACGAGGCTTTTGCAAGACTAATTCAGCATTAGAGCAAAGATATAAATAGAACAAGCCCCGGACTAGGCCCTCGTCATTAACGATTTATCCGTAGGAATTACAGGAGATATTTAACTACAGCTCATTAAGTTTTGCTGTCTGTAAAACACAGGCTTACAGAGAACTGACATGGCCCTTCTTTGTATTGTAAAACAGTGATGCACGCACTTGTATTTTCACTATATCCCTGACCTTGAGAAAGCTCCAGTCAAAACAGAAAAGGATTAGCTGGTGCTGTGAAGGTCTGACAAAGTGTGGGGGGTTATTGCGAGGAGTAGAGAGCTTATTTCTTTTTTAAATTTTTTATTTCTTCTTTTCCTGTTTCTCTTTCGATGTGGTGGGTGCATATTTTTTGTTAAACTTTTTAGGCTTTTTTTATTTCCTTTATCTTCACTTGGTGATCCGGCGAATAACACACTTCCTTTTCTAAGATGACTTACTCGCTGTACAGTTTTTATGGTGGGGTGTCCTCTGAGGAAAACAGGTGGTGCAACGCGTTAGGGCGGAGCCGGAATTATGTAGGCACTGATACAGGAAGTAAGGCAGATGGACTGATTTACTACATGCTGTATTCTTAGTTTATCTTGTAAGAGCATTATTTGAAATAAATTACTGGAATTGTTTAAATAATACACTATGGTGGTGTTTCCCTGGTTCTGAGTATTTGCGGGTACCTGCTCTGATAATACCAAAGATTTAAAGGGACAGTACAGTGTGTCAGAATAAAGGAAGCAAAAGTGGTTGGAGAGATCCCGGGCTATATATATATATATATATATATATATATATATACAGTGGTGTGAAAAAGTGTTTGCCCCCTTCCTCATTTCCTGTTCCTTTGCATGTTTGTCACACTTAAGTGTTTCGGAACATCAAACCAATTTAAACAATAGTCAAGGACAACACAAGTAAACACAAAATGCAATTTGTAAATGAAGGTGTTTATTATTAAAGGTGAAAAAAAATCCAAACCATCATGGCCCTGTGTGAAAAAGTGATTGCCCCCCTTGTTAAAACATACTATAATTGTGGTTGTCCACACCTGAGTTCAATTTCTCTAGCCACACCCAGGCCTGATTATTGCCACACCTGTTCACAATCAAGGCATCACTTAAATAGGAGCTGCTTGACACAGTAAGGTCCACCAGAAGATCCTTAAAAGCTACACATCATGCCGAGACCCAAAGAAATTCAGGAACAATTGAGAAAGAAAGTAATTGAGATCTATCAGTCTGGAAAGGGTTATAAAGCCATTTCCAAAGCTTTGGGAATCCAGCGAACCACAGTGAGAGCCATTATCCACAAATGGCGAAGACATGGAACAGTGGTGAACCTTCCCAGGAGTGGCCGGCTGCCCAAAATTACCCCAAGAGCGCAGCGACGACTCATCCAAGAGGTCACAAAAGACCCCACAACAACGTCCAAGGAACTGCAGGCCTCACTTGCCTCAGTTAAGGTCAGCGTTCATGCCTCCACCATCAGGAAAAGACTGGGCAAAAATGGCCTGCATGGCAGAGTTCCAAGGAGAAAACCACTGCTGAGCAAAAAGAACATCAAAGCTCGTCTCAATTTCTCCACAACACATCTTGATGATCCCCAAGACTTTTGGGACAACATTCTGTGGACCGATGAGACAAAAGTGGAACTCTTTGGAAGGTGTGTGTCCAAGTATATCTGGCGTAGAAGGAACACTGCATTTCAGAAAAAGAACATTATACCAACAGTAAAATATGGTGGTGGTAGTGTGATGGTCTGGGGCTGTTTTGCTGCTTCAGGACCTGGAAAACTTGCCGTGATAAAAGGAACTATGAATTCTGCTGTCTACCAAGAGATCCTGAAGGAGAATGTCCGACCATCTGTTCGTGTACTCAAGCTGAAACGAACTTGGGTTCTGCAGTAGGACAATGATCCTAAACACACCAGCAAGTCCACCACCGAATGGCTGAAGAAAAACAAAATGAAGACTTTGGAGTGGCCTAGCCAAAGTCCTGACCTGAATCCTATTGAGATGTTGTGGTATGACCTTAAAAAGGCCGTTCATGCTCGAAAACCCTCTAATGTAACTGAATTAGGACAATTCTGTAAAGATGAGTGGGCCAAAATTCCTCCAGGACGCTGTAAAAGCCTCATTGCACGTTATCGCAAAAGCTTGGTTGCAGTTGTTGCTGCTAAGGGTGGCCCAACCAGTTATTAGGTTTAGGGGGCAATCACTTTTTCACACAGGGCCATGATGGTTTGGATTTTTTTTCACCTTTAATAATAAACACCTTCATTTACAAATTGCATTTTGTGTTTACTTGTGTTGTCCTTGATTATTGTTTAAATTGGTTTGATGTTCCGAAACACTTAAGTGTGACAAACATGCAAAGGAACAGGAAATGAGGAAGGGGGCAAACACTTTTTCACACCACTGTATATATATATATATATATATATATATATATATATATATATACTCCTGAAGTTGGGGAAGGCACATATAGACCTACAGGTGCATCTCATAAAATTTGAATATCATCAAAAAGTTAATTTATTTCAGTAATTCAATTCAAAAAGTGAAACTTGTATATTTTATATAGATGCGTTACACACAGAGTGATATAGTTCAAGCATTTATTTATTTTAAAGATTATGGCCTACAGCTAGTGAAAATCCAAAATTCAGTATCTCAGAAAATTTGAATATTACATAAGACCAATAAAAAAAAAATCTATTTTAATACAGAGATGTTGGCTTACGGAAAAGTATGTCCATGTACAGTACCGTATGCACTCAATACTGTCGGGGCTCCTTTTGCATGAATTACTGCATCAATGCAGTGTGGCATGGAGGCAATCAGCCTGTGGCACTGCTGAGGTGTTATGGAAGCCCAGGTTGCTTTGATAGCGGCTTTCAGCTCATCTACATTGTTGGGTCTGGTGTCTCTCATCTTCCTCTTGACAATACCCCACAGATTATCTATGGGGTTTAGGTCAGGCAAGTTTGCTGGCCAATCAAGCACATTGATACCATGATCATTAAACCAGGTATTTTGGGCAGGTGCCAAGTCCTGCTGGAAAATGAAATCAGCACCTCCATAAAGTTGGTCAGCAGAGGGAAGCACAAAGTGCTCTAGAATTTCCTGGTAGAGGGCTGCACTGACTTTGGACTTGATAAAAAACAGTGGACCAAAACCAGCAGATGACATGGCCCCTAAAACATCACTGACTGTGGAAACTTCACACTGGACCTCATGCAACTTGGATTGTGTGCCTCTTCGCTCTTCCTCTAGACTCTGGGACCTTGATTTCCAAATGAAATGCACAATTCCCATGATATTTGATCTATTGGTCAAATACTGAAGGCGAGGGTACACTCTGTACCCTACACTCTGTACCCTACACTCTGTACCCTACACTCTGTACACTGTGGTGGATCACGAATGAATGTATTTGTGTTTGTAGCACTGGGATTTTGGTCACAATGTGTGTGAAGCGTCTTGCACCTATTTGTTCTGATGAACTTTATTGCACTATTCACTAAGAATTTTATTGAATATGTGTGGACTTTATTGAGATATTATGATTATTGATTTATATGTTTCTATTTAATGAGATGTGTTTTTTTTATGCCCATATTTGTCAGCAGCGCTTCACTGTTAATATTGTTTTTTATTTGTTATTTGGTGTGGGAATACACTTACGTGGGAGTACCAGCTGTATATTGATTCTTTCTATTTGCTATATGTTGCTTGGTAGGGGCATATTTGTATGATGGAGTATTGTTGTTATCCTAGAACAGGAAGTGTGATAGGCTCCCCCTCTTGTCATTTCCATGAATTGGGTGGCTGGTGTTCTGAAATCCAAAAAAAAAAAGAGAACTGACATGGCAGATTTCAGTTCGGTACACAAGAAAAACACTTGATTTCTGCCAGGACCAACAAGTGGTTTTCTGTACTTGCCGAAAATGTACTTAGCCTGAACAAAGAAAGCTAATGCAGGTACTACATCTAAGTATTGGTAAGCTGCAGTGTAATACATTTTTGTTCTTGTACATTATATCTAGATTAAATTAAAGCGTAACTCCACTTTTGTTGAGAAAAACACATTCCCCTCTGGGTGATCGATGTACATTGCAAAGATTATAACAACCTTTGTTGTAGATTCCTACCTTTTGTTATTCTGAAGAAATCCCTGTGTGTTTGTCCGTGTCTCTGTACTAAGTGGGTCTAAGGGGAGTGGTGTCATAATTAACTGTCAGGTGTGCAGCTGCAGGACACTAATGAGGAAATCTGCAGGGCCTGCATCCCTTTAGACGTGCTCCTATTGAAAGTATCTCTTCAAAAATTACATTTTTGTTGCAGGGGATGCCTAAAATCTGACTTGTATCTTAGGCAGACTTCTGGGGAAATTGGTGAGCCAATCACACAAGCTGGAAATTATGTTTCTGGGGAGTGGTCAGTATACATTCTGTGTACAGAACTCCTCGAGGTAGCCATGTTGCATTCTCAGAAAATTACATAGGCTGCGGATTGAAAAGGAAAGGTAATTTTTAATTACATTCAATTATAATATGATTAGTGTCGCAATTATATGTGCTATATTATTTTTTCTTAATTTCCTATTTTTTTTTTTTCCCCACAAAAGTGGTTTTACCCTTTAACCACTTAAAGAGGAGGGCCCACAAAAAAAAACAACATATACTGCAGCTGCTGACTTTTAATAATCGGACACTTACCTGTCCCAGGGTCCAGCGATACGGGGAACGAATGCCGCCGGCATTCTTAATGTGGGCACCCGGCTGTGGCTTCACAGCCGGGCACCCACTGCGCACGCGCTCGCGGCGCCGTGCACTGTGATTCGACGCTCACTCATCTGGGACACGTGACAGGTCCCAGATGACTGTGCGTCAATGCCCGGGCACTGAAGGTGGCAGACTACGAGGGACCCCCTAGCAACAGGCATTTAGTGAGTAAAAACATTATTTTTTTCCAATTATTTTTTTATGATTTTTTTATGATTTTTAAGACAAATTTTTTTTTTGGTGGCAACACCACTTTAAGGACCGCCTCCTGCACATTTATGTCGGCAGAATGGCACAGCTGGGCACAAGCACCTACAGTACGTTGCTCTTTAAGAGCCCAGCTGTGGGTCGCGCGCGCGCCGCTCGCTACCCGGTCCTGAGCTCCGTGACCGTGGCCGCGGGACCCAATCGCCGCCGGTGTCCCGTGATCAGGTCACAGAGCTGAAGAACAGGGAGAGGTAAGTGTAAACAAACCTCTCCCCGTGCTTCCTAGTTAGGCTGTCACTGATCGTCTGTTCCCTGTCATAGGGAAAGACGATCAGTGATGTCACACGCCAAGCCATGCCCCCCTACAGTTAAAAAAACACATAGGTCACACTTAACCCTTACAATGCCCCCTAGTGGTTAACCCCTTCACTGCCAGTGATATTTTTACAGTAATCAATGCATTTTTAATCGCACTGGTCGCTGTATTAATGCCAATGGTCCCAAAAATGTGTCAAAATTGTCCGACGTGTCTGCCATAATGTCGCAGTCACAATAAAAATCGCTGATTGCCACCATTACCAGTAAAAAAAAAAAAAATATTAATAAGAAAGCCATAAAACTATCCCTTATTTTGTAGACGCTATAACTTTTGCGCAAACCAATCAATAAACGGTTATTGCGATTTTTTTAACAAAAATATGTAGAAGAATACGTATCGGCCTAAACTGAGGAAAAAAAAAAATTATATATTTTTTAGGGATATTTATTATAGCAAAAAGTAAATTTTTTTCAAAATTGTCACTCTATTTTTGTTTATAGCGCAAAAAATTTAAAACCGCAGAGGTGATCAAGTACCACCAAAATAAAGCTCTATTTGTGGGAAAAAAAGGACGCCAATTTTGTTTGGGAGCCACGTCGCACGACCGCGCAATTGTCAGTTAAAGCGACGCAGTGCCGAATCGCAAAGTAGGGGCCTGGTCCTTTAGCTGCAAATTGGTCCGGGGCTTAAGTGGTTAAGCAAATCTTAAAAATAAATAAATAAATAAATCAAAAATCTTTATTTAACACCCTGGCTTATGAAAGAAATCACTGGCAAGTCAGGGCATTGGAAGTGAGTTTGCAGGGGCGGCAGGCAGGAATCTAAATGACAGTATATTTAGGCTGCCTAAGATGGAATGGTGAAGAGGATGGGGATTTTTATTTTGACAGGTTTACTTTAAATAGTCTTTTGATCGTTTTTTTGAGTGGCAGCATATAATCAAATAATAGCTTTGCATTTTATTGTATACGATTAAGACTGAAAATAGGTCTCGTAGATAGATAGATAGATAGATAGATAGATAGATAGATAGATACATAGATAGATAGATAGATAGACAGATAGATACATAGATAGATACATAGATAGATACATAGATAGATACATAGATAGATAGATACATAGATAGATAGATACATAGATAGATAGATACATAGATAGATAGATAATGTTTTAGTTCTTAATGGATAAATACTGTAAGTTATCATGCAGTGTGTCTAGAGAATAGGAAAAAAGGCAATGATGTATGACTGCTTAATGGAAAAATCAAATTGGACTTCAAATATATATTCGTCATTCCAAGCCCCGTGGGTAGGTTAGGGTGATTGAAAATAAAATGAAAAATGTATTCAGTATTTGCCAAGTTTGTACAGACCTCTGAGAAATAAAACCCATAAATTCTGTTCCCATATCTGGAAAGCCGTGATGTCATTCTCCTGAAATAATAATACTTGTAATTTGTGAACCATAATGTCATCCAGTGTACAGTAAAAGTGATGATGTCACAGGACTCATTTTCCATGTGTTCCATGACATCATCCATAACTGTCACTGAAGGTAATGAAATACGAGCACCAATCACCATCTTGGTTCTTAAAGAAGCAGTATCACTTTTTTTTTTAATGTTATTTCAGTTCCCAATGGGACAAAGTACCATATATACTGGAGTATAAGCCGAGTTTTTCAGCACATTTTTGTGTGCTGAAAGTGCCCCCCCTCGGCTTATACTCGAGTCAAGCACTTTTCTGCAGCAGAGAATGACATTTTCCGACCCGACTTTGGGGCCCTATATCTCGGGGCCACTTGGTGCTAGGAACCCCAAATTTGGTGTGCAAATGGGCACAGTGAGGCTGCAAATGGGCATTGTTGACCCTCTTTTCCACTTACAGTAGCTGCGCATTTCTCACCCTAGGCTTATACTTGAGTCAATACGTTTTCCCAGTTTTTTGTGGTAAAATTGGGTGCCTAGGCTTATATTCAGGTCAGCTTATACTCGAGTATATACAGTATGTGTAGTCCCATTTTCCTTGGTGCCCTGTAACGCTGTTCACTAAGCTATGGGGCAAATTCCTTTGCTTGTGGGGGAGCTCTCAGCTGTTATTAGGAATATACTGAACCCTTAATTTCAGGCCCATGTGTATTGGCGTTTTAAAACCTGACCTCCTGCTTCGTGTGCCTAAGGCTGGGTTCAGACTGCTGCGGTGCGTCAACGCTGCGAATCCACTGCGGGTTCCCGCACCGCATGTCTCCCGCCGGCAGTTCACACTGCCCTATGCGAGCTGCTGGGAGTGTCAATGAAATGTTAATGACACCCCCATAGCAGCTCGCATATCGCAGTGCGATCTGCAAACTCGGACAGGAATCGGATCGCATGGTGAGAACACCCATGCGATCCGATTCTGCAACGGACCGAAAAAAATGGTCCTGTGCGAGTTTGGGCCGAATGCGATGCGAATTCAGCCATACTATCTGTATGACTGAATTCGCATCGCACAGAGATCGCATATGATTTGAACTGTAGTGCGGTGCGAATCATATGCGATCTCCCGCACCGCAGCAGTCTGAACCGGGCCTTAGGTATTATAATTTTATTTTCTGATTCATTTCTTTACTTGTTTATCATTTTTGCCCAATAACGGCTCAATTCCTCCAGGCCCGTCAGGAGTTAATATTTTCCTGTCCGCCAGATTCATATATTTTTTTTTTCCAAAGTGCCGGGAAAGCTGACCAAGCTTTCTCTAACGGCGTTCCATATAAAAGAATGTTTGAAACGTCCCCTGTGGTTTGTCATACAAAGCAAGGGTGAGGATCTCCTTGAAACGAGACTTTGCACTGATGAATGAGAACACAAGCTACACACAGGCACCAAGAGGGACCCAGCGGGGTTTAAAAATACCTGATTGTGTAACAGCTGCTTGCTTTCGACTGATCTGAGCTCACGGAACGTCATGTCTTTCAGTGGCGGAAATCAAGGCTTTAATCATTTTCCAGCTCCCCTTCAATAATAACAAGATCAGCCGGACAGAAGAGAAGCCATTTCCATTCCAATATCAAAGTTGGTCGGTTTTGTTTTAGAGACATTATAATTAGGACTGAAGTTACTCCATGCCCTTAGATCTGTGCTAGCGGTCCTTCCAAGATTATCGGAATCACTTTGGGGTATGTATTTTGTAGCTCAAAAGTTTCAGAAAGGGTCTATGTTGCCAAGCAGTTGAACTACCGTATTCTTAAAGGACGACTCCAATCCAGTAGAAGAAAACATGCTTTAGTTGCTCATGCATTTCTTCAAACCCTCTGAATATTTTTATTTATCTGAATAATGTCTTCATATGCGCATCCACACACCTCATGAATTTTTCAATTAGTCTTGCAGTGGAAGCTCTCTCTTATGGAAGCTGAATAGAAAAGAGAGAGAGGTACTTGACTGGGCTTATGTCAAGAGGGGATCTCCAGGAGGGTGTCACAAGTGCCGTGGTGATCTCTAGTAGCCTTGAGAGAAGGCAAGAGGTCAGCAATTTCAATATTAGTGTTTAAACCTGGAGTTTGAGTGATGTGCAAGTTCTGCCACTCAGATGACTACCACTGAAGTCAATGATGTTTTTTAGCTTATCTGTAGCCAGCTCCAGAACATTTTACCCCCTCATGATTACCTGCCTAAATGTCATTTACCTTTTGGACTGATGACATTGATTTGGAGGTTACAGGCATGATGAAAAGAAAAAAAAATAAGCTAGGATATCGGCATCTATTTTCTCAAGGTCAGCTTGACAGGAATCAAGGTCAGCCTACTGTAAGGACTGTTTGCCAACTTGAAAACCTGACATATTTTCTGGTTTATACCGGCAAGAGATGTGCTTGACATACCTAAATAGTAATGGTTATTGTAGTTCTAATATATCTATCGTTATCAAAGCTTAAAATGACACTAAACAATATCCTTATTCTCCAAAAATAATCCATACACTTCCCCTACGTAATGATCCTGTAATCTATTTTTCATTTAATTATATTTTATAGTGTTTTTTTTTGCCTCCTTGTAATGTCCTCTGTGAGCTCCTGAACTTCTCCTGTTCCCCGTAATTTCCATTTGTTTGTAACAAGCAGTGCATGTTAGTTGCGGTGATGTGCACTGCTTTATGCACACTACAAATCCCATAGTCCCGACTCCCTAGTCCTATCTCAGGCACAAGCAAGAGAGGGTGGCTACATTCCTACATACAGTGGGACCACAGAGAATGAACGTAGCCACCCTCTAACAGGAAGTTGGATCACAGCAGCAAAAAACGGAAATTGAAGCTTTGGAGGAGTCTGAAATGAATTTTTTATACATACTCGAATAGTTTTTTAAACCATAGTTTAGTTCAGTCTTATTTTATTCAAGTTTTTGCATACAGAAATAACAAGTACAAAGTATAGAAAAATATAAAGGTATAGAATTAAATTCTTCCAACGTGTTAAAGTATACACTAAAGGTACTATATGAACACACAACTTCCTGTTGACTTATTGTACACACGGTCAGATAGTCCGATGGAAAAAGTCAGATCGGATTATGTTGTCGGAAAATCCGATTGCGCGTGGGCTCTATTGGGCCTTTTCCGTCGGGTTGGACACTACTATTCCAGATCATCCAGAGGGTAACCAATGAAGGTAATTGCTCAGCCAGGCTAGTCGGATGTTACCCCTTTAGGAGACAAAGTGATAGATGATACTGTTCAGCTGACAAGTTTGCCTGTTAGTTAGGAGGTCATAAATGAGCAAATGAGGCTGGTGTCCCAAAGTGGAAAGGAAGGTGGCAAAAAAAAGGGAGCAACTGCAAATGCATGTATTCCGGCTTTATGGGAAAGTTCCACCCCACCAACCAGATCCCATTGGCTAGCCAGGATAACTGAGATCCAGGAAATGAAGAACCTTGCAATATTGCTGAAAAAATAAAGACAAGCAATATTGGAAAATGTGGACCCCATACTTTATTTACAAAGAACAGACCCCTATAGCCTCTGAGCAGTAGCATCTCCATGATTTTGGATCTACAGAGCTTCTGTGCACCACGGGGGGGGGGGGGGGGGGGGGGGGGGTGATCGAGACCCTCCCATATTCCTCCCCAATAATCTTACCCCCCAACCCCTCCCTTTTATTTCTATTTTCTTGAGATATCTTCATTGATCCAATACATTGATCCAATTCGGAAGTGTCAACAGTCCCAGAGTGTCTCAGAGCATCTCCGAGCATCACCAGCACCCCCGCACCTCTGGCCACATACAGTACTGCATACACCAGCAGTGGTTGTGGAACGAATCATCTGAGTTTCCATTATTTCTTACGGGGAAAGTTGCTTTGATATATGAGTGCTTTGGATTACAAGCATGCGTCTGGAACGAATTATGCTCGTAATCCAAGATATTACTGTATAGTTTAGTGTCACGTTAAGAGTGATGTTAGCCTCATTGACTAGGAAATAAAAAAGTCCAGGCAAATCTGTCACCTGAGGAGTCCTTTTGAATGTCCACACACCTTTTAATCTCAGGCTTGGGGGAAGATAGGCTTTATTGTTCAAGGTCCAAAATTCTATCAAAATCACAATTTCTCTCCCTTTTTATACCATGGTCCAGAGTTTTTAAGTTTTGTATACAGTCCAGCATCTCTCTCCATGATTTCATAAAACAGAGATATAATTCAGTGACAATAAACACAGAGATCAGAAGAACACTTAACATCCATAGAACAAGTCAAAACCAGTCAAAAAAAAGTCCCACTGGTGGTCACCTGCTACCCTTGCCCTAGAAGCTCTAAGATCACGAAAGTGCTCCAGGCTCTTCTGCATAAAGATGAAAGACTTTGAGAAATATTCCTGGAACTGCCTCTGCTAGCCTATCAACAACCCCCCCCCCCCCCCCCCATCTAAAATGCTGAGAAGTTCCCTATATAACCCAATACTAAAATGGGTCATCTCCATGCATACACATACACAGAACCCACAGGATACCAGTGCTGGTATCACAGAATACAGGGTACTTTTTCTGCATATCCTCAAATGTGGTATAACTGATGTTGTGTGCAAAATGCCTTATGGAACTCAATGTTGGAGTGACGGGTCAAACCTCCCACCACAAAATGAACCTTCATAGATTCACAGTTAGCAACAGCAAAACACATATTCCTGTAGTGACCCATTTCTGCATCAGATGCCACAGCCTAAATGATCTAAAGAATATGGTACTCATGGGAGACCTTAAATCACAGAAAGAAAGGATGGAATGGGAACGTAAATGTATAATAAAATTCTAAACTTTACCTCTGACAACAAAGCCTCTCTTTTGCCAAGTCTGTGATCGAAGGGTATAGACACTCAAAAGGACAGTTCTGAGGCCCGGACTTATAGTCTAGTTAATTAGCCCAACAACACAGCTAAGATAATTATAGAAATTTTTAACAAGTTACAGTAACCATCACTATTCACATATGTAAAGAACAATAGCTGCATTTAATTAATGGTTGTATTTCCTTACTTCTCTGATGTTTGGACATTTCAAAAGGAGTGTCACTTGGGGTGCAAAGTGTGTCTGGTTTCTTAACTTTGAATCAATTACCCCAATAACACTTATAAATGGATTCCCAATTTACAGTGTATAGGCTATCCCTTTACTGCACGTGGACAGACAGGACAATAGTGTGCTTGTTGACCATGTCCTCCATGTTTTCCCATGAACTCGTTGGGCACCAAGTACTGGGTCACATGGAAGCCTACCCCGCGTAGGTTCTTTTGGGCTACGTTAGGCACTTTGTTACAGGGTCGCTTCACACACACACACACACAGGGTAACTTTACTTCTGTGCTGTTTTCACAAATGCCCTGGGAAAAGGCTCAGGCTGCTGTGGGGGAATGCTCAACCTTAAGCGGGGCCTCTACTCTTAGCCCCCGTACACATGGTCGGAAATTCAGACGGAAAATGTCCGATCGGATCATGTTGTCGGAAAATCCGCCCGTGTATGGGCTCCATCTGACTTTTTCCGTTGGAATTTGCGACGGAAAAAATTTGAGATCCTCTCAAATTTTCCGACAACAAAATCTGATCGGACTTTTTCCGATCGTGTGTAGAGAATTCCGACGGACAAAGTGTCATGCATTTTCAGATAAAATTACGAGACCAAAGCTATTGGCTACTAGCCTCTACGTAGTTCCGTCGTACGCAACGAACGTCACCACGTTCAGAATGATCAGATTTTCCGACAACTTTGTCCAACTGTGTGTATGCAACACCAGTGTCGGACAAAATACGTCGGAAAAAATCCGACGGATTTTGTGGTCGGAATTTCTGACCGTGTGTACGGGGGCTTAGAGATGAATGTACACAGCACGTTCAGCAATTCAGCATGTTTAGCTGAACGTACAGCAGACAGAAATGACACTTAGTGCTCTGGATACAAATTCACACTATAGAGGGATATGCTTTGTTCACATATCATGTCTGAGGTTTACAGCCACTTTAAATTATAAACTTTCTACAGGGTAATCAATAGCTACTGTAACACGGTACAATTCTCTACTACTACTAAAAAGAACTTGTACTAACTCTATAATAGGACATATTTAATTCTCTGTGCAATTACAGAAGGCTGGCTTATATGACATATTTCATAATTGAAGAATTGGTTATAAGTTTTTTCAGTTTTATGAATCACTAGATTATTACTTCCAGGGATCTCTTGATTCATGTATCAGGATTGTTTATAAACCATGAAATATAATCCAATTACACAGTTGATGATTCGTATCTACTGTATGCTTGTTGTGAAATCACCTCTTATGTTTCCTCATTGTAAAACCTGGGATTTAAGGGAACCATGTATTGATTTCAGCTACATAATATACAGTATAATAACACAAAGAAAAACAGATCTACAGTGCACCTGGAAAGTATTTACAGGGCTTCACTTTTTCCACATTCTGTTATGTTACAGCCTTATTCCAAAATGGATTACATTAATTATTTCCTTCAAAATTCTATAAACAATACCCCATAATGACAACATGAAAAAAGTTTGTTTGAAATCTTTGCAAATTGTACATAAGTATTCACAGCCTTTGCCACGACACTCAAAATTGAGCTCAGGTACATCCTGTTTTTACTGATCATCCTTGAGATGTTTCTACAACTTGATGAGAGTCCATATGTGGTAAATTCAGTTGATTGGACATTATTTGGAAAGGCACACACCTGTCTATATAAGGTCCCACAGTTAACAGTGCATGTCAGAGCACAAACCAAACCATGTAGACAAGGAATTGTCTGTAGACCTCCGAGACAGGATTTTATCAAGGTCTGGGAAGGTCAGATCTGGGAAGGGTACAGAAAAATGTCTGCAGCATTGAAGATCCTAATGAGCACAGTGGCCTCCATCATCTGTAAATGGAAGAAACTTGGAACCACCAGGACTCTTCCTAGAGTGGGCACCCCCCGGCCAAACTGAGCAATTGGGGGAGCTGGGCCTTAGTCAGTTAGACCAAGAACCTGATGGTCACTCTGACAGAGCTCCAGTGTTTCTCTGTGGAGAGAGGAGAACATTCCAGAAGAACAACCATCTCTTCAGCATTCGACCAATCACACCTGAATGGTAGAGTGGCCAGACGGAAGCCACTCCTTAGTAAAAGGCACATGACAAGCCATCTGAAGTTTGTCCAAAGGCACCCAAAGGACTCTAAGACCATGAGAAACAAAGTTCTCTGGTCTGATGAAACAACAATTGAACGCTTTGACCTGAATGGCAAGCCTGATGTCTGGTGGAAACCAGGCGCCGCTCTTTACCTGGCCAATACCATCCCAACAGTGAAGCAAGGTGGTGGCAGCATCATGCTGTGGGGATGTTTTTCAGCGACAGGAACTGGGAGACTAGTCAGGATCAAGGCAAACGATGATTACAGCAATGTACAGAGACATCCTTGATGAAAACCTGCTCCAGAGCGCTCTGGACCTCAGACTGGAGCAAAGGTTGATCTTCCAACAGGACAACGAACCTAAGCACACAGCCAAGATAACAAAAGAGTGGTTATGGGACAACTCTGTGAATGTTCTTGAGTGGCCCAGCCAGAGCCCAGACTTGAACCCAATTGAACATCTCAGGAGAGATCTGAAAATGGCCGTGCACCGATACTCCCCATCCAACCTGATGGAGCTTAAAAGGTCCTGCAAAGAAGAATGGGAAAAACTGCCCAAAAATAGGTGTGCCAAGCTTGTAGCATTATACTCAAAAAGACTTAAGGCTAAAGGTGCTTCAAGTATTGAGCAAAGGCTGTGAATACTTATGTACATGGGATTTTTTTCGTTTTTTATTTTTATCGCTCAGATTTCAAACTTCTTTCACATTGGCATTATGGGGTATTGTTTGTAGAATTTTGAGTAAAATAATTTAATCCACTTTGAAATAAGGCTGTAATATAACAAACTATCATAAGCATTTTTTGCAATGGCCAGAATAAATAAAAATTCTGGCCAGTGAAATAAATAAAAGCCCAAACCCAAACTCCAAACTGGTTTGAAACTGGTTTGAAAAAACGCAGCTTAGGTGAGTTTGAGTTTATAACGCTGTCAGGAGAAACAGCGTTTAAAATAAACTAGTGTGCATGAGACCTTAGATGGACTAAAGGATTTAGAGGGACATTATATTTAACTGTTAAATTAAAGCGCTATTAACCAGTTCCCACCCACGCTATAGCCGAAAGATGGCAACAGTGCGGGCTTACATTGCCGGGAGGGCATCCATGGACATCCTCCCATGATCGCGAGCGACCCTCGTTGTCCTCCTCCTCTGACGCCATCTTTCCCGGAGTGACTTCCGGGTATCGCGCGCCACTAACGGCATGATCACCATTAGCAGCGGCATGCTCAGCGCACCTGCACGCCGCTGCCTACAGCGCATGCGCTGTAGACAGCAGTGCCTGTCTTTTGGAAATATCACCTAAACCGTGTAGGTTTAGGAGATATTTCTTGCACCTACAGGTAAGCCTTAATCTAGGCTTACCTGTAGGTAAAAGTGGTCTGTAAGGGTTTACAACCACTTTAACACGTGGTCAGCGGTGTCCAATGGCAGCTGATCACAATGTAAACACAAGCCGGTTATCGGCATTCCTTCAGCGTGCCGAGAGGAGAGCAGATAGAAGGCTTGTGTGAAAGGGACATCTACACTGATAATCAGGGCACTGATTAGCAGTGTCCTGATTGTCAGTGCTGTGCAACAGTGCCCACCAGTGCTGCCAATCAGTGCCTCCTCATCAGTGTCACCCATCAGTGCCCATCAGTGCAGCCTATCAGTGCCCATCAATACAGCCTCATCAGTGAACATCAGTGAAGGAGAAAAGTTGCCTGTTTGCAAACTTTTATAATAAACTATGAAAAACGTTTTTTGTTTTATTTTTCCAAATTTTTATTTTTGTTTGTTTTGCAAAAAAAAAAAAAAAACCTAGCAGTGATTAAATACCACCAAAAGAAAGCACTAATTGTGTAAAAAAAAATGATAAAAATTTTGTTTGGGTACAGTATTGCATAACCGCGCAAATGTTATTCAAATCGTGACAGCGCTGAAAGCTGAAAATTGCCCTGGGCAGGAAGGGGGTAAAAGTGCCCTATAGGCAAGTGGTTAAACCCAAAACCAAAAATATATTATATTAATCGATTCTTTAGATCATCAAGCCCCATAACAGAAGGTCCCTACCTCTGTATGGGTATGGGGGGGGGGGGGGGGGTAACAATGTAAGAACATGTGCCCTCTACCCGTCATGCACTGATCTCAGATTGAGTGCTCTGCAGGTTTGGATACAAAAATGTAATAAATGCTTATTTTTTTATTTTCTTAATGTGGGTGCATTTATTACATTTTTCCAAAAGGTGGACTGTGATTTTAAGTCTAGTATAAAGCAGCTCATACTTAGAAGGCATGTGTGTGATTCATAAGTTCTGCTTTCTCTGTAGAGGATGCGTTTGGCTAAGGATTTGTGTTAACGTTGATATATAGGGTAATGTACCCCTTGTGTAATGTTCCAGCAATAGTCGGTGACTAGATCGGTAATTGCTGTGGTATAATACTCACTATGGGTCTAAGTTATTTATAGGAAGATGAAACAGCTTAGTAATGGGACTGATTTATGAACCTGAAGCAAAAACTGTCAAAGACGTATTTGTCAAAACCAGAGCAAAAGTGGGGACTGATGCAAACTACAGCCAATAAGGATACACATTTTATTTTCTGGGAATTTGATTGGTCACTGTGTGCAATAGGTGCAATTTTTCTCCTACTTCAATAAACTATCCTCTCTGAACCATACATTGTAGGTTATAGATACAAGGAGTGATACAGAAATGTGTAGTTATTGGTGCAAAACATTGCTGATCATCCATATGTTTAGTGTCACTGCAATGTCAGGAATTAAAAAGCTCATTTTTTTCTGGATGGTGTGGGGAAGGATAAGAACTCCTGTTTGGTTTTTATTTCTAGACCAGGAGTTTAAACACAAGTTTGTCCTTAAAGTATAACTAAAGACACTTTTATCTTCAGTTTTGGAGAGAATGGAGAGGGATTAGAACATCTGTCAGTTTTTATTGCTGTCTATGTCCCCATTAACAACTTTCAGGCCGGACCATTTTGCTGGCCAAAGACCAGAGCACTTTTTGCAATCCGGCACTGCGTCACTTTAACTGACAATTGCGCGGTCATGCGACGTGGCTCCCAAATAAATTTGACGTCCTTTTTTCTCCACAAATAGAGCTTTATTTTGGTGGTATTTGATCACCTCTGCGGTTTTCATTTTTTGCGCTATAAACAAAAAAAGAGCGACAATTGTGAAAAAAACGCAATATTTTTTACTTCTTGCTATAATAAATATCCCCCAAAAATATATAAAAAAACATTTTTTTCCCCTCAGTTTAGGCCGATATATATTCTTCTACATATTTTTGGTAAAAAAATCGCAATAAGCGTATATTGATTGGTTTGCGCAAAAGTTTTTGCGTCTACAAAATAGGGGATAGATTTATGGCATTTTTATTATTATTATTTTTTTATTAGTAATGGTGGCGATCTGCGATTTTTATCGTGACTGCA
Source organism: Lithobates sylvaticus (assembly GCA_028564925.1). Taxonomy (NCBI): domain Eukaryota; kingdom Metazoa; phylum Chordata; class Amphibia; order Anura; family Ranidae; genus Lithobates; species Lithobates sylvaticus. The sequence continues at coordinate 40,126,107 of CM053032.1, read as the reverse complement.
ACATTATGGCAGACAGATCGGACACTTTTATCGCTTTTTTGGGACCATTCACATTTATACAGTGATCAGTGCGATTAAAAATGCATTGATTACTGTGTAAATGTGACTGGCAGTGAAGGGGTTAACCAGGAGGGGCGCTGAAGGGGTTAAGTGTGTCCTAGGGATGTTTTCTAACTGTGGGGGGGAGGGGCTACATGTGTCCCGACACTGATCACCGCTCCCGATTACAGGGAGCTGTGATCGGTGTCCTGTCACTAGGAAGATTGGGGAAATGCTTGTTTACATCAGCATTTCCCCGTTGTTCCTCTCCGTGAGACGATCGCGGGCATCCCCGTGGACATAGAGTCCGCAGGACCCGCGATCACACTCACGGAGCTTGTGGCGGCGCGCATGTGCCCACAATGCCGTATCCTAAAGGGCAATGTACAGGTACGTTAAAATGCCTGTCCGTGACATTCTGCCGACGTATATCGGCGTGAGCAGGTAGGCAAATGGTTAAGGAGATTCCCCTTCTCTATTTGTCCTGTTTACCATTATCATAGAAAGTGAAAATAAAATAAAATCCCACATTTTGGGTTGTCCCCAGAAAAGTAATAGAGGGGGACTCTTCCAATAGGCACACTAGTTCTGGTGACCTGGGGGTCCCCAAGGAATTGCCTTAATTTGCAGAGATTTCCACTCACTTTCTGTTTGGCTATGGCACAGGAAGTAAAGGGAAATCTGACCAATGGGACACAGATGGCGAGAAAAAAAATCTGACAGGGGCTATAACCCTCCCTTGCTCTATCCAAAATGAAAAAAAAGTTTTGCCTATAGTACTACTTTAACATGCTTTTTACCAGTTCACTGATCTAATATTTCTGAGGGTTGATGTACAGTGCCTTGAGAAAGTATTCATACCCCTTGAAATTTTCCACATTTTGTTATGTTACAACCAAAAACATAAATCTATTTTATTGAGATTTTATGTGATAGACCAACACAGAGTGGCACATAATTGTGAAGTGGAATGAAAATGATAAATGGTTTTCTAATATTTTTAAGAAATAAATATGTGAAAAGTGTGGCATGCATTTGTATTCAGCCCCCCAATACTTTGTAGGACCACCTTTCGCTGCAATTACAGCTGCAAGTCTTTTTGGGGATGTCTCTACCAGCTTTGCACATCTAGTGAGTGACATTTTTTCCCATTGCAAAATAGCTCAAGCTCTGTCAGAATGGATGGAGAGCGTCTGTGATCAGCAACTTTCAAGTCTTGTCATTAGGTCTGGACTTTGACTGGGCCATTCTAACACATGAATATGCTTTGATCTAAACCATTCCATTGTAGCTCTGGCTGTATGTTTAGGGTCGTTGTCCTGCTGGAAGGTGAACCTCTGCCCCAGTCTCAAGTCTTTTGCAGACTCTAAGGCTACTTTCACACTGGAGCGGTGGGGGCGCTGGCGGTAAAGCGGCGCTATATTTAGCGCCGCTTTACCGGCGTTTTAGCGGCGCATTGCGGCCGCTCGCGGGGTGTTTTTACCCCCCGCGAGCGGCCGAAAAAGGGTCAATACCGCCCGCAAACCGCCGCTGCAGCGGCGTTTTGCGGGCGGGTTCGGCGCGCTCCCCCATTGTTTTCAATGGGACCGGGCGCTATAGGAGCGGTAAATATACCGCTCCTATAGCGAGCCAAAGATGCGGCTTGCAGGACATTTTTGAGCGTCCTGCAAGCGCACCGCTTCAGTGTGAAAGCCCTCGGGCTTTCACACTGAAGAAACAGCAACAGCTGTTTCGGGTCGGTTTGCAGGCGCTATTCTTAGCGCAATAACGCCTGCAAACCGCCCCAGTGTGAAAGGGGCCTTACAGGTTTTCTTCTAAGATTGCCCTTTATTTGGCTCCATCCATCTTCCCATCAACTCTGACCATCTTCCCTGTCCCTGCTGAAGAAAAGCAACCCCACAACATGAAACTGCCACCACCATGTTTCACAGTGGGGATGGTTTGTTATGGGATGATGTGCAGTGTTAGTTTTCTGACACACATAGCTTTTTTCCTTTTAGGCCAAAAAGTTAAATTTTGGTCTCATCTGACCAGAGCTCCTTCTTCCACATGTTTGCTGTGTCCCCCACATGGCTTCTCGGAAACTGCAAACAGGACTTCTTATGGTTTTCTTTCAACAATGACTTTCTTCTTGCCACTCTTCCATAAAGGCCAGATTTGTGGAGAGCACGACTAATAGTTGTCCTGTGGACAGATTCTCCCACCTGAGCTGTGGATCTCTGCAGCTCCTCCAGAGTTCCCATGGGCCTCTTGGCTGCTTCTCTGATTAATGCTCTCCTGGCCCGGCCTGTCAGTTTAGGTGGACGGCCATGTTTTGGTAGGTTTGCAGTTGTGCCATACTCTTTACATTTTCGGATGATGGATTGAACAGAGCTCTGTGGGATATTCAAAGCTTGGGATATTTTTTTTATAACCTAACCCTGCTTTAAACTTCTCCATAACTTTATCCCTGACCTGTGTGGTGTGTTCCTTGGCCTTCATCATGCTGTTTGTTTACTAAGGTTCTCTAACAAACCTCTGAGGGCTTTAAAGAACAGCTGTATTTATACTAAGATTAAATTACACACACAGTATTTACTAATTAGGTGACTTCTGAAGGCAATTGGTTCCACTAGATTTTAGTTAGGAGTATCAGAGTGAAGGGGGCTGAATACAAATGCACGCCACACTATTCAGATATTTATTTGTAAAAAAAATGGAAAATGATTTATTATTTTGCTTCCACTTCACAATTATGTGCCACTTTGTGTTGGTCTATCACATACAATCCCAATAAAATACATTTACATTTTTGGCAGTAACATGACAAAATGTGGAAGATTTAAAGGGGTATGAATACTTTTCCAAGGCACTGTAGTCTCATTTTATGTGAATTATTTATTCATTAAACCTTGATTATTATTTAAAATTTTTGATTAATATTTTTGATTAATTTTTTATTATTAGAGTAGATTCTCTCACTTGTATTTTTATTAGTGGTTATTTTTGTTGGTATCTCCTAATAGTTGCCCATACCGCTCTTTTTTTTTTTTTTCTTTTGGGTCTCAATCACAGGGGCTTGAAAAACGCTGCACGCAGAGGCTATTTTCTGCACATATTTATACAGGAGCGTGTCTATGTATGTGCCCAATCACACAGCTGAGCCAGGCAGTGTAATGTACAGCTGCAAAGCAGCTTTAAAAAATGGACAAATTTTTGGCCTATATTTAATGAAATGGTGACACTAACATTTACATTCATACCAGTGGTCATCGCTAATGCAGCCTATTGCTCACCACCAGCTGACATGTAAATATCAAGAATGTGTAGTCAGTGACGTCTGGGCCGCCTGCTTCCTAGCAACCAAGGACAATGGGTGGCAGGAACTGCCTGCATGTTAGCAACCAATAGGGCTACATGGCAGGAGCCGCCCATGTCCTAGAAAATATTATAAAATATATAGAATTATTATACTAATAATTGTGGATACGTGGAGGCAGCCATCTTGGTAAAGTCGGACTTTCCTTTATAATTCCTTTATAATTTGCAAGATTCACCTCTGCTTTCTAGGTTACTTTTTTCTTTCCATAAATAGTTGTTCTTTGTGTAGCCTCTTTGCTTTGTATCTCCATCCACACCAAGACTAACAGTAATGAAAAATGCCAAATGACAGATATGGAATGCAGGGAAAGCAATGTGAAAGCAGGTCAAAATCTACATACAGTAAAACACATATCCCCCAATTTAACCATCTGACCCCTGAAAGATTTACCCCCCTTCATGACCAGGCCATTTTTTTTGCAAAACGGCACTACTGTACGTTAATTTAAAGTGGAGGGCCACCCTAAAAAAAAAGAGCATTAATATTCTTAAAAATAAAAGTAAAAAACATTTAAAAATATATATATTTTTTTACCTTACTAGAAATCCCTGTTGCTAGGCAGTCTTCCTAATCTGCCTTTTTCCTACTCCGCGGTGATCTTCGGTCTTCTTTGGTCTTCTCTCCTCCTCCACGTTGTGTTCTGGGTAATGAGGTGCGCTGTGTTCTGGGAACTGTTTGTTCCCTAACACAGCACATCCCATTCACAAAGCTCCACTGCCTGTTTCCCTTAGTGAGGATGGTGGCGCTGGGACCGAAGCGCCGAGGGACATGTCGGCCTCGGCGGCCGATATTGCGGGTGCCCTGGAAAGGTTAGTGTACTTATTAAAAGTCAGCAGCTACTTTTTTTTTTACAAAACATTTTTTTACAGCTGAAACACCTCTTTAACTGTCATTTGCGCAGTGATGTAACACTGTACATAAATTAAATTTGCAATTTTTTTCCCCAAAATAGTGCTTTCTTTTGGTGGTATTTGATCACCTCTGTGGTTTTTATTTTTTGCTATATAAACTAACAAAGGCCGACAATTTTGAAAAATAAACAATATTTTTTACTTTACTAGAAACTCATCCAATACAATTTTTTTTTAAATCAATTTTTTTCATAAATTTAGGCCAATATGTTTTCTGATACATTTATTTGGTAAAATATATGATTGGTTTGCGCAAAAATTATAGCATCTACTGGAATTTTTTATAATAAGTACGGAAAAAATTGCGCTGGACTCAAAAACCTAACACGTTAAGCAGCAACAACAAGTGCGATATAACACAAACATAAAGGGAAATGGTAAAAAGTTGCGCTAAAAAAATAGTGGATAATAATAAATAAATAATAAATCGTGACATTAAACAATATACCAGTGAAAAAATATATGAGTGAAAAATATTGTCACGAATACATATTAAACAAACAATCACCACCTGAGTGAAATGTGTACTGTGTGGTGAATAACAGCCAGTGATTTAACCAAACAAAATCTGTGTATAATGACTGAATGTCAGCTGACGATATTGCTATAAACCTGTAAGGCCCCTTTCACACTGGGGCGGTGATCCGCGGTGACGGTAAAGCAGCGCTATATTTAGCGCTGCTTTACCGTCGTTTTCACAGCGGTTTTCGGCCGCTCGCGGTGCGGTTTTACCCCCCGCGAGCGGCCGAAAAAGGGTTAGACACCCCCCGCAGAGCGCCGCCGTAGCCGCGGTATTGCCGCGGTAACCGCGGTATTGCCGCGGTTTTACGGCGGTCTCCCATTGTAATCAATGGGAAGGAGCGGTATAGGAGCGGTGAACACACCGCTCCTATCCCGCTCCAAAGATGCTGCTAGCAGGACTTTTTTTGTCATCCTGCTAGCGCACCGCTCCAGTGTGAAAGCCCGCCGGCTTTCACACTGGAGTGAATGGGGCAGGATTTTTTCATGCGGTGAACAGGCGCTATTTTTAGCGCTGCACCGCATGAAAAACGCCCCAGTGTGAAAGGGGCCTAAGGAAAAAATGTTCAGCAAAAAAGACTTTTTCCTTTGCATGATAGAAAAAACATTATTGAAATAAATACTGTGAAGTGAAAAAAGTTCAATCAAAAAGGTGAATTTGTGAATAGTCCAATAGAACTCCAAAAAATTAGGTGCAGTCCGTGTGAGTGATGGGATAAACAACAAAGTGACTGTATGATTTCTAGAAAGATTCTTTATCCGCCACCGTTAAGATTGTTCTCTTACCAGCTCCCAGGATGATAACAGCAGGTGGCTAATACCCAGCCAAGGCCTTTTCCTCCCGGATCCTCTGTTCTGTCAGTGGAACCGTCTCCATCCACTGCTGTAATGGGATCTCCAATCAATGTGGTTTTCCGATGTCTCAATGTGTGGAGGGGGGACCCGGTCATAAGAAAAAAATAGAACACCAAGAGGGGATCATAGATGGGACCCGCTAGGGTAATTTATTGAATGTATGGCAGATACATAAAAAGCACTCTATGGTGCATAAAACAGAAGGCACTCCAAGGTGCATAAAAATGGGAAAGGATATAAATATAAAATGCGGCCGGCCGGCTGCAACACTGAGCGTCCGTACTAGCTTCGGGAACGCTGACACTCGCGGTGACGTCAGCACGTCACTCCTCCGACGTTTCGTCTCAAAGCGGACGTAATCATGGGGATACGAGTGACGTGCTGGATCACCGCTTTATGAAACAAATGCACAAGCCTCGCTCTGGACACCGGGGGGCCCGTGAGTCTGCAAGCACCATTAATAGTAAGGGCAGCAGTAATGGCATACCGGGAAGTAATGCCATACTGTGATTAAAAAGGAGGATTGGAAAAATGGGAAAAAATAAAGGGAAAAAATAAAAAAGACGTAACGAAAAACATTAACCCTTTGGTTAAACTTGCCTAAACTTTTGAGAATATGCTGACCAGATAACTCAGTTTGCAACAATCGAAAAACTGGCTTAAAAATATATCAAATCAATCCATGTTGCCATTACTGGGATGCAATGGCCAGAGGGTATGAAAAGTGGCTATATCACATAGTACTAAGTGGTCTGTATATGTGCGTAATAGCCTAGTATCACAAATTATAATGTACTGCTAGAAAGGCAAGCCGTAAAGCAGTCTATTATTATTATGAGTCTTCCGATCTAACGATCATCATAGAACAGTTGGTTGTTATTATTGATCTTTCGGTCGTTACCGAAATAAACAATGATGACAAAATAATGAATAGGATTATTAAGGATGAAACCCAAATGTGATCAACACTGGGTGCAGTGGGTCCTCAATAAATAAATAAATAAAAAATGTATGGTATATGATATATATTAAAGTATAATATACATCAAAAAATGGAAATGAAAATGGAAGAAAACATGTATGATGTTATGTGACATGCTGTGTTGTTATGTGACATGTGTCGCCACCCTCAGAGGGAAACAGACCAAGGCATAAAAAAAGGGGGCGGGCACACCTGTGCCCAGAGCGAGTTTACAAACACATCTCTACTGAAACTCCTGTTCATGCGTTATCGATAAAAGCATTCACATCCACCTCTATGTTAAGGCCAAAGGGAGTATAGGTTTTTAGTCTATGGACCCAGGCCATTTCGCATTTGGAAATGGATCTCACCAGACAACTGCCCCTCCAATGGGGGCTATATTTGTCTATGCCTATAAAAAATGTGTTGGTAGGGTCTCTATTGTGTTTAAGCAAATAATGTTTAGAGACCGAATGTTTGGTGTAGCCTCTCCTGATGTTAGCAATATGCTCATTTAGTCTCACACGGAGGGGGCGTTTTGTCCTGCCCACATACTGGAGCCCACAAGGGCATTCCAGTAGGTAGACTACCCCCTCCGTGGAGCATGTAATGAAATCCTTGATTTGAAATTGCTTAGAGGTAACGGTAGATATAAAGTGTTCTGTTCTCTTAGTACGACACCTGTTCAAACTGCAAACCTGACATTTCCGACATTGATAAAATCCTTTTAATTCGCCAAAGAAAGACGGTTTGTGGATAGGGGGGTCCAGAACGTTTGGAGCTAACCTATCCTTTAAGGAGGGAACACCCCTAAACACCACCTGTGGTTTATCAGGAACGATGTCTTTCAGAACGCGATCGTTCTTTAAAATGTACCAATGTTTGGCTATGATGTGTTTAACCTTCTGGTGCTGGTTTGAATAATTGGTGACGAAGGGAGCCACAAAGCTTCTGTCACCATTAGCCGTAGAGGTTTTATCTTTCAGGAGATCAGACCTGTCTAATAGGGAGACTTGTTGAAGGGTATTTTCCAAGGTGTGTTCGGAATAGCCCTTCTCCAAGAATTTCGCAGTCAGAAGTTCCGCCTGTTCAGCAAATAATTGGGGGTCAGTACAGTTTCTCTTCAGTCGTACATATTGGCTCTTTGGAACTGATCGAAGCCAGGAGGCATGATGGCAGCTCTCTACTGGTATATACGAATTTCGATCAGTAGGTTTGAAAAAAGTAGAGGTTGTAAACCTATCACCCTTAATGGAGATTTTTAAATCCAAAAAATGAATATCCTGTTGGCTGGCCTCATATGTGAAACGGATACCCCTATCATTCGAATTCAGAGAGTTCATGAACTCTTCTAGATGGGACAGGGTGCCATGCCAAAGACGACGTCCTCCTCCTTTGGCATGGCACCCTGTCCCATCTAGAAGAGTTCATGAACTCTCTGAATTCGAATGATAGGGGTATCCGTTTCACATATGAGGCCAGCCAACAGGATATTCATTTTTTGATCCCCTCTTGGTGTTCTATTTTTTTCTTATGACCGGGTCCCCCCTCCACACATTGAGACATCGGAAAACCACATTGATTGGAGATCCCATTACAGCAGTGGATGGAGACGGTTCCACTGACAGAACAGAGGATCCGGGAGGAAAAGGCCTTGGCTGGGTATTAGCCACCTGCTGTTATCATCCTGGGAGCTGGTAAGAGAACAATCTTAACGGTGGCGGATAAAGAATCTTTCTAGAAATCATACAGTCACTTTGTTGTTTATCCCATCACTCACACGGACTGCACCTAATTTTTTGGAGTTCTATTGGACTATTCACAAATTCACCTTTTTGATTGAACTTTTTTCACTTCACAGTATTTATTTCAATAATGTTTTTTCTATCATGCAAAGGAAAAAGTCTTTTTTGCTGAACATTTTTTCCTTACAGGTTTATAGCAATATCGTCAGCTGACATTCAGTCATTATACACAGATTTTGTTTGGTTAAATCACTGGCTGTTATTCACCACACAGTACACATTTCACTCAGGTGGTGATTGTTTGTTTAATATGTATTCGTGACAATATTTTTCACTCATATATTTTTTCACTGGTATATTGTTTAATGTCACGATTTATTATTTATTTATTATTATCCACAATTTTTTTAGCGCAACTTTTTACCATTTCCCAATTTTTTATAATAGTAATGGCAGCGATCAGCGACTTATAGCGGGACTGCGATATTGGGGTGGACAGTTTTCACACTTTGTGGGAACCAGTGACACTAATGCAGTGTTAAACATATGCGCTGTCACTGTACTAATGACACTGGCTGGGAAGTTGTTAAACATCTTGGGGCGATCAAAGGGTTAAATGTGTTCCTAGTCAGTGTTTATGCGTACACTATGTGTGGTGATTTTACTAATAGAAAGTAGAGCTGCACGATTAATTGTTAAAAAATCGCGATCTCGATTCAACCCCCCCACAAGATCTTAATCCAGCATTTCCACGATTCATGTAACAAGTGCAGATCAGTTCTCTGCTCACAGCTGTCAAAAAAAAGCAATGTTTATCAACAATATTGCTCAGCATTGAAAGAGAGATAAACAGAAACATTGTATCTTTCTGTTCATTTACAGATCAAAGGGATAAACTTCGGTCTGTAAATGAGGTCAGTTTATCGACTTAAAGACTAAGCCTTATTCTGACATTTGTTGCTTACAAGTTAAAATCAGTATTTGTTGCTATAAAATTTATTATATATATATATATATATATATATATATATATATATATATATATATATATATATATATATATATATTAACAAAGACCCTAGAGAATAAAATGCCGGTCATTGCAATAGTTTATGTCACACTGTATTTGCACAGTGGTCTTTCAAACACATTTTTTTTGGGAAAAAATACACTTAAGTTAATAAAAAAAACGAAACTAAACAGTAAAGTTAGTCACATTTTTTTGTATATTGTGAAAGATAATGTTACGCTGAGAATGGTGAGAGAATTGTGATCTTTATTCTAAGCAAAAAAATTGTGATTCTCATTTTGTCCACAATTGTGCAGCTCTAATAGAAACTAATGGATTTTATTCCCTACTTTGCATGGAAAGAAAATCCATCACTTCTCCCTGTCAAAACGGAGCTGTGCCTTTTTACATAGGCTGAGCTCCATCCTGGGTCTCTGCCTGACGATCGACAGGTGCTGGTGGACAGCTATTGGCCCGCATCCCCTGATCGGCTTCTGCTGCCACTAAACACAGCAGAAATGGCGTGCGCCCCCTACCTGGAAGTGCAAAATCATGTATATGTACATGCACAGTACGGCCGCCCTGTAGCAGTAAAGCTGCTATGGGGCGGTTGGCAAGTGGTTAAAGTGTTACTAAACCCAGTGTTACTAAAGCCTGCATTCAGTATATCTGGTCTCTTACAGTACACAGAACACGGAAATGCAATTATTTTACTAAATATAAGCTGCTAAATACCTTTTCTCATCAGCAGTATATAGCAGTCTTGTGACTCCTATTAGTGTCCAGCCAAACACTGGTTAAAAATTGTAGGAGGAGTTTTCATTCTCCTCTGACTGTCCTATCAGGCTGCATGACCCCTGACCCCCCCTCCTCCAAAAAAAAACCTCTCTAGCACACAAAACTGAGCATGTGCAGAGTGCCCCCAAGGCTCTGTACTATCAGGAGAAGGATTGGGGACAGTGGAAGAAGGGAAGGATCAGAGAAGACTAATCAAACAACCTTTTTACACAATGAGGAGGATTAACCCCTTAGGTTTCACAGTGAGTATAACAAGCATGCTCTACTGCATTTAAAGACTGATTTTACTGTTGTGGGTTTAGTAAAATATTAATGTTACCCTGCAATATGGTTGTAGTGTACTGCAACTTAAAAAGTTTGCTAGCACAAGCAGCCAGGGGGAGGACTAGAACACTTTATAAATCAAGGCTGATTCTCTATCTCCATCCAGTCTTGGTGCACAGCTTGCTGTTAGGGGCTCTTACAACCATCAAGCTATAAATAGTCACCAGTCAAACACCTAATCTGGAGACCGGGACTTCAGTTCCCCTTTACAGAACATCTGATATAAGGAGAGGAATCGGGCCAGACTGCCGTTCAGCCTGGGTCATTATATATCTCTTTCCAGCTTCCAGGACAACAGAAACGCTTTTATCAGTGATAAACTGTCACTTTTTCATTATAAGCTGCAAACGGTTTTATTTAACTTTTTCGCCCTCTGCGCTGTGTGGAAGTCACAGGTGATAACAGTAATTCAGACTGCAATAACAGATGACAAATAAGCAATATCCTGTAATTGTGTTAGAAAATATAACTCTTCATCTATCCAGGTGGGATTTTTTTTTTTGTGTCTCGTTGACGTCATTTTACTGATACACCAGATCCTGTAAACAACTTTATGGTCAAAAGACTTTTTGACAAGCTCCGTGGAATGCTAATAAACCCAAATTAAAGTGGCGTTCCACCCAAAAGTGCAACTTCTGCTCATTTGTCTTCTCCCTCCCTCCGGTGCCACATTTGGCACCTTTTTTTTGGGGGGGGGGGGCCTTCTACACTTTCGGAAGACCCGGCCACCGTGAATTACGTTAGCAGCTCGGCTCTCTCCTCCCCCCCCCCCGGCTGGGCAAGTAGGAGAGCACAGTGGTGCCTTGTGCATGCACAGTAGGGACGTGGCGTGAAGCCGTAATGATACACTGCCCGGTTCCATTACCCGCAATGGCGGCGGTAGCACCTGACAGCAGGTGGTGCTGACAACCCTGGGCTCCAGGACAGGTAAGTGTCCTATTATTAAAAGTCAGCAGCTGCAGTATGTGTAGCTGCTGGCTTTTAATTGTTGCAGGGGTGGGCGCTTTAAGCAAAAATTACGCTCCAGCATATATATATATATATATATATATATATAAAACGATGGGACAAGTTCTCCAATGCAAAAATATATTTGTATCAAATGCTCTTCAAAGCATAAAATGGTTACATGTTACTGTACAGTTACGAGCATATCATGCTCTTCTTCAGGTTTCGTGCCTGATGACGAGCATGATATGCTCGTAACTGTACAGTAACATGTAACCATTTTATGCTTTGAAGAGCATTTGATACAAATATATTTTTGCATTGGAGAATGTGTCCCATAGTTTTTTCTATTAGATATTGGTGGAATATTGGGAGTCCACCCTGACACTGATCTCTACACGAAGAACCATAGGAACAGTAGAAGTAACCCACCCAAAATTTTGATATAGATAGATATATATATATGGAGTAGGTCCCCTTTTGTCGCTAAGACACCCCAGATCCATTGAGGTGTGGATGCCACTAGATCTTTGAAGGTATGCTGCCGTACCTGGCATTAAGCCATCAATAGCAGATTCTTTGAGCCCTTCACGTTGTGAGGTGGGGCCTCCATGGATTGGGCTTGTTTTTCCAGCACATCCCACAGATGCTCGATAAATTGAGCTCTAGAGAATTTGTAGGCCAATTCAACCCCTACAACATTTCTTGCCTCAAACCATTCTTGAACCATTTTTGCAGTGTGGCAAGGTGCATTATTCTGCTGAAAGAGGCCACTGCCCTTAGGGAATATTGATTCCATGAAGGGGTGTATTTGGTCAGCAACAGTGTTTAGGTAGGTGGTACATGTCAAAATAACATCCACACAAAGGGTAGGACCCAAGATTTTCCAGCAGAACATTGCCCAAAACATCACACTGCCTCCGCCAGATTGCCTTCCTAGCATACAGCATGCTTGTGCCATCTCTTCCCCAGGTAAGCAACGCACACATGCTCAGTCATCCACATAATGTAGAAGAAAATGCGTTTCGTCAGATCAGGCCACCTTCTTTCATTGCTTCATGGTCCAGTTCTAGAGTTTCTGCTCATTTATTAAGCTATGGAGCAACTGCAAGTCTATTTCCTTGTAGAAAATCAACCCCATAGAGCGTGGTGGCAATCTTTGAGACTATATACTCTATATTAGTAGTATTACAAATAGTAATTATACAAAAATAATAATGTTCCTAAATTAAAAATCGGATTTATGGAAATTAGATGGATTACAGATCGCACCACAATTTTTTTACATCTAGATTGATGTTACACTAGAGAGTGCATCTCTTTCTTATGGATAAAGAGAATAATCCTTTAAGAATTGCAGAGACTTTCAGGATCCACAATCTGTGTAAGCATCAGCAAACACTTTTGACTATTATTGCTTTCAGGCTAATCCTTCATTGACCAATAATCCCAAGCGATACCATTTATGGTGCCCTACAAACAAATGAGGTGATCAGTCATTTTGCTTGGGACAGTCGGGCAATGTAGGGTTTAACAAAAAGTGATATTATTGAGCAGTGCCAGTCATTAGATAAGGTTGTTGTGGCTAATACAGTGGGGAAAATTACTTACACTTACAAAAAAATGAAGGGTCTATCATTTTTATCGTAGGTGTATTTTTTACCGTATATACTCGAGTATAAGCCGACCCGAATATAAGCCGAGGCACCTAATTTTACCACAAAAAAATGGGAAAACTTATTGACTCGAGTATAAGCCTAGGGTGAGAAATGCGCAGCTACTGTAAGTGGAAAAGAGGGTCAACAATGCCCATTTGAAGCCTCACTGTGCCCATTTGCAGCCATAGGTCCCCAGAACTTCAAACTTGGTAGTTAAGGGTTCCTAGATACCCCCTAGCTGCAGCCAAAGTTTGGGGTCTCTGCACCCAAAGGGTCCCGAAATGACATTGCTGCAGATGGACACAGTTGACTGACTTTGGGGCCCCGTAGCACTTTTCTGCAGCAGAGAATGACATTTTCCGCCCCAAATTTGGATATGTTGTAGTGTGGGTTCCACTGGGTCTGCACACGAGATACGGGGAAAAGTGCTTGACTTGAGTATAAGCCGAGGGGGGCACTTTCAGCACAAAAAAATGTGCTGAAAAACTCGGCTTATACTCAAGTATATACGGTAAATAGAATATCAACCAAAAACTGGGAAAAAAAAACACATGATACAAATGTTATAACTTGAGGTGTAGTTCAATGAGTAAAATGAGTATAAGTAGCAAGCACAGAGGTAAGACTTCTTGTTGGCAAGCACAGAGGTAAGCCGTTTCTCGTAGTTGCTGACCAGGTTTGCACACATCTTAGGAGGGATTTTGGTCCACTCTTCTTTACAGATCTTCTCTAAATCCTTAAGATTTCTTGGCTGTCGCTTGGCAACTCGAAGTTTCAGCTCCCTCCAGAAATTTTCTATAGGATTAAGGTCTGGAGACTGGCTAGGCCACTCCATGACTTTAATGTGCTTCTTCTTGAGCCACTGCTTTGTTGCCTTGGCGGTAAGTTTTTGGTCATTATCATGCTGGAAGACCCATCCACGACCAATCTTTGGTGTTCTGGCTGAGGGAAGAATGTTCTCCTCCAAGATTTTACAATACATGGCCCCATCCATTGGCCCCTCAAAGCTGCAAAGTCGGCCGGTACCTTTAGCAGAGAACAGCCCCAAAGCATAATGTTTCCACCTCCGTGCTTGACTGTAGGGATGGTGTTCTTAGGGTCATAGTCAGCATTTTTCTTCCTCTAAACACGGCAAGTCGAGTTAATGCCAAAGAGCTCAATTCTGGTCTCATCTGACCACAGCACTTTCTCCCAATCCTTCTCTGAATCACTTAGATATTCATTGGCAAACTTCAGACGGGCCTGTACATGTGCCTTCTTGAGGAGGGGGACCTTGCGGGTGCTGCAGGATTTCAATCCATAATGGCGTATTGTGTTTCCAATGGTTTGTTTGGGGACTGTGGTCCCAACTGCCTTGAGATCATTCACAAGCTCCTCCTGTGTAGTTCTGGGCTGATCCCTCACTTTCCTCATGATCATCCTCACCCCATGAGGCAAAATCTTGCATGGAGCTCCAGACCGAGGGTGAATGATGGTTATTTTGTATTTCTTCCATTTGCAAAAAAATCACTTAACAGTTGTCTCCATCTCACCAGGCTTCATGCTGATGGTCTTATATCCCATTCCAGCCTTGTGCAGGTCTACAATCTTGTCCCTGCCGTTCTTTTGACAGCTCTTTGGTCTTGCCCAAGATGGTGAGATTTGAATGGAAGAAAGAGATTCTGTGGACAGGTGTCTTTTATATACATAACGAGTTATCATTAGGAGCACCTTCTTAACCACTTCAGCCCCGGACCAAATTGCAGCCAAAGGACCAGGCCCCTTTTTGCGATTCGGCACTGCGTTGCTTTAACTGACAATTGCGCGGTCGTGCGACGTGGCTCCCAAACAAAATTGGTGTCCTTTTTTTCCCCACAAATAGAGCTTTCTCTGGGTGGTATTTGATCGCCCCTGCGGGTTTTATTTTTTGCGCTATAAACAAAAATAGAGCGACAATTTTGAAAAAAATGCAATATTTTTTACTTTTTGCTATAATAAATATCCCCCAAAAATATATAAAAAAAATATTTTTCCTCAGTTTAGGCCGATACGTATTCTTCTACATATTTTTGGTAAAAAAAAAATTGCAATTAGCGATTATTGATTGGTTTGCGCAAAAGTTATAGCGTTTACAAAATAGGGGATAGTTTTCGAGCATTTTTATTAATATTTTTTTTTTTACTAGTAATGGCGGCGTTCAGCCATTTTTATTGTGACTGCGACATTATGGCGGACACATCGGAGATTTTTGACACATTTTTGGGACCATTGTCATTTATACAGCAATCAATGCTATTTAAATGCATTGATTCCTGTATAAATTACACTGGCAGTGAAAGAGTTAACCACTAGGGGGAGGGGAGGGGTTATGGTCTGTGACGTGTGTGTTTTTTTTTTACATTAGGGGGCGTGGCTGTATGTCTGACGTTACTGATCGGCTTTCCCGATGACCGGGAACAGCAGATCAGTGACAGGCAGTGTAGGAAGCGCGGGGAGAGGTTTGTTTACACAGACCTCTCCCCGTTCTTCAGCTCTGTGACCCAATCGCGGGACACCAGCGGCGATCGGGTCCGCTGGTCCCGTGGCCGTGGTCGCGGAGCTCCCGACTGGGTCACGCGCGCGACCCCACGGCTAGGCAATTAAAGGGGACGTACCTGTACGTGCTTTTGCCTAGCCGTGCCATTCTGCCGACGTATATGTGCAGGAGGCGGTCGGGAAGCGGTTAAATTGACAGGACAAATCTGTGTACCACATGAGCACATACTGTAGCCAATCTGGTGTTGCCATAATTATTGTTGGTTGGTAGGGGATCAAATACTTATTTTACTCTTTTTTCTGGATTTTTGGTTGATATTCTGTCTCTATCCTTTTAAATACACCAATGATAAAATGGTAGATGCTTAATTTCTTTGTAAGTTGGCAAACTTACAAAATCTGCAGAGAATCAAATCATTATTTTCACCACTGTAGTTGGAAGCATTGTGTGGAAAAGCATAGTGGAGGGTCCTGTAGGACCAAATTGTTTAAATTGATAAACACACTAATTTACATTATCCCTTCTATTTCTGTATGTGGATGATGACACTGTAATTATTTTAATTTAAAAAAAGTATCTAAGTTTCTTATTTGCTAAACGTTATATAGCTGTCACATGACCCAGCTTTTTCCCAGCCTGTCTGTAGGGAAACAGTGGCAGGAGGAGCTTCTAGGCCTCCACTGTTGGTCACATTTTCAAAACGAAAAAAATAAATAAAAAATAAACAGCATTTGGGATACAGAGTAAAAATAAATAATTAATATCAATAAACTGTTTCAAAATGGCATACAAATATATATTTGAAATAAAATCTTTATTATTTTTGGCAATAACATGGAGTAGGTGGATTTGTGCCAGTCACAGGCTGTGTCACACCCCTCCAGCCTGTGTCTTAGATTCATAGGGAGGTGAAGCCTCCACCAATCAAGATGTAATATCCAACCCTCATTGTGTTTAGCTGGTTAGTGGACATGGACAAGGAGGGAGGGAGTGGGCTTTCATTTATCACTATGTATATGCCCACATGTGTGACTCTATAGCCACATGAGCTGCTCAAGTGTGATAGGGAGGACATGCTCAGGGTAGAAGTACACTGAAAACTGAGCATTTGACAACATTGTTCTGCAAAATCCCCAGCTGCAGTGGGGACATGGACAGAAAGTGGGGATAGAGAGCAGCGGGATCAGCCTACTTTTTTGCAGAATACAGAAAACAAATTCCATGATGATTAAGTGTGTATGAA
The DNA here is from genome assembly GCA_028564925.1 of Lithobates sylvaticus. Classification (NCBI taxonomy): domain Eukaryota; kingdom Metazoa; phylum Chordata; class Amphibia; order Anura; family Ranidae; genus Lithobates; species Lithobates sylvaticus. The sequence continues at coordinate 40,109,221 of CM053032.1, read as the reverse complement.
CAGCATGTAATACAGCCTTTATTAATAGTTTTTAATGATGTGGGTTTAATGAAACTTTAACCACTTAAAGACCGCCCACCGCATATATACTGTGGCAGGGCGGCTCTATTGCAGGAAAAAACGTACCCGTACGTTATTTCCTGATATAGATACTGCTTCATGGAGGAGGACCCGGTGCCGGCCACCCGCGATCGCAGTACAGAGAGGCAGAACATAAACAAGGCAGATCCCCGTTCCAACAGGGAACAGCATGGAGATCTGTTGTTCCTAGTGATCAGGAACAGCGATCTCTGTGTTGTTTCTTTCAGCACTTCCCCCACACAGTTTTCTTACACATTTAACCCTTTGATCACCCTGATGTAAACCCCTTCTCTGCCAGTGTCATTTATACAGTAATCAGGGCATTTTTTTTTAGCACTAATCACTGTATTGGTGTCACTGGTCCCCAAAATGTGTCACTTAGGGTCAGATTTGTCCGCCGCAATGTGGCAGTCCCGCTAAAGATCACTGCCATTACTAGTAAAAACCATTAAAAAAATGAAATCCATCCCAAAGTTTGTAGACACAATAACTTTTGCACAAACCAATCAATATACGCTTATTGGAGTTTTTGTTTACCAAAAATATGTAGCAGAATACCAATTGGCCTAAACTTATGAATACATTTGTTTTTTACTTTTTCAAAAATTGAAGGTCTTTTTTTGTTTATAGCGCAAAAAATTAAAACTGCAGAGGTGATCGAATACCACCAAAAGAAAGCTCTATTTGTGAAAAAAAGGGACATCAATTTTATTTGGGTACAGCATCGCACGACCGCACAATTGTCAGTTAAAGTAACGCAGTGCCGTATCGCAAAAAATGGCCTTGGCATTAAGGGGGTAAATCCTTCTGGGCTGAAGTGGTTAAAGAGATTAAAAATCTCCACGTCTTTGTATGATCAGCCTGAGAATGACTCATAGATCTACAATAGGAGTTTGTGCATTGTCATGCACTAAAAGGCCACAACCGTAATCCAATACTTTCAATGTAGGATAATGGAACACTTGCTGTGCTTCGGATCCTTCACTCTTAAGCCCCATACACACGCTCGGATTATCCGAGGACCAGGTCCGTCAGATCATGTCCGTCGTACTTTGTCCGATGTTGGTTTTGCGTACACACGGTCGGACAAAGTTGTTGGAAAATCCGATCATTCTGAACGTGGTGACGTTTGTTGCCTACGACGGGACTATGTAGAGGCTAGTAGCCAATAGCTTTGGTCTTGTAATGTGATCTGAGCATGCGTAGCACTTTGTCCGTCGGAATTCGCTACACACGATCGGAATTGGTGTGATCGGACTTTGTTGTCGAAAAATCTATCCAGCAGGAGATAGGACTTTGTCCGTCGGACAATCCGATGGAAACTGTCCGATGGTGCCTACACACGGTCGGAATTTCCGACAACATTGTCCGATAGGACAGAATCCATCGGAAAATCCGACCGTGTGTATGGGGCTTTACTGGTAATGGATCAGAACCTACTTACAGAGATATTTCACAAAAAGTTGTAAATTCTTATTGTTTGATAACAATATGCTTTCAACTGCGTGAAACATCCAGATAAATTAAATTTTACAAGACTAAGCCCCCGTACACACGGTCGGAAATACCGACCACAAAATCCGTCGGATTTTTTCCGACGGATTTTGTCCGACACTGGTGTTGCATACACACGGTCGGACAAAGTTGTCGGAAAATCCAATCATTCTGAACGTGGTGACGTTCGTTGCGTACGACGGAACTACGTAGAGGCTAGTAGCCAATAGCTTTGGTCTCGTAATTTGATCTAAGCATGCGTGACACTTTGTCCGTCGGAATTCTCTACACAAGATCGGAAAAAGTCTGATCGGATTTTGTTGTCGGAAAATTTGAGAGCAGGATCTCAAATTTTTTCCGTCAGAAATTCCGACGGAAAAAGTCCGATGGAGCCCACACACGGCCGGATTTCCCGACAACATGGTCTGATCGGACATTTTCCGTCGGAATTTCCGACCCTGTGTACGGGGCATTACTCTGATCATGGACAATACACTTTGGGTTGGCTGGAAAATATATATGTAGATGTATCTGTTATACCATTAGGACAGTGTTTCTCAACTCCAGTCCTCAAGACGTCTGTCTGTCAGACTTGAGTGAGGAAGAGCCGATACACATCTTTTCTTGTTTACATCGTGATCAACTGTGATTGGACGCGGCTGATCACGTGGTAAAGAGCCTCTGTCACAAGCTCTTTGCCCAGATTGGAGATATGGTGTGTCAGACGGACACGCAACATCACCAAATGCTGCGCTGCGCACCCCCCCCGCGATCACGCACTGGCTTTGCGCACGTCATATTGCTATATGGTGGGTGGGAAGTGATTAAAGAGGCTCTGCCTGACCCAAGATGGTCACCAGAGTCACATGGGGCAGCAACACCCAATAGTACAGCTTCCCCAGTGACCCAGGAAACCACAGAGGAACCATATTCCTTTTGACTTCCTCTCCCCCTGCAATGCTGCTGCGGTTGAGACCCACCTGCAGTGGAGAAAATGACTGCACTTGCCTACAATATCAACACTTTAAAATCTTGGAAACACCAGAACATTCTTCAAGCAACATACTTGATTTACACCAAACCCTGCCATACTCTCACATTTCTTTTTGTATCGCATGCAAACAAGAGTATGGTAGACCCATGCATAATAAAGCTGTGCTAGCCAAAACCAGCAGGAAGAATGTATCTTCTTGTTTCAACTATTGAAGTCTTTGCTTTTATTTTATACTCTGCAGTAGAATAATGACAGATAGAATCTGATTGGGTGTGGCTTCAGCACAGTTTTCTTTCGCCAGTATTGCTTTTTTTGCAGTTAGCTTAGCGTGTCCTCTCTCTGACAACTACCGTGGCAGGCAGTGGCGGGACAAGGTCATTTAGAGCCCAGGGCGAACATGCCAAATTGTGCCCCCCCCCCCCAAGATGTATGGGCATTATGTGTCCCATCCCCACTCCCAACACAAATCCCCCCAAATCACAACTCCTAGCACACCCTCCCTAAATTTGCCCTCCTAAAACAATTCTTACCCCCTGAAGCCCCCCAAATTCCCCTTTTTAACACAAATTCCCTCCCCCTAATCTCCTTGTGGTGCCCCCCCACCTCACATGATACCACAGTGCCCAGGGCAACCGCCCCTCCTGCCCACCCCTTGTCCCGGCCCTGGTGGCAGGTATGTGGGTCTGTATTTTATTTCCAAACCTGTTGAAACAATGCATTTATAGTTGTCACTTTTCTAATGAGATGTCCCTAATTTTTTCACCAAGCATTAATTACTACCACCCACCGACCTTTAGATTAATTATTGATGGTGAGAACTTTATGAATATTTAAATATTGTTCTTGTTGAACAGAACAAAGTCAAACTCCTACTTGCTAAAGGTCTTTTTGAATCCCTGCATCAAAGAAAACAAATAACATTATTAGACGTAAGCCGGTAGAAGCAGCGCTTCTCTTATCTTGTAGATAGCTGCATATTGTAGTGATTTTGTGAAGAAACAATGCAAAGCTCAGGGCTTTTGTGCAGAAAGAGGGACATATACCTTGGGATTCCCCAAAAACACATCATCCTGAGCTGGAAAATGAAAGTTCAGGTGGACTGGAATTTATTGACTCTACCAGCCATTACTGAATGCTGAACATATAGTGTGAGCACACCAAGGATAAGTTGACACACACACTATATTGTCAAAAGTATTGGGACACTCTTATACGCACATGAACTTTAACCACTTCAATACCAGGCACTTAGACACCTTCCCGCCCAGGCCAATTTTCAGCTTTCAGCGCTGTCGCAATTTGAATGACAATTGCGTGGTCATGCTACACTGTACCCAAACAAATTTTTTTATCATTTTGTTCCAACAAATAGAACTTTCTTTTGGTGGTATTTGATCACCTCTGCGATTTTAATTTTTTGCGCAACAAACAAAAAAAGACCGAAAATTTTGCAAAAAAACAAGTTTTTCTTTGTCACTGTTAATTTTTTTTGTAAATAAGTGTGTTTTCTTCTTCAATGACGGGCACTGATATGTCTGCCCTGATGGGCACTGATAAGGCGCAACTGATGGGCACCGATGAGGTGGCACCAATGAGGTGGCACCGATGGGCACTGATGATGGGCACTGATAGGTGGCACTGATGGGCACTGATAGGTGGCACTGATGGGCACTGATATGTGGCACTGGTATGCGGCACTGATGGGCACTCAGGTGGCACTGATGGGCACTCATAGGCCGCACTGATGGGCACTCATAGGCGGCACTGACGGGTACTTAAAGGGTGGCACTGATGCACACATATAGGTGGCACTGATAGGTGGCATGGATGGGCACTGATAGGTGGGCATGGATGGGCACGGATGGGCACTGATAGGTGGCACTGATGGATGCTGATGGGTGGCACTGATGACACTGATGGGTGGCATTGCTGGGCATTCCTGTTTTAAAACATAAATATGATGTGCCAATCAGTGCCCATCTGTGGGCACTGATTGGCATATTTTGTGCATTTTTTTTAACATGTGGATGGCCATGGGGGATGTACCTTGCCATCCACATGCTGGAGGCTTCCCTGGTGGTCCTGGGGGCTTCCCTGGTGGTCTAGTGTGGGCATCTGAGGGGGGGCTGCGCTGATAAACAATCAGTGCAGATACCCCCTGTCAGGAGAGCCGCCGATCGGCTCTCCTCTACTCGCGTCTATCAGACGCGAGTGAGGAAAAGCCGATCAACGGCTCTTCCTGTGTACATCGTGATCAGCCGTGTCCAATCACGTGGTAAAGAGCCTCAGCCGGAGGCTCTTTACCGAGATCAGTGTAGCGGTGTGTCAGACTGACACACCGATCCACCGATCGCCACGATGCGCGCCCCCACGGGCGCGCTACGGCTGTTATCCTGAAGGACGTCATATGACGCCCAGTCAGGATAACGAAACCACTTTCCCGACGTCAATCTGCTATTGACCGGGCGGGAAGTGGTTAATGGCATCCCAGGCTTAGTCTGTAGGGTTCAATATTGAGTTGGCTTACCCTTTGCAGCTATAACAGCTTTAACTTTTATGGGAAGGCTGTCCACAAGGTTACAGTATTTGTAGCTGCTTATTTAAATTTTTTACACAGGTGACTGGAACTCCGCTTTGAGTGTAAATGGGATTTTTTTATGGCTGATGTTTTTCTTTTAGTTCAAGCTAAATCTTCATTAGGACTACAGTAAAACGTTGGATTGCGAGCATAATTTGTTCCGGAAGCATGCTTGTAATCCAAAGCACTTGTATATCAAAGCGAATTTCCCCATAAGAAATAATGGAAACTCAGATTCCTTCCACAACCATTTATTCATAGGACTTTCCGTTTATAGTCTATATAAAAAGATTATAGCAATGTAATAGGTTGTGTAACCATAAAATGTCCATTCACAAATAGAAGCCTCCACAAGGAGATTAGAAGCAAAATCCAGCAGGAGCTCCATAGTATAAAAGAGAAGAGAGGCGCCTATAAGTGTAACAATATGGTTACATTTAATGAAGGGACAACATTTAGCAACTCACATGGTTGATGATTAAAAGAGGAACATCTAAGTATGCAGGCATCTGGGATAAAGATGTCTGCAATCGTGACCGGGTAGACAGCCCTGCAGTAGAGCGATCTGGAAGTGAGGCTTGAACTCATGGAGCGCAACGTGGAAGGGACAACATCAATGGCAGTGCAAAGGATGGTCTATGTGGACATATTTGCCCGGATGCCTGCATACTTAGATGTGTCTGGTTTAATCATCAACCATGTGAGTTTCTAAACATTGTACCTTCATTAAATGTAATCATATTGTTACACTTAGAAGTGCCTCTATTCTCTTTTATACTCATTTGTGACATGACGCTACTTGTATATCAAGACATCGCTTGTATATCAAGTCAAAATGTATTTAAGAATGTTGCTTGTCCTGCAAAACGCTCTCAAACCAAGGTTTTGCTGTATTTAATTTATTTGCATTAAATACAGCAGATAACTCTTCTATATACCCCTCTAACCTTGAAAAACACAAAAAGAAAAAAACAAAACAAAAATGTGTGTATATATATATATATATATATATATATATATATATATATATATATATATATATATATACACATATATATACACATACACATACACACATGTATGTGTGAAGGCCTAACAGAAACACCACTTCAGCGCCAATTCTGACCTTAAAACATGTCAGCAGCAGATCAGATAAATAATGCTAAAAAACCTTTTAGTAAAATAATAAAAATGTAATACAAAGCTGCTGTTTAAAACGTAAAAACATCTCAAAAAGTTTGTAAAATATATAAACGCAGGCCAATTCCTTAGACTAAAATTACTAAAACAGCGCTAAAACATTATGGACATTATGTATGATTTTCACGATTGGACTAACCTCTGATTTTTAGCGCTGTTTTAGTAATTTTACTCTCAGGAATTGGCCTGCGTTTATATATTTTACTAACTTTTTGAGAGATATAGATATATATATATATATATATATATATATATATATATATATATATATACACACATACACACACACACACAGTGTATGTATTAGTAAACTTGACAGTCCTATGGTGTAGCAACTCTATGGGGTTGATTTACTAATGGCAAATAGACTGTGCACTTTGCAAAGTTGCAGTTGCTCCAGAGCTTGGTAAATGAGCAAAAGCTCTGCTGACTTCCATCATCCAATCATGTGCAAGCACAAATGCCTTTTTTTTTTAAATTTTTGCTTGCATGTGATTGGATATTCTTTGCAAAATGAAGCTTTACCTCAGTTACTAAGCTCTGGGGCAAATACACTTTGCAAAGTGCACAGTCTATTTGCCTTTACTAAATCAACCCCGGTATGTGGATAATACAAATCGTTTTTTTAAAGTTGAATCTGAACTCCCTGCTGATAGTAAGATGTCTTGGAAGTTTGTTTCTGTGCAGAAACAAACATATTCAGGAAAGTTCTATTTTAAAGGAAGGACCAAAAGTTGTGAATTAAAAAAAAAAAAAAAAAAAACACTGAAATGATATATTTTGATGTAGTCTGAGGTTCCTCTAATTTGGCAAATTCAGAACGTAATGTTCCACAAGGAATGCATTAAATACCCAAACAGTACGACTAGTAATTCCAGTGCATATATGAATATAAAATTTGATTTCTTTACAGCTACTGCTTGTTTTCTTGTTTCATAATGCAATGTACTTTTAAACTATAACTAACGGAATCTTTTTTATATATATATATATATATATATATATATATATATATATATATATATATATATATATTTTTTTTTTTTTATATATAGTTTTAAGTAGACTGGAGATGGATTAGAACACCTGTCATGTTCTTATTTCTGTCTGTGCCTTCTTTAGGGAGATTCACCCTCTCTATTTGTCCTGTTTCTCATCGACAATGAAAGTTAATGAAAATCCCAAATTTGGAATAGTTACCAGAACGGGAATAGGGGGTAAATCTTCCAACAGGCACTCTAGCCCTGGTGAGTCTGGTGACTTTGGAGGGGTTTCCTCTCTCACTTTCTGTTTCACTATGGGACAGGCAGTAAAGAGAACACTCCCCAATGATACACAGATGGCAAAAAGAAGCTGACCGTGTTTAGAACTCTCCCTTACTTTATCCAAAAATACATTTAGTTCCTCTTTAAGACAGTTTTAGTATTTAATACATTTTCATTAAATACAGTCAGAAGTTTCTCCGAATACCACAACCTTTTAAACAAAAAAATACTTAAAAAAAAAAAAAAAAAACTCTTGACCATGCAATCTTGATGTCTGTGTGCCTTCTGTATAGATTCACACTGATCCCCCAAAGAAACATTGTTACCTTCCTGAATCAAAAAGGATTCTTCAGGTAGGTGTATCCCTTGTAGAACGGTTAATCATACAGAAAGGAAAAGCACACACTTTTGAACCAACACTACAAAGAAGTAATACAAAATTAAGAATCTAAAATCCTGTGATAGAATTCACATTATCTACCTTCTGGAATGCCCATGTGGGCTCCAGTATGTGGGTAGAACAATGAGAAAATGAGGGGTATGGATAGGGGAACATGTAAATAATATAAAAAGAGGCTTTGCAAACACAGCATTTCCAGTCATTTGAGATTGTACCATAATAGGGACTATCTTTTTTATGGGATTGATAATCCCATTTCTGAGATTATCCCTTCACTTCCTGTCCCATAGCCAAACAGGAAGTGAGAGGAAATCCATCTCCATCCTTGGGTGAGTGGGCTCACCATTCAATGTCTGTGAGTACACTAAGGTAAGGGGGACTCAGATGTAAGGGGTGCCCTGTGGACTCTGTTGTAAGGGGGCTTTGGGAACCTTGGGGGAGCTTTGGTGAGAAGAAACACCCTTACATCAGAGTTCTCCTTTACATCGCATTCGCCATTAAAAAAAAAAAATTGCTGTTTGCGGCTAAAGTGTTCGGGTTTGGCTTGAAGAAAAGGTGGCAACCCTAGTCTACTTCTTTATTTGTCCTTCTGATGATTGCCACCAAGACAAAAAGGGAAATCCAAAATTGTGAGTTTTCGCCTGAGCAAGAGCTGAGGGGAATCCTCCATAGAGGACGCCTGTTCTGTGACAGTAGTTTGGAATTTCATTCACTTTAAAGAGACTTTCTCTCATTTCCGGTTGCATCTCCAGGTATATGTAAATGTAAAAGCCCATGCTTAAAGTATATTAACATGCTTCTTTAAAAAAATAAAAAAAAATAGGTGTGGACTAAATGCATATTACGTAAAGGTTCAGAAGACTTTTATTTATATTAGGGCTGTGGAAATTAAAGATGAATTCCTCGAATTAATCGTTAATTTGTTTGATCGATCAATATTTTTTTGATCGATTAAAATTCTTTTGATCAGTACTCACCTCTCCGCCGGCTTCCGGGTCTTCAGGGAGTTCCGTCGGAGATCCGATGACGTCACGGACATCAATGTCACCGGACTCCTCCCCCTTCACCAAGTGCCTTCTTCTGCTAATGAAGAGAAGGGGGGAGGAGTCCGGGGACGTCGAAGTTCTGATTGAACGTAACGCGTACGGGGGAGGAGCTATGCATGACATCACCTGCTGCTGCCCTATGGAACTAACACGATTGTCGGCTTTACATGCTGTGTTTTTATCATCTTTATGTGAGTAGTTTGTGTTTGAACACAAAAATGTAATCTTATACTTAAGCGGTGAGCATTTAGATCTTTTCTTTCTACCCATGACCTGGCGTCCTTGCTGAGATCTAAGGAGACGTGAGAGAAGTTTATGGTCCGTGTTAACCCTTTTGATACCCGCTTGTATGACCACCTGTTTGCACAGGGGTCCATGCCATAAGGTGAGATTGATTAGTTAGACCGGAGGTGGAGGGATTGTCACGCTACTGTGGAAAAAAAAATTACTTATGTCAGTGCTTTGAATTTAAAACGTATTTGTGAACTGTGAAGTTAAGTCATGGATTGTGGAAACGAACTAGTGTCGGGTGATTGTATATAGTGTATACCACATTTACCACTGACTAATGCAGAGTTGCAATGCAAGGAGATCAGCTAAAAGTAGTAAGATCTGTATGTGCATTATAATTAATCGAAATGAGTCGATTAATCGATTAAAAAAAAAAATCGATTAATCAAACAAGAAAATTTTAATCAGTAACAGCCCTAATTTATATATATATTGAGTTTTATGAATATGGATTTTTTCTAAATGATGAAGAGTGCTGTCATCATGTGATCAGAGCGATGCCACCAAGGACTTTGGCTGAGTGATGTACATTAAAGTACTAATTGATTGATTGCCCATTAATTAGGAAATTTCCAAATTAGTGTCAAGCCAGTGACCCTTGAGGGCTAAGATAGACAACCGTGATAAGGATTAAACATCTCATGAAACGAGTGCCATACTCTTCTGATTTGGAGGGGGGGGGGGGGGCTAACCCCACAGGACCGAAATGTTACTCTATTAAAATAGAATTCATTTATCCAGAGCCAATATGGCTGCAAACAGACTTTAATAAACTGTCCTTTATGGCAGGAGCAGCTTGTGGCTTATCTTCCAGAAAGTGCACTTCAATAAAATAATCAGAAATGTTTGCAAGTCATAATTATAATAAATATAATAATACAGTGACCTTTGGTTTCATCCCAAGTAAATACTACTATTATCGTTGGGATAGAGTACCGGGTTACTAAATGTTGTCTGTCTTTACTTATAAAATATAAAAAAAAAAATTAAAGAACAAGAAAACCGGCGTTATCATATAACAACACGAGAAATGGGGTGCAGTTTTCCTGCACTTAATGCAATTTAACCCTACGTTCACCACCTATGAGTTTTTCATTTTGCAGAAACGCACTACAGGCCATTTAACATGGTTTCCTATGGTACACATTCACATCTGTGCGTTTTTCTGCCAGTATGTGTTTGGAAAGGGTCAGGGACTTTTTTTCTCAGAGCAGATTGCGTTTTGCGTGTGATAAACTTCAATAGAGCCGCACCAAAAACGTGTTGCGCTTTTTTTATTTTTTATTATTTAGCAAACAAAGGTGCTTTATTGTTGTCATGTAGGGTGATAAACAGCATAAAGTGTTGCGTTTTTGATGCATTTTGCATTTTGTTTTTCACTTTAAAACACTGTGTATAGCTGGTTGCTAAGGAGCGGGCCGGGAAGCCAGCCACCGCGTTCTTAACAACGGATGAGTCATCATCTGTCAGCGGGTTTGACCGCTGACAGCTGAATGTAAAAAGAAGAATTGCCAGGACATAAAAAAAATCAGGAAAAAAATTACGTGGGTCCCCAAATCTATACCAGACCCTTATCTGAGCATGCAGCCCAGCAGGTCAGAAAAGGGAGGAGATGAGTGATAAGATATTGCAGTGTACCAATTATTAGATGTGGTGGCTGCATTTGTTTTCTTTTTTTTTCCCTCTGTTTTCACCTGGTGATCTGGCCAGTAACACATCTCCTGTGTTAGAGTGCCCCCAATCTGGATGAAGTAGCACAGGCGGCACCTTGGGACAGCAACATTGTCAGTCTGGGGGAGGGGAGTCTTAGATGTACTAGCACATTTAACCACTTGCCGACCGGGCCATAGCCGAAAGACGGCTACAGCGCGGTAGTGTTTTTCTGGGAGGGCATCCATGGACGTCCTCCCAGAATCTTTCTCTTGCGCGCCCCCTGTGGCGCGCTCCCGGAAACATCTGTGACCACCGGGTCCGGAAGACCCGGCGCATCACGCTGTAACGCGGTGCATCACGCTGATAGCACCCGTTCACCACGTGATCGCTCCATCAAATGATGGAGCGATTACTTGTAAACAAACATGTCATGACACCGGTTCCTCTCTCCCCTCTCTGTACCGATCAGTACAGTGCGAGGGGAGAGGGGGAGAGATCGCAGCAGCGCTGTGGGCTGGATGTGTAGTGCCCACATAGCTGCTCTGTGACAATACTCTGCAGTACTCTGCCCATACTGTGCAATACCCTGCCAATACTCTGCAACACTGTGCAATACTCTGAAACACTGTGCAATACTCTGCTAATACTCTGCCAATACTCTGCAACACTGCAATACTCTGAAATAAATTTTAACAGAAACAAAGAATTTTTATTTATTTTTTTTACCGAATTTTCAGTCTTTTTTGATTTATAGCGCAAAAAATTAAAAACCCAGCAGTGATTAAATACCACCAAAAGAAAGCTCTATTTGTGTGAAAAAAAGGTCAAAAATGTCATTTGGGTACAGTGTTGCATGACTGAGTAAATGTCATTCAAAGTGTGAGAGCACCGAAAGCTGAAAACTGGTCTGGTTAGGAAGGGGGTTTAAGTGCCCAGTGGTCAAGAGGTTAAATACACTAAGGTATTGAAGCCAAACGCCAGCTAATACTTTATAAACAGTTACAGCAACATTTTTGCCCTTTGGTAAGTATCCCTATCAGTTTTAAATGGTTTGTCTCATCCATCTAACTGATATGTCTGCAATAGAGCTTGTTCTTTTGAAAGGACAGACTTGTTGGCTAGAAAGAAAGCCTAAAAAAGAAAACGAATATGGCCATCACATCAGTGCTGCCCGCCAAACGCAAGGGGGGATTTTCTCTGTCGCTCACCCCATCTGGTTGTCTTTACAGCTTAAGGGGGGGGGGGGGGCGTATAAAACGTGGGTCAGCTGTGTGTTTTCATCACTCCCTCTCCCCCCCCAAGCCGCAAGTATGAAGGAATCATGTCACTGAAATAGGAATTGCTTGCCTTGTATCTCAGTGCATACTTATGAGAAATCCAATGAGCCAATCACACAAGCAGGAAATTACATTTCCACTGATGTACAGCACACTTCCAGATTGCCATATTGCATTGGATTTATTGACAGCTTTACAAAATTGGAACAACTGCAGATTGAAATAGAAAGATACATTTTAATAGCAATAAATTACAGAATGCCTTGTGTTCATTTATTTTTTTATTTTTATTTTTTGTGAAAGTTGAGTTTTCCTTTGAAGAAATGTATTTTCTAATGATTTCACCTCTGATTTTGTGACGTAAATGCTTCCCTTGTGTGTGTGTATATATATATATTAACACAATAATTTGTAAGAGCTGTGACATCCCACGGGGGAACCACATCAATTACATGTGGATCAGCCTGATTTGGACATTTTGGAAAAGGGGGCAGTGGATTTTAAAATATCTGGCCAATAGAAATTAATATTTCAGATTTGGATATATACTGGAGGTTAGATTAGTCTTCAGGGACACTGGCAATGTGATTTCCACACCTGAGTACCCAGTGCCACCCATCTGTTATGGTTGGTTAAAGAAAGTCTCACTTTCAAGGATGTATTCATAAAAACGTTTGCATTTCTATTCATCCAGTGAAACTACTGGTACTTTTGTTCTGTGTGAATGGGGTAAATGTTTTCCTTCTAGTTTCTCTACAGGTTGAATGTTATTCAATTATAAAAAATCGAGTGGTCTGGTGGGAAAATACCACATTATGGCCACTAGATGCAGCTCAGGATCATGGAAAATAAGTATTTATTTCCTATGATCGTCGGCTCCATCTAGTGGCCATAGCAAACACATATATATATATATATATATATATATATATATATATACAGAGGAGACATCTCACTATTGAAATCAATTAGACTGGAGGACACTGGCTCACCCGCATCTACAGTATCTATGTCCAAAATATCTATGCTGGGTCATAATACATACCTCCCAACATTTTAAGATGGGAATGAGGGACACCTACTAGCAAACATATGTAGGCACAGGACACGCCCTCCTGTCACACCCCCTTAAAGGAGAATTAACCAAAAAAAGGTTAATTGAAGGGGTGGTTGTAAAGGTTTGTTTTTTATTTTCTAAATAGGTTCCTTTAAGCTAGTGCATTGTTGGTTCACTTACCTTTTCCTTCGATTTCCCTTCTAAATGTTTTTTTTCTTTGTTTTCTTTGTCTGAATTTCTCACTTCCTGTTCCTTCTCAGTAAGCTGTTCAGTAAGCTGTTCTGGCTGACTAAACACCGCTCGGATGATGGTGTGAAGTTTACTGAGGAGAAACAGGAAGTGAGAAATTCAGACAAAGGAAAAACACATTTAGAAGGGAAATCGAAGGAAAAGGTAAGTGAACCAACAATGCACTAGCTTAAAGGAACCTATTTGGAAAATAAAAAAACTAACCTTTACAACCCCTTTAAATCCACACAGGCTTTTTTTTTACTACTACTATTCCTTTATGTTGACTTTTAAAATTTACAAATGCAACAATTTAGAATTTATATGAAAGGTTTAGCACTGGGAACACTTTTTGAAAGATAAAAAGTGCATTTTATATACAACTATATGGATCAGACCAAAATGAGGGACAAATGAGGTGGAATTAGGGACAGAGGGACATTGCTCCAAATCAGGGACAGTCCCTCGAAATCCGGGACAGTTTGGAGCTATGCATAATAAGAAGTACAAGGATTGTGATGAACTGAAATTCACATACAAACTGTGATTCGATTTTTAAAAAATTGCTCATCCCTACTAAATAAAGACTTCCCTGGTGAACAAATACAGTATATATTGGATATTTGCTCTATATTATGTCATAACAATCTTAACCAATTTTATTACAGACATTTATGATCTACTATGCCTCACTGATCTAAACTTCAAAACTGGTTTGCGATTTCTTATTCTTTTTTTTTTTTTCCTTCCACAGTTGGACAATCCAGATGAGCAAGCTGCCCAGATAAGACGTGAATTAGATGGTCGTCTACAAATGGCAGATCAAATTGCAAGAGTAAGGTTTTTGTTTTTTTAATACTTAACCTTCACGGTTGAATGTAATGGGCACAATATCATTGCTAACATTCTGTGATAAAAGATTTATGTTAGGTGGCTAACACCCATCATTAAGGTACCTTGTCCTAGTCTGAAGGATGGTAGCACCAACATTGGGAAATATGGAGAAATGTGTAAATTGTCAGGAAACCTTCCATGGAGGTCTTCCCAATCTTCATTTCTCTTCATTTGAGATGCAAACCAAACAATGGCTATCTACAGTAGATACAAATAAGGCCAATGATAAATCCAAGGGAAAAACCAAGCTTAACTTACCACCAGCCCGCAGACAACCAAATAACCTGTCTAACAGTATGCGTTAAAAGCAGGAGTTTAGTCTGCACACATTTGCAACATCTACAGTAGATCCATTCCAGAAAAGGAGTACTGTATATATACAGTATAAGCCGAGTTTATCAGCACATTTTTTTGTGCTGAAAATGCCCCCCTCGGGTTATACTGGAGTCAAGCACTTTTCTGCAGCAGAAAATTACATTTTCCAAACCGACCCTAAGATACGGGGCCACAAAGTCGGTCAACTGTATCCATCTGCAGCAATGTTATTTCAGGACCCTTTGGGTCCAGAGACCCCAAATTTTGGCTGCAGATAGGGGGCATCTAGGAGCCCTTAACTACCAAGTTCGGGGGACCTATGGCTGCAAACGGGCAGAGTGAGGCATGCAAATGGGCACAGTGAGGCTGCAAATGGGCATTGTTGACCCTCTTTTCCACTTACAGTAGCTGCACATTTCTCACCCTAGGCTTATACTCAAGTCAATACGTTTTCCAATTTTTTTGTGGTAAATTTAGGTGCCTCGGCTTATATTCGGGTCGGCTTATACTCGAGTATATACAGTATTTTACTTGATTGTGGAAGGGCCCATTTTAAGCATCAATACTTTATGGATATATTCTTATAGCATCTAGAGATTTCTGGAAACTACAAAAAAAAATCTTTATATTAAGATTGAAGATTATGTTTCCAAACTGAAGGCTGTTTGCCTTTTGTTTAGCCATTCTTACATGCCAAAACATTAATAATTTTATTCAGTTAATTTTCTAATCAAGAAGTCCCTTCCAGACAGCAAAGACAGGATCTGGCCATACTTTTCCCTACTTCAGTGAAAGCAATAAAGCTGGTAAAAAAAAACATTCCAGCCTGTGATTGGTGTGCATAGTGAAAAAGCAACACTGTCAAGTAAAGACTGAAGGCCAGGCTCTGCATACACAGTAGTGTCATTCATTCACAGTTTCCTGTGAATAAATGAACTACAGGTACCATCATCCACCATGGCAGACAGCTTGTAGCTCTGAATTCACAAGCCCTACAGCTTTCAAACTGACAGCCTGAATGGAGGTATGGCCTGAAAGCTGCTGGGCTTGACTGCAGAAGCCTGACATTGCACCTGTGATTTACTGATTGCGGGTGCAATGGGTGCCAGGTTTCTGCAGGAAAAAATATTAAATGCACATTTTTACTTGAAAAAATATGTGCATTTATTATTTTTTGGTCTATAAAAGTGAACTTAACCTTTAAATGATATGTCCACGCGATGATAAATGTAGTCTTTAGTATATCTTACTTGAGTATATTTGCTCTAAGGTTGTAATTAATATATCCTAGTGTTATCATACGTAACCTTACATGACTTTTTTTTGCCTGCAGGAGCGCAAATTTCCCAAATTTGTCTCCAAAGAAATGGAAAACATGTACATCGAGGAGCTTAAATCTTCTGTTAATCTGCTAATGGCGAATTTGGAGAGCATGCCAGTGTCAAAAGGTGGCTCTGAATTCAAGCTCCAGAAGCTGAAACGCAGCCACAACACATCCATCATTGACATGGGGGAAGAGAATGAAAACCAGCTCTCCAAGTCCGACGTGGTCCTCTCTTTCAGCTTAGAGGTAAGTGCTAAAGTCTGGCTGTGTGCGCAGTCCATTATCATGATTAGAAAAACGGACTAATGATCAGTGTGTCGCCAGACTGAGCCGCTTCTTGTTGTAATAATAACAGCAGATTGGGATTCACAGGTCAACAATGCAGCATGAAAACATCTTCCCAAGCTGACGTTCTCAAAACCGTGACTTGCATAGTTCTGTTGCAGAGCTGTTCTTTTTTTTTTTTTTGCAATGTTCCTAAAAATGTATTAATAATTTAATATTTAAACAAAGATAAGCATTGTACCAAATAAAAAAAAAAAACATTACATTGACCTCCATAGTCTATAAATCTAGGCAGTGAATGGAGCTTAAAGTGGAGTGTCAGGAGTGCCAAAAAAAAAAAAAATTAAAAGTCAGCAGCTACAAATACTGCAGCTGCTGACTTTTAAGAATCGGACACTTACCTGTCCCGGGGGCCAGCGATGCGGGGGAAAGAGACCTCCCCTCGTTCCCCGCTCCGCTCGCGGCACCGGCATTCTTAATGTGGGAACCCGGCTTTGGTTTCACAGCCGGGCACCCACTGCGCATGCCCGAGCGGCGCCGTGCGCCATGATTCGACGCTCACTGATCTGGGACACATGACAGGTCCCAGATGACTGTGCGGCGCCTACAGGAAGTGACGTTTAGCCCGGGCAATGAAGGTGGCAGACTACGAGGGACCCCCTAGCAACAGGCTATTTTTTTTTTTTATGATTTATAAGCCACTTTTTTTATTTTGGCCGCAACCCCACTTTAAATCCAAGCATTTATTGATAGCTAAACACGTAGACATAGCTAACGAGTGATCTTGAGAGCACTGTAACTTGAACTTAAAGTTCACTACTGAGATGATCATCTTAATCTTAAACGTTTTCTAAAATAATTTCCTTCAGAGGAGTTGGCCCAGTCAAATGGGAATGGTCAGATCAAACAACATTCCTAGCAGCATTTTCCGGCACTACTTTGGAGAAATATTCTTTGCCCTGCATGATGCTGAGATAAAAAATGGCACTTTTGGGTTTGCCGCCCACCTAGACAAAATGTATTGTTCTTGTTACTGTGCTGAAATGCCTAACAAAAACTGCATAGCCTTGTGTACGGACCAGCCAACTGTCAGATTTAGTGCCAAAATCCCCTACTGTACAACATACAGTACCTTGAAAAAGTATTCATACACCTTGAAGTTTTCCAAATGTTGTCATCTTACAACCAAATGCTGTTTGTTCACTAAGGTTCTCTAACAAACCTCTGAGGGCTTCACAGAACAGCTCTATTCATACTGAGATTAAATTACACACAGGTGGACTCTATTTACTAATTAGGTGACTTCTGAAGGCAATTGGTTCCAATAGATTTTAGTTAGGGATATCAGAGTAAAGGGGGCTGAATACAAATACACGCCATACTTTTCAGATATTTATTTGTAAAAAAAAATTGAAAACCCTTTATCCACTTCACAATTATGTGCCACTTTGTGTTGGTCTATCACATAATAGTGAAGTGGATAAAGGGTTTTCAATTTTTTTTACAAATAAATATCTGAAAAGTATGGCGTGTATTTGTATTCAGCCCCCTTTACTCTGATATCCCTAACTAAAACCAATTGCCTTCAGAAGTCACCTAATTAGTAAATAGAGTCCACCTGTGTGTAATTTAATCTCAGTATGAATTGAGCTGTTCTGTGAAGCCCTCGGAGGTTTGTTAGAGAACCTTAGTGAACAAACGGCATAATAAAGGCCAAGGAACACACCAGACAGGTCAGGAAAATCTGTTGTGAAGAAGTTTAAAGCAGGGTTAAGTTATAAAAAAAAAAAAAAAAAAATCCCAAGCTCTGAACATCTCACAGAGCACTGTTTGATCCATCACCTGAAAATGTAAAGAGTATGGCACAACTGCAAACCTAACAAGACATGGCCGTCCACCTAAACTGACAGGCCGGGCAAGGAGAGCATTAATCAGAGAAGCAGCCAAGAGGCCCATGGTAACTCTGGAGAAGCTGCAGAGATCCACAGCTCAGGTGGGAGAATCTGTCCACAGGACAACTATTAGTCGTGTTCTCCACAAATCTGGCCTTTATGGAAGAGTGGCAAGAAGAAAGACATTGTTGAAAGAAAGCCATAAGAAGTCCTGTTTGTAGTTTGTGAGAAGCCATGTGGGGGACACAGCAAACATGTGGAAGAAGGTGCTCTGGTCAGATGAGACCAAAATTGAACTTTTAGGCCTAAAAGCAAAACGCTATGTGTGGCAGAAAACTAACACTGCACATCACCCTGAACACACCATCCCCACCGTGAAACATGGCAGTGGCAGCATCATAATGTAGAGATGCTTTTCTTCAGCAGGGACAGGGAAGCTGGTCAGAGTTGATGAAAAGATGGATGGAGCCAAATACAGGGCAATCTTAGAAGAAAACCTGTTAGAGTCTGCAAAAGACTTGAGACTGGGATGGAGGTTCACCTTCCAGCAGGACAACGACCCTAAACATACAGCCAGAGCTACAATGGAATGGTTTAGATCAAAGCATATTCATGTGTTTGAATGGCCCAGTCAGTCCAGACCTAAATCCAATTGAAAATCTGTGGCAAGACATGAAAATTGCTGTCCACAGATGCTCTCCATCCAATCTGACAGAGCTTGATCTATTTTGAAAAAATTTCACTCTCTAGATGTGCAAAGCTGGTAGAGACATCCCCAAAAAGATTTGCAGCTGTAATTGCATTAAAAGGAGGTTCTACAAAGTATTGACTCAGGGGGGCTGAATAAAAATGTACCCCACACTTTTCACATATTTATTTGTAAAAAATATTGAAAACCATTTACTATTTTCCTTCCACTTCACAATTATGTGCCACTTTGTGTTGGTCTGTCACATTAAATTACATTTACGTTTTTAATTGTAACATGAAAAAATATGGAAAATTTGAAGGGGTGTGAATACTTTTTCAAGGCACTGTATGTGCTGAACCTTACAGAATTACAAAAAAGTACCAAATTGTTTAATTACTAGCCTAGCTAGGCTCTGAGGAAGAAGGTATCCCTTCAAAACATGTCAGCCAGCCGTGGCCCTTGATATCTCCTGTGTTACCATCTGGAGTCTGTTTGTCAGTCAACTAATTGTCGTCATCTGGATATCGTTTGTATTTGCAAACTTTTTTCCACATGTTTGTGAGTAGTATTTTTATTTTATTTTTAATAAAAAAGAAGTTTAAAGGATAATGCACAAGGCTGGTGCGCCCTCTTTTTCTTCTTGTTTCTCTGACTACTAGAATTTCCCTATCCTTGAGGGCAGCAAGGTCTGAAGCATTTTCCAGCACAAACTTTTAGTCCACCTGGTAACTCACTTGTGCGCAGGAGGGTTTGTTTTTCTGCAAGTCTGATCCTTGGAGGAGAACAGACTGAGTTAAGAGCCGGTTCACACCAAGGCGACTCAGGATCCGACTTCAGGTCGCCCCGAGACGCCCCAAGTCATCCCAAGTCGCGCTGTAATGTTAATCTATGGAGCCGTCTCAATGCACACTACTGAAGTCGCTCCGACTTCAAAAAAGGTTCCTGTACTACTTCAATCCGACTTCTAGGTGACTTGTACCCATTGATTTCAATGGAAGTCGCCTCCAAGTCGGATCTCCATCTATTTTGAAGGGACTTTACAGGAAAATAAATTTGTTTACTCAGGCAAACCCCACCCTCCCAGAGAGCTGATTATTCTGTGATTGGCCACAGCCAAAGTCGCCTGGCCTTGGGGCGACTTGAAGTTGTGTTGTAAATAACTCAAAGTCACATTGAAGTTGCTTCCAAGTTGCTTCCAAGTCACGTTGAAGTTGCTTCCAAGTTGCCTTGCTAAGTCGCGCTGTAAGTCGTGTTGCCCCAGTGTGAACCGGCACTTAGCAGCATAGCTAGAAACTGACCACAGTGTGTTCTCCTGCTTGGTGTGGTCGGTTTTTAATAGAAAAGCAGAGGGACTGGAAGGGACACCAGGGATTTCACACAAAGGAAGCAATGCAAAGAGAGCAGGATACTTTTCATACAAGTACATGGTACAGCGGGCACATATCATGTATATGAAATGTTGGGGTAACATTCTCTTTAACGCCATTCCTGGGGTACCTAGAGCAGTGACAGAACTGAGAATCTACCAATTCTGCATTAGCTTTTGTGCCATTTCATTGAATTCTTCAATGACCTCTGTAGAGTAGAATATGTGAAATCCAGGGGATAGATGAAGGTCACACGAGGAAACTTAAAAACACCAACCGTGCAGACTCCAAACTATGCAGATGGAGTAATTGCTGTAAAAATAATCACTCCTTACAAAAGGCCTATTGGGTTTATTAAATGATTCCTCATACCCATTAATTTCCAAACCATCCAGTTGGCAAAGTTCTTGCTCTTTTGCTTCGTGCAATGAAATGACTTCTGGCTGAGCGCACAGTCAGCAGGAAATGTTAATTCACATATTGAACGTTTGGCTGCAAGTTACACTCAGTTCTGTTGACAGCTTTTGTAACTTCTATACATTATTTTAATCAAAATGTTTATCAAGCTAAGCACAGTGGAACAGACTCCATTTAAATGGGAGGGGGCGAGGGCGGGGGCTTTGCGCTCTTTCGTTGTTTCTATTATATTTCTGCTAATAATGTTTCATTAGATTGTGTTATTTTGTGTAAAAAAAACTAATATGATGTTTTAGTAAATAGCAAAGCTCTTTGAAAAGGAAAAAAATATTCCAAATTCAGAGGTTGGTTAAAGCCAGCCATGCACATTGAGACAGGGCCACTTGACTAATGCCGCGTACACGCGGTCGGAATTCTCGTCTGAAAAAGCTCTGATGGTTTTCCCGTCGGAATTCCGACGGAATTTCGCTCAAACTGTCTTGCCTACACACGGTCACACCAAATTCCAACGGTCAGTAACACAGCGGCATAAAACACGTTCGACAGCACTATAAAAGGGAAGTTTAATGCTTCCGAGCATGCGTCAAATTGTTTCCGAGCATGCGTCGGAATTTTGCATGTCGGAATTGCATACACACGATCGGAAAATCCGATAGAAAGGTTTTCCGTCGGAAAAATTGAGAACAGGTTCTCAATCCAAAGTCCGTTGGAAATTCCGACAGAAAAAGACCGATGGGCATACACACGGTCGGAAAATCCATTGAAAGCTCCCATTGGACTGTTTCCATCGGAAATTCCGACCGTGTGTACGCGGCATTAGGCTTGAGGATGGACCTCCTTTTCTGAAGAATATGGCCATCTATCCTTGTGGCTTAATTTTATATAACTGGATGTTTTAAAAAACATTTTGGACATCCAAATCATCGGAGGACAAAGGGAAAATCCCAAAGTGACCACTTACGTACTCATAATCAGTGATCACCTGGAAATGTTCTTTTCAATTGATATCTAAGTGGACGGCAGAGTCTCCTGCAATCTGTGCCTAACACAACCTAAAACTGGCCTGTGTATGGCTATATACACTCACCGGACACTTTATTTGGTACACCTTGCTAGTACCGGGTTGGACCCCCTTTGCCTTCAGAACTGCCTTAATTCTTTGTGGCATAGATTCAATATGGTGCTGAGATTTTGGTCCATATTGACATGATAGCATCACACAGTTTCTGCAGATTTGTCGGCTGCACATCCATGATGCAAATCTCCTGTTCCACCACATCCCAAAGGTGCTCTGTTGGATTGAGATCTGGTGACTGTGGAGGGCATTGCAGTACAGTGAACTCATTGTCATGTTCAAGAATCCAGTTTGAGATGATTTGAGCTTTGTGACATGGAGCATTATCCTCCTGGAAGGAGCCATCAGAAGATGGGTACACTGTAGTCATAAAGGGATAGACATGGTCAACAACAATACTCAGGTAGGCCGTGGCATTTAACCGCTTAAGGACCGCCCCACATACATGTTAGCGCAAATTCATGTACCTGTACGTCATTGTTTCTTCCTGCATGCACGACCCAGAGTAAATTAAGCCCTGGTTCACACTGGAGCGTTTTGACATGCGATTTGCCGTCAATGGCATCGTCCTAATCGGTGCAACGCCGCATCTGCGGTGCTGCACCGATTTCGAAAAGTAGTTTATGTACTACTTTTTGCAATTTCGGCCTGCAATTTACATTGACATCTGTGCAGAAACCTGCACAGATGTCTCTGAAATCACAGCCGAAATCGAGACTGTCATGTGGGAGTGAAATTCAGCTGAACTCGCATGGCTTCATTCCCGCAGCTCAGTGTGAACCTGGGCTTAAAGTGGAAGTAAACCCTCCTATCGTTTTCAGCCAAGGAAGCTGCCATCTTGGCCTCTGATCTACAACTGCCATGATACTGCACATGTGATCAGCTATGACACCAGTCATTGGATGGTTTGACAGTTTGGTTGAGAGCACAACCAATGGGAGTGTTACATTTCCGGCATGTGCCAGAAATGTAACTGTTTTTTGACACTGTTAAATGGTTGAGTTTCCTTTCGCTTTAAGTGTGAAAGCTGAGAACCAAAGACTAGTCACCACTATTGCCTATAGGCTCTGCAGCTAATCTTTTCCCCATTACTTTTTTTATCATGCTTTTTCTGCAATTTGTCTCTCTGTGGAGGCATCCGTATCCTCATATCACAGCTGCCCCCTGGTAATATGATGACTAGTGGTAGTAGTAATGATCAAGAAGCAGCAAGAGAGGTGTAGAAAGCACCAATCTAGAAGCAGGGAAATCCTTGTACTGCAGGTCCTCAGGTACCATTTCCTCTCCAGCCAGAAGAACAGTGAGCCGCACTATAACGGTGAGATCACCAAATCTCACGAGATTAGTAATAAGGCAGCAGTCACATAAAACCTGTTGGAATTCACTGGATTTAAACAGTTTAAATTAAAAAATGTGATGTTCTAAAAGTTTTAAAAGAAGATAAATATGCTCATCGTCTTCTCAAATTACCCTTTCTGATTTTTTTGCCCACAGGTTGTAATAATGGAGGTCCAAGGGTTAAAGTCTCTAGCACCAAACCGCATTGTGTATTGTACAATGGAAGTGGAAGGAGGTGAAAAGCTGCAGACTGACCAGGCAGAAGCTTCTAAACCAACGTAAGTTCCATACGGTTTATCGCTCCGTGTAAAAGAATAATACCATAAGAATTAATTATTACAGGTACTGTACATAGCTGTTAGTATACTACACCTTAGTATACTACACCTAGTTGCACCAAAAATTGTTATTGCATGGACATAAATTACTTCTATTTTAAGAAAATGTAGATATCTGTGATTAGGAGGAAGATATAAAATACAAAATTGCAAGGCAGGGAATAAAAGAAAAATAAGGGAAGAAGCAACAAGAAAAAGGGGTTAATGGCACCTGGGATGCAAACCAAAATGATTGGCAAGAGGATGAGGATGCTTCATTGCAAACTATTATTATACAGGCTGTATATAGTGCCAACAGGTTGTGCAGTGCTTCACAAAATAAAGGTAGACAATAGAGTTACAATGCAATCCTATACAAGTTAGGAGGGCCCGGCTCATAAGAATTTTAAATCTAAAGCTAAGGTGGTGTAGTGATGCTTGTAGGCAGGTTGTCTACTGTGTGTGTTTAGTTAGCACCTGGCTGCCCAGTTCAGGGGGAAAGGGTTATTGTTTTGCTGCCTTTTCCCCGGTGTGTTTGAGGGCTTTCACTGGGCTTCAGATTCTTTCTTTTGTCATACAAAAGGGATGAGGTCCGGATCCCAGGGGGCCTGGGAGTGCCAGGCATCCCAGGAGGCCTGAGAGCCCCACGGGGAACACTTGGGACCTACGCTAAAGACTCACTGGGACCTATAGTCTGCTCAGAAACTATGATTAATCAGAACAAACCTGCAATATGGACTCTACTACAGCACCGCCAAGTTGGGATTTTTCTCAAAGAGATTTCTACTTTGCAGGTATTCCAGGGCAGCCATAGTTAGGTTTAGTTAGGGATAATACGTTACCACATGTTATGCATGTTTTGCCAAAAGGTCAGTAAAGTTGTTTCAACTGCTCAAAGCCTGGTCTGAAGTTACTCAAGGGGTGTGTGTGGGGGGTATATGTAACATCACTACCACAAAAGATTAACCTGTAAGGCTAAGAAGAGTAGGAAATTGCTATGGGTAACTGGAACAAAGAACAGCAACCAGTCCTTGGCATGGTACCTGGTTAGGTGACAGGTCCTCCGGTGACAGGTCCTCCTCCGGTAGTGAGGGGGGCTCGGTGTTCCGGCTCCCTCCCTAGCTGTCTGTCTCTGCTGGTCATCGGGGTCGGATTAAGGAGATCTATGGCCTAACCACTAGGTATGGAAAGTCAAGAGTTAAGTGAGAGCAGGCATGAGGTCCACGCTATGTGCTTGGCGGGACCCCATTCTGTTACTGGCAGTGAGGTAACAGAGGTACGCTGACTGGTGAAGTTGGCATAGGCTATGTATGTCCCTCCTCATACAACACATACATCAGTACAAGTGTGTAAGACAGGGGACAACATTTTCTGGAGGAACTCCACATGCAACATTATACACAAGAGACTCATCTCTGAGTTGGGGGACTGCCTTAATCTTTGACTTTTCACATGACTGTTGCCCCGCCTGGTCCCGGGCATTCATAAGCATGCCTTCAGGCAAGGTGTTACCCTTGTGACCACCTGGCATAGCCCAAAGAACCCACCCCAGGTTAGGCCTCCTATGTGACCCACACTTGGCACCCAACAAGTAGGGGAACATGGAAGGAGGTCCCACTGACTACCCCCCCCCCCCCCCCCCCCCCCACATGCTTGTTAGGAGTAGGAAGCATACCCAGACCTGGCTGAAAATTGTCCAGCAGTTTGCAACTCTAAAGTTATCATTTCCATACACCCTGCTCATGCCTAGATGTGAGCTTAAAGCATGCATATGTTAAGCAATGCTATGTATGACTTATATAGTAGGAAAGTATCCGAAAATTGCTTTATCAATCAAGAGGGAAATTAAAAGTGTCAGAACAATTTAGAAGTTGAAAAGAACTCTTCATGTAGCAGGGGCAAACAAAAAAGTAAAGGCTTATGCGTACAAACTCGCTTGAGTTACCTGGATAAATACACACAATAGGTATGTTAAACATAATAACAATGTTCTTAAATAATTAACAGTGGATTCTCTGAAGAGCCTCTGTGGAAATCAATCAAAATCTGGCAAAAACCTAACCTGCATTGTCCGCCCACCAGTGACAAACTCACAACCAGCTGCACTATCATATAAATGTTCCATCTGACATTTCGCTGGAATAAATATAATCCAGAAGCTATTTCAGCCCATATTTTCTAATACACACTTGCGCAAATAAAACCTGCTAAAACAATTAGCTGTATCTTTAATAGTGACATAATGTTTGCTTTTCCCAAAGGTTATCTTTGCTATAATTACTGCAATCAAGATAATTGCCAGTATAACTTCACATTTTATTGCTTTCCATCGTAACCCTCTGAAGATAGATACAACCTAGAATGCAACAGCTAATCCGGTTAGAGGCTGAAAATAACACAACGATAAGATCGTTTATGGGAATGAAGGTTATCATTTATTTTTAGTAAGGGTCATTCCACCTGTAGCAGGTATTTGACTTTTTGGTGGTTAATAGTGAGGTCAATCATCTGCCAATTCCTCATTGTCTCTTTGGGGCTCTGTGTTAAGTTTGTTTTCCAGGCCAATTGTGGCAATAAGGACAGAGTCCCATTCTTCTTGTTGGATTTTAATTATATACAGTACAATGCAATAGGAAAAGTGGAATATTACTGTTGTTCCCATGGCAGGGAAACCTCAACTGGAGAACACCCAAGACATAGGAAACCACCACACTGTAGAACAGCCTTCCTCCAGGGATAGCTAGGGGTTCCGCTGTATTTGGCATGATAGGGAAACCTCTGGAGACCCCCCAAGACATATGGAGCCACCACACTCTAGAACAGCCATTCTCAACCAGGGTTCCTCCAGGGATAGCTAGGGGTTCCGTTGTATTTGGCATGATAGGGAAACCTCTGGAGACCCCCCAAGACATATGAAGCCACCACACTCGAGAACAGCCGTTGTCAACCAGGATCCCGTGGAACCCTAGTGTTCCTTCAGGGATAGCTAGTGGTTCCTTGAGCTGTGGCTAACTGACCTCCCATCGAATGGTGCCTGCATAGTTCCCGGTCCAACGCCAGTTGGCAGAGCCAGTGACTTGACTGCAAGGATGTTATTCTGGCCACCCCTGTAAGGGAAGGCTTCTTCACACTTACCACCATTAATGTAAGGGGCATTTACCCAATGAGACTAATCTTACCAGGGGTTCCATGAGACCTGAAAATGATTGTAAGGGTTCCTCTGGGGTAAAAAAAAAAAAAAAAAAAAAAGGTTGAGAAAGGCTGCTTTGCATATTGCCTATTGAGGGACTGACCCTTTAACTTGTAGTGATAGCCCCCCAAATAGGAAATTGATCAGCCAGGTGTCCTCACTGTAAACAAGTGAAACTCCTGTAACTCAAGTAGCAGGCAGTCAATTTTTTTATTTAACTTTCTAATTTAGGGGTCCCCAAACCATTTAGTACAATGGCCACATCATATATTTTACAAATATTTGCAGGCACTCTTTACATCCAGGAGTGCCCAGCAGAGTTACTTCTTACATCCATGTGTGCCCCGCAGAGTTCAACCTTTAAATTTCAGGGTGTAGAGCAGCATGGCAGAAGCTGGGGGGGAAGCAGAGATATGTATGGAGGAAGGCCGGTTCTTCTGTGAATATTGGGTTTGCCAGAGTGCCAGCAGTCCTGGTAGCCAACCACAGCTGAGGGAGGGGGGGAAATCTGCTCTGGGGAGGAGCGTCATGGCTGACTGGATGGCAGTTGATGCCTTGGTCTTTATGATACACAGACACCCACTGCCAGCTAGCCCTGGTTGCTGCTGGCGAGATAAAAGTGGGCTGGATGGGCCATAATTTGGAGAACCCTCTTACACAGCAGGCTTTGGTTTAGGCCCCTTTCACACTTGTGAGACTTCAAAGTCGCACGATTTTGCTGCGATTTCAAGGAATGCCTGTGTAAGTGGCATCAAAATCAGACCAAAGTAGCGCAGGGACTACTTTGAAGTCGGAACGACTTTAAGTCGTACTAATATGAATGGCTGTCATTGGAAATCATGGGGAATGACTTGCATGCTACTTTGCAGTCCCAAATCGCTGGACAACAAAGGTTCCTATTTCCTCCGGTTCTTGTACGGTTCCTGCTCATGGTCATTTTTGCACATGGGGTCTGATTGTCTTTGCAGTTAGTCCTGCTAAATTAATGATATGAACATGTCCTTAAAGCGGGATTGTACTGAAAAAAAAAAATTTTAAAAGCCAGCAGCTACAAATACTGCAGCTGCTGACTTTTAAAAAATGGACACTTACCTGTTCCAGGGTCCAGCGGTGTCGGCAGCAGAGGCCGATCGATCGCTCGGCTCCCTGCTGTAGCCGGCGCCATTCTCGGTGAGGGAATCAGGAAGTGGCTTCACTTCCCGATTCCCTACTGCGCATGCGCGAGTCGCGCGGCGCAATGAGAATCTTCAGCGCCGTCTGCCGGGTCACGTGTGTGTCCCGGCAGACAGCGCGCCGGCACAGGAGGTGACGTAAACTCCCGTGGGAGTTTATGCCCGGAAGTGGGTGCAGATACCTGTCTTAGACAGGTATCTGCACCCCCCTCCCCCCTGAAAGGTGCCAAATGTGACACCGGAGGGGGGGAGGGTTCCGAAAAGCGGGAGTTCCACTTTAGGGTGGAATCCCCCTTTAAGGCAGATAGTAGATGTGAAAAATGCAGTGCATACATCTATCAGTTCTGTCACAGAGCAAGGTACTGCTAAACAGAAGCACTAAAACAGATTAAGAGACAGATTTGCTACAAGTGGTTTGATGATGAAAAAAAATTTTGAAAAATTTATGTCACTTTTATTATTATTATTTTTTTACTAGTAACGGCGGCGATCTGTGATTTTTATCGGGACTGCGACATTTTGGCAGACACATGGGACACTTTTGACACATTTTTGGGAGCATTGACATTTATACAGCGATCAGTGCTATAAAAATGCTGTAAAAATGTCACTGGCAGGGAAGTTAACACTAGGGGGCGATCAAGGGGTTAAGTGTGTTCCCTATGTGTGTTTCTAACTGTAGACGGAGGGGACTGACTAGGTGAAATGACAGATCGTGGTTCCTAGCTATTAGGAACTCACGATCTGTCACTCCTCACAGAACAGGGATTTGTGTATTTACACACACAACGTCCCTGTTCTGCCTCTCGTGCCCGCGATCGCTCGTGGCTGACAGTCATCACGACCGTCGCCCACAAGCATTGGCAACCCCCCGCAGTGCAGCGGGTGCATGCAAGCGCCTGATATAACGATACCGCGAGCTGACCTATAGCTACGACGGTTTGTGGGATCGTGCCGACCAGTCGCAGTAAAATGACAGCGGATGGTCGGCAAGTGGTTAATTGAACAAGCTGAAGTTAGAAGCTAATTGGCTACCATGCTCAGCTGCACCAGATTCCGAGTGCTCCAGTTTTAGTAAATCTCCCCTATAGTGTCCAGGCCCTGAATCCAACCCCCTGTCTTTTGTCCTCACCACCGGCTGCAAGAAGAAAGCGCAGGTTTCTATCACAGATATCTCTTTGTAATGCAAACGTTCTGGTAAAAGACAGACATAGGATTAATAATGAAAGATTAGTCAGGGACTTTCTCCTGTCTCCAGAGCAAGAGGCACAACCTCCATTTTTCCCTGATGAAGCAATCGAACTGATAAAGCCTCGGGCTAATTCTCCGACATTCTTACAGTCGTTTCCTATAAGAAGCCGCGGCAAATGAAGAAGTACTTTTATTTCTAGTGCCCCGCAACGGCAGATCAAACATGGGAACTTTGGGAACAGTGCAGATGTTTAATGGGGGATGTGAAATGCCAGGAACACCAGAGGCTCTCATATCAAAGTGGCTGACAAGGGTAGACGTTTGTAAAAGTCATGCAGCCGGAAAACTCAAAGATTTCGGCTCTTTGAATTGTTCTTTTAAAGGGCATTTATTTTCTGTGAAGTAAAAAATGTCATGTTATTTTATTTAGATTTTTTACAAGGTCATTGTGGTAGGGAAACCTCCACCTCTTATCAGACACATTGTAAAGCCCCATACACACGGTCGGATTTTCCAATGGATTCTGTCCTATCAGACAATGTTGTCGGAAATTCCGACTGTGTGTAGGCACCATCGGACAGTTTCCATCGGATTGTCCGACAGACAAAGTCTTATCTCCTGCTGGATAGATTTTTTGACAACAAAGTCCGATCACACCAAATCCGATCGTGTGTAGCGAATTCCGACGGACAAAGTGCTACGCATGCTCAGATCACATTACAAGACCAAAGCTATTGGCTACTAGCCTCTACGTAGTCCCGTCGTAGGCAACAAACGTCACCACGTTCAGAATGATCGGATTTTCCGACAACTTTGTCCGACCGTGTGTACGCAAAACCAACATCGGACAAAGTACGACGGACATGATCCGACGGACCTGGTCCTCGGATAATCCGAGCGTGTGTATGGGGCTTTAGTGAATTTGCAATGTTTTCCCATTGACAGCAATACAAAAAAATTCAAAGTAGATGAACGAACACAAGTGAACAGAAGAGGACACATCTAGGAAAATTGCAAAAGAATTCATCATAAAATAGATGATAACAACTCTGACCTTTACCTTTCAATTTATATTTTAACCATTGCACTTAAAGATGAAATTAAAAAAAGTATTGCCAAAACTTTTTTTGCCCATACCTCTCTTGTGTATATTGTCATGATACACCCAGCTGCCTGATTGACAGCTGGCTCAGCCTCTCAGTGCATGGCTGAGAGCTGAAGCCGTACCTGTCCCCTTTACAGCCCAACCCTATAGTCAACGCTGTATCCTGGCAGACAAGGCCCAGGCCTAGGGCAGCAATTTGCAGGGGGGGGCGGCGTGGAAAGAGTCCCCGCCGGCTTGTGCTACACTATTAGTGTAGCACCAGGCTTATGGGATGGACTGGGCTAACAGGCACTGCTTCCCGTATGCAGACGGTCCGGCATTCCGCCACTGTGGGGGGGGGGGGGGGGGGGCTTCTAATTTTGACTGTCCTAACATCCTGCACCACAAACCTTCCTGTGCTATATGTTTTCTGCTGCACCATTGGCATGGTTATATCTTCTTAGTCCTCTCCATAAAATTATCATAAATTTCTGCTTAAAGTAGAACTATAGGCAACACCTTTTATTTTCATTTTGGATAGAGTAAGGGAGTGTTATAGCCCCTGTCAGTTTATTTGTTACCATCCCTTTCCCATTGCAGAGATTTCCCTTCACTTCCTGCCCCATAGCCAAACAGGAATTGAGAGGAAATCTATGCAAATTAAGGGAATCCATTGCCCCCCCTCCCCCAGGCCCTCAGAACTAGTGTCCCCACTCGAAAATGTCAGGGCGGGTCTTAAACAGCAAGGGGTGTGACCTTGACAGGAAGGGGTGGGTCATATTTAAATTAGGGGGTGCACGAGTTTAGTCAGGCCTAGGGCAGCACAAAACCTAAATACACTACTGCCTACAGTACGCACTGGAGGTTTAGAGCAGAGAGTGGTGACTGACCGTCACTGCTCTCCACTCTGAGCAGACCGATCACTGGTCATGTGATTGCTCAGTTCTCTGTGTTAGGCCAACCACAGTGTTGACAGGGGAATCCCTCCTGCGGAGCCATGCAGTGATTATTGAACACAGTGATTATTACTAGAGGCAATAACAGGCGCTAGCAATAATTGCATGTAAAATCCAGCATGCTGGTTGTACCCAAGTTGTTCAATCAATCAACTTGATACATTCAGCCTGCCCATACGTGGTTTGAATCTCAGCTGGTGCTTGCTGAACTGGCCGAGATTCAAACTGTCTATGGACAGCTTTAGAGTCAAAGTGAGACAGCTGCAGCATCACACCGATATTTGTTTTACCTAACTCAAACTTCTCCTTTTAGGTTTGGCTTTTTTACATATATACTGTATATACAATATACATATCCCATACCTGTGGGATCCATGCCAGGGCAAACTGGAAATCACAGTAGTAGCTTTTACTAGTACAGTGATTGCTGCTAGCTTCCAGCTTCTGTGCTGAGCGCCTGCACTGCTACATAGGGGGTCATTCACTTGGCATAGCCACCGTTCATAAAACACACTGTATTTTTTGCAGTGAATTTAAGGCACTCTATAATTGGTAGTGACTGTGATATCATCACCCCGCCTCTTCACCTTGTCCAATCAGAGAATGACTTGCATTTATTAACAAAAATGCAAATTGTTCCTTATATGGAACAGTGGTGATCCCGGTTGTAGAGGCACCTACTACAATGATTTTCAGCATCGACGGGTATCCCACAGGTATGGCAAATGTGTACTTCCATTGGTCCATGTAATTATGCAAAAAAAAAAAAAAAAGCCGTACCTGAAATTTAGCTTTAAATCTTTTTCGGGAACACTTTGCTAACACATTTGAAATGCAGATCTGATTATTGTAATCTCTCATGAGCAGTGCCTTCCTAACCCTCTTGTCTTGAATTGTTTTGTAACTGTATTGCCTCCCTTTATTTTTCTAATAAATAAAATCGCTGTGCAAACGGTTAGCGCTATGCAAATCCTGTATAATGATAATTGCATTACATATAAATAATTGTGCCCTTGTGATTATACTCTGCATAACAAAAATAGGAAACCATCCGCCATCTAGTGGTAGTTTAAGATATTGCATCTATAGCATGGAATGGTCACAAAATCCACCTGTCTTCTTCAAGCACTCCTTATGAACTAGAAATGACTAACAAGATTACATAAATTAAGACAAAAAAAAACACAAATTTAGCCTATATATATATATATATATATATATATATATATATATATATATATATATATATATATTTATAGACTGTGTGTGTGTGTGTGTGTGTGTGTGTATATATATATATATATATATATATATATATATATATATATATATATATAAATATATACTGTGGTAATGTCTGGGTTACAATGGGTTTGATATATAGAAGTGTGAGATGTATGTATGTTCAGCATATTGAGAATACATTTCTTCCATTAGATATGACCTTCTACCTCTCTGTAGCACCTGCATCCTGTGTGGCATTGACAATGACATTGAGATCCAAGGAGGTTTATTTATAGCTGCTAGAGAAAGTCACTGACAAAGAACATATGGAAAGAGATTATATGAGCACATAGTATACATTTTTTTTTAGCATGTTCCCTTGTGTATGTCAGCAGCTACATTTAGTGTAGTATACTGTACATAATGTCTTTTTCAGCAATTTTTATAATTAAATTCCGTAACCTTTAGAAACCAATCAGTTGAAGTCAGACCAGTGCAAGATGGATTGTGATTGACTGCTATGAGTTATTGCACTTAAGGATTAGCACTTTGAAATAAAAATAAAATAAAAACAAACTTCACTCAATAAGGCTATTAGTTAGATAGCTCATAAGGATGATGTAGGATCCCTGAGTGTTACCTCAAAGTGAACATATTGTTTCTATATGGCTGGTGCACACAGGCATTTAATGTGACACTAAACTCTGGTTTAACCGCTTAAGCCCCGGACCATTTGGCTGGCCAAAGACCAGACCACTTTTTGCGATTCGGCACTGCGTCGCTTTAACTGACAATTGCGCGGTCGTGCGGCGTGGCTCCCAAACAAAATTGACGTCCTTAGAGCTTAGACGCAAATAGAGCTTTCTTTTGGTGGTACTTGATCACCCCTGTGTTTTTTATTTTTTGCGCTATAAACAAAAAAATAGCGACAATTTAAAAAAAGAAAACGCATTCTTTTTTTACTTTTTGCTATAATAAATATCCCCAAAAAATATATAAAAAAATGTTTTTTTCCCTCAGTTTAGGCCGATACGTATTCTTCTACATATTTTTGGTAAAAAAAATCACAATAAGCGATTATTGATTGGTTTGCACAAAAAGTTATAGTGTCTACAAAATAGGGGTTCGCTTTATGGCATTTTTATTATAATTTTTTTTTTACTAGTAATGGCGGTGATCAGCGATTTTTATTGTGACTGCAACATTGTGGCGGACACGGTGAAGATATTTGCCAGCACACCATGGAGCGACAGAAATAGCTTCCAAACGGGTGACTTATTGCATGATCACAACACAAGGATAGTGCAACTTTTCGGAGCCACGCAGGGCCCCTTCATCAGGCATGTGATGATCATCACATGCCTGACGAAGGGGCCCTGCGTGGCTCCGAAACGTTGCACTTTACTTGTGTTGTGATCATGCAATAAATCACCCGTTTGGACGCTATTTGTGTCGTTCCATGGTGTGCTGGCAAATATCTTCACTGTGACTTGAACCAGTATCCAGCTGGTTGTTGCTGCAGCACCCAGATCCGAGAGCGCATCCAGGAACGTGTGCGATGGGAAAATGATTTTCTAATTATGGCGGACACGTCAGACAATTTTGACACACTTTTGGGACCATTGGCATTAATACAGTGCGATTAAAATTGCATTGATCACTGTAAAAATGTCACTGGCAGTGAATGGGGTTAACACTAGGGGGCAGTGGAGGGGTTAATGTGTATCCTAGTACGTGTTCTAACTGAAGGGGGGATGGGACTGTGTAGGGAAACTAACAGATCGCTGTTTATACTCTGTATGAACAGACGATCTGTCAGTTCACTCCTCAGAGAACCGGCGCACGTGCCTCGGGCGGTGCGCAGGCGCCCCCTAGTGGCCGTTTATGGTACCGAAGTACCATAACGGCGATTCGCGCAGCAGAGCCATGTTGCTGCAGTTGTACAACTGCGGCGGCTGGTCGGCAAGCGGTTAAAAAAATTACATTCAAGTTTGTATTCTTGACTCCTAAAAGTCCCTCAAATCTTCAAATTCCTTTATTTATTTTTATTTTTTTTGCTGCTGTAATCCAACTTCCTTTTAGAGGGTGACTATATTTGTTCTCTGTGGTCGCACTGTATGTGGGAATGTAGCCATCCTCTCTTGCGCTCTCCTGAGATGGACTATGGGATTTGTAGTGTGCATAGACATATATACATGATCACAGCTAACATGCTCTGCTCATTTCAAACAAACGGAAGTGAAAGGGAGAAATGTAGGGGTTCAGGAGCTCATGAAGGATGTGACTAGGAGGCAGAAAAACAGTAAGAAACTATTTTATTAAAAATAGATATTAGGGCCATTACATAGGTAGAGGATGCGTATGGATTATTTTTGGAGAAAAAGGATATCAATAATGCCACCTTAGGTTTTGCTTCTGATGCCGCGTACACATGCCGCGTACACACGATCGGAAATTCCGCCTAACAGAAGGCCGATGAGAGCTTTTGGTCGGAAAATGCGACCGTGTGTATGCTCCATCGGACTTTTGCTGGCCAAATTCCCGCCAGCAAAAGATTGAGAGCATGTTCTCAATTTTTGGTCGGAAAAAGTTTTGAACGGAAATTCCGATCGTCTGTACCAATTACGACGCGCAAAATTCCTACGCATGCTTGGAAACAATTTGACGCATGCTCGAAAACATTGAACTTAATTTTCTCGGCTCATCGTAGTATTGTACGTCACTGCGTTCTTGACGGTCGAAAGTTCAGCAAACTTTTGTGTGACCGTGTGTATGCAAGCCAAGCTTGAGTGGAATTCCGTCGGAAAAACCATCCAAGATTTTTCCGGCGGAAAATCCGCTCGTGTGTATGGGGCATTATTTGCATTTGTGAAGTACATTTGACGGATGTGACATTTTTAGTTGGATCATACAGAGCAATGTTCACCTGTGTTTATTGTTGCTGTTTGTTGGCCAGGGCATACGAGGTGGGATGGGACTGTATGTGAAAAGGCTCGGTCTGTCTGACCCAATTATAGCAAACATAGAAAAAACACCTGGTACCAATGGTACGGTGAGAAACCCCTTAGGGTCTTTAATAGACAGATCAAACCGATAGTATAAAAAGTATAAATTTTATTACAAAATATCAATAATATACATGTACAAACAATACATAAAGAGTATAAAAGCCATTAATGATGCCTTGATTGATACAATTGTATAGATGAATCACCATCCTGGTGCTAAGGACTGGCAGCGATCGATACAGTGTATATAACACCTTACATGTTATGGACTGAAAGTCCTTCTTCAGAGGTTTTATGTTATTAATTCAAATGGGTTTACATTTCTACAAAGAGAAAGGAAGTATACAAATATGTTCATCTTTAGTACAAAGTAATAATATTTATCATTGTTCAGCTAAATAGCAAACCAAGCAGTGCATTAACATGACATGTGGTATAATATTTAGCTGAACAATGATAAATATTATTACTTTGTACTAAAGATGGACTTATTTGTATACTTCCTTTCTCTTTGTAGAAATGTCTACCCATTTGAATTAAAGCGGAGCTCCACCCTAAAGTGGAACTTCCGCTTATCGGATTCCTCCCCCCCTCCGGTGCCACAATTGGCACCTTTCAGGGGGAGGGGGGTGCAGATACCTGTATAATACAGGTATCTGCACCCACTTCCGGGACGAATTATCCGGACTGCCCCGCCCCTATCCGGAGATGCCCCGTTGTGTCTTGGGAAACACAGTTCCCAGGACACAGCGGGGACCAATAGAGACACGCAGCGCGACTCGCGCATGCACAGTAGGGGTTCGGGCAGTGAAAACGTTGCGTCTTCACTTCCTGATTCCCTGACAGAGGATGGCGGCGGCGCAGCTGAGAGATGAGCGGTCGCTCGTC
This sequence comes from Lithobates sylvaticus, assembly GCA_028564925.1. Taxonomy (NCBI): domain Eukaryota; kingdom Metazoa; phylum Chordata; class Amphibia; order Anura; family Ranidae; genus Lithobates; species Lithobates sylvaticus. The sequence continues at coordinate 40,073,029 of CM053032.1, read as the reverse complement.
ACATTCTGCCTACACCGCTGGAACCTGGAACAGGTAAGTTGCAGTATTTGTAGCTGCTGACTTTTAATATTTTTGGTGCGGGTGCAGCTCCGCTTTAATAACATAAAACCTCTGAAGAAGGATTTTCAGTCCATAACATGTAAGGTGTTATATACACTGTATGAATCGCTGCCAGTCCTTAGCACCAGGATGGTGATTCATCTATACAATTGTATCAATTAGGGTATCATATATGGCTTTTATGATCTTTATGTATTGTTTGAACATGTATATTATTTATATTTTGTAATAAAATGTATACTTTTATACTATCGGTTTGATCTGTCTATTAAATATTCTAAGGGGTTTCTCACCGTACCATTGGTACCAGGTGTTTTTTCTATTGTTGCTTTTGTTGTGCACACAAATAGCAATGCGCAATGTATGCACCTGAAACACATGCCAGACTGGTTTCCAGGGTCACCGTTTACTCTACACGAGTCTCTTTTTTGTATACATTTACCCTTAGGACTCATTCTACATATACTTTGTTCTCTGAAGAGCAATTTGTATTCAGATCACCCTTTAGAGAGCAATTGACAGGCAGTGAGAACCTGTTTTATCGCCACCTCACCGCCTGCTTTAATCCCACAGGCCCACTACTAGAGGAGCATGGTTGAGGGGCATTTGCAGAGTGACCCCATTCACTTGATTGGGTTGTGACTGGCAGGCGGTAATGGTTGCCAAAAGTGACAGGGGGTAGGATTCGTGCTGTGGCCATGAAGTGAAGCATCACAGCCTATGACATGTGTAAATCCCCAGGCTGCTGCCTCTGCAACAAAACAGGGAGAGGTTGGGGGTTTGGTAAAGCCGCAGCTCAGTCATGGAGTTTTACTTCCCCCAAACTGCTAGTGTGAACGAGCCCTTAAATAGCTGCTATTACAGAAATTGGGGTAATGAAGGGTTGGTATAGGTCAGTGATGGTGAACCTTGGCACCCCAGATGTTTTGGAACTTCATTTCCCATGATGCTCAACTATACTGCAGAGTGTATGAGCATCATGGGAAATGTAGTTCCAAAACATCTGGGGTGCCAAGGTTCGTCATCACTGGTCTAGGTATTAGGATCCCTTTTTATTTATTTATTTTTTCTAAATGTACTACATTTTTTTTATTATTTTCTCTTTTGTTTATTATTTTAACTACATATATACACTGAGCAAAATTATAAACGCAACATTTTTGTGTTTGCCCCTATTTATCATGAGCTGAACATAAAAAAGATCTACGACTTTTTTCTATGTACACAAAAGGCCAATTTTTGGAAAATATTGTTCACAAATCTGTCTAAATCTGTGTTAGTGAGCACTTCTCCTTTGCCGAGATAATCCATCCACCTCACAGGTGTTGCAAATCAAAATGCTGATTAGACAGCATGATTATTGCACAGGTGTGCCTCAGGCTGGCCACTATAAAAGGCCACTCTAAAATGTGCAGTTTTCCTGTATTGGGTGACATGTCCGGTCATAGACCCTGCCAGGTTATCTGGGGACACTGTCCTCTGCTCTCTACTCCCCTTCTGACCCTGTGCAGGACCCCTCTCCTCTTCCTGTTCCTCCCATCTGCCCTGCACCCCTCACCCTATACCAGTGATGGCGAACCTTGGCACCCCTAATGTTTTGGAACTACATTTCCCATGATGCTCAGCTACATGGTAGAGTGCCGGAGCATCATGGGAAATGTAGTTCCAAAACATCTGGAATGCCAAGGTTCGCCATCACTGCCTGAAAATGACCTACTCTACAGAACCCTGCACCTATCACTATACACCCTGCCCCCACCCCACAGAACCCTGCACCCCTCACTATTCACCCTGACCCCACCCCACAGAACCCTGCACCCCTCACTAGCCACCCTGCCCCCACCCCACAGAACCCTGCACCTGTTAGAGTCTGCAAAAGACTTGAGACTGGGGCGGAGGTTTAAGTTCCAGCAGGACAACAACCCTAAACATACAGCCAGAGCTACAATGGAATAGTTTTGATCAAAGCATATTCATGTGTTAGAATGGTCCAGTCAAAGTCCAGACCTAAATCCAATTAAGAATCTGTGGCAAGACTTGAAAATTGCTGTTCACAGACGCTCTCCGTCCAATCTGACAGAGCTTGAGCTATTTTGCAAAGAAGAATGGGCAAAAATGTCACTCTGTAGATGTGCAAAGCTGGTAGAGACATCCCCAAAAAGACTTGCAGCTGTAATTGCAGCGAAAGGAGGTTCTACAAAGTATTGACTCAGGTTAATAGGTTTAAATCCTATAAAAAAAAAAGAAGAAAAAACATTGGCTGATCCTACCGCTTCAGTGCTAAACAGTATTAGGCCCCATTCAAATTTGAACAATTTGGAATTGTGGGCAAAATCGGTGCGATTCTGCCCACATTTCCAAATCATGCTAAAATCTCAGTTAACACATGACATACGTCTGGATGCCATTAAGAATTACAATGTGCAACATAATGCTTGAAAACCACAGCAAAAACACGCTTGGCTCAATGCTAAAATCTGGTAGTTGACCCTCTTTGGTGGGACAAACACGTATAGGTCATCCCATTCAGGCCCTGTTTACATCTGAGAGATTTAGAATCTGCCACCCCCTTCTCTGTAAGCTTCTCCCAGCGGCGGTCACACTCCTGCTTACCACTTACAATGCAGGGTTAAAGACCCTGCTCTGTACGTGATGATGTTGAAGCTCCACCCACAGACCGGAGCTTTGGGGTGAGGAGGAGAGAGCCGGAGCAGGGAGTAGAGCAAGTAATAAAGCCTCTTAGATGCACCAAACATCTACACTGCAAAGTTTGGGGTTTGTTTGTTATTCATTTATTTATACGTTTACATCACTTATTACAGCAAATATTACATACAACAAAATGAATGAGATGCAGCTATCCTGATTATTACGGTAATAACACCCATCATAATTATAGACGCTTTATTTGCCAGAGTATAATAAAACTGAGCATGAAAGCCTCTTCTAGGCAATGAATATACCAGGATGGTGCGATAAGCATTAAAAATTAGGGTTCCTTGAGTGTCAGAGCTGAGCTCTTCTAGGGCCTGGGATCCAGTATTATTAAATCACACTTATCAAATATTAACCACTTGACCACTGGGTACTTAAACCCCCTTCCTAACCAGACCAATTTTCAGCTTTCGGTGCTCTCACATTTTGAATGACAATTACTCAGTCATGCAACACTGTACCCAAATTAATTTTTTGTCCTTTTTTTCACACAAATAGAGATTTCTTTTGGTGGTATTTAATCACCGCTGGGTTTTTTATTTTTTGCGCTATAAATCAAAAAAGGCTGAAAATTCGGTTGCAGAGTTTCTGTTAAAATTAATTGCAGAGTATTGGCGAGTATTGGCGAGTATTGGCGAGTATTGGCAGAGTATTGGCGAGTATTGGCAGAGTATTGGCAGAGTATTGCACAGTATTGGCAGAGTATTGCAGAGTATTGCACAGTGTTGGCACAGTATTGCACAGTATTGCACAGTGTTGCAGAGTATTGGCAGAGTATTGCACAGTATTGCACAGTGTTGCAGAGTATTGGCACAGTATTGCAGTGTTGCAGAGTATTGCAGTATTGCAGAGTATTGCAGAGTATTGCAGGGTATTGCAGAGTATTGCACAGTATTGCAGAGTATTGGCAGAGTATTGCAGTGTTGCAGAGTATGGGCAGAGTACTGCAGAGTATTGTCACTGAGCAGTGCTGTGGGCACTACAGATCTGTGGGCACTACAGATCTGCTGCCATCTCTCCCCCTCCCCCTCTCACTGTACCGATCGGTACAGAGAGGGGAGGGAGGAACCGACGTCATGATATGACGCCGGTTTGTTTACATGTGATCGATCCGTTGTAGGCGCCGCGATCAGCGGCCGTTCACCGTGATGCGCGTGGGAGCAAGATTCTAGGAGGACGTCCCGTGGACGTCCACCCAGAATAAGCCATGCTGTAGCCATCTTTCGGCTATGGCCCGGTCGGCATGTGGTTAAAAGAAATCAGATTTGTTGGGATGGGTAAAGATACGACTAAATACACTGTAAAAGTATACACATAGAGTGTATTTATGAAAATTATTTCAAAGGTATTTGTCCTGTGAAACTCCATGTACATTTGTTTTGTGTTACTGGGGGTAAAATGAAATGCTATTAAGGCTATTTTCTCTTTGGGTTAAATGTTATTTATTCATGCCGCATAGAGGGGATCATTGAAATACCACACTATGGCCACTAGATGGAGCTGATGATCATAGTAAATAATTTGCTATGATCATCGGCTCCATGTAATGGCCATAATTTGGTATTTTACTAATTTTCTCTTTTCTGTATGAATGAATAACATTTCACCTGGGAAAGGAAACAGCCTAATAACATTTGATGCCCCCCCCCCCCCCCCCCCCATTTGCACATAATAAATGTCCATGCGGTTTGATGGGACGAATAGCTCTGCAATTTTATTTTTAAAAGTATACCTCCTAATAAATACAATTTTCTTATTTGGGAGAAAATGTTGGGGGAAGCTCCCTCCAGTGATAAACACATAAATGAAGGCCTTTACACTTTTCTAGTAATCTTTGCTGAAAAGGAAGATTAGCCAATCACAGTCCATATCTTACCTTTTTTGAATTTGAGATCACATAGACAAGGCCTGATGCTAGCTGACTTTTAAGGGCTCATTCACACCCTTCTGTAGGCTAAAAGGCTGAAATCTGGAGTCTGTTGTGTAGGAACATCGTGATGCATTGTTTAATTTTTCTTTCTTTTACATTTTTTTTAATCTTTCAGAGTCACTTCATTCAAGTCTATGCACTACAGCTGCTATGGTTTGAACAGGCCACATAGAAATCCATTTTTTTCTTTCTACCCTATCATTGAGTCGGTCCCGATCTGTGCCGATCGATGCAGTTCAATGCAATTGGTATGACGGAGCCCTAACTCTTTACTGCAGTCAAGGTTGTCAACTCAATTCATTTAAAAATGAACACATATAAATTTCACAGGCTCTGTTACTAATTAAATGCATGTAAAGCACTGAGTGAATCTAATTAGTATTTTAACAAGCCACTGAACCTGTGTAATTCATATGTTCTCAGTTCTAAAGGAATGAGCTGGCAGCCTTAGTGCCAATACAGCTTTAGTCTAATGATTTTTATAGCGTTATTATCTCCTGTAAAGCTGTAAAGTAGCAGTCGCTCTTTCTGCTAACATTTGGGCTAACCCAGGTGCTACAGACTCATCAAAATAGCAACCTCAAACCTCTCAGCGCCGACTTCATTTTTATAAGAGCTACCAAAACCAGCAAACTCCGTTATTTATTATGTCTGTGGTGTTCTGCTGCCACCTTGTGGCAGAATTGTCAATTGCCTTTCTTTCGTTTGCATAGCTGAACATAAACTCTAATGAACCACTTTCATTGCAGAGAATGTAGTTTAATTAGTACCTTAGGCAGTCTAGGTACATTTGTTGCCTGATTTCTTGGCAAGTCATTGTGCCGTTGTAATCCAAACAACAATTTCCATTCTGAAGAGGAGAATTTTGCTATAGTCCTTCACACTGAGACCTTTTACGTGATCAGAAAGGTAATGGAGCTAAAAGGATTTTATTCCTTTGTTGTTGTAAATAGGTTGTAAGTGTATGTTTATGTAGATGGTGTTTTAGCCATTGTTGCAGAAGTGCTGGATTATACAACATAGGATGTATATTTATCCTATTGCTCATTTGCAGCGAGCACTCATTTGATTAACCATATTTATAGGCTTATAACACGCGCCGGCATATAACACGCGCCCCAAGTTTAGGAGGGAAGTTTAAGGAATAAAACTTTTAGGAGGGAAATTTAAGGAAAAAAATTACATTTTAAATGCCCATCAATGCAGTCTTATCAGTGTCCATCTGCAGCCTTGCCCATCATTGCAGAATGATCAGTGTCCATCTGCAGCATTGCCCAAGTGTCCATCTACAGCCTTGCCCAAGTGTCCATCTGCAGCCTTGCCCAGTGTCCATCTGCAGCCTTGCCCAAGTGTCCATCTGCAGCCTTGCCCTGTGTCCATCTGCAGCCTTGCCCAAGTGTCCATCTGCAGCCTTGCCCAAGTGTCCATCTGCAGCCTTGTCCAGTGTTCATCTGCAGCCTTGCCCAAGTGTCCATCTGCAGCCTTGTCCAGTGTTCATCTGCAGCCTTGCCCAAGTGTCCATCTGCAGCCTTGCCCAAGTGTCCATCTGCAGCCTTGTCCAGTGTTCATCTGCAGCCTTGCCCAGTGTCCATCTGCAGCCTTACCCAAAATTGCAGCATGATCTTTTAAATTATTGCGCCGTTGAGATAGACAGAGCCGGATGTCCTGTGTATTCGGCTCCTCTTGGCTTGTCTCGCAGTCCCACCCAGTCCCGCCCCTTGGGCCGGCTCCTGTGATGGACACAACACCGGTCCAATGGCAGGACGTAAAGGCTAGGAGGAAACCCCTGCTTAAGTATGTGGCTTTATATGGAGCAGAACTTTGTTAACTATGCCCTTCCAGTAGGATAATGAAGGGGAAGAATTTCGTACTTTATTAACCTCTATGCTTGACTTTACTTGATTTTTTTGTGGAGCAGAGAAAGAAAGATCTATATCAGCTTGTTGGATTTTCGATTACATAACCAATAATATATAGTCACCCCCCCCCCCCCCTCATTTGTGGCTAATGCAGTCTATCACTCTTGAGGCTCGGGAGGTCAGGTACTGATGTTGGATGAGAAGACCTGGCTTGCATTTGGTAATCCAGTACGTCCCAAAGACGTTCGGTAGGGTTGAGGTCAGCTCTGTGACGGACACTCAAGTTCCTCTACACCAAACTCATCAAACCATGTCATTATGGAGCTGGCTTTATGGTTCTAAAGCCTTAAGTTTTTTTTACCTTAAAGAATTCCACACATTAAGGTAATAAAACCTTCTGTGCCAGAGGATCTCCCTCAGCTCCTCCTTATACTTACCTGAGCCCGATCGAGATCCGGTGATGTATCCACCACTGGGTGGATGGATAGCCATTGGTACCTGCTGCTGTCAATCAAATTATGTGACGAGGGAGCGGGGGGTGGGCCGAGCCACACTGTCTGTATCTCTAGACGCAGACAGGGTGGCTCAGGAGTGAGCCTGCATGAGCGGCTTTCTATGGGGGCCCTCACGGAACAGGAGGAGTGCTGGTGGGGGACCCCAGAAGAAGTTTGGGGCTGCTCTGTGCAATGGTTTTTATAACATGGTAATTATTTGAATTAAAAAAAAATAATCTTTACAATCACCTTAAGTGTGATGGTCAGATGTTCACAAACATTTGGCCATCTGGTGTAGTTCGGTAGATACTTCTGTAGTGTTTAGTCCAAAGACTGTTAGTGTTCACAGGAGCGTGCCTAGCTGTTCTTGTCCATCTCCCTATGCTCTGTGTTGGATATTCTCTTATTGGTTTCAGTGGGTGGATGGAGCATGCACTGCTGTTTTTTCCCAACCATGCCAGGACTAAGTATGCCTCCTTGTTTTATTGCATCATCTGATTCAGACTAGAAGAAGACTTCTCTTTCCATTTTGGTCCATTGTCAGCAGCCATGGCACAGTTCTTGCCATTTTATGGCTAATACTAGGGGGGACCCAGTGTGGACTGCCGATGTTACTTAGTAGATGTGAGTGAATAATGGAAAATCCACTCCATCAGTGATTCAACATGGTGGACTCAATTTTTTCAGGTAAATATTTAAATTGGCCAATGCAATCGTTAGCTGGTAAACAGTGTTTTAGAAGACCTCTTACCTGTTTACTGTTTAGTACAGCGACCTTTCCAATAAGGAAACTTAAGTGTGTGACTTCACTCCCCTAGTAAAGACGAACGCCTCAAATATGGAAGTATACTATGCCCCCCCCCCATAAATCCATTCTTTGCTAATAGCAGGGTTTCCTGTCTGGGAAGCTGATTTGCACTGTGTTGCATTAAATGTTGAGCTGGTAATTGGTTCTTTGGCTTCCAATTTCTGAATTGGATAGATTCTCTGCTAATTCTGACTAATACAAATTAATTTACTTTTCTTTATTACAGAAATATTGTCCCATTAGGGAGAGGCTGACATGCTAGGGAGTTTCTTCATTCTCATGATATTATTCAGTTCATTGACCCACTCCCTGACCTGTGGAATAGTAGATGACCTCCAATGCCAAGGGGTTAGTGTCATAAGTGCACAGAGGAAAAATTGTAATGCCGCGTACACACGACTGGACTTTGCGGTAGACTAGGTCTGACGTTCTTCCTTATTATTCTTCCAATCTCAAGCAATGGTGGGAGTGTTAGGGGAAGATTTTATGTAGTGTAAAAGAGCACCTATTCCACCTGCTTAATATGTTGTAGTTTCTTTCCTGGATCTAACATACTATGCTTGTTTTAAATGTCAAAGCAGAATCCTATTTTTTATTCACTTTGAGTACTACAGTTTAAAGTTACTATAAAACTCTTTGAGAAAAGGTAAGCGAATGCCTATATCCCTTCAACTAGAGTGATATTTAACACAGTAAGATTGCAAGTTGTGTAGAGCGTATTCTCTTAGGATACCTTTAACCATTTTAGAGCCATTTCCATATACTGTACAGATTGGAGAGATCACCCATGCTATAGGAACTTCACATGGAAGAGCTTGGGAAAGCACACATGTGTAAGAACTGCTTTTGTCCTCATGCAAGTCAGTGGGAATGCAAAAGCAGCTCAAAAGCAGGTCAGAAGGAACGAAAAAGCATCTCAAATGGATGCTGAATCCATCTTTAAACGTGTTCCATGTGCCCACATGTGGCACAGACTACTCACGTTACACATTATAGACTTTGTTCAGAGACTGCAGAGCTATTTAAGAAAGGCCAATGTGCTGCTTACTGATAAAATACTTACATTTCTTGCAGAGAGTAGGCACCCAGCAGAGTGGTAATCCTTTTTCCTGTAAAGCACATCAATCGCTGAAAATTAGCTGACAGTGCCCAGGGAAGGATGACACAGAATTGTATTCAGTCTACTATCTTCTACATAGAAGTAGTGGTGTTGGATGCAATATTTGTGTAGAGATCAGTACACAGTTGAAACATCCTTCAGTAAGGTTGGGCCTCATATGCTGTCCATACACATGGCAATTTTTAGACAATTCAAACCACTTGGAACCAACTATCACCAACAGTCTCTATAGATACAAGGATGCACCCTTGCAGTACAAAATAATCACTTCCAGCGCTCAGAGGTCCTCCACTGTTAAATAGGACTGTGCAACAATTAGAAATGCTAGGAGGATGCAGCCTTCCATGGATAGGGGAATCCAACATGGAATTACAAAAACAAGGAGACAGGAAGGAACAAGCACCTAGCGCATTACAACAAAATATTTAATTAAACAAATAAAATATATAGAAATTGAATACTTACAAAAGTGCAACTGGTAAAAACACATGGACCACAAGATGCCATATAGTGTAAGACAGGGGTGCCCAACCAGTGGCCCAAGGGCCGCATGTGGCCCGCGACCTCCTTCTCTGGGATGGCGGATTGGCAAACCCAGATCATGGGTTGTGGACCCGCCATCCCAGAGCATCTGTGTTGTTAATTAAGCCGACGGTAGAGAAAGCAAGCGGCTGTGGAGCAGAGCTGTGTAAGCTGATGCTTCCTGTATAGCGCCGGCTCCTGTCATAGGCGGAGTGATACCAAATGCCTTCTGCCTGGGACAGCAACAGCAGACGATACTTGAATGGAAGACCGTTATTAAAGGTCAGTTTATTACTAAAATTGCAGTATATGTATGGGCATATCTGCACAGTGGTTACTGGGCTGCTTTCAAACTGATCCGCAGGTGCAGTGCACCTTCAGGTTACCTGCACTGAGGCATAGACTTCTCTTATTACCTGCGGGTCTGGTGTGCTTTCAGAAAGTGCACCACACCTGCAGGATATAATAGAAGTCTATGGCAAAGTGTAGCTAACCCACAGGAAAGACACTGGTGCACTGCACTGCATTAGTGAGAAAACAGTCTTATGCCCCTTTCACACAATCGGTCCGACCCAATCAGACTCTCCATTCACCTCTATGAAACGGCAGATGTTAACAGATTTGTGTCCATTTACACCCGCCTACCTCCAATCTGATCCACTAAAAAAAAAAAAACAGAAGAGGATCAATCCCCTTCCGTCTGGGCAGATCGGAGGACCCACAGAGTAGAGTGGGCTGTGTCCGTGTCCACTCTGCATATGCAGAGTGGACACGGACCTGTCATCCACCTGCCCGGCTCATTGTGGCCCGCGACCGGTTACCAAGTTGCTTAAGTGGCCCTCACTCATCAAAAGGTTGGGCACCCCTGGTGTAAGATATGTGTGCTCCAATTGTATCCCGCAAAGCTAACTGGTTTCAGGGTCGTATTCCCTTCCTCAAAGCTGATATACCCTTGTCAGTGGTAAGTTAAATTCTTCTGGACATTTCTGTGATTGAAAGCTAATTGAAATGTTGTCCGGTGTTCTACCTATGGTAACACAAGCAACGGTGAAAGTCCAAGTCAAGTCACAGAAATAAATATGTAATCACCCTGTACTATATACCTCCAGTTTCCTGTTACAGCAATTGTACAGGGTGTGTATATATGACTGTGTAGTCCAGTAGGTACCAAAGCTACACCCAGTGCACTCAGTAACAGAACAGGTCAGACTCCCCCCCCTCCCATTCTTTTTAATACATGCCTGTGTGAGGATACTTATGGTGAGAGGTGTGGTTGTTACTCAGCTCTCCCAGTACAGAGCACTGCAGTGTGAGCACAGAAAGCAGAAAATGGTATTTTAAGGCATTTCCAAGCACAGCTCAGTCACAAATCATATCAGGCTCCTTTGTAAAAAATGAAGGCACACAATGAGATAAGTCCAGCGAGGTGCATGAACCCTCTTGGGTTTAGCTCTGTTATTTATATCTGGCAGCCTTTTTGTAGTCCCAGAAGACAGATATTGCTGTAGTTCTGGAAGAGTGATGCTGATCCTTCTGAGCTATGCATCTTGAACCAGAGCGTCACTGCAGCTGCTATGCCTGCCCCATCCCTCCGCCTGTCCATTCATAGAAGCCTCTGTGTTATGTGAACACATTCACAAAATACAAAGGCTTCTCTGAATGGACAGCAGAGGGGAAGGGCAGGAATAGCTGCTCTGTGTGACTTTCTCCTCTCTCAGTATCTGGAGTGTATTTCCCGGCAGAGCAAAAAACCTGTCAGATATAAATAATAAAGATAAGCCCAGGAGATGTCATGCAACTCCTTGGACCTAACTTATAGTGTGCCTTCACTTTTTTACAAAGTGGCTGAATTACTGGAATTCAACTTTAAAGCAATAAAAAGGTTTGTCACAAATGGGGTGACTGCTTGACACACATAAAAATGTGAAGCAACATGCTACAGTTTCAGACACAAATGTATGACCAGACCCTCATAGAATAATCAGTCTCAAACCAAGGGTAAATCAGTTTATACCACAGCGGGGCGCCAACAAAACCACTGGCTAGATGCACATAAAGTATTATAAGCATGTGGTGGGCAATATACCTGCATATAAAAGTTTTCCTTTATGATGAGAGGTGCTCTTAAGGGGAGCAAAAATGATATTTTAGCAGAATTTTCATTGTTGCGATGGCCATATGGACGATAGGAAAAACTATTTTAAAATTCACATTTTCAAAATGCCTTCGAAGGTCCATACGCTTTCCTTCTTTATTCGATTTCTAAAGCTTTAATCTCATCTTTGATCACGGTCTGCCTATGCTGAGAGGTTTACGTCCTCTTGATCCATATGGCTTCCTGGGGATAATTACGTTTTGCAAGAATTTTCACTAAACTGTATAGTAAGTCTTTTAAGACTGAAAGCTCTACCCGTCAGTTCTGTTGCTGTCCAATGGGCCCAGCAATCAGGTTGCCAAATTGTATTATACAGTAAACCGGAGCAATGCAAACTGAACCTATAGTTATAAAAATGCATGAGCAGGACATTGAAAACCACATCAAAATATTTGGTATATACTAATCTCCAACAGCTGACCGAGATGTCCCAAACAATCTATCCTAGAAGACTATCCTGCCAATATGGTACACATAATATCTCTCCTTCATCATGAAATAAATCCCAAGATGTAATCCCTCTAGACAGGGACTCTCTCGTGAGACCCTCCGTATCCTCAATGCCAGAGTGGGCGACACCCTAGGATTTCCTCCCCCCCCCCTCTCTTCTGGTCCTTCCCCATACCCCCCCTTGAAGCATTCCCCCTCTTGCTCTCACCCCCCTACCCAGACTATGACTCCCCCACCCATCCCCACTCCCCTTACTCCCCACACTATACAAGACGGATGAGAATACCCCTCAATATAGCTTCACCCCACCTTAAAGATTTAACACCCCCATACCTGACCAGGTACAAACAGACAGAAATATACGTATAAGATTATTGCCTCTCCTATAATTAGCCCCATACAGGAGCTACATCCAAAGTGGCTACTTCGCTTTACCCGGTTATAGATCTCAAACCACGGTTGAGGCCTCCAGCTTTTTGACTAGCTCATCTGCTAAGCTAAAATCCTGAGAGTAAGGTCATATCAATATGTAAATGTTAATGTTGTTCAAACACCTATTGTATGTATTAAACTGTGTATAAACACTTTGTTCATAATAAAAACTTTTATGGAAAAAAAAAAATACTAATCTCCGATTCCCACGTGGTGTCTTGACCTTTCCTCATCTCCTTTCCTTACAAAGACTTTCTATTGGTCCTTAACAGTTGGCCTTAATGTTCAGTAGGAATCTTAAAGGGAGCGATATGCTTAGATAATTAGCATTTTTTTATCCAATTGTCATATGAGCAGAGCTCAATAGGTAGGTAAAGTGGACCTAACATCATACTGTGTGTGTATATATATATATATATATCTATAGATATAGATATATATATGTGTTATGGGCAATAATAAATCAGGTTAGGGTGAATCCTGCAGTCATGTCATGAAGTAGGAAATGATCATTCGCTGCTTGGATCAAGCTTTTGTCTATACTGTCTGGATCATAAAATTGGCAGAACAAATTTGCAATTTATTTGACAAGTAAAATATTCCAGCAATGTATTTAGTTGTTGGCTGAAATTCAGCTATTAATATATCCAAGAAAATGATGAACAAATAACCTTTATATTATACTGTAGGTATAAATTGTTATAGAGGAGAATTAGTACTTTAGCCTACACCATAATTGCAGCACATACCATCCTTGACAATATCATTCCCGATATCAGAATTTCCTATATCCCCAGCAGAAATCATAGTGGAATATCTAGAAGAGCTATTTGTTCCTTAAAGGACTGCCATATGTATGAACAATTAGGATCTGCCGCTGTGAAAGACAAATTACCTCCCATTAATTGCAGTTCCCTTCAGCTCCTTGTTTGGCATCAATGTCTCACATCGGGGAGGGTTTGACTTAGGAGATTTATGAATAGCACAAAACTATTTTTTTCACTCATAGCGCAATCACTTCACAATAATTTAATGAGCTACCAGAGTGCATGTCCTATGATTGATGCTGTGTGGATGTAAAGTGCTTAATGGCAGCATAGCAATGACCATTTCTTGTGCAGTGTGGCAAACCAAGAACGTAACCTCAGCCAATGTCATTAAAGTGGGCATTGATGTCTGAGCCCCCACAATATATAGGGGTTGATTTACCAAAGGCCAAAAGACTGTGCACTTTGCAAAGTGCAGTTGCTCTAGAGCTTACCAAATGAGGTTAAGCTTCACTTTGCAAAGAATACCCAATCACATGCAAGGAAAAAAAAAATGCATTTTTTTGCTTGCACATGATTGGATGATAGAAGATAGCAGCGCTTCTGATCATTTATTAAGATCTGGAGAAACTGCTCTTGCAGTGTGCAACTGCACTTTGCAAGAGTGCAGTCTATTTGCCTTTAGACCAGTGGTTCTCAACCTTTCTAGTGCCGTGACCCCTTGATAGAATTTGCGGGGACCCCTAATGCCACGTACACACGGTCGGAATTCTCGTTGAAAAACTTTGATGGTATGGCAGAGCTCACTGAGGAATAAAGTAAGAGTCAAGGAGTAAGAGAAGGAATAAAAATAGAGAATACCTGGAAGGGAGAGGAAAAGAGGGGGAGGAACAAAGAAAAGGGGAGAGAAATAAATAAGAGAAAAAACAAGAAAAACGGCTAGATAGAGGGATGGGGAAAAAAACAAGAAATTAGGATAGAGAGAGATAAAAGGGAAAGAAAGAAGAACAAAAGAGAACATCCTAAAATATACCATAAGGGGTTTTAATACTGTATGAGTGGAAGGGACTCAGGGAGCGCTAAATGTCTGTGGATTAGGGGTTCAAATTACTTGTCTTGCCTTGGGTGCTGACAACCCACGCTACAAAAATAGTTTTACTGTAATGCCGCGTACACACAATCGGAATTTTGGCCAGCAAAAGACCGATGAGAGCTTTTCATCGGAAAATGTGACTGTGTGTATGCTCCATCGGAATTTTGCTGGCCGAATTCCGCCAGCAAAAAATTTAAGAGCATGTTTTCCGACGGAATTCCGCTCAAACTATCTTGCCTACACACGGTCACACCAAATTCTGACCGCCAAGAACGCGGTGACGTACAACACTACAACGAGCTGAGAAAAAATGAAGTTTAATGCTTCCGAGCATGCGTCGAATTGTTTCCGAGCATGCGTAGGAATTTTGCGTGTCGGAATTGCTACATACGATCGGAATTTCCGATAGAAACCTTTTCCGTCGGAAAAATTGAGAACACGCTCTCAAATTTTTGCTGGTGGGAATTCGGGCAGCAAAATTCCGATGGAGCATACACACGGTCACGAAAACACGAAAAGCTCTCATCGGTCTTTTGCTGGCCGAAATTCCGATTGTGTGTACGCGGCATTACAGTAAAATTATTTTTGTAGCGTGGGTTGTCAGCACACAAGGCAAGACAAGTAATTTGAACCCCTAATCCACGGACATTAAGCGCTCCCTGAGTCCCTTCCACTCATACAGTTTTACAACCCCTTATGGTATATTTTAGGATGTACCTCTCTTTTTCTTTTGTTCTTCTTTCTTTCCCTTTTATCTCTCTCTATCCTAATTTCTTTTTTTTTACCCCATCCCTCTATCTAGCCGTTTTTCTTGTTTTTTCTCTTATGCCGCGTACACACAATCAGACTTTCCGGCAGACTTGGTCCGGCGGACCGGAATCCGTCAGACAATTCAATCGTTTGTGGGCTCCAGCGGACTTTTCTTTCCCAAAAGTCCAACGGACCTAGAAATAAAACATGTTTCAAATCTTTCTGATGGACTCGAGTCGGGTCAAAAAATCCGGTCGTCTGTGTGCTAGTCCGACGGACGGAAACCGACGCTAGGACAGCTATTGGCTACTGGCTATGAACTTCCTTATTCTAGTCCAGCCATATGTCATCCCGTTCAAATCCGTCTGACTTTTGGAGTGATCGTGTGTGGGCAAGTCCGTTTGTTTGAAAGTCCGGCGTAGCCTCCGCTGCAAAGTCCGTCAGAAAGACTGTCGGACCAAGTCCGTCGAAAAGTCAGATCGTGTGTACGCGGCATTATTCTTTCTCTCTCTTCTCAAGACTGGATGGACAGTAATACCAATCCTTTGGCAGGTAACACAGCTCACTTAGGCTACTTTCACACTGGGGCGTTGGGGGCGCTGGCGGTAAAGCGGCGCTATATTTAGTGCCGCTTTACCGTCGTTTTAGCGGCGCATTACCCCCCGCGAGCGGCCGAAAAAGGGTTAATACCGCCCGCAAACCACCGCTGCAGCTGCGTTTTGCAGGCGGGTTCAGCGAGCTGCCCCATTGTTTTCAATGGGAACAGGCGCTATAGGAGCGGTAAATATACCGCTCCTATAGCGAGCCAAAGATGCGGCTTGCAGGACATTTTCCAGCGTCCTGCAAGCGCACCGCTTCAGTGTGAAAGCCCTCGGGCTTTCACACTGAAGACACAGCAACAGCTGTTTCGGGTCGGTTTGCAGGCGCTATTTTTAGCGCAATAACGCCTGCAAACCGCCCCAGTGTGAAAGGGGCCTTATAAGCAGTTTAACTTTGTATTTCGCTGTTGGTCACGCTTTTAACTTTATAGAAGAATTCCAGGTAAGCGTTCTCCAATTGGACGAGGTGGAATACGTGACATCACCACCCCACCTCTTCACCTTGTCCAATCAAAGAAAGCTTAACATTTATTCTGAAAATGCAAAGCATTCTCTGAATGGTGCCTTTGACCATATTTCTTGTGTTGGGAATGAAGCAGGGAAGCCGCTCTGCACGGGACCTGGAAGTAAGTGGAGATCACATGAGTAGCGGTGTCTGCTTCAGTGATTTCCAGCTTCTATTGTGATTGGCTAGGTATGGTGTATACGTAGTTACATTGGTCCAAGCTAAACCAATGTAACTATGTATAAAATGTCCATACCTGGAATTCTTCTTCAAAGGCAATGAGCAGGTATGTATTTTTTGTGAGTGAATTTGAATGGAAACGGTTCAAGTTTGACTGGAATGTACTTTTAATACTACCTGACTGCTATGATCTCAGCTCAGCCTTTCTTCTTTTACAATTGCGTTGTAGGAAATTAACAAAATGTTTGCAGCTTCTTATCTAATTAGCGTTCCAAGAGTGCTTAGAGCCATCTACAAATATGGTCTTTATTGCAGGCCTCTCTTGTTTAGGGTTTAGTCCCTGTGTGACAATTTCCACATCCTGTGAAAAAACCCGATGAAAACGATTGTTTGTTTTTTCCTTAGCAACATTTGTCGATAACATATGGTCTGAGAATGCTCGGCAAATATGAAGCTTTTAATAGTAAACAGGAGTGTCGGTTCAAAGGCAGATGCTGTCATGCAGTGCATGGAGCATTTCCTTCACGCTCTGCAAAGAATATCTATCACTTCCTTGACATTTTCCATTCCTGGGAAAAGAAAAGAGGAAAATTAATTAGAGATGAGAAAACAGATCTTAATATGGTCTCTGAACGTGGAATTTTTAGGTGTTGCAACATGTTGACTAATTGTTTGCTTCAGTGGTAGCCGAAATCTAATATGTGCTAATATAGGTGAACGTTCCTGGATTTGAAGAAGGGCTAAATATATCTCGTAGTTCCTCTGTCATAGGAGAATCTCACATTAAATACATATGTAGCATTATTTTATTGATCTTCAAAAATGACACATTAGTGTATAACTAAAGGCAACATTTCTTTTTGTTTTGGATAGAGTGGAGGGGGATTCGAACGCTTGTCAGTTTTTATTGCTGTCTGTGCCCCCCGCTAAAGCGGTTGTAAACCGGCGATTAAAGAAAAACAAAACACAAAAAAAACCTGCAAGGCAATGGCATAATGTGCCAGTATGCATATTATACTAGCACATTATAAAATATCCACCTTGGAATGAAACCCTTCAGCGCTGTAGAGTCCCTGAGAGGGTTGATAGGTTCCCCCTGTCTGTCTTCCGGTTTTGCGAGCTCCGGCTATGTGATTGGCCGGAGCTGCAATGTTGTCACTGTAAGCTGGGTCTTCAGAGCGCATGCGCTCATGATGTCATCGGCTGCATGCACTCTGAATATCTCCTTAACTGTGCAAGTTTAGAATATATTCACAGTACCTACAGGTAAGCTTTATTATAGGCTTACCTGTAGGTACAAGTAGTAGTACAGAGTTTACTACCACTTTAAGGAGAGTCACCCCCTCTATTTGTCCTGTTTGCCATTACCATCCAAAGTGAAAGTTTAAGAAAATCCCAAATTTTGGGTTGTCCCGGTAAAGTAATAGAAAGGAAATCTTCCAATGTGGACGCTAGTTCTGGGGACCTGGGGGACCCCAAAGAATTCCCTTAATTTGCAGGGATTTCCTCTCACTTCCTGTATGGCTATGGGACAGGAAGTGAAGGGAAATCTCTGTAAAGGGACACAGATGACGGAAAAAATTCTGACAGGGGTTATAGCCCTCCCTTGCTCTATCCAAAATGAAAAAAAAAGTTTTGGCTATAGTTCTACTTCAACAGAAAAGAAACAACCACAGCAGTAAACATCCCTAAAGGAGAGCACATTTCAATGAGCAGAGTGGCTCTACTATTCTTAGGCACTATCTAGCCACTGGCCAGTGGAGTAACAAGTACAAAGTCTAAAGTGTCCCAAAGCTCCAAAGGGTGAAAGAGCGATACAATCCGACTAAACAGAGCTCTGGTGACAGCAACGACTTTCCACAGGCAACAGTCAAGTTCAGTGCACACAAAGGTGGGCTCTCAGCACATGGTTGACCATTGGATGGACTCCAGTCAGTAGTCTGTCCCCTGATGGCCGTTCCTGTAGGCTGGATAGAGGTAGATAGATATATAAAGGCAAATGAGTGAGCGTTGTAGGCCCCACTTTATCTGGTGGCCTCTGTGCTGCTTGGATGTCTCTAAAAGCATAGGGGGGCAGGTATGAGGCACCCAACCATGCCATGGGCTTCCATTCTCTAGCCCAGCTCAACCTTCTCAACACAGAGGAACCCTTGAAAGAACTTGCTCATGCTCAGAGAACTGCTAAAAATGACTATATCTACAACTCATAGTGTGATGGTCAGTGGGAAGAATACTCCTTAAACTTGTAGTCATTGGGAAAAATTATCCCCTTAGAGAAAGCTAAAAGAATCAGTGGTATCAGTGGGAACTTATCTGAGAGGCAGAAATTTCTCATTGCTCAAGGAACCCCTAGCAACCTCTGGGGAACCCTAGTTGAAAAACCCTGCTCTAGTCTACAATTTCCACCCTGCTGATCCAGTCCTTGGTGGCCTCATGGGTCCTCTTTCATGATATCTGCCAGCATGCACACACACCATCCTAATTGGTGTCTCTGAGGTTCTGCTCACCTCTCCTTGGTGCCTGGTAGGTTCAGGATGGCCACCTGACTGACTGTGTCTCATGAGGATTCTTTGCTCTCACTGCACTCTACACCCCCAGGACCTTTTCCTTGTCTATCTTTCTGGGGGTCCTAGCTGCTCAGCTCTTTCACTCTTACTGGGATTCTGGGCTGCTCACGTGGGGCCAAATCAGGCCTCTACCATGGCCAATCAGTGTTTTTCTCCCTTGTTTGGCCTTTGTCAGGCACTGGCAGGTAGGAGAAGCAAACTGCAGCGTGACCACAAAGATTCAATTAGGCTTTAAAGCACAGTGTATAAATTGTAACAAATATAAGATATTGTCAAGACTGGAAACAATGGAAAGTCTCTCCAAGGGGAACACAGAAGAAACATTTTCATTAGAACCAGGAAAGAAAACAGCTTCTGGCAATGTTTTTGCTGTCTTTATCTCCCTGTCCCAGAAAACATCTTACCAACATGGTCACCGATAGAAATAAAAACTGTTCAAATGCTACCTCTTCCCTTTTCTTTCCAAGTGGTGTTAAATTCTAGTACAATAATTGTTATTGTAAGAAGAATAGCATCTTAACAAATGTTCACCCACGCAGGGATATAGTGCAGTACCGGTAAGTATAACAATCAAGTTACTGTTATCGGTATTGGCTATCCACTGGGCGACCACATGGGGGACCCAAAGGGTCCATTTAAATTCCTGAGCATAAGGGTCAACTAACTGGGGCCCTAGATGCAGATGCACAGAGTATCAGTGAAGGGAATTGCGTGTACTGGTCCCTTGAATACCCCCTGGAACAGGTCGGGGTGAACATTCGGTAGAGGGATACAGAAAAATGTATGAGAAATCAGCATGGCCGCTTGTCAACTGAAGGTATCCCTAAATCCGGTGATCCAGGATCACCCTAAGGTAAAAAAGACCAAGGGTGGCCCTAGACACAACCCTGGTTGCAAAAAGAAGGAGAGGGAAAGGAAAGAGATAAGGAAATAAGGATCAGAAAAGAGAAAAAGGAAAAAAATCATTAAAAAATCATTCAAGGGTCTGCTCTCAGGAGAGGCCCAGGCTGCTCGGGTACAAAGTGAGAAGAGCATAGGGCCACCAAGGTGACCATATTTTAAGGAGAAGTGGTATTAAATTCAACAAACATTGATTATATTGCAGCTTACCATTTATTAGATGTGATAGCTGCATTCATGTACTTTTTTAGGCTTTCTTTCTTCTATTTTCATTCATGATCCAGCCCCTAAGTCTTATTATTTTCAAAAGAACAAGCTCTCCAGCCGAATGTATTAGTTACAGAGATGAGACAAACCATTTAACACTAGCAGGGGTGCTTACAATGATCAGCTTTTATTTATTTATTTATGTAAAACCTTTATCCCAAAAGGTAAAAAAAAAACAGTTAGCTACAACTGCTTATAAAGTATGAGCTGGAGTTTGACTTGAATCTTGAAATCTGCTAGTATATCTAACACCCCCCAACTGACAATGCTGTTGTCCAAAGGTGCCCCCTGTACTCCTTCATCCAGAGTGGGGGCTCTCTAATACAACAGGCGTGTTACTGGCCAGATCACCTGGTGAAAACAGAGTGCAGATAAACCCGAGATGACAAAGCAAATTCAGCCACCACATTTAATGATTGGTAAGCTGCAATATATTGCAATTTTGGTATTGGGTTTAACACCTCATTAATAAAAATGTGACTTGGGTCGGGATTTGAGTTGGGCTTTATTAGTTCCGTATTTCCTCCATGTGTCCTGGCCTAGAAATCTTATGTCATTATATAGGGTTCATTTCATGTACATCCCACCTTTCAGCTTTGAACAAATCTGAGCATTTATTTTACACAGAAGAAGCGGAATGTGCCGCTACCTGCATGCTCGGGGCATCCTCGTTTGTTGTAAAGTTCACAGCTGTCGTCCCGGGCAAAATGCATCTGTCTGCACTGATCTACTGCTGATGAAATGCATTTGCTGGCAGGCACCAGCTGTTGAACTCTATCCAGTGGAACAGACTTTGTGCCTTTCCAAAAGGATACAGTCTAGATTCTAGAACAAAATCCCCTGTATCCTGGGCTCTTAATTTCACAATCCAAATGATGCTCAGTTACATGTAGTTATAAGATCTGCCAATCACACCAGTCCCAGGGCAGTAGAGGAGTATAGAAGAGGAGGAGATAAAGGTTACACTCACTGGGCTTTTCCTATACAGAACAGATAACCTTACACCTTCATACAGAAAGAAGATGTTACAGGTTTTCAAAACAATAATGCCCTGTACACATGATAGGATTTTCCGACAACAAAATCCATGGGATTTTTTGTGATGGATGTTGGCTCAAACTTGTCCTGCATACACACGGTCACACAAAGTTGGTCGGAAATTCCGAACGCCAAGAGCGCGGTGACGTACAACACGTATGGCAAGCCGAGAAAAATGAAGTTCAATAGCCACTGCTGCTCTTCTGCTTGATTCCGAGCATGCGTGGCACTTTGTGCGTCGGAATTGTGTACACACGATCGGAATTTCCGACAACGGATTTTGTTGTCGGAAAATTTGAGAACCAGATCTCAAATTTTGTGTGACGGAAATTCCTATGGAAAATGTGTGATGGAGCCTACACAAGGTCGGAATTTCCGACAACAAGGTCCTATCACACATTTTCCATCGGAAAATCCTAGCGTGTGTACAGGGCATAAGAGCGTCCCCTGACACCCGAAATACAAGAACCCCCACCCACATTCAGATATTAATGGTAGCCACTAAAGCCAGCCTCTGACCCTTTGATTTAATATTGATTCAAAAGGTTATTTTACCAAATATTATCCAGCTATTTGGATCTATGATTCCTTTTTCCATTGGTTACACATGTCTTTGTGCGTGTGTTTTTTTCTTTTTTTTTAATCAAATAAAAAAAAAAAAAAAATCTCAGAAAAATATAAATATACTTTAATTGGCTTGCTCAAAAAGTTCAAATGGGAAAAAATATAAAAAAAATGTTTAGATTCGCTTTTATATTGTTTCAATCAAGATAGGTATTTGGAGCCTTAATTCTCCTTTACAATTGACCAATTGTTTTTTTCAGTTTGAATAAATGTTTTATTAAAATCATTTAAGATAAAGTTTATTTCTGTTTATTTACTATTTAATTAAAATATATGCCCAGGAAGGCTTGCTCAGATTGAGTGAACTGAATTTTTTTTTTTTTTGACACAACAGACACTTTAAATTAGCTGTAAAACCAAACACCAAAATCAAATGTAAGCCTGAGGCCCGGTTCGAACTGGGGCAACAAATGCTCCCTCTTTGGGAGCACATGTCGCATGACGTGTACAAATGACGTGTACAAATCAATGGTTCCCTATGAGCCATCTTAAAGGGGTTGTAAACCCTCGTGTTTTTTTCACCTTAATGCATCCTATGCATTAAGGTAAAAAAACTTCTGACACTGACCAGCCCCCCCCCCCCCCCCTTCGTTTTACTCACTGGAGCCCTTCATTTCCTCGGCGGAGATGCACTGTACCTCTCTGCCTGGGGTTCTCGGCTCCTGATTGGATAAATTCATAGCAGCGCAGCCATTGGCTCCCGCTGCTGTCAATCAAATCCAATGATTTTGGCTCTGGGGGGGCAGGGTCGAGTCCGGCATTCTGTGTCTATAGATGCTGGACGCTCTGGAGCGTGCACGCAAGGTAACCCCCGGAAGAGCGCTTCTCCCAGGGGGTTTATTGATGCAAGGAGGAGCCGCAAGAGCCACCGGGGGACCCCAGAAGACGTTGATCGGGGCCACTACTTTGGTCAGTTTTCAGCCCATTTAAAATCATTGAAGTCGATCAAAGTCGGATCCTCGTCCTAACCATCAAATTTGTGACATCCGACATGGTGATTAAAGCAGCAGGAAAATTAATTTGTTTTCATTGGTCAAGTGACAAGTCAGACTATCTCAAAGTCAGAGAAAAATTGTATCCTGTTCATTCAAGTAGGACCAAAGTAGGACCGATGTAGGACCGCAGGGCAAAGTAAGATGACAGTCATACAACAGTCCTGTCATACCAGTGTGAACCCGGTCTAAGCCCCCGTACACACGGTCGGAAATTCCGACCACAAAATCTGTCTGATTTTTTCAGACGGATTTTGTCCGACACTGGTGTATGCAACACCAGTGTCGGACAAAAGTTGTCGGAAAATCTGATCATTCTGAACGTGGTGACGGAAATACGTAGAGGCTATTAGCCAATAGCTTTGGTCTCATAATTTGATCTGAGCATGCGTGGAACTTTGTTCGTCGGAATTCGAACGGACGGAAAAAGTCAGATCGTATTTTGTTGTCGGAAAATTTGAGAGCAGGATCTCAAATTTTTTCCGTCGGAAACTCCGACGGAAAAAGTGCGATGGAGCCCACACACGGGCAGATTTTCCGACAACATGGTCCGATTGGACATTTTCCGTCGGAAATTTCCGACCGTGTGTACGGGGCATAAGGGTCCATGTACACTGGGCTTAAAAAATGCTCCTTCTACAGAGGCATTTTGCCTGTAGAAGCCATTCAATGTTATACTATGTGCCTGTGCACAAAGGGACGTTTAGAGGCATATTTTAAGCTTGACATTTAGAGGCAGAAAAAAAACCCCTTCTGGTTTGAAGTTTTCTGGCAAAAAAAAACCACACTAAACGCTCCTAAACTCTCTTAAACACCTGTACAAAAACGCTCTATATAAGCTTTTTTCTGCCAAGGGAACTGGCGTTAAGCCCACTGTGCATGGACCCTGAATGTGTTGATATATTTCAGAAGTAATTTTCAATATTTTAAAATTAAGATTCTATAAACTTTTACCTGGTGGCATTGGAGGTCCTTTTTCAGGCACTTTCTGCTATAGGGTGACAATGTTCTGTCGTCCCCCAGTTATGCTCCTTGCAGTGTCCCCCTATGACATGGACTTCAAGTGGAAACTACAAGTGACTGTATCAATACACATTACACAAACATAGCCGATTGATGTCACAATCAGGAAACCCAGCCTGAGAAATCCTATACAGCCATTGCTGAACTGCATGTAGACAGTAAAAGTCTGCAGGAGACCAGAAGAACCAAGATGCAACAAAAGATAAAAAAAATGGTAATAAAAGTATTATATTTAAAAAGGCGATTGTTTATGATATACAGCACTTTAACAAACTAAATGTCATTCATATAGGATGTTTGTCTACTTTAAAGCCATTAAAAATTACTGCCAAGTTCCCAGCCTTATGTTTTTTTAATGCAGTTTGAAGAAATGAAATTTAATCCTTAAAAAAATCCACTTTTGCTTTGATTTTGTTTATAAACTGTCACAATGTAGAACATTTTGTCAGATAGAACATTGTGGCTTGTGTCTGTCTGGATACCAGTGCGGATAGAATATACCTGAATAAGAATACCAAGGAAATGACTATGACTGCATGTGGGTCTCCATTGTAATGTAGCCTTGCAATGGGGTGGCTTTATGGCTTTTTAAGCGATGGACAGAAGATCTCTGTTTGTGTTGGCGACAAGGCTTTCTTCAGTCCAGTTATACTGTGTTTTATGCTTCCTATGTATTTCTTGTGTTATGAAGGCTGTTCTCTGTTGAATGTAACATGTGCTTTGTTAAAGAGCAAAACAATAACATATATATATATATATATATATATATATATATATATATATATATATATATATATATATATATATATATATATATATATATATATATATATAAAATAATAAAAAAATAACAAGGACACAAAAAATGGTAGGGTAATCATTTACCCCTTCTAATCCTTTGGTTTATTGCTTACTTGCCAGGTTAGTGTTTGCACCATTTCTAAACTTCTGCAATTGTTCCAATTTTAAAGAATTCAGCAGTTTGCATTTCATGAAGTTGACACAAGACAAGATTTTGAAATTGTGTAGTAGTACTTCTACAGACAGTTTAAGGCCTCATGCACGCAGGACACAAAAATGTTTACTTTTACAGGCATTTGACTCTTTTTTCAGCCTGTAAACATACCTCACAGTCTCCCAGGCATATTAGAAGAGGAGCACATAGGGGCTACCCCCCCCCCCCCCCCCCCCCCCCAAAAAAAAAATGCACCACCACCATGTTCAAGAGCAGCTCATTTAGCACTTGAGCATTCCTTTTATTCCTATGGCAAAAATAAATGAATGCTACAAAACAGGCTGGCAAAACTTGGCTTTAGGAGCGTTTTTTAAACTGCTTTTTTCCTGCCAGGAGCAAAGGGGAGGAAATAAGTGTCCTGTGTGCAGGAGGCCTAAAGCTCATCTCCAGTCAAAATCTTTTTTTTTTTTTGGGTGTTGGATAGAGTTGGGAAGGGTTAAAATATCTGTCTGGTTTAAGTCTGGTTTTCCATTGATGGGATTTTTCTTTCATAATTCAGATGGTGTGTGTTTTCCAATAACTGAGATTTATTTTCTCTTCCTGCTCTTCTTTACACCTGTCAGAGCGGGCAAGTGTGAGAAAATCTCCCTAGTCAGGACATGGACAGCAATAAAATCCTGACAGAGGTTTTAATACTTTAAATGTTGTCCATTGTTCTCATAGGTAGGATTTCCCCTAACTTAAGGCCTGACAGGAAGTGGAGAAAGATCTCCCAGATGGGAGCACAGACAGCAATAAAAAAAAAAAAAGTTGAGTTTCTACCTGTTCTATGTTGTATCAAAACATTTTTGGCCTGGAGTAGGGCTTAAAGAGGAAGTAAAGCCGTTTAAAAAAAAAAAAAAAATAGGAACCTGCAAGGCAAAGGCATAATGAGCTAGTATGCATAGCATACTAGCTCATTATGAATGACTTACCTGAGAACGAAGCCCCCGTAGCGGTCTACATCCACGATCTTCGGCGTCGCCATCAAACCCGGAGTGACTTCCGGGTCTCGCCGCTCCAGCGCTGTGATTCGCTGAAGCGGCGATGGCGTCACTCCCGCGCATGCGCACGAGAGCGGCATATCGCTGTGATCTCGGCATGCGCAGTGCGCCTGCGTGCGCTGTCTCCATGCGCCGTAGATAGCGGTGCATTTTCTTTTCTAAATATCTCCTAAACCATGTAGGTTTAGGAGATGTTTATTGGACCTACAGGTAAGCCTTAATCTAGGCTTACCTGTAGGTCAAAGTGGTCCCAGAGGGTTTACTTCCACTTTAAAGAAGTAAAGTGAGTCCGCTATACTCTCACCTTCCCTCCAGCAATGTGATGTTATTGAACTCCCTTGCAAATGCCCGGTCTTCTTCCTCGTTTGGTATCTATGGTAATCTTGATTGGCTGGCCAGGAATAACTTAACTCCCATGCCTGCATTTATGAGTTAATTCATCCCGGTTCCAAGGCATAGTGAAATTGCCCACTGGTACATTCTAAATGATTTTGTAAGCAGGCAGGTAAGAAGTATTTATTGTAGAAGAAGTCAGTAAACCCGCTACAACACTTTTCTGGTGGTAGGTTACTTTAAAACTACCTGCTTTCAATTCAGGCAAGCCTTTGCATCAGTTTTGGTACCAGTACTGACACATGCACCAGATTCAGGTACATCCTACTCTCGCAACTTTTGAAATCCGTCTCTATGGCTGTCCGTTTGCACATTAGGAAACTGGTGGTAACTTAAACAAACTCTAAGCTGGCTTTCAGAGGAACATCAGTGCTCAGATTGGGCATATGTGCTGAGAAGCTGTCATTAATGTGACAAGTTTCCACACAGTGCTTATAGTTGCCAGGACACTGGTGACTGCTGACTTCCTAGCAACCAGTGATTCATGCCTGGCCCCATTCAGCTGTTGACCAGGAGATTTCCTAGCCAAAATAATAAACTAAACAAAGGGTCCGTGAAGACTGGTGACCTCATTATCCAAATATGGTAACCCATATTTGGCCAATGTTAAGTCACACTGGACCTAATTGGGAAGTAGTCTCCCCCATCAGACTCCACCCACCCAACTCCACAACCAGAATGTTTGCTATGCACTGTCATTTAAAAGCAAGGCGGACCTGATGGAGAACTGGTCTTTTAGTTCTCCATCAGACTTCACCCACTACATTACAAAATTCCTTGGCCATGTGCCTGCCTGTGCTACAGAGGAAGGAGCAAAGTAAAGCTAAGCTAAGGACAGAATGTTTGGTATGCACACTCCTTCTAAAGCCTCATACACACGATCGGACCGTGGACCAACTTTCCCGTGGATTTTTGTCCAAAGGGCGTTGGCCCCAAGTTGGTATTGCATACACACGGCAGGACTTTTTCAGCCAACTTTCACCAATTCACTCTGCTCTTTACCGCCACCTTTGGTCAACTTCTGTATTGTTGTCTGATCTTTTGCATTGGTTCTGCATTGGTTTGTACAAAAGGTACACACGGTCGGACTTTGGTCCATCAGACTTTTGTTGGCAGAAAGTTGGTCCGTTCGCACAGCCAACAAAAGTCCGATGAAACCTGGAAAAAGTTGGTCCGATGGAGCGTACACACGGTCGGATGTTGGTCCAAAACAGCTAATTTGCATGTTGGTTGTCAAAAAGTCCAATCGTGTGTATGGGCCTTAAGACAGATTTATGTACCTGTTTCCAACAGATACATGAATTTGTTTTAAACACCAACAATTTTGATGTGGAGGTGCAAGAGAATTACAGCAATTTTTATGAATACCCCCAGTCTCTTCTGCAATGAAAAGCCTTCATGATAGCTTTTTCTTTTTAAGACAAAGTTTTGTTTTGTTAACACCAGTTCAAGGGAAAAGGGTTTCCATAATAGATTTTGTTGAGGAATTCTGCTTTAATCCCATCTCTGGAAATTTTTAGAGGGCACCTAAAGTTTAAAGAGAACCTGTGCTTTGCCCATGATGGGTGGGAGCATGTGGCCTACCACCCTTTCTCCCATATGATTGAGGATTGGTCACTCAGACCCCCAGCCTAAATTATATTCTGTTTTTTCAGCCACTGTAAATGAAGCTTTGAATACCCCCATAAATACTAGTTACTAGAAATTGGTTAATAAAGAATACGAGTTGTGCTACTGCTGATCTGCAACATCTTGCACCTACAAGATCTTAGCAGCAAACTACCATCCCAGACATCTGTCTCACATTAACTAGAGAGACAATTAACACATTTCTTGTCACTGAGTTGTAGCACATTTTTGTGCTATATTGTCGTTTTTTATTTAACCCATTGTCTGATTTGCATAGCATACAGTTGCATGTTGACTACTGTTTATTTGTTGTTTTGCAGCTGGGGGACACAAGGGGACTTTAGCACCACACATGCGCTGCCTGCTGTCAAGGTCAAGCTTTTTACAGAGAGCACTGGAGTGCTGGCGCTGGAGGATAAGGAACTTGGACGGGTAAGGAATATATCAACGTAACAATGTTACACCTAAATGTCTAATATAGGAAATAGTTATACATTTTTAGCATCAATACATTTTAGACAAAAAGACATACCCTTGACACGCCCTAGCTCCTCCTTCTATCAGCTCCCTACGGAAACATGGGCAACTCATCAGTGGTAGAATGTTTTTGGTTTCTTGATCCAAAACCATTGTAAACAGCATCACCCACATTATTATTTACTGGCTGCAAAAATGGAGTGGGCAAAATCCCAACACATGAGAACCAACTAGGACCAATTTGTCAGAACCCAGATAACCTTACCTGTAGCTTTTAGAGTTAAAAAAAAGGAGGTGAAGGGCTTAGATTACACTCACACAATCATACAGAGAAGGTTAAACCTGGAGTAAGAAAAAGAAAAAAACATGGACGGAGGGCATGACAGGGGTTAAAGGGACTTTTCTTGAGTTTGAGGGCCAGTTCACACCACATGCAGTCCAGTCCTTTTTTTTCTGTATTAAAAATGCATGGAAAGTAGGTAAATGGTTTTCAGTGGCATAGTTCACACCAGTGCTTGTAGTTCCAGTGCGTTCCGGTTCACGAAAAAAAAAGTAGAACATGTTGCATTTTACCTGCACTGGACTACACTGGGACGCTGTAAAATGCATCAAAACTCACTGGAATGTCCCGGAACACACTTAAATGAACCAAAAACACACTGGAACACACATGTCCTTATTTAAGGTTAAAAAAAAGAAAAAAATGGAGGGGTAAAGCATTGGACTTCATCAAAAACGCAATGGAACGCATCAAAAAACGCTTGACAAAAACACACATACAGAAAAGCATCTGGAATGCATCCGGACTGCGTGTCTATGGTGTGAACTGGCCCTGAAAGAAAAAATTGTTGTAAAGGCTTACTCAAATGGTAGGCCACGTAGAAATTGGTGGAGCTACAAGGGGTGGTCAATAAGAGGGTCCCAGGATATCCTCAGTCAAAAGGGAGCTGAGTTGGGGGAAACTTCCCATCCTTTGTTCTCGCTAGCTTGTCTCGTTCCTCTGTGAGCTATTTTGTGGTTGGTGTGGCTACTAGCGGGGTACAAGGTACTTGTAGATTAGTATGGGGCACAAATGTTCAGTGTAGGAACCCATCCGAGGGACAGCTCCCAGTAGTTGATATGGTTGGTGGTTGTGCATTTGTTGTCTTCGAGTCAGTAGTTGTTGCGCCTGGAGGATTTTATAGTTTGTTAAAGTGATTGTAAAGGCTAGTTTTTTTTCCTATAAAAAAAGTAAACATGTTATACTTACCTGCTCTGTTGCAGTGGATTTGCACAAAGCAGCCTGGATCCTCCTTTTCTCTGGTCCCTCTTCTGTGATCCGGACTTATCCCTCCTGTTCAGTGCCCCCACAGCAAGCAGCTTGTTATGGGGTCACCCAAGCAGGGTCACAGCTCCTTGTGTCCATTCAGACAAGGAGCCCTGACAAGGAGCCCTGGCCCCTCCTCCTCTCTCCCCTGATTGGCTAGCTGACGTTGATTGACAGCAGCGGGAGCTAATAGCGCCACTGCTGTGTCTCAGCCAATCAGGAAGGAGAACCTTGGACGGCTGAGACACTCGTGGACATCGCTGGACAGAGAGGGACCTCAGGTAACTATTATGGGGGGCTGAGGGGGACTGCTGCACACAGAAGGCTTTTTATCTTAATGCATAGAATGCCTTTACAACCCCTTTAATAAGGCTGCTATAACCTTTTTACTCCAACTTGTTGTTGTGTGGTTACTTTGGTGTGGTTAAGGGGGGAGTGATGGTCTGAGCAGAAAGGAGACCAGCTATCTTTATTACCCTAGTCATTTATTAGTCATTAGGCACTAGTCACTAGCCATTGTTAATTGAAATCTAAACTTCAGTACTGCAGGCAAAAGTGCTAATTCACAGTGCCATCCATGAAGGGCATGCATTGCTTTTTTTTTCCTGTAGACCCACCCGCTCTTTCTTCCAAAGGATTGTCTGTTGTTTTTTTCTGTTTCTGTGTATATTTTAGGTCGTCCTACACCCAACACCCAACAGTCCCAAACAATCAGAGTGGCACAAAATGGCAGTGTCCAAAAACTGCCCTGATCATGATCTTAAAATAAAGTTAGCAGTCCGAATGGATAAACCACAAAACATGAAACATTGTGGGTAAGTACTCAACAAATTGTGAGGAGTTACTCAATAAATCATGTCTCATGTCCATTTACCTTGGTTCTATATTATCTGCTCTGTAGTTGTTGATTCCATGCAGACAGTAGACTATAAAAATATTTTCTGCTTTGCTTGTAGAATTATTTATTCTGCTCTTATATAGGTGCGGCCAAAAACTGATGACATGAATAAGGCGTGATTGTGAAATATTTTTTCACATAAATACACTGTAAATTTTTTCTTCGGCTGCATGTGTTTGCTAAGTGTAATCCAATTTTTACAAAAATACCCCCTCCCCTCCAAAAAAAAAACACCTTTTTAAGATAGTCTATGATATTGTGTTGGGCCGCATTCATAGGCATCTTGGGCTGCAGGATGAACACCCGTGGTCTAGAATATTATGGAGTATAACCATTCTGCCATGCCTCCTGAGAACTTGGACAACTGCTGGAAAGCAAAAGCTGATCACATTGTTATCTCTCTTAGAACACCAGCAATTAGATATCCTGAGCCACAGGTAAATAAGCCCTTAAGCCTAGTACAGCAGTGCTAAATGAAAAAAAAACCTGACAGCTCAGGTTGTCAGTACAGCGATCTCTCTTGCCGTCCTATTGTGTTCTGACAGGGGGACAGACCATCGCCAGAACACTCCGGTCAGCGTTTTCAGCCCTTGGCTGAGAGTTCTGATCGGGAGCCATTTCACAGACCTTTTTCGGTCATGCCCTTTGGATAGATTGGGCGACCAGGGGGGCGGGGGTTTGGCATACTGTTTTCCGCCCCCCCCCCCCCAAAAAAATTCCACGGCCCCCACTGGTGAACCCCAGAAGGGGTTAGCGCTGCTTTCAAATCGCTTTTAAGGTGCTTTGAAAGCGGCGCCCATTCATTTCAATGGACAGAGGAGGAGCGGTGTATATACTGTTCACGCACCGCCCCAAAAATGCTGCTTCAGGACTGCAAGCGCACCGCCCCAGTGTGAAAGCACTCGGGCTTTCACACTGGGGCCACAGAAGAGGCAGTTTACCGGCACTTTTTAGCGCAAAAACGCCTGAAAAGCGCCTCAGTTTGAAAGGGATCTTACTGCAGCCGAGTGCGGGGTGTACCAAGATGACCGTCATGGAGTAGTGACGAACGTCACTTCCGTTACCTAATCTGACGGGTCACTAATTCTGATGGAACACCGGCCTAGGCCATTTTGAAAAGGTGAGTATTAAAAAAAAAAATTTAAAATAGGACAAAATACAGCCATGGGGTGCTAGGGAACCCAACGACTGCTAGGTCTGCTTTGAACACCTCTTGGTTTTTCATATGGTATATTTTGGATGCATGCTACTATTTAGCATTATGGAAGTTGTGTTTTTCTTGGAACCACATAGAACATTCAACAAAAAGTAAAGATAAAAAGATGTCTTACTTCTTCTAGCACTAGAGCACTGAGATATGAACTCTGTTACAGCCTCATCACCGTAGCCCTCAATTACTGTTTTACAGCTGCAGTTATATTGGTCCACAGGGGATCGCTTGCGCTTGCCTTCCACCATTGAAGTGTTTGTAAAGTCACATTGTGACTTTACTGGTATGCCCTCTGGTTTATACAGTTATTAACTACAGTGTGTGTGTATTCTTAAAATGACAAGGCTAAGGCTGCATGTTAGAACTGCACGATTAACCACTTTCAGACCGGACCAATTTGCAGCCAAAGGACCAGGCCCCTTTTTGCGATTCGGCACTGCGCCGCTTTAACTGACAATTGCACGGTCGTGCGACGTGGCTCTCAAACAAAATTGACGTCCTTTTTTTCCCACAAATAGAGCTTTCTTTTGGTGGTATTTGATCGCCCCTGCGGTTTTTATTTTTTGCGCTATAAACAAAAAAGAGCGACAATTTTGAAAAAAAACACATTATTTTTTATTTTTTGCAATAATAAATATCCCCCAAAAATATATAAAAAATTTTTTTTTTCCCTCAGTTTAGGCCGATACGTATTCTTCTACATATTTTTGGTAAAAAAAATCGCAATAAGCGATTATTGATTGGTTTGCGCAGAAGTTATAGCGTTTATAAGATAGGGGATAGTTTTATAGCATTTTTTTTTATATATTTTTTTTATTAGTAATGGCGGCGATCAGCGATTTTTATTGTGACTGCGACATTATGGCGGACACATCAGACATTTTTGACACATTTTTGGGACCATTGTCATTTATACAGCAATCAATGCTATTTAAATGCATTGATTCCTGTATAAATGACACGGGCAGTGAAGGGGTTAACCACTAGGTGGCAGTGTAGGGGTTAAGTATGCCTAGGTGTGTGTTTCTTACTGTGGGGGGGCGTGGCTGTCAGCTAGTGAATGCTGATCTCTGCTCCAATCACAGGGAGCAGAGATCGGCGTCACTAGTTGCTAGGCCGAACGGGGAGATGCTGTTTATCTCGGCATCTCCCCGTTCAGCCTTCCCGTGAGACGATCGCGGGTGTCCCCGCGGCGATCGAGTCCGCGGGGACCGCGGCCGGACTCACGGGGGTCCCGACCGGCACGCTCCCGATGCACGGACAGGCATTAAGGAGGGATTTATATATACGCCCTCCTGCCTGTACGTGCCATTCTGCCGACGTATATCGTCGTGCGCCGGTCGGGAACCGGTTAATCGTGATAGAATCAAGATCGCAATGCTTTACCCCTCCTGATCTTAAAAAAGCATTTCCTGGATTCAGTGCAAAGAGTTCTCTGCTGAAGCCGACAGCTGTCAAAAAAAAAAAACAGGCAGCCTGCAAAGTTTCTCACAACATCACTTATGCGGAGATGAAGATAAAACTTGTAACTTCAGCAGGGTGGATTTGATTTAAATCACTAGTAAAAAGGCTTGATTTAAATCATAATTTTTCAAAAGCAACTGCTATCTCTGTCCCGCAGTGGCTCCTCCTCTGACCCGCTGTTGACTCACTGACAGTCCCATTCACTTTAATGGGACGGCTGGTGATGTGGCAGTGACACAACAAGGTGAGGGACGTGGCGGCAGCAGGTGAGTGGATGCCCGCTAACAGACACTGCCACGATGGATCTGAAATGACAGGTGCTCTTTAAATGTAAGGACTTATTCTTGCTGGTAGTTAGAATCTTTAATATTTACAAACAAAATGAAGGTTTCCTATTTAGAATAATAAGCTGTCAGGTTAGTAAAACCGCAATATCAGAACCGATTCAATCATACAGTTTGTAGTGTACATAGATTTGCAAAACAATGGGATTAAGGAATATTCCTGAACTTTGTTTTATCTCATGGTTACTGTGAAATTGTGTGGATGCATCAATGCAGTGCATGTTATCTCAGGTTGCAGAGCTTGGATTCATTGAATGAGTTTACCAAAAATCTAAATATTGCAGAAGATACAGCCTCAAGCTACATAACTAAGCTCCATGTCATGCTGAATAAACTAAATAATCAATGTATCTTAAATAGAAAACTATCTTTAGATAGATAGGAAAAAGCATTTTATTTAAAGCGGAAGTAAACCCATCGATTTAACAGTTTAAAAAAAAAAAGGCATGCCGTGAATGCTAACTGCACATTGGCTGTGCTCTCAACCAAACAGTCAAACCATCCAATGGCTGGTGTCATAACGGATCACATGTGCAGCACTGTGGCAGTTGAAGATTAAACGGAGGCAAAGATGGCAGCTTCCTTGGCTGAAAACGATAGGGGGGTTTACTTCCACTTTAAAAAAAAAGTCTGATTGAAATAAAAAAAATCCAATTGAAAAAAAAAAAATTAGATTTTTGTGAGTTAAAAAAAAAAAAAAATCATTGATTTGTATCCACCCTGATCTTCTGTTCTTTTAGATAAAAGGAATGGACTTCTGTCTGTAAATTAGGTCAGTTTAACCACTTAAGTTGGAACGACAGGCAATGAAGGCATGATCTCCTCCTCATCCAGTTGGAGAAGACCTAGTATTCATTAAAAAACAAGGCTTTCTCTGAATGGTGGCAGTGCCAAGCAAGCAATCCCCTGTGGTCACTATGCATTGGGGTAGCCATTTTGCACCAGACCCAGAAGACTGCTGCTGACACTGTAGTAGCGGCAACTACTACAGGGATCAGTCAGGTATGGGATATGCACCCTTACATTGGTCTAAGCTTTTTAAACCTTCCAGGTGTTAATATTACAGCACTCAATAATGTCAAATATGATGTCATACTGTGGTTTGCTTGATATAAAATGTGTCCAGCTCAGTTTGTACATTATTCCCAATTTAGTTCCTGTAGAGCCTGCAGAAAAGTTCATCCCTGAGCTCAGCATTCAGTTCATTCTTTGCTGCTCTGCAGGATCATTTACCAGACGTGAAATGGACCAGTCTGTAGGCATCTCTCTAAGAGCAATGGGCATCGTGTATCTAAACAGATGAGACTCTGTCCTCATGTCCTTCGTAGGAAATTCTATTATTAAATCAATCAAACTATTTCCAGACAAACCAGAGCAAAATAGAAAATAGAAAACAAAATAGATATATACTAAAAAGAGATACTTCAATATATATAAGTTAGCTGCACCCAGCAACTGACGTCAATGTTTAAATTTGCTGTG
The DNA here is from genome assembly GCA_028564925.1 of Lithobates sylvaticus. Classification (NCBI taxonomy): domain Eukaryota; kingdom Metazoa; phylum Chordata; class Amphibia; order Anura; family Ranidae; genus Lithobates; species Lithobates sylvaticus. Next base: position 40,037,978 of record CM053032.1, on the reverse strand, counting down.
AATAAAGGATTTTTGGCTTACCAGTATTACAATTTTTTTTTTTGGGCCACCTACAGGTCCTCTTTAAGTCATTTAAGTGGTCGAGGGGCTCAAACTGTGGCGTGAAGACATAAAACCCACCTTGATAATTATTCCCGAATCAGTGGGTCTTGTAGCCTTTTAGGTCGAGCTAATGCCGTAACAGCTACAGCTCTTTATTATTATTGTTTTGTGTTTTACAGAACCTGGAAACAGCTAATGACTTTTTTTCTCATTCCTGATAAGCTCTGTAAAAATTCTCTGTTGGTCTTATTACAGGTAATCATCAGACACCTTCCAGCAATTAATTTGCACTTGTTAATTTGTTATCTCTCAATTGTTCCCTAGGTATTTATGGGCAATTGGGAAAAATGTGTGGAAAAGATGGAAAAAACGCTTTTTTGTCTTGGTCCAGGTAATATATGCATTTTGAATATTTGAAAAATACTTTTATAGCTACTGAAATGTATGTGTTATTATAATGTGTGACTGATCTATGTCACGTGAATGTAAAAATAAATCTTTGGTGTAAGGATATCATACCAACGCAATAATAAAAAAATAATAATAATAACCAAACCTAAATAAAGATTCAATATTACCTATACCATAGGTGTCAATTACATACAGTACCATGAAAGTGCTCAAGGACTGTAATCACAATATAGATTAAGTAATTCTGACCTATAGAGGAATATCAATGCTTATTCCATTGGTACGGACACAGAAATCTTCAAACAAGATCACTGTGTTGGTTGAGTTGGAAATGGCTATGAGAAAACTCTTTGTAACCCACTACTCATTGGGGTGATTTACTAAAACTGGAGAGTGCAAAATCTGGTGCAGCTCTGCATAGAAACCAATCAGATTCCAGGTTTTATTGTCAGATCTTAATTGAACAAGCTGAAGTTAGAAGCTGATTGGCTACCATGCACAGCTGCACCAGATTTTGCACTCCAGTTTAAGTAAATCAACCCCATTATGTGTGTTTATTTGACTGTAAGACCCCTTTCACACCGATCCGCCTATAGCATCAGTGGTAAACTCGCCGCTCCTCCAGCGCTGCTTCCCATTGAAATCAATGGGGCAGCGCTTTAATACCGCTGGCAAAAAGCCGCTATTGCAGCGTTTTGCATCGGATTTGCGTCTAAAAATAGCAGCGTTTTACCGTCGGATTTGCGGCGCATTTCGGCCGCTAGCGGGGTGCTTTTACCCCCCGCTGGCGGCCGAGAAAGTGTTAAAACCCCCCGCAAAACGCCGCAATAGCAGCGTTTTGCCAGCGGTATTACATCGCTGCCCCATTGATTTCAATGGGGAGCAGCGCTGGAGCAGCGCTGGAGGAGCGCTGGAGGAGCGGTGGAGGAGCGGTGGAGGAGCGGTGAGTTCACCGCTCCAAAGAAGCTGCTGGCAGGACGTTTCCTGACGTCCTGCCAGCGCACCGCTGCAGGCTTTCACACTGCAGACTATGGTGCAGCAGTTTGAGGGCAGATTGCAGGCGCTATTTCTAACGCTATAGCGCCTGCAATACGCCCTCGGTGTGAAAGGGCTGTAAAAACTTAGAACTAAAGGCAAAACTTTGTTTTAATCTTGGATAGAGTAAGAGAGGGTTATAACCTCTGTCAGTTTTTTTTTGTCATCTGTGTCCCATTGGGAAGATTTCCCTTGGCTTTCTATCCCATAACCAAAACAAAAAGTCAGAGGAATCCTGTCCAAAGTGAAGGACTCCCTGGTTGTCACCCGGGTCACCAGAACTAGTGTTCCCATTGGAAGATATCCCCTCTTTTCCTGTTATGGGGTCAACCCAAAATTTGGGATTTTCTTTTACTTTCACTCTTGATGATAATGGCAAACATTAGAGATGGTGAATCTCCCTAATGGGGGCATATACAGCGAATAAAACCATATCCTTCTCACTACACTATTTAAAACAAAAAAAAGATTTTTTCTTAATTTATACTTTAATTATTAAGGAATTAAAAAATTACAGGGGTTCTAATTCTTCTACACTGTGTCTACAACTAAAAAGGAAAAGTTTTGTCTGAACACACACTTCAACCAAATTCCTACCACCGTTTTGACAAGAAGGTGGATGTCTATTTCTTGAGCATGGGTTCAGACTAGTGCGGTGCGAATTCAAGGCCCTGCATGACTGCGCAGTGAAATGCTGGCTGTTCTGCGGATTGTCCGCGTTTTAGGTGCGAATCAGCTGCTAGCTGAATTCGCAACTCATTTTACTACTTCTGAGGGGGAAATCCACGCCAAATTTTTTATAAAAAAAACGGCATGGGTTCCCCCTCCAGAGGCATACCAGGCCCTTAGGTCTGGTATGGATTTTAAGGGTACCCCCTACACCGAAAAAAAGGCGTGGGGGTCCCCCCAAAATCCACACCAGACCCTTATCCGAGCACGCAGCCTGGCAGGTTAGGAAAGGGGCAGACCCCGACAACCAACGGCCAGGGTTGTCGGGAAGAGGCCCTTGCCCTCATCAACATGGGGACAAGGTGCTTTGGGGTGGGGGGCCGCAGGGCGACCCCTTCCCCAAAGCACCCACCCCCCCCATGTTGAGGGCATGCGGCCTGGTACGGTTCAGGAGGGGGGGGGGGGGGCGCTCGCTCGTCCCCACCCCCTTTCCTGACCTGTCAGGCTGCATGCTCGGATAAGGGTCTGGTGTGGATTTTGGGGGAACCCCAACTCCGTTTTTTCGGCGTAGGGGGTACCCTTACAATCCATACCAGACCTAAGGGCCTGGTATGCCTCTGGAGGGGGAATCCATGGCGTTTTTTTTTTTCAAAAATTGGGCGTGGACTTCCCCTAAAGAGGTGGTACGATGACTTGCGAATTTCTGTTCAGAACGCAACCCTTTGTGCGAATCAGATGCGTGCCCATAGAAGATAATGGGCCTGAATTCGCACCTGATCCGCACCAAAGACGGTTGCGTGTTGTCGTCAATTCGCATTGCGCATGCACCGGACATGTGTGAACGTGCCCCATTGAAAACAATGGGTTTTCAAATGTCCTGCGAATTCGCAGTATTTTGCCCCGCTGTGAATTCGCTATAGTGTGAACCCAGGCTGAATGTCGTTTATAAACATCACTCCAGAAAAAAGGCTAAAGGCCCGTACACACAATCCGAATATCGTACGACAGATCGTACAACCTTTTTTCGCTTAATAGTCACAAGTAGTAATTGAATAGGTAAATAAAGTCACGAAAATTCTCATACGACAGAAACAAAAAATCAGAAGTGATGTCATGTGTTTTCGAAAGACAATTATACTGACTAAACGAAAATCGTATGATCTGAATACAAAGATTGGTCCTGTAGGAGGGGAAAGGTGCCCTAACATTGGTATTAGTGGGGGGGGATTAGTGCCCCATTGTTGGTGTCAGTGGGAGGAATTGTGCCCCATCATTGGTATTAGTGGGAGGAATAGTGCCCAATTGTATATTTATCAGTGGAAAGAATTATGCTCTATTGTTGGTGTCAGTGGAAAGATTAATGCCCAGTTTGTCAGTTGGAATAAAAAGATTGGTCCTGTAGGAGGGGAAAGGTGCCCTAACATTGGTATTAGTGGGGGGGGGATTAGTGCCCCATCGTTGGTGTCAGTGGGAGGTATAGTACCCCATCGTTGGTGTCAGTGGGAGGAGTTGTGCCCCATCATTGGTATTAGTGGGAGGGATAGTGCCCAATTGTATATTTATCAGTGGAAAGAATTATGCTCCATTGTTGGTGTCAGTGGAAAGACTAATGCCCAGTTGGTTAGTTGGAATAAAAAGATTGGTCCTGTAGGAGGGGAAAGGTGCCCTAACATTGGTATTAGTGGGAGTTATAGTGCCCCATTGATGGTGTCAATTTGAAGAATTGTGCCTCAACATTGGTATTAGTGGGAGGACTAGTGCCCAATCGTATATTTATCAGTGGAAAGAATTATGCTTCATTGTTGGTGTCAGTGGAAAGAATAATGCCCAGTTGGCCAGTTGGAATAAAAAGATTGGTCCTGTAAGAGGTGGAAGGTGCCCTAACATTGGTATTAGTGGGAGGATTAGTGCACCATCGTTCTTGTCAGTGGGAGGAATAGTGCCCCATCATTGGTGTCAGTGGAAAGAATAGTGCCCAATTGTTGGTGTCAGTGGGAGGAATAGTGCCCCACCGGTGTCAGTGGGAAGAATTGTGCCCCATCGTTGGTATTAGTGGGAGGAATAGTGCCCAATTGTATATTTATCAGTGGAAAGAATTATGCTCCATGGTTGGTGTCAGTGGAAAGAATAATGCCCCCCCTTGGCGCCAGTGGAAGGAATAGTGCCTAGTATTAGTGGGAGGAACAATGCCCCAAGGGCCAGATAAAGCAAGCGAAGGGCTGCAGTTTGGAGATGACTGACCTAGAGCAAATACTGTATATTCATAAGAAGTTATGCGTGAATGCATAGCGGTTTTGAGTCAGTGACTCAGAAATCATTGAAGCCATTAGATCAGCATGGTTCAATAAATAGGTGCAGCCTTAGGTCAGATCAGCAGGTTAGAGCAGCATGACAGCCAGGAAACTGGCATTTTGAGAAGCAAAATTACCCTTTTTCTTATTAGACAAATTGTGTGAGAAATGTTGTTTTGTGGCCCGCTCAAAGTCCTCTGCTATTCACAGACTTTGAAAATATGACACAATGGCTGGCTGCACCGTATGTGAGATGTAAACATTGGCTAGCCCCTCAGCAAGAGGGCATGTAAATGTGTCAGGCTTCAGTCGGGGATGTAGAAAAGAAGGCCCAGACTAATTCTCCCGTGCACAGGCTGTTGGCAGTCTGTATCCCCCAGTGGTTGTACAGAAATGGCTGTAAAAAAGAGCAGAATGGAGTGTTCTCAATCAGAATGAAATGCCTGCCACCACACAACTGTGCAGCTGTAGATACATCAGATGAAGTAAAAATAACGCTTCTCTTTTTGTATCAGTGACCTCGCTAACATAAATCATTCAATCTGCCAGTATTTCTGACATATCGCTGTCACAAGGAGGCCTTGTTATGACAGGCAGGGCCTAGAGCCCACTGTTGCCGAGGCTGTCAGCTTTCTAGTGCCAAAAATATAACTGTTTGTTTTTTATGCGCTTCTGTGGGTGTGGGGGTCACTTTGAGACACCTGAGTTCTATCATTGACACTTGCCACTGGCGGCCGTCTGCCAGCGTATCCATACATCTGTAATGTAATGGCCTTTCTTAGAGGGGCCCTCATAGCATTCTGCTTGTGTCCATGACGAGGTCACGTGGCCACCATCGCACATTAAAATACAGAAAATGGATGAGATGTGTTGAAAACGGACATTTATTTGATGTTACAACTCTTAAAAAGTGTTCTCTTAGATGTGACAGTGCAGCATTATATAAGCCCAGAGACAAATAGCTTTATTTAAATATTCACTCATGACAATTCCCATTCAGACTGACTCAGAGGCTGCAACTTACAGACTGATTTTATATACTCACCCTGGCTTCCATCTTGTGCAGTTGGCTTGCTATTGTACTAGATACACTATATTGTAAGTATTGGGACACCTGCAACGCTGTATCCTGGCCTAGGCCGACAAGGCCCAGTCCTAGGGCAGCACTTTGCAGGGGGCAGCACAAAAAAAGTCCCCGCCAGATTGCGCTACTTTGTAAGTGTAGCGCCAGTCTTATGGGGTGGACTGGGTTGAGAGGCAAAGGAGTCTAGCGCCCCCATAAAGTGGCCACACTGCTTCCGGTATGCGGGTGGCCGGCATTCCCCGCAACTGTGGGAGGCGGGGGTGCCGCTTCTAATTTTGACTGTCCTATCATGCTGGACCACGAACCTTCCTCACTGTGCTTTTTGTGTGTTTTCTGCTACACAATTGACATGGTTATATCTTCTTAGTCTTCTCCATAAAATTATCAGAAATTTGTGTAGAACTATAGGCAACACCTTTTTTTTTTCATTTTGGATAGAGTAAGGGAGGGTTATAGCCCCTGTCGGTTCATTTTTTACCATCCCTGTTCCATTGCAGAGATTTCCCTTCACTTCCTGCCCCATAGGTAAACAGGAAGTGAGAGGAAGTCTATGCAAATTAAGGGAATCAATTGCCCACCCGGGCCCTCAGAACTAGTGTCCCCACTCGAAAATTTTAGGGCAGGTCTTAAACAGCAAGGGGTGTGACCTTGACAGGAAGGGGTGGGTCATATTTAAATTGGGGGGTACACGAGTTTAGTCAGGCCTAGGGCAGCACAAAACCTAAATACACTACTGGACACCTGTCTTTACACGCACATGAACTTTAATGGCATCCCAGTCTTAGTCCGTAGGGTTCAATATTGAGTTGGCCCACCCTTTGCAGCTATAACAGCTTCAACTCTTCTGGGAAGGCTGTCCACAAAGTTTAGCAGTGTGTCTATGGGAACGTTTGACCATTTTTTCAGAAGAGCATTTGTGAGGTCAGGCACTGATGCTGGACAAGAAGGCCTTGCAATCAAGTCTTTATAAATTTAAAAAGAGAAGTATGGCCAAAGCTCTTTTTGCCATACATCTATGGATCACAGGAGTGCACTTCTGAACTCTTGTGACTCAGATTCAGCCCACTGTCGGTTGACGTCACAAAGCTGGTCCAGACTCTGCAGGAATCCGGACAACAACCTGGGGATCCACCCAGATGCACACATGTGGCACTAGCGGAGCTGCCTGCCTGTATGAACTGCTATACTGTATCTGCGCAATAATAATTAAAAATGGTGTATACTGTTTTGCAAATAAGATATAGTTTCACAGACTGAATCATCTTCATCTGGAGGGAATTGAATATATATTTGTGGGACTATATAAAGAGAGGGATCTAGTATGTAATTATTTGACTTATGTTTTATGTATCCACTACAGCAGTATTTCTGAACCTTTTTCACCCCAGGGGAAAGGGGAACCCTTGAAATAGTTTACAGTGGTGGTCATAATTATCATTTATAGACAGCTCATGTCCCTGACTCTGCCAAGTGGTAATGGCCCTGGAACAGTGCAGGGGCCATCAGATGGGGGGTCAGTTGGCACAGCTCAAGGAATACTATCACATTATGGAGGAACCCTATGGTTCTGGTTGAGAATGACTGCTGTACAGTATGGTGTCAACAACAGGATCCTACTGTAGAAAGCAAGGGATCACTTGCTTTGCTTCCTTAATGCAGCTGCATTATGCAGTTTTAGCCAAAAGAAAGGTCCAGTGATGAGCTCATTAGCTGGCTCTGCATCACTTCACCAAATCTTTTGAAAAAAAAAAAAAAAAACTGCGTGGGCTGTGCCAAGGCATTAATCATGTGACCAGCATCAGAGGCAGTGCAGAACACAGGAGCAAAAAGACAGATTAAACATGAGTTTAAATGAGTGTAATAGCAACGTACAAAGAGCAACAATGTGCTGTTATCCATGGCAGAGATATTGATAAGGCAGTACAACCAGTCCTCTTGTACTGGGCCCAGGCCCTATCAGCTAGACAGGGGGCCTAGGGCAGCTTTATTGTTCATTTCTGCCTAAATTAATTTTACTGGACCACACCCACACTCCTACTTGCTTACCAGGGCTTACATAACATTTCCCTAGTGGGAGCAGAGGAAGGACTTTTTTTAATTTTCAGGGTGTAGGTGAATATAGAGTCAGTGCTGCTTTTCTGTGGCACCTGGGAGGGGGGGGGGGGTCGGATGGGGTATAGGCATGGTTGGGGGGGGGGGGGCCCATCAGGCGGGTTATATGGGACCCCATGATTTCTAACAACATCCCTGATTTGGCACCAATCAGAAATATGAAATGCTTAAAGTGAACATCATTGAGGGCAAAGTAACAGGTTCCCTTGGTAGTGTATCCCCTACACTGCTACTGTTTACCTTCAATGTACTCCCCCATTGCCTGTTTATGGTCAGTGTACCCAGAAAGAGCCCTGTGCATGTTCTAGTTCAGTTTGAGTCAGAGTTTTCACATAGCTAAAGACCTTCCCCCTTCCCCATGTCACAGAATTACCACTTGGGAGTAAAGAGAGCGAGTCATATTCTCTTGCTTACCCAGAAGTGCTGTGTATTTTACAGGGCTCCTCCGGGAGTATTGGAATGTCAGGGCACTATGTGTTTTTTTTCTCTAAATGGCCAATGTACAGTACATTTTCCTTTCATATTTATGGCAAATATTAATTATACTTTTGAAGTGTTTTAAAGTCACTTTTTTAAAATGTTCTGCAAAAATAACCAGAAGAATGAACATAATTATCATTAGTACATGTTATTTACTGATTAAATGTGTTTATTTTTCCATGTGTAAGGGTAGGGAGTGTGTTACAATAGGCAGATGACTCCTCCTCCATATGTTCCCCATTAACTCGTTGGGTCACATAGGGGGCCTACCCAGGGTGGGATCTTCTGGGCTACACAGGCAACAAACAGGGCATTTATGATAGCACGGGGGTTACACCTTGCCCGAAGGCGTGCTCATCAATGTCAGGACCAGGCAATCCCCTAATTCAGAGATGAGCCACTTGTGTTTATGTAGCTTCTCCAAAAGGTGTTTTTTGTTGCATTAGGGGGTGTTGTGCTCCACCAGTCAGCATACCTCTGCTACCTCGCTCCCAGTAAATGAATAGGGTCCCGCCGAGAACATAGCACAGGCCTCATACGTGCTTAACTTAACTCTTGTTCTTCCGCACCTAGTGATCAGGCCATAAATCTCCGTAGTGCTAATCCACCCCCTGTGACCGACAGAGACGAACTGCTAGGAAGGGCCATAATACCGGGCCCCCTTGCTACCGGAGAACTTGTCACCTTACCAGGTACCCTGCCCATGACTGGTTGCAGTTTAACCTCTTATTGTTATAGTGTTACCAAAACCCTTAGTGTGCTGCTTTTATGAGCTCCAGGACCCCACATGACCCCCTTGAGTAACTTAAGATCAGGCTTTGTGCATTTAAACAACTTTTACTGAAAGTTCGGCATGGCAAACACAACATGGCAAAAAGTCCTTTCCCTAACTAACTCTAATGCCCCGTACACACGGTCGGATATTCCGATGGAAAAAGTCAGATCGGATTATGTTGTCGGAAAATCCGATCATGTGTGGGCTCTAGCGGACTTTTTCCGTCGGATCTAAAATTTTCCGACAAAAAAATCCGATCGGACTTTTTCCGATCGTGTGTAGAGAATTCCGACGCACAAAGTGCCACGCATGCTCATAAGAAATTTGGAGACGAAAGCTATTGGCTACTGCCCTGTACGTGGTCCCGTCATATACGTTTTGTATGTCACCTCGTTCGGAATGATCGGATTTTCCGACAACTTTGTCCGACCGTGTGTGTGCAACACCAGTTTCGGACAAAATCCGTTGGAAATTATCCGACGGATTTGGGGATCGGAATGTCCGACCGTGTGTACGGGGGCTAACAGCGGCTGTCCCAGCATACCTGCATAGGTAGAGTCCATAGCTGTTACGACTCGATTGGAGAAGTTCACATATTGGGTGTATTCCGAAAGTCCAGTGCTCTGTAGAAGAACTAAAAGTTTAGGCAAGTCCTGCAAGGCCTCTTGAGACCTAAACATCTGCCTTATATATGTCACAGGACAGGAGGCTGGACCCCAAAAAAGCCAGCGTACGTGAGCAGAGGATGCCAAGCAGAATTAACCCCTTCCCCTAAGCCTGGGCAGCCACACTAGTCTGGCTAGAACGAACACAGTAGGCAACCCAGGTTGCCTACTGTGTTCATGTGTTCCTTTATATATTGCTTCATGTTTTAGGATCAATGTATAAAGGAACACATGGAAAAATGAGCATGTGTAATCCTAAATACATGTCAGCAATATGACATCTGAGCGCAGAATGGACTGTAATGTATACATAGTGCATGCCACATTACTATAAATTCCCATTGTTTTGTAGTAAAACATTTGTCCAGCAGGTGGCAGCAGCAACACACTGATTTTGAAGTTGTCCCTTCTAAGCAGAAGCTGTCTGATGTTTAGCCAAGTTTATATTTGTCATACGTTGGAACCCTTCTTTCTATAATCCTGTACTTGTACTAAATAACACCTTTCTATTAAAGTCCTTCTTCAAAAAAGGATTTTCTTAGGCTTTTAAATTTCACTCAAAATGTGCATTTCAGAATTACAGGAGCCACAAAATTGCATTGTAGACGCTCTATTGCCAGAAGAAAATTTAAAGTAAAAAGACAACTTTTACATATTTGCACCTCTGTTTTAGAACAAATATGTGTTTCCTGGTGTATATACTGTATATATTATAGAATTAAATATACGTCCGCAAACAGTGCCTGCTTATCATCTATCTTCAGCTCCAACCTTTTTTGTTTCCCTAGAATGCAGTAACACTTCTGGGCTGCTGTAGGAGGGCTGTTTGCAAATTTAACCACTTCAACTCCAGAAGGTTTTACCCCCTTCCTGACCAGGCCTTTTTTTGCGATACGGCACTGCATTACTTTAACCACCTCAATACAGTGCACTTACACCCCCTTCCTGCCCAAGCTAATTTTTTGCGCTGTCGCTGTTTAAATGACAATTGCGTGGTCATGCTACGTTGTACCCAATTTTTATCATTTTGTTCCCACAAATAGAGCTTTCTTTTGGTGGTATTTGATCACCTCTGGGGTTTTTATTTTTTGCTAAACAAATAAAAAAAAGACAGAACATTTTGAAAAATTTTTTTTTTTCTTTTGTTCCTGTTATAAAATGTTGTAAATAAGTAAGTTTTCTTCTTAACTGATGGGCACTGATAAGGCGGCACTGGCGGGCACTGATAAGGCGGCACCGATGAGGTGGCACTGATGGGCCCTGACGGGCACTGACGATGGGCACTGGTAGGCGGTACTGATGGGCACTGGTAGGCGGCACTGATGGGTGGCACTGATATGCAGCACTGATGGGCATTGATAGGCGGCACTGATGGGCTCTCATAGGTGGCACTGGTGGGCACTGATAGGCGACACTGATGGGCACTGAAAGGCTGCACTGATGGGTACTTACTTTTTTCTTTCAATAATTTTTATTGAAGTTTTATATAAACATGTAACAAAAAGTAAATGACATTTGGGTTTACAGGTAATGAAAACATGTCACAAAATTAAACAGGATTCTAGTACTCATTCAGTACATGCGATTGATTGTCACTTTACTATACGTATTAAATCACAATATATAATATTATATCTAACACAGGGTGTAAAATCATACTCCCTCCTACAATACCCCATCTGGGATCAATCTGTGTCGTGAAGCAAACAGACAGAACCCCCTATTTGCTTACATTGGGACTTTTTTTTAAATATATTTTTTACTAGTAATTGCGGCGATCAGCGATTTTTAGCAGGACATTGCAGCGGACACATCTGACACTAAGTGACACTTTTTGGGGACCAGTGACACCAATATAGTGATCAGTGTTAAAAAAATGCACTGTCACTGTAAAAATGACACTGGCAGGGAAGGGGTTAACATCAGGGGCAATCAAAGGGTTAAATGTGTTTCCTATGAGTGCTTTCTAACTGTGGGGGATGTGCTTTGACTAAAAGAAAACATAGATCCATGTTTCTGCTTAGCAGAAACACAAGAGCTCCATTTTCCTCTCTGGCAGAACGGTGGTCTGCCTTGTTTACATAGGCAAACTGCCGTTCTGAATCTCCTGTGAATGATCGGGGGTGGCCGAACCCACTGATATGCTCCTGCTGCCCCCAGAGCCGCCCCAGAGCTGATCACAGGAATCACGTACAGGTACGTGATTTTGCACTTGAGAGGCATAACTAGAACCCACTGATCACAGGGCACATCCTTAGATAAGTGTGCCCCCCTTACATCAATGCACCTGTGCTCCTCCTTACATCAGTGTGCCCCCCATCTTACATCAGTGTGCCTCCCTTATTACATCAGTGTGCCTCCCTTCTTACATCAGTGTGCCTCCCTTCATACATCAGTGTGCCTCCCTTCATACATCAGTGTGCCTCCCTTCTTACATCAGTGTGCCTCCCTTCTTACATCAGTGTGCCTCCCTTCTTACATCAGTGTGCCTCCCTTCTTACATCAGTGTGCCTCCCTTCTTACATCAGTGTGCCTCCCTTCATACATCAGTGTGCCTCCCTTCTTACATCAGTGTGCCTCCCTTCTTACATCAGTGTGCCTCCCTTCATACATCAGTGTGCCTCCCTTCATACATCAGTGTGCCTCCCTTCATACATCAGTGTGCCTCCCTTCTTACATCAGTGTGCCTCCCTTCATACTTCAGTGTGCCTCCCTTCATACATCAGTGTGCCTCCCTTCATACATCAGTGTGCCTCCCTTCATACATCAGTGTGCCTCCCTTCATACATCAGTGTCCCCCCTTCCTTACATCATTGTGCCCACGGTGGAAAAACACCAGGGCTCCTTCACAAGTGCGACCTTTGTGGCCCCTGTAGTTCCGTCACCAATATGACATGCTATCATTGGGTGAAGCTTTTGAAAATGTGTCTCTAGGCTTTATAAGATATGCTAATCTAGCTGTGAAATATCACAAGGGTGAATCTTAGGGTGGTATGTTACTGCTTCCAGAAGAATATACGACAAAAAATGATGTAGTTCTTTTCTTGAAAATCCTACTTGCAGAAGGGACACCAACTAGTGAAGACAATTCTTTACCAGAAGCCAGCAGAAGGGGAGATCTCTCGTACAGTTCACATTGATTGTAATGGGACCAAGTGGAAAATAAAATTAGGAGAGTGAGGGATTTTAAATCATGGCAGATACTCTAATGCCCCGTACACACAAGTGGAAATTCCTCCAGGAAAAGTCTGATGTGAGCTTTTGGTCCGAAAATGCGACCGTGTGTATGCTCCATCCGACTTTTGCTGGTGGAATTCCAGCCAGCAAAAGATTGAGAAAAGGTTCTCAATTTTTCGGCCGGAAAAAGTTCTGATCGAAAATTCTGATCGTCTGTACCAATTCCGATGTGCAAAATTCCTACGCATGCTCGGAAACAATTTGACGCATTCTCAGAATCATTGAACTTAATTTTCTCGCTTTGTCGTAGTGTTGTACGTCACCGTGTTCTTGACGGTCGAAAGATCAGCGAACTTTTGTGTGACCGTGTCTATGCTTGCCAACCTTGAGTGGAATTTAGGATTTCTTTCACCTTGCAGAGGTGCTTTACATCAATGTAAATGGCTTGATATTTATGATGGCTATTTTATCTAAGGGAAATTCCCAAAATATGACATGTTGGGAGTACTTGAGGGCCAGGTCTCATCTGTGCAGTGTGTTTTTGGTACGCTGTGTTTAAGGTGCATTACCATTAAACTTTATAGAACATGCATTTTAATGCAAGGATCAAAAATGTAGCATGCAGGACTTTTTTTTAATGCACAGTGCGAATAAGAAGACAGAAGAGTCCGAGCTACAACTTGTGGACAAGCATTAAGATTGTGCTGAAGGTGAAAAAACAACAGGATGTTGTAGTGCCTTGGTATCAGCAGAGAAGAGTGTAGCCCAGCCCACATTGGCTCAAATACTAACGCCACACTAATAAATGGAGGTAAAGGACTCTTTGTTGACAGTCTATGGCTGTCTTGAAGCAAGAGATATGGACTAGCCTCTTGTACCACAACCAGACGTGAGGATAGCGGGGAACCACAAGCACTGTTGCTGATGCAGGCACTTAAGGCATTGGTCCACAAGAAATCCAACAGTAAATGGAACAGTGCAGATGAAAACCACTGTATATAAAACTCAAACAGCACCGGTTATTCCTCATGTACATCTTCAGAGTAGTATTGAGTACCATAGAGGACAGCGTCTCAGTAGTCACAACTGGGACCAAGACCCTGCCATAGGGAGGGCAGGCCATTTCCTACAACGCAGCGGCCCCTATAGTGTTGTGCTGTGAACTTATACAAGAACTGAGCGTGCTGATTTGAAAGCTGCTCTGAGAACATAATCACTGGTAGAACTGTACAAGGAATCTATTGATAAAAGGTACAGTGCACAATGGTGCTTCCATGTACACACTCTGTGCCTGGTCATGTGGTCTTTTTTGACCTAACCAAGCTTTTGGGGTGCATGTGGAAGGATTGTTTTCTTTGTAACTTCTCTGTACAGCTCTGCCTATTATGCTTTGCCTTATTGTCAGTTCATTGTGGTCCATAAGTGTATGGGGGCAATAAAGGGAGTAGTGGTAAAAGGAGTAAGCACTAATAGGATATCCATCAAGAGTTGAAGATGCAGAAAGGGGATGCCCATCAAGAGGAAGGGCACAGTAAGTGGAACCCAGAAAGAGCATGAATAGTGGAGTGCAGCAAGGAAAGACCCCATACTGACAGCAAGAACCTGCTATACCATAAAGTTGAAGATACTGTACAATCAGGGGCGGACTGACCATTCGGCCACTCGGGCACTGCCCAAGGGCCCCGGGCCACTAGGGGGCCCCATCAGGGTTGGCAGCCTCAGTAAAACCAGGGACAGTATGTAAAAATCTGTGTTTTTTTTACATCTGTCTCTGAAATGTCCCTTACCGACATCCTTTTGGTCTAAAAATCCAGAGATTATAGCTGCCCCACCTCTTAAGTAACTTCTCAGCCAATAGAAACATGTCTGTGTATACTGTGTGATTGTATACTGTGTGTGTGTATACCATGTGGCCTCATAATCTCTGATTGCCTGGGGGCCCCATAATCTCCTATTGCCCGGGGGCCCCATGAGTTGTCAGTCCGCCCCTGTGTACAATTATTAAGAAATTAAAAATTTAGAGAGGTTTGCTCAACATACAAATTTAAATAGGAAAAATCTAAATATGTTCTCAGCTTTAGCGATCGAGAGGCTGTAGAATTTGTTGTTTTATTGGTGCCAAATAGGAATGAGGAGGCCAAGGTAATTGGTCTTGGAGGTATCTCAAAGACTCCAACAAAACCTGGCTGCTCCCACAAAGACTCTACAATACTGAGAAGAATGAGGCCACACCAAAGACGGTGCATCAATGCCAGTCTGAGAATGAACCAATCTCACACATACCTGCTTTTCAGCAGAAAAGGCACAAAGTAGATGCACCACACACCCTCCCTCAGCAGAAGAGTGGAACTTCATCATCAGAAAGTGACAGTGTTACTGGCTCTGTTGACATATCTCCTGACAACAGTTCATCACCCAGAGCTGACACGTGTGAAGGTGCAACATCAAATGAGGAAAACAAAAGACTGGAATATCAAGTATTATTACAAAACAGTGCAAATTCAAGACTGGGCAAGATCCCCGGAAAATTCTGCACTGTTTAAGAATTACTAAGGACCATTTGACAGGCTATACCAAAGTCTGAAGAGATGCTGACAAAGATTGTAGAGATCTATGAAATTAACAAGGGAATTGACATAATGGATGACAGCAGCATGTATATGTTCTTTATGTTACAGTTTCACTTGCATTTTGCACGTAGCATAAGTCCCATTTTTTTGTGCCAGTGTGGTCTTTACATCGTACCACCAAACTGGACAAAAGAAGGGAGGTCTGGTGGTTTGATTGGCAGTAGACGTGTCTTACCATACCTCTCAGGTACTGTACATTTATTATAGAATGATTCCAACAGCTAGTATGAGACTAATGTATAAACATCATTATCTAAATAAATAAGAAAAAAAAGAACAAAAACCTTGTATATTGCAGCTTACCAGTCTTTAGGTGTGGTGACTACATTACTCTTCATTTTTAGGATTTTCCCCTTTATTTTCACCTGCCAGTAACATACTTATTGTCCTAGCTTGAAAATGCTCACTCATGTGCAGGTATGGAGTAACAGCTTTTTCACCCTAGGAATGGGAATTTGGAATAGAGAACCATAGAAAAATGGCACATTTGAGGTGCCCTCATATACACACTATATTACCAAAAGTATTGTGACGCCTGCCTTTTTCACGCACATGAACTTTAATGCCATCACAGTCTTAGTCCGTAGGGTTCAATATTGCGTTGGCCCACTCTTTGCCACTATAACAGCTTTAACTTTTCTGGGAAGGCTGTCCACAAGGTTTAGGAGTGTGTCTATGGGAATGTTTGATCATTCTTCCAGAAGTGCATTTGTGAGGTCAGGCACCGATGTGGACCTAGCCTGGCTCGCAATCTCCACTATAATTCATCCCAAAGGTGTTCTATTGGGTTGAGTTCGGGTCTCTGTGCAGGCCAGTCAAGTTCCTCCACCCCAAACTCGCTCATCCATGTCTTCATGGACCTTGGTTTTTGCACTGGTCCAAATCATTTGGTGGAGGGGGGATTATGATGTGGAGTTGTTTTTCAGGGGTTGGGCTTCGTCCCTTAGTTCCAGTGAACTTTTGGACAATTTATTTCTTCCAACTTTGGGGATGGCCCCTTCCTGTTCCAACATGACTGCGCACCAGTGTACAAAAAGGGTCCATAAAGACATGGATGAGCTGGTTTAGGGTGGAGGAACTTGACTGGCCGGCACAGAGTCCTCACCTCAACCCAATAGAACACCTTTGGGATGAATCAGAGCGGAGACTGCAAGCCAGGCATTCTCATACACATCAGTGCCTGACTTCACAAATGCGCTTCTGGAAGAATGGTCAAACATTCCCATAGACACACTCCTAAACCTTGTGGACAGCCTTCCCAGAAGAGTTGAAGCTGTTATAGCTACAAAGGGTGGGCCAACTCAATATTGAACCCTACGGACTAAGACTGGGATGGCATTAAATTTCATGTGCATGTAAAGGCAGGTGTCCCAATATATTTGGTATTATAGTGTATGTTCAGCACTAATCCAGCAATAATTAACAATTAACATGAATCATACATAAGTCAAAATAGGCGTGTGCAGAAACAGATGACAGTCCCAAGGTGATAAATAAATCTTCATCCATTCTTCATCAGATAGCTCTTCATAAATAGTAACACCACAGGGATCCACCACCTTATATTCAAGAAAATGTACTTACCAAAGTGAATGGGCTCTTTCTACCAGAGAAAAGAGTCAAAATTTGCTTATGTATCTGTATGGTCCCCGTCTGGGATAATGCACACCTCCTCTGGGTCTGATTATACCCTCATGGAAACCTCATCTTTCAACTTGTAATGCTTGACTATAAAGCAAAGAGAGAGCCAAAAGAGCCACCTAATGTAAAACCGCAATACGTTTTTTAATAAGAATGCACTAATTACTCACAGTGTTAAAATGTATAAGTGCTTAACAAAGAGAAGCTGGTCCAGGGACTCAAATGGGGTGCTTCCTAAAATCGAGGTGCATGATGACGTCACAAGCATTTCCTCACATCTGACGTTGTCCTTGGCAAGATATAAAATGACAACTTAAAGTATATGCCACTACAATTTTCAATATTTTTGAATCTGTCACTTTCCTTAAAATAATACCTGGTAATCCTGCTATGAAGGTTCTTGTTCAGGCACTTCCTTTTACACCCTGTGTTGTCACCCTTTTACATAGGCTTCCAATGGAGACAAGCTATTTATTTACTATTTACTAGTTATTTAAACACCAATTACGCAGTCATGGTCTACCTTTTTCACCATAAGAAAGCCCAACCTGAAAAAAGCCATGCAGCCATTGCTGGAGTGCATGTATGCAGAACATAACTGCAAAGAGACCTAAAAATAGCACTTAAACCTCATATTTTTGCCCTAGATACACTGGGGACAGCGGACAATACATGCATGTTTATACAGAAGTCCAAAAACATACCGTATATACTGGAGTATAAGCTGAGTTTTTTAGCACATTTTTTTGTGCTGAAAATGCCCCCCTCGGCTTATACTTGAGTCAAGCACTTTCCTGCAGCAGAGAATTAAATTTTCCGAACTGATTTTGGGGCCCCGTTTCTCTGGGCCACTTGGTGATAGGAACCCCAAATTTGTTGTGCAAACCCAGTGGATCTAGCACTACAACATATCCAGATGGGGTTCCTAGCACCAAGTGGCCCCGAGATATGGGGCCCCAAATTCGGTCAACTGTGTCCATCTGCAGCAAAATCCTTTCGGGACCCTTTGGGTCCAGAGACCCCAAATTTTGGCTGCAGCTAGGGGGCATCTAGGAACCCTTAACTACCGAGTTTGGGGACCTATGGCTGCAAATGGGCACAGTGAGGCATGCAAATGGGCATTGTTGACCCTCTTTTCCACTTACAGTAGCTGCGCATTTCTCACCCTAGGCTTATACTCGAGTCAATAAGTTTTCCCATTTTTTGTGGTAAAATTAGGTGCTTATATTCGGGTCGGCTTATACTCGAGTATATACGGTAATTAAAATGATCACTTCTGCAGCATCTGGCTTTGTGTGTGCTGCCTTCCCAAATTTTCCAGCGCACTTAACACTTCTTTGAAAGTCCCCCTCCTCCTCGTGACAACATGTCCCATGTTGTCAAGCACCACTGTGCAGCCTGCACGGGCTGCCTAGCATGGGACTATTGCATATACACGCCCTATTCTGCCCATACTGGTAGCAGCATGTACAAAAAAATAATAATAATTTTACCATAGTAACAATGCACCAATCTGGGGGGGGGGGGGGGGGGGGTCATCAGGATTTGTTTCTACACACTATGATTGTTTATAACTGTGAATTTCACTGTTATAAGCAACATTTTTTCTGAATGAAAACTATTCATTCAGTGTTTACTATTGTGATTAGCTGTGATTGGTCACAGCTAATCAGATGGTACAGATAGGCTGTGATTGGTCCTGTCTTTACCATATGATTGCTGTGACCAATCACAGAGCTCATCACAATAGTACCCAATGAAAGGCATGAGTCAAAGCCTTTCATTGTGTACAATTGCCATGTGATCTGCTGTGATTGGCCACAGCGATCCCATGTATCGGCAGCGGGCCGGTACAGTGATCTGTCATTGGCTGTGTTCGTTATTTGACATCCTCCTAGAATAACACGGCTCACACCTGGCTGTCATTTTATAATAGGCCGGGCGGGAGAGGGTTAATGCCCAACTCCAGGAACGTTGAAAGTCTTCCCTTGCAGTGAGTCTGTACCCACACTGCAAGCGATAAGCAAGCTTGTTTCTGTCTAGGGAAGAGAAAAAGCACTGAAACTTGAGTCTCTGCTCCCCTACACTCTGGCAGGGGACGGTTCCTCAGCGTCATCATGCCACAGAAATCTCACAAAAAAATTTGGGTTAGGGTTGAGTTTTAATACATGACAAAGGATTTCTGGAGCACCCTGCATCTGTCTTAATTACATCAAAGGACTTAGATCTCTGAAGTGAAGGGGAGAGAAGGCTGTGGGGACTAGTCTAGGAGCATGGAGGAGCCTGCAGGAGCAGACGCTTAGGTAAGTAAAAGTGCTTTACCTGGTCTCCCAAGCTATAAATGAGCAGTAAACCCTTTCAATACAGATGCAGCCCCACTGTGGGGGAGGAGGCCGGTGATGTCACGATCTCCTTCTTGTCAAATCACAGAACCCTTTGCATTCATTGAGAAAATGCAAAGTGTTCTTTGATTGGCACCTTTGGTGAGCGGGTGACCTTCTGTGTTCAGTAAGCAGCAGGGCAGCTGTTCCGCATGGGACCCAGAAGCTAGTGGAAATCACTGTAGTAGCAGTGCATACTGCAATGATTTCAAGCTTCCCCCACAGGTATGGCATTTACATACTTACATTAGTCCAAGTGGGACCAAAGCAACTATGTAAAAATTGTCATACCTGGAATTCAGTTGGTCTGTACTAAAGACCGAGCACATTTCCAGGGACAGATCTTAAATCCCAACTCTGTGCAAAGAAAAAATGATCCCTTCCAGTGGAGCTGTGCAGGGTCCATAGCCCTGCCCTGGATGTGAGGACTCCAAGGGACAGTCCACCACCCGATCATGGGGGAGGGCCATCTGCCAAGGAGGAGGATAAGGTAAGTAAAACTCTTTGCCCTCTGGCTGGGGTAACATGATCTATAAAACTGTAGTAGGGTTGGGGTCGTGTGGTGGTCATTATGTCCTCCATGTTTCCCTCCTCTTTGGGTGCTAAGCAAGGATCACATGAGAGGCCTACTTCGGAGTGGGTTCTTCTGGGCTACGCTAGGCACTTTGTACAAGGTCACTGCCATACACATGGGTTACCTTTACTTGAACTACGTTCATGACCTGGACAGATGACTAAACATGAATGAACTCTAGTAAACACTCTTTATGTCATATACACCAACACAGTCACTTGTGCATTTGGAAAGGACACGCAGAACCCTTGTCCTCTTCACCTGTCCAGCATTACCTCACTCCTTGTAACGGTATGGGGTCCCGCCTTGCGCGGACTCCATGCCCGCACTTTGCTTAACTCTTTCTCTTCCATATCTGTGTACAAGAAGAGGGCCCTATGGTAAAGACCCACTCACCCCACCATTGGAGACGGACCATGACCAAAGGAGTGCCAACAACATCTCCCTCACTGCAAGAGGCCACCCCACCTGCCACATGCACACATCTAACGAAAGGCCGCTGGAGAATCCCCCATCACCCTTGGCAACCACCATATCTTCACACTGTATGAACTCCCTATACTGATGTCTTCATATCCCAATGTGCCCAGCGACCCAAACTGTAGACTATACATACTGGTCACCTACACCCCATCCTCCTAGCAATGCCAGACCAGGCAAAGGCAAAGTCCCAAACCTTCCACCTGAGGAATAATATAACACATTTGAAGATGAAAATTGACAGTCCAGGATAATGAGAAAACATTGCCTAACATTCCTAGTCCCTACCCGCAGGCCTGTGGCTGCCCCAGCATACCTGTTCAAGCAAAGCCCAATGTTAGCTGAGTCTATATCTGGAATATAGCTCCAGCTTTGGCAGGACACAGGTCATTCAGACTCTGGCAATGGCACCAGGCAGAGCATCCTTCTCCTAGTGGGTGTAAGTCTCTCTACTTCTCCAGCCCCCACCAGGATCCGTACCCTCTTCCATTTTACAGCACACAGGACCAGAGTTGGGATTATCCTAGAAAATTAAGAACAGCTTGCAACTTTGGGAGCTATGTGGTGCATTTCAGCTGCATCTGTGCTCGGCACTCAGTGTCTGCCTCTTAAACACTGCTTATAACACTAGGGGGAGCATTCCACCAGCTCAACAAAGTCCCTGCTATCTATAGTAAGCCCTATCCACGTCACGTTTAAATAACGTCTTTCATTAATTACCAGACACTGGTGTTATCCTGTCCATTATGTCTCAGGCAATATCCTTCATTTCTCTTGAGATACAAATTTGCATTTCATTTCCAAAAAGAAAAAAAGACCTCATAAGACACATTGGCCTAAGTATTTTCCACAAATACCCAAACAGCAAAGTTTCTTCCAGAGGTCAAAAAAATGTCCAAACCAATAAGGCCCAGTACAGATCCTGAGATGTGACACAACCTTAACAAAGTCATTTGAAATCATTTGACAGTAAATTTCCCTGTAAGTTCCTAGCCTGCAGCCTGGAGAATCCTTTGCTTTCTAACAGTCTCCTTCCAGATTTTAAAATGCTAAATTCAAGCCGGGGTTTGAT
Source organism: Lithobates sylvaticus (assembly GCA_028564925.1). Classification (NCBI taxonomy): domain Eukaryota; kingdom Metazoa; phylum Chordata; class Amphibia; order Anura; family Ranidae; genus Lithobates; species Lithobates sylvaticus. Next base: position 40,016,459 of record CM053032.1, on the reverse strand, counting down.
GCGGCCTGCCGCCTCCCTGCAGGCCATTCCTGAGCCTGACGCAGCCACCCCGGAGCCGACAGGGCAGCCGTCATCTCCCTGACATGAAATGTAACGTGTCAGGCCAATGGCAGCACACAGGAGTGAAAGCTGCCATTTACAGCACCCATGACAACAGCGACGGAGATCAGCCCGATTTGCCTTGATATGACTGGTACCTAGTAGTTAAACTGGCATTGTTTGTGACAGGGTGTCATTCTTGTGCTTGTCTCCTATGAATGATGATCATTCTTGTCTGAACATGGCGAAGCAAAAACATATATTGATGTTTAGAAAATAGCTGCTGCCTTGTTCTACATTTAAGAAAAGGCAAACCCTAACAGAATGACTTTTATTTTGGTAAAGTACTACGTATTATAAACAATTGCCTTTCTTTTATATAAAATACTGCTTTCATTTTTTTTTTATCTTTTGTTGCATCTCAGTGCTGCTGATTCCTTGCAGCCTCTTTGCATTTACTTTTTTTATCTACATGCATTCCAGAAATGCCACAATTACATTTTTCAGGGTCGGTTTCCTTATTGTGACAACTGTGCACTGTGCCTAGGTAATGGATGTTCAAACAGCCACTGTAGTCACCCTATAACATGAAGTGCCTGAACAAGAACCTTCATGGTAGGATTGATTACCAGGATGTATTTTGAAATCGCATTAACATGTTAAGGTTTATATGAGAATTTAGGTGATGGGGTTATATATATATATATATATATATATATATATATATATATGTATATATATATAGATGTATATAGATGTATATGTTTAGTGTTGCAGAACAGAGTGTAAAAATTCAGAAATACTCTTTATTTTTTTAATCAACAACTGTAACATAAAATTTGGTGTCTTTTTATATGAAATGCTCAGTCCACCCAAGTGGTATTTCAGTTTCCAATAGATGCTGCGGAGTTAAAGGAAAACTCCAGACACATAGCTAAATGAACTGTTGACAAAATAAAATACACTTGCTCAACCACTGTTAAATAAGCCAATATTTTATCAACGTAATATATATATATATATATATATATATATATATATATATATAGATTAATATATCTATCTATATATATATATATAGATAGATAGATAGATAGATAGATAGATAGATAGATAGATAGATAGATAGATAGATAGATAGATAGATATGCACTTAACAAAATTTATAAACGCAACACTTATGTGTTTGTCCCTATTTATCATGAACTGAACTCAAAGATCTACAACTTTTTCTATGTACACAAAAGTCCTATTTCTCTCACATTTTAGATTGGTCTTTTATAGTGGCCAGCCTATAATCATGCTGTCTAATCAGCATCTTGATATGCCACACCTATGAGGTGGGTGGATTATCTCGGCAAAGGAGAAGTGCTCACTAACACAGATTTAGACAGATTTGTGAACAATATTTGAGAGAAATAGGCCTTTTGTGTACAAATAGGCCTTTTGTGTGTGTGAAAAAGTCGTAGATCTTTGAGTTCAGCTCATGATAAATAGGGGCAAACACAAAAGTGTTGCGTTTATAATTTTGCTCAGTGTATATATATATCTATATATACAGTATTTATCTATCTATCTTTATACAGGCATACCCCACTTTTAAGTACACAATGGGGTTTATTTACTAAAGCTGGAAAGTGCAAAATCAATGTGTATATATCTTCGTAAAGGAGAGTATCAGTGGGTAAGGCCCCTTTCAGATAAAGCAGAAGTGCCCATGTGGTTCTCTCAGCTGATCCCCGCAGAGCAAGCAGAAGACAGGTCCGTGTCCGCTCCGCTATGCACCCTGCTGTCCTCTATGGGGTGATCAGATGGAAAGGGACACGCAGTCTGTTTCCATCCGACCGCCCCAAAGAGGAGAGCAGGCTGTGTCTATGTCCAATCCGAGACGGATGGTGAACATATTGCCATATATCTGTTTTTAATGGATTTTATCGGAATGGATGTCCGGCGGGTGTCAGCGGACCTCCACCGCCCTATAGAGAACGGGTGGTCTGATTGGGTCTGCCTTAAAGAAACGGACAGAGTGACCCGATTGTTCCACTGGTTTGAAAGGGGCCTATGGAGGTTGTTATTTTAGTTGTTACTTTTCCCTGAATAGGAAGCTATGTCCAGGAGTCTTTAGTATTGCCCGTAGGCCTGGTGCAGCTAATTTTTCCCCACTGATATTTACTGACTTATCATGGTGTATTCCACATTGTGTAGAGGTGTAGCTTTGCTCCCTTACATCAGAGCTGCTCCCCTGAGGTTTAACAACCATTTGAGACCAGCAATCAGAGGCAGCAGTGCCTTAGGTGATCTTACACTGCAGAAATACTGTACAGCTATATTGCCTCAGAACAGAAGTGCCTAGGCACAGGAAGCACACCATTTTTTTTTATAATTAAGTGATTCACCAGGCCACACATGTAAATTGCCAACATCCCTTGGTAATACATAAAATAAACCTCCAAAAATTGGATTTTATGGGCAATTGAAAAATATATATATAGAAAACTTCACATATAGAAAATGTAGTTTATTATAGAAAAATTGTTTTAAAAAAGTCTCATATTGATAATACAAAACATTGTAAGAATAGCACTATTAACATTGCACATTACATAAGTGATATTTGTAAACAATGCACATTGGCTGTTTAGCCATAAAGTGGTAATCCCCATCTACTTGCTGTTCCCTTAAATCAGGATTTGGACAAGGAATACGGCAGAGGGGGATATCCAATGCGTTTCAAAAATATTGTTAAGAATCTTCTTCAGGGAATACTACCACTTCTGAAAAAACAGCTTAAATTATTAAAACATTGATACAAATTCACATGTGCGTATGCATCTACATTATTACTGATATGCACTTATAAAGAATGTGTATGTTTAGCGGAAGCACTCCCCCAAAGGACATGGATGCCATAAATTGGCCATTGAAGGCCTAGCCAAGGTGGATGCCCGCTGTTCATGTCCAAAAACCACCAGATATTGCTACCCTGAATGGCATGAAGGGGCACTATGGGCTGGGGAAAAAGGAGCAAAAAACATGATGATAAATCCCCAGGAAGAAAATAAGTCTCAATTCCAGAGGTCGAAGGGTCAGCCTGGGGTGTTATTCCCCATAAGGGTGGCCCAATACCTAATAAAAAAAATGTCCTTACTTAACCTCCCTGGCGGTATGATTCTGTCCGGAATTTAATGCTGAAAGCGGCACAATTATTTTGCATGGAAATTTGGCGTTTTTATATTGTAGGCATGCAATTCTTATGAATAACTCACTTAAATCTGTCCGAACCAGAGTCTAGTAGACATCCCGGGTATGATAAAGTTTGAAACACAAAATCATAAATTATAATATAATAAAAATATATATAAAATGATTCAATAATGTAATCAAATCAAAAACACTGAAATTTGCTCAGTTGCAGAATAGTCGCTGTCATTAAATTTATTGTTTGATGATAAATTGTGATTCTAATTTTTTATCGGTGTTTTCTAGCTGGTCTAAAACCACTTTTGACATAAAGGGACACTTTTTGGTTGCTATGGACAATCTCCAGTTTCCAGGCAAAAAAAAAATATTTTTATTATATAAAATGACATGCAGGGCACTGGGCAGACCACTAGGGACAAAGGGGATGTGTATTTTTTGTATACAGTACTGTAATCTGTAAGATTACAGTACTGTATGTGTTGTGTGTTTTTAAACTTTTTTAAATTTGGCGCCGATCTCCGCTACCGTGCGTCGGAACGTCGCAGGGAACGGAGACCGGCGGCACTCGGTCACTGTGTGAATCGAGCAAGCGGACGGCTCGCACACACAGCGGGGAGACATCGCAGGGGGACAAGGTAAGTAACTTCCCCCCTGTATCCTGCAACGCAAGCCCGAGTCTGGCTCGGGGTTACCGCTCCTAGCAGAAAAAACTGAACCCGAGCCAGACTCGGGAATACCGCTAAGGAGGTTAAAGGGGTTGTAAAGGTTCGTTTTTTATTTTCTAAATAGGTTCCTTAAGCTAGTGCATTGTTGGTTCACTTACCTTTTCCTTTGATTTTCCTTCTAAATGTTTTTTTTTTCTTTGTTTTCTTTGTCTGAATTTCTGTCTTCCTGTTCCTCCTCAGTAAGCTGTTCAGTAAGCTGTTCTGGCTGACTAAACACCGCTCGGATGATGGTGTGAAGTTTACTGAGGAGAAACAGGAAGTGAGAAATTCAGACAAAGAAAAAAAACATTTAGAAGGGAAATCGAAGGAAAACGTAAGTGAACCAACAATGCACTAGCTTAAAGGAACCTATATAGAAAATAAAAAACGAACCTTTACAACTCCTTTAAGATGTCCTTAGATCAGGGGTCTCAAAGTGACGGCCCTCCAGCTGTTACAAAACTACAAGTCCCATGAGGCATTGCAAGGCGGACAATTACAAGCATGCCTCCCACAGGTAAAGGCATGATGGGACTTGTAGTTTCACAACAGCTGGAGGGCCGCCAGTTTGAGACCCCTGCCTTAGATCAAACCAGCATAGTCCAAAGGTCCCATTTAAAGATGTCAAGTTGCCAGGAAAAACAAGCTTCACAAGGTTAGCGGTCAGGGAGAAGGAACCAGCATGGCTCCACGATGGCAAACCACGGAGGAATGGCGCAGAGGAACACAGATGGCATCCCTAATATAATGCGCATGTGCGGGAAGAAGTGACGCAATGCGTGTCATATCCCGAAAAGGCGTCACTATCACTTCTGCTTCTGCGCAATGGAAATGGGTGCTGCGTGTGCGGAGGCAACACAATACATGTCAAAGACGTGACCATGCAACCTCACCACACTATTTTTTTTTAAGGCAAATTTAAGACAAAATGTAAAATTTTCAGTGTGCTGCTTAGATAAATCTAATTTCTGAATGATGCCTATAACGTAACAAGTCTTTATTTTTAAGTTTAGGTCAACTTTAGGAAAAGAAGTGCATAAACTTGCCAATTTCTCAGAATGCTAACTGTCTGTGTCTTCAGTACTTTTAAAGTCTTTTAGAGTCACTGACCCAGTTCAAGCACCAAACAAATAAAATCAACTCACAACTCCTGATCTGCACCTTTTTTTTTTTTTATTTGGATCGATAATTTAGAAGAACATGCAGAGAGTCAATCCTTGTATTCCTTTCATAACGTGTCTACTTTAAAATACTTGAAGTTTAGATTCATCACATGGATCTTTGATTATGTCAAACTGCTAGTTTGGATCTATTGTATAAGCTTTATTTCCTATAGAACTTTATTTTACATTTAGAGATGCAAGCAACCTAAGTGTTAATATAAATCAGTGGTACTTTAGTTTGCAAAACCATGTGTTACTTTGCATGTATGAATAAAAAATATGTTTTTGTGCAATGCGAGATACTCTGATTCGTATTAACACATAAGAAACTTGCATCTGTTAGGGTGAGAGAGAGCATGCACTTTGAAAGAAGCCTGTATGCAACCAAAATAAAAAAAATATACCAGTTTTATTTATACTTGCAAAGCAGCACCTGTTTTTTGCATAGTAAAATAACACAGTATTTTTCATCACTTCAGTTCAATTCTGACTGCCATTAAGGAAAAAAATTGTCTTGATGGGGTTCCAAGACACAGATAGTAAAAAGTTGACTTTGAAAGTTTGCTATGACAGATCTGTGTTTGCCGGTAGAACAGATTCTGAAACCTGCAACTTTCTTGATAAAGGGTATTTAAAGAATTGATAGACACATTTGTCTTTTAATTGTTTTATATACAGTCTGTAAGGGTTAGATAACCCCCCAATCAGTTTAATTTTTGATGTCTGTGTCCCATTGTGGATATGTCCCTTCACTTTTTGTTGCAGACACTAAACATTAAAGCGTATGTTACCCTAAAAAATAAATAAAAGGGATCCTGTTCCTATAATCACTTCAATACTGGGCACTTTCCCCCCTTCCTGCCCAGGCCAATTTTCAGCTTTCAGCGCTGTCACTTTTTAAATGACAATTGCGCGGTCATGCTACACTGTACCCAAATACATTTTTTATAATTTTGTTCCCACAAATAAAGCTTTCTTTTGGTTGTATTTGATCTCCACTGAGGTTTTTATTTTTTGCTAAACAAATAAAAAAAGGACGAAATTATTTTTTTACATTTTTTTTTCTTTGTTTCTGTTATAAAATTTTGTAAATAAGTACGCTTTCTCATTCACTGATGGGTATTGATGAGGCTGCACTGACGGGCACTGATTAGGCGACACCGATGAGGTGGCACTGATGGACACCGACGATGGGCACTGATAGGCAGCACTGGTAGGTGGCACTGATATGCAGCACTGATGGGCATTGATAGGCGGCACTGATGGGCACTCATAGGTGGCACTGGTGGGCACTCATAGGCACTGATAGGCGACACTGATGGGCACTGAAAGGCACTTATGGGTAGCACTAATAGGCGGCACTGAGGGGTGGCACTGATAGGCATTAGCATTGCTGACACTGACACTGGCAGGCTTTGCTGATGGGCACTGATTGGCATCGGCCTGGGCACTGATTAGCATATCCCTGGGGGTCTAGGGTGGTATACCTGATGGGTGTCCTTTGTGGGCATCCCTGGTGGTCCTGGCGGCATCCTTGGTGGTTCTGGGCGTACATCTGCGGGGGGGGGGCTGTGCTGATAAACAATCAGCACAGACCCCCCCTGTCAGGAGAGCCGCTGACCGGCTCTCCTCTACTCGCGTCTTTTCCTCTACTCACGTCTACTTGCACGAGTGGGGAAAAGCGGATAAACTGCTCTTCCTGTTTACACTGTGATCAGCCGTGATTGGATACGGCTGATGACATGGTAAAGAGTCTCCATCATAGGCTCTTTACTGAGATTGGTATTGCTGTGTGTCAGACTGACATACCACACCACCGATCACCATGCTGCGTGCCCCCTTGGGCGCGCAATCGCAGCTTATCCTGCTGGATGTCAGGATAACTGAACCACCGCCCGGCCGTCATTTTGCTATAGGCCGGGCGGGAAGTAGTTAAAGCATGCATAACAGCACAATGCTTTTGTTGTGTAATTTGTCCCTTTCTATCACCTAAAATACCTGGCTGATACTTTCTGGTTCTGCCCTCCCCCAGTAAACTGGCCACGGTTTATCATGGCTGCTGAGCCCTGACACCATGGTCAGTTTATGTGCCTCCTTCATCCGCAGCCCTCCTCTGTCCTCCTCTCCCCCCCCCTCCCCTCCCTGCCTGTCAGCTATTGACAGTGCCCACCCCTCCCCTCCTGCTAAGAATACTGTTGAATTTCCATACAATCCTCTGTGTTTGATAATGATAGGTGCCCAGTGTATGTGCTCTATAAAAAAAATGCTGCTTTATACTTTATTTCAGAGCGCCGCTCGGCGCTCATGTGACGCGCTGCCTCTCTCCACCTCTCCTCCTGACTGACATCAGAGCCCCTCCCATTGTAGCTGTCAGATCGAGAGAGGGGGCATTTTTTTATAAACAACATGCACTGGGGCACCTAACATTATAAAACAGAGAGGATTGTATGAATACAGCACAGTGGCTTAAAATGTTAAGTGATAGGAAATTTCTACAAAGGAAATCGAATGGCTGTCTAACATTTGTCACCTAAACATTGGAAGATTAACCTTCACATTTTCTTCTAGTGATAACTAACATTGTTTTGGTTTGCCAACACTTTCTGTCCCTGAGACAATGATCAACAGGATGAACTGAAAGGGTGAAATTACCTAGAAAGAACATAGAAGGCAACCAAAGCATGACAGGGGCTTTCAACAACTATTCTTTAATTCTTTAAATATCAAAATTTGAGTATTGGTTTTACATACAGTTTAAAGCACATTTGGCTTGTTTTAAAGTTGTTGTAAAGGCACAAGTTTTTTTTTTTTACCTGCATGCATTCTATGCATTGAGGTAAAAAACCTTCTGTGCAGCAGCCCCCCTAATAATTACCTGAACCCCCTCTCGATCCAGCGATGTCCTGATTGGCTTTTGGCAGCAGCCATTGGCTCCCGCTGCTGTCAATCACAGCCAGTGAGCCAATCATGGGATGGAGGGGACAGGGCCGAGCCACGGTTCCGTGTATGAATGGACACACAGAGCTGCAGTTTGGGAGAGCACCAGCTTGGGTGCCCCCACAGCAAGCTGCTTGCTGTGGGGGCACCTGGCAAGAGGAAGGAGCCAGAAGCGTCAGCGTGGGACCCGAGCAGAGGGAGATCTGGGCTGTTCTGTGCAAAACCATTGCACAGAGAAGGTACGTATAACATGTTTGTTATTTAAAAAAAAAAACAAGGCTTTAATATTGCTTTAAGTGCAACAACGATCTTGGATAAAAAATATGTGCTGCACCACTTTTATAGGTGCATCTGTACAGTCGGTACAGTTTCCTGTTAGTCCCCCTGCAAAGCCCCACAAATACATGTTGATCCTGTCAGTAAAATCATAATGCAGTTTCCTGTGCTATGATAGCAATGATTGTGCACTGTTTCTGAATCCAGAGCAGAGTTGCCACTTTGAGGTAGGCTGTGCCTGTCTGCACTATAGTAGGTTAAAAAAAAATGTTGCAAGGGCGGGGCTATCATCCTTAGCATTGTGTTTTACACGTTTGTGGTTTGTCAATCAGCACCTGGCCACACCTAATCCCGCCCACTGCTTTATGGATTGACAGGACTGCCTCTGTTGCCGAAACCCTCCCAGCGTGAGCTGCAGTGTCTGGGAGGGGGAGCATGTGAGACAAATTAAATGAAGGAGGATTTGGCACATTCAAGGAATGTGCATTCCAAGCAACACAGTAATTGGATTTGGTATTTATTTAGACTGCCATACAGGAGCCAATTTTATATTAGAACTGGGCACAAATGTGTGTTGATATGCTGAGTGCAGTAATCTTCAAGAGCAAATCAGATTCTGGTTCATTGAAATTAGATCACAGAAAAATGATTTCTGTTTGCTTCGGTTTCTACAATTAAAACCTTGTACTTTGTTTAAAATAACATTTCTTTTGTCTATGTCATCCTTAAAACTCATCCTAACTGGACAAGTGCTCTGTTTAGTGCTTTATACATCTACAGTTGCCATTTATATAGAATGTGCACTGGTTGTACTGTACTTTCTTTTATTTTTCAGGTTAGGACTAAAACGTTATTTATAAAAAAAAAACACTTGGAGATTAGAACATCTAATCGTTTTATTTTTATTTTTTGTCTGTGTACCCGTTCTCGATTCACCCTTTCTATTACTTCTATTTACTATTATGACCAAAAAAGAAAGTAAAAGAAAATCCCAACTTTTGGGTTGTCCTTAAAACAGGAATAGTGGGGATATCTTCCAATGAGGATGCTAGTTCTGGTGGCCCTGGTGACAACCAGGGATAAACTCACTTTAGAGGGATTTTCTCTCAATTCCTGTTTTAGTTGTGTGTATTTTCTAGTCTAGTTTTCTACTAGCAGGTGGATCTGCTTCATTGGAAAAGGCCCCCCTGCCTGCCTTTTCAGAATGGAGTTCTCCCAAAAATTTGAGGCCCAAGTACCTAAGCCCTCTGCACACGTATTTTACACACTTTATTGCATGTACCATTGTCTTAAATGGTCCCAGTTCTTTGTGCCATGTGTTGTTTGAGACACTTTTTGATGCATCAATGCCTGTTAAAGGGTCTATTGATCTCAATGGCAGCACATGTCAATGCACGTTACAAATGTGTGTCAAAGTGCATTAATAAAGCACACAACAATGCATGAAAACACACACAGTTATGTGTAAATACAACTTTAATGTGCTCTTTCTTACCTTATTGTCAACACTACAAAATGGTAACAAACTTTGTATACACATTTGAAGACTTAACTTGGATTTGAAAAATGTTCTTAATAAAACTGAATTAAGAAAGGGGAGTGGGGGGATTAAAATTGATAGACGTGTCTGTATATGTACTATGTACATGTATATATCATGTTTATGTGTCTTTGTGGTTTTCAGGTTAGCCAGTACACATTCGCTATGTGCAGTTACAGAGAAAAAAAAGCAGAACCACAGGAACTTCTACAACTTGATGGCTATACAGTGGATTACACAGATCCACAGCCAGGTAAGTAAATGAGTGGCACGTTATTTTATAGGGAATTTGTATTCTTTATTTCCTTCCTGTTTTATTATCATAAGCATAAGCATTATAACTTTTTTTTTCAATGACAATGGTTAAAAGTTGAGTTTGTTATTAATTTAGAGAGGTTTCTGCTCACTTCCTGTTGTGTATGTGGGGGTAGGAGAGGAGGGAGCGCCCAATATTCAATGAAATGCATGGAGAGCATAGTTTTGATCATTTAATGAAAGTTCAGAACATGGTTAAGCCAACGCATTTCAAGGGAAAAGACTCCCCCTTCTTCGGGGCTGCTACTGTTTGTAGATGGTGAGCGGAGAAAATCCCATATGGTGGGTTTGTGATATGAGAATCGGAGTAGCTCAATGGTCACTGTGTTCTCAGCAGCGGCTGTTGTGTATGTTGGACAGGAAATAAAAATAAATCTCCCCAACCTATCTGAGATCCTAAGCCAATTTCATTACATTTAGTGCTAAAATAAGTAGAAGTGGGAGTTCAACTTTAGTCACTGAACAGTTTGCCTGAAAAGTCGTAAAGTTACTTCTTTTTTTCTTATTAAACAATGGGGTCAGAATAAGTTGTCACCTTCCGGGGGGTAGGCTATTGGCTTGAACAAATGCTTTTGTTTTCAGTATGTTCTGTTTCCTGTTGCAATCTAGATAATATAACATATACTACTGGTAAAAAAGTTTTGGAACACCTCAATTTTTCCAGTTTCTATTGAATTTTTCACCCTTTATTGTCTCAATGTACTCTGAAAATAAAGCATAGAACAAATAAACAATTGGACATAAAAAATAAATCATGGAATCGTTTATTTAGATATAACAGCCAAATGCACTTGTGGCATACTTTCTACAACGGAAATCAAATATTGTTCGGAGAGGTCTTCCCAACACTGTTGCAGAAGTTCCCACAAATGTTTTGCACTTGTTTGTTGCTTTGCTTTCACCCTTCAGTCCAGATCATCCCAAACCAACTAGATTAGCTTTAAGTCTGCAGACCGTGCTGGCTATTCCATTATTTGAAGCCTACCGTCTTTATCTTTTCTTCTAAGGTAGTTCTGATACAGCCTGGAGGTATATTCTGGGTCATTATCTTGCTGTAGGATGAACCCCTGACCAACTAGTGCAGTGGGTTTTGCACAGGTGCAAAATGTTGTGGTAGGTGTTATGATTCGGGGTCACCAACCCTGGGTCCAGCAAAAGCAACCCCAGACCATCATGCTTCCTCCTCCATGTTTGACAGTTGGCGTCTCACTTTGAGGAACCATCCTTTCACCTTCTCTGTGGTGTACAAAAACCCTGTGTGATGAACTGAAGGTATCAATTATTGATTTAGCGGTCCATAAGACCTTCTTCCACTCTTCAGTAGTCCACTGGCGGTGCTTCATGGCCCAGGCAAGCCTCTTTTTCTTATTTTGCCATCTTAGCAATGACTTTCTTACAGCCACTCGACCTGTCAAACCTGCAGCTCAAAGTCTTCTCTTCACAGTTGAAACTGACTCTGATCAGTGTTAAGCTGTGCTTGAAGCTGTTGTCTTGGGAGCCGCCTGTCAAGCTGTTGACTCTCATAGAGAGTGTGTTAACATAGTCTGTTTACCTTTGTACCATGTCAGGTTATTCACTGGATTTGAATTGTTAAAAATGTCAATAAACTGGAAAATTGTAGGTGTTCTAAAACTTTTGTCTGGTAGTATAAATCAAATGCAACAAGGAGAGTGGGAACCCCTTCTACTGGTCACAGTAGATGTGCAGATCCTGTAATCAAAAAACAGATGCTGGATCATAAAAGGATAAAAGCTGTCCAGCATCTTTCAAAAACGGAATTGTCTTTGAGTGGGCTTACACTTTAGTAACACACGTGATTTATAAAACCAATCTGCCTTGTAAAGTATAAAACCCTTTAATAACCTAACAAATATTTTGACAGGCTTGGAAGGAGGCCGCTCATTCTTCAATGCAGTTAAGGAAGGTGATACAGTGATCTTCGCAAGTGATGATGAGCAAGACAGAATTTTGTGGGTCCAAGCAATGTATCGAGCCACTGGCCAGTCACACAAACCTGTGCCGCCGACTCAGGTTCAAAAACTTAACGCAAAAGGAGGAAATGTACCACAGCTCGATGCACCTATATCTCAGTTCTGTAAGTAATTCTACAGGCCTAGGAACTGGGGTATTCCTGTGAGCTCTCTCTCTCTATATATATATATATATTATATATATGTATATATATAAATATAACATAAGTATATAGCAAGCTCCTATTATATCTCACTGGAGACATGTTGACATTGATCAAAAACTTCTGATGAGATCCAAAAATTGAAGCAGAAATGATATATACCCTGGAGGTCAGTAATGCATTGCTTTTTTTATGGAGGTAGGTCAGTTAAAACAAAAACTGTCAGAACAAAACATATTTTATATACATAATAACTAAATAGAAAGCAATGCAGCATATTATTTTGCTTTCTGGTTTTGAGCCATCAGGTTGAGTTATATGCCCTTTTCAATGTCCCAAAGGCTCTTAGTTTGCTCCTTTCATGAAAAAAACAGCTGTTTATTGTAAGTGACTCATCAGTGACTCTTTCCATATCAGAAAAACTCAGTCCAAAGTTTCAGATAGACAAATTATGCCTCAAAGCAGGCAGTTCTGCTGTGCTGTCTCTTTAACTAACCCATACAGCTCTGGGATTAATACATCACAGAAGAATCTCAGCGCTGTATGGGTTAGTCCACCTATGGCCTGTTGCCTATGTAAGTCGGAGCTTGGCACCCGCCATTAATAACTACCCCATACCCCATGCAAAAACTTGAGTTCCCGGCCTTGAAGTGGGCAGTGGTGGATAAGTTGAGGGATTACCTGTAAGGAGCCAAGTTCGTGATCAAGACTGACAATAATCCTCTCACCTACATCCTCACTACCGCCAAGTACGAGTCACAGATGGTTGGCTGCCCTATCAGGGTTTACTTTCAGCTACTGAAAGTATACTTAAGTATCGAATGGGGTCGAGAACAAAGATGCGGATGCTTTGTCAAGAAGGCCCCAATGGGATCGGTTGCAACTGCACCAGGGAGTGGTCTACCTAAGGGGTCCCTCTGATGATCCTGAAGAAAAATGGCAGTTATTTCTACCCGAAAAAGATAGGGATTATTAACTGCCCTGCATGACAAACATGGCCACCTAGGGCCCGAGAGGACTTTTCACCTGGTGAGTGACCGGTTATACTGGCTCTGCATGTGGGCTGAAGTTTAGGGCTATTGCTACTCCTGCATCAGATGACCCATGGAGCTGGTGTGCATTGACTTTGTGTGCTTGGAGCCTGATCTCGGTAGGCAGGGAAATATCCTAGTAGCAACTGACCACTTCACTCAACAGTCATCCACGATGACCAAGATCTTAGTGGAGGAGAAGATCTTTGTATACTATGGCCTGCCCCAATGTATCCACTCTGATCAAGGGAGAGACTTTGAGAGCAGCCTTATCAAGAAACCTTTTATGTGGGAAGTTTGCAGCACCTATACACTTGTTTTCCTCCTAGATATGCTTGGGACTCTGATTTCAGAACAAAAGCAGCACTGGAGCAAGCATATAGCATCTATTGTGCATGCTTTTAACAGCACCGCAAATGATGCCACAGGATACTCTCCCTATCACCTGATTTTTTAAGACGGGTGGCCTGGCTGCTAGTAGATTTTCCCTTTGGCACGTCCTTAGACCATACCTCAGCAACCTCCCACAGAGGGTATGTGGACTACTTATAGAAAAGTCTGAAGACCGCCTATGACAAGGCCCAAGCTGCCTCAGATGCCAGAGGACAGAGGAACAAACAACATTTTGAACTCATAGTGCAGGACTTACAACCATGTGACAAGGTACTACTGAGAAACCTGGGTGTCCCTGGAAAGCACAATTTGGCTGACTGCTGGAAGTCGCAGCCCTATGTCATTTGCAAGCAGCTGCCAGGACTCCTAGTGTATCAAATCCGGCCAGAAGGGAGCACAGACTTGGCACCGCAAACATCTATTGTCTCTGTCAGAAGCAGTTTGTTTGCCACCACAGCCAGATTCACAGTCCACACCTACGGCCTCTCTGAGATCCCGACCAGTGACTAGATCTGAGTCTGTGCCCCTCGCTGAAGAGGATGAGAACAGCTATGATGAAGAAATTGGAATGGATTGGCTGTGGCTGTCTCAAATGCCAGACCTGCCACCCTCCCTTTGTCTCTTCCCAAAGTCACGGACACTGGGATATTCGAGCCAGAAGCTCCTGAGTTTGTGCCTCAAAGTCCGCCTTCTGAAGAGTTGGAAGATCCTCAAACGTCCCTGCTGACAGCAGACCCTGAAGACTTCCAATCCTTTGTTGAAGAGGAAGTTGAAGCTGATATGCAGGAAGAAGGAGGGACCAGTATGCCTGTAATCCCAGAGCTTAAAGAACAGCGAGAGCGAAGGGTTATTCACCCACCCAAAAGGCTGACATATGACACATTGAGTGAAAGCTCTGAGGAGGTCGTTCTCACTGCAAAGAGGACTTTAGTAACACCTGATCCTTCCACTGCAGATTTGGTGGAGGACAGTCGCAACTCACCCCCTGGCACAGATAGCTGGGCTATACCAATTCAGGTGGCCTGCGGGCAGGACAACCTCCCCTCCTATGCTAATTGGTGGGAGGTTCCTCTGCCAGGTTTGTATATATAAAGCATGTAACCAGTTACAGACTCTTTACATTCTTTGGAGGACCAAAGGTTCTTTGGTGGGGGGAGTGTGTAACAGGTACCTTGCCAAGCTGGCCGCTGCTGGATGGAACACACACACAGGCAGAAAAGGAGAAACCTGCCTGTCAGCATCTGTGAGGGGGATTCCCTCCTCCCTCTCCTCTCACACACACAGGCATCCGCCCGCTTTGCTCTCTCCCCTGTTACCCCATTGGCAGGGAGAGAGAGACAATGAGAGGCAACAG
Source organism: Lithobates sylvaticus (assembly GCA_028564925.1). Lineage (NCBI taxonomy): Eukaryota > Metazoa > Chordata > Amphibia > Anura > Ranidae > Lithobates > Lithobates sylvaticus. The sequence goes on along the minus strand of CM053032.1, from coordinate 40,001,372 downwards.
CAGCAGCAGAGGATCATGAGACATGAAGTCCCAGCACAAAGCAACCTAAATCTTAAATGGGTGGAAATACAAATCCCAGAGGACTAAAACTGGGATGACATTAAATTTCATGTGCGTGTAAAGGCTGGGGTCCCAATACTTTTGGTAATATAGTGTATAAGACCTATACCCACTTTTGTGAAAATCTGTATTTGCATACTGTCAGGCACACCCCTTCTGTCACCCATGTTGCAGCACATGGGTATAGTGATTGGCTGCTCAGGTGCCAAGCACTGCATAGTGGAGATCATTGGAAGTGTGCATTATTATCAGACGTGTAGGGCTGTTTTATGGGGTTGTAGTAAGGATCACAGCTGCAGGCATAAGCGCTAATGGTAGTTTATGGCTATGAAGGTGTCAGCTATGCATCCATGCCTAGGAAGTACATTTTTTTTTAATATTTAGGTGATTTTATTTTATTTTTTAATATAAAGGTACCTTAGCAAGGCATGTTTTAAGCAATAGGCATACATAGGCAACATATTTATCAAATTGAAATGGTAACATAAGTTCAGGGTTTTTAATTGTGAGTATATATTGCTGTGCAATGCATAACTGACCTCCATATAGGTTTTAAGATCCTGTTATTCAAAATCAAAGGAGCTGGGCTATGTACACAAAGGCATTGGATGCAAAATCTCTTTCAGTAACAGAATTCAGTGCCTTCCTTGGTGGGAGGATTTAACTGAGTTAGCTGTTCCAGACTCTGCAGTCCATATTCATTTTAATGCCTTTGTAAATTGAGTTGTTTGCCTTTGTACATCAGACATCAGGAAGTGTGTCTGGCACCACTTTCTGATGCCTACACGTACATTCATGAGGCTTGTGTTCACAGGCCCCCATTGGCAATTAAACAGTAAAGGGCTACTTATTACACAGCCCACCACGAGCATAAGTAACATTATGAATTTATGACTATAAATTATGATCAGGCAAAAACATATGAAAATTTTATTTTATTTTATTTCAACACTAGCAAAAGTAAAATGATATGTGAAGGTGTATTATGATGTTCATCTGAAAGTGCAATACTGGATTTACACAATAATCAGAGGTGGTCCCATAAGCTCTTCATTAAAACTCATTTTTTTTTTCAATTGTTCTAACGACGTGCTGCATTGATAGTTCCATGCTGCAGACTGCCGGGCTGTGTTATTCTCACAGTAGATTACTGCCACGGTGCCGCGGGAGCGACGGAAGAAAGTGTGAAGCCCAGGTGGTTTGTCTCTCCCTTATCACAGCACATTGTTATCAAGTTCAAAAGTCAGTCGTTCTCAAATATGAAGACATGTTAAGTAGACGTTTTCACGCTGGCACCCCTGACAGTGGAGTTTACCACACACACGCTGCTTTAAACTCTTGCTTTTTTGCAGGTAAAAGCATAAAAAACGCACCTCTGTTTACCTCTAAATAAGCAGAAATGGCTGAATGTGTTACTTGTTAAGAAGACATCCATTTGTGGGAGAAAGTGTGAGACTGCCAAAGGTTTCGAAAAAAGGGCGGTGTGCACAATGTTATGTCATACAGTCTAAGCATATGTCAGCACAAAAAAAAATCATCACATTTCTACAATAGATGCATATTTATCCCTTTAAAGACCCTGCAAATACAAAAAAAATACCTGTTGGTCTAACAGAAATGCACTCAGCTCTAAGTCCTGTTGTTAGCTGACAACACACTGCTTTTTTGAGTGGAGTCAACCCTGCCCAATTTTTTATTTTTTTGTTAAACTACACAACCACTCCCACTGACTCCATCTCCAAAGCTTAGCCACAAATTGACTTTGTAATCTTTAGATAAAAAAAAAACTGTGAGAGTTTAAAGGTATATTTGAGATAACACAAAGGGGTTGATTTACTAAAGGCAAATTGACGTTGCACTCTACAAGTGCAGTTGCTCCAGAGCATAGTAAATTAGATAAAGCTTTACTTTGCAAAGAGTACCCAATTGCGTGCAAGGAAAAAAAAAAAATGAATCTTTGCTTGCACATGATTGGATGATGTAAGTCAGCAGAGCTTCTGCTCATTTACAAAGCTCTGGGGCAACTACACTTTCAGAGTGCAACTGCATTTTGCAAAGTGCACAATTTATTTGCCTTTAGTAAATGAGCCCCAAAGTGTGCAGAGGACAGCTCTGACAAGATCAACAGGGTTATTGTTACACTTATAGGCCTCATGTACACTAGACAGTTTTTTTCTGCTGCTTCTAGAGTCATTTGGTGTTTTTTTTTTTCTCCTGCCTCTGAACTCCCCTGCATTTTAGCCTATGTTATGCACACATAAGTGTTAAGAGGTGTTTAGAGGTATGGGGCATTTAGAGGCAGAAAAAAAACACACAGCCATTGTATCCAAGAGCAGCAGAGTTTTGTCAGAAAAAAAAACACTTGACGTGCCTAAACGTGTGTAAACGCACCTAAGTGCTAGCAGGGGCGGACCATCTATTAAGAGGGCATGGGCGCCGTCCCCTCCTGTCCATTGCTGCCTCCCCTATCCATACATCCGGCCCCTTTCAGGACTCCGGCGCACGGATTCCAATGTGGAGAGGTTGTTTTTTTGAAGCACTGATTAGAGCCAGAGGCTCTAATAGGCTTCAATATAGGGTGGTCTCGGGTTGCAGAGAGTGCGATCCGAGCCCACCCAGGTGTGTTACAACAGCAAATCAATATTCGTAGGTTGGACTTGATGGACTTGTGTCTTTTTTCAACCTCACCTACTATGTAATATTTGCTGTTGTAACACTGATCCTCCTCCCAGCCAATCAGGAAGCAGGTTTTGACACCGGTCTGCCTATTGGCTGAAAGGACAGGTGATCCTATTAGACTCCTAAGAGGAGGAGGAGAGGAGTTGGAAGCCGCCATGAAGGAGAGGACACTCAGAGCCGAGCCGCTGCACCTTGCTGCCTGCCACCCGCCACGAAGGGGTAAGTGCCGGACTGACTGGCAAACAGCGGGGGGGTGGTGGTGCTCGGGGGGATGGGTGATTGTTTGACGCCCCTCCCCCCCAAAAAAACACCAGCTGCCACTGAGTGCTAGGCGTGCTTACCGCTTGAGCGTTAGTTAATTTCAACGACCAGAATAAATTATTAGTGCAGTGGATACCCTTGTTTTAAAGACATTTACAAACACTACAAAGGTGACTTACTTTAGAGCTTGAAAAATATTTTTTATATATATACGGTATATATATATATATATATATATATATATATATATATATATATATATTATAAATACTTATAATTTATATTTTAATAAATGATTGATGAGTAATACTATTTATAATGTCCATTTGAATTCTCTCGTGTCACTTTATTGTGTTTTTCATAGTTTATTTATTTTTCTTGGTGGTCAGCGTTACTGGTTTGGTACAGGTTTAGTACTGATGATGGTACTAGCTTAGTGACATTTGTCTGGCAGAGAGTTAACATAGCTCTGGGATGTGCAGGCCCACACACCAGCCTATAGACTTCTCCTTCTCACGCCCTTCTTTCTGAACACTGGCTGCTCCTATGACCTTACTTACAATTAGGCACACTAGGTGACAGTGCTTCTTTTTTTTTTTTTTAAAAATACAAACACCCAGCCTTCATTGTTTTATGGGTGTTAAAAAGTGTAGATCACGTAATATTTATTTAGACTTAGTCAAAGGGATTTTAACCTAAAGCAAATCTCTATTCGGGAAGAATGTTACCAGTAAAGTTACTTAAAAGCTAGTTATGTGCACTTTTTTTTTTTATAATTGTCTATTCAACAAGAACACTTCCACCAAAAATAACTCCCATGTTAAGCAATGTAAAAGGGTCACTTAACTCTCCACTTTTCAGCAATACATACTTACTTTTCCTCTCTACAGCACGGATCTGTTTGGCCACTGGAACTAAAGAAAGAAAGCCATCTGTAAGCAATCCAACTAATCAGAACATACACAGGACTATGTATGGGACTCCCTTTTTACAGTTCAAGGCCAATCAGGACTAGTGCTGTCACACGAGGGAGGGAGAAGGAGTCACATGCTCACCCATACCTGGAAGTTCTGGCGTTTTCTCTTACCTTCAGTGGCTAAGCAGAGCGCTACCTGAGCAAGGACGTTTCCCAATGTCATTGTCACTCCTAACTAATCCCAAGTCAATATTGAAGTATTTTTACTATAATAGCAACTTTATTTCAGGTGACAGCATATGAAAGTCAGTCCTGCTTAAAAGCCTCCTGCATCTTCTCTTGCCAGTTTTATCCTTGCTTCAGGTGCCAGCCCCTCCAGGAGCACATCTCGGTGTGCCCTTTATTTATTTTTCTTGAGTTTCAGAAGCTACACTGAGGTTGATTTACTAAAAGAGTAGAGTCTGTTCACCTAGCAAAGTAAATGTTCACTTTGCAAAATTTGGATTCATTTATCCTGTTAAGTCAGAGGAAGCTGTGTTCTTGACTTGTCATTTGAATAGGAAATGGATGAATGGATGCCTGACGTGAACATAGATTCACTTTCATTCATTCAATAAGCTAAGCAAACAATCACTGTAAAATGAACATACACTTTGCAAAGTGAACACGGTACTTTAGTAAATGAACCCAAGTCATTGTTTAATGAATACCTTTATTTGCATGTTAAGAGCCAAAAGATATGAAAGGTTTAAGTGACTTTGCAAGAAACTGGGGAGGACGAGAGCTCTAATGAAAAGAATGGCTGTAGAGGACAAAGTAAACTAGCGGTAGGTATTGAAACAAGTCTAGAAACATTGCTTGTATGAGTGGTGTACCCTAGAGTCCTTATAGTCCTTGCTAGTATAAATCCTGCTTTTAATAAATCTTACAAAAGAGTTACAAAACACCCACTTTCTATATTTTTTTTTTAACTACTTCAGCCCCCCGGAAGGTTTTACCCATTTAATGACCAGGCCATTTTTTGCAATACGGCACTACATTACTTTAACTGACAATTGCGTGGTCATGCGATGCTGTTTTTATTTTTTGCGCTATAAACAAAAAAAGAGCAACAATTTAAAAATAAAATATTTTTTATTTTATGCTATAATACATGTCCAATAAAAAAATCGAATTTCTTCATCAATTTAGGCCAATATGTATTCAGCTACATGCTTTTGGTAAAAAAAAAAATCCCAATAAGCGTATATTGCTTGGTTTGCGCAAATGATATAGCGTCTACAATTTTACATATTTTAATAGTTTTTAATTTTTTTTTATTTTTTTTACTAGTAATGGTGGCAATCAGCGATTTTTAGCAGGACTGCGACATTGCGGCGGACAAATCAGACACCTAACTGACAATTTTTTAGGGACCAGTGACACTAATACAGTGGTCAGTGCTAAAGATTTGCACTGTCATTGTACTAATGAGACTGGCAGGGAAGGGGTTAACATCAGAGGAGATAAAAGGGTTAAATGTGTCTCTAGGAGTGATTGCTAACTGTGTGGGGGTTTCTTTGACTGGGTGAACACAGAGATCGGTGTTCCTGCTTAGAACACAAGATCTCCATCTTCTCCCCTGTCAGAATGGCGATCTGCCTTGTTTACATAGGCAGATCGCCGTTCTGCCTCTCCCGGCTAGGATCGTGGGTGGCCGGCGAATATCGGGTCGGCCGAACCCACTTATTGGCATCCCCTGTGTCCAATCAGCATCTCCCAGTGGCTATTGAATAGGTACGTAATTTCGCGCAATGGAGCCAACCTGCCCCGGTACATCTGCGGTTGGTGGTCGGCAAGTGGTTAAACAATAAAAGATATCTACAATTTTTATAGCATTAATAAAACCTTCAGTGCCTTGTCCTACCCTCAAAGGATACCTAAAGCAACAAAAATAATAATAATATATTGAAGGACAACAGGACTAAAGAAACCTCAGTCCAACCATTTTCAATCTCTCAGGTCGGACTGGTGTGCTTATTCCACCTTTCCAACTATGTCATTTTGTGTACTCTCTTCCCTTATAACATGGTTGGAGGGGGTCGTGTAGTCTTCAGAGATAACTGGAACAATTTAAAATGATAAGAATGCAGCACGGGCAAAGAGCACAGGAATTTATCAGCTGTCAAGATTTCTGAAAATATCAACAGGTATTTTTTGCAAATTTTAAACAAAACACTTTCAATTACCATATATATTTAGGAGACCAAATGGGACCCAATGAGAGACGTTTATTGTTAGAGATGAGTCCTTTTAAGGTTTTTATCAGTGTTTTTACAAATGGCATATACCTCTGGCTCCATGTACATAATCCAGTATTGCATTTTAAAAGCTTTAATTCTTTCTTTCTTTTCAAAAAGGTAAGGCCAGTGTTGTTCCTGTCTGTTAAATTAGTGGTACTTAAATTTCCCTTTCCTTTTGCTGTTTAATATATTTAGAATTTTATTTTTGTGTTCAGACTAATGTAAAACCGTAGATGAGCTTACTCCACCTAGAATCCAGTTCCTAAGCATTTCAACATGTGTTAAATTGCAGAAGACTTAACAGTTCACTCTTCCTTTCAGAGCTGTCCGTGTCGACTTAAAAAAAAACAACAAAAAAAAAAAAAACCTTTTGGTAGCAAAATTACACTTTTTCAGATCAGTTAGAAAATTCTAACTTTGAGTCCAAACAAAGAAATGTATTTTTGGAGGTAACACAGCTCTGAAACCAAGGGTGGATTCCATTATTTGCGTTGAAAACTTGAAATCAGATCCTGCTATTCATTCATTTGTGTGACTCCACAAATCACTTTTATTTGGCTAACTGGGAAAAGGTCCAGTGCCTTCCCTATGTTTTTTTCATTTTTTTTTTGTTCGTTTGTTTCTTGTCTTGTGTTTTATCTTTCTCAGTACCGAGTAAAAAAAAAACAAAAAAAAATATATATATATATATATATATATATCTATATCTATATCTATATCTATATCTATATATATATATATATATATATATATATATATATATATATATATATACATATATTATAATGATACGGGCTGTCATTGAGAAAACACACCAAACTATTGAATTGCATAAGCTATATAAAAGTGACCACCTATCCACAAGCACCTTTTGTCTGTCCTGTTTGTCGCAGTAGAACATTCAATCAAACACCTACCCAGAAATATCATTAAAAAATCCAATCTATTTCTATTTTTGTTAAATCAAAAAATGCTCTATAAGTTGATTTTTTTCTGCATTTATGTTTGAACCTTTTGAATTTTACTGCCATTTTTTTACATATATTTATTAATCAGGCACTTTTATCACAAGATAAATCATTTTTACCATAGACATATTTTCATGTTGTTTAAAAACAGAAAAAAAAAAAAATTACAAAAAAAAAAACCACTTCTGACAGTTTTCTTTTTCATTCTTTGCCTAGTATTTAAAGTGTTTCTTTCATCTGCATGCAGTGGAGGCAGTCGTTTTGTGGGCCTACTGAATATCCAAAATAATGTTTCTTGGAAACTGGTGACCACTGCAGATTTGGTCTCAGATTTGGTCTCAGTTGCCAGAAGTAGGTGTCATCATTGCAGCTTTAAGTACTTCAGCCTATCTCTTCTCAAGGAGCACATGACATGACCAGAGCTCAAGGCACTGAATGTTTCGTGATATCATTAGTTCCTGGAGAATTGACTGAATATTCAATCAGCTCTTAAAGTGACTGCCTCCTTGGCGTGTAGGTGACAGTTACATTTTAGCTTGCTAAACTGGGGCCCCTGTCTGCTTTCCTAAGTCTTTATGTTGTTCTGGTTTGTTTCTTCTTACCCTGCTAACTTCTAGCTGGACCGAAGGGTAAGTGCTCCCTATAGATGGCACAGTTCAGATAATCTGACCAGATTATCTGACATATGCAATGTGCTTTTTTTTTTTTTTCTCTTTTAAATCTATCTCATGTTTAGAGTTGTAGTAAAAACTATTCATGTTTTCCTAAATTTAGGTTTGAATTGTAAGTTTCCATACTGAATTTTAAATGCATGTGATGTTTGCATAATTGCCTTCTCTCATTGGCTTGTACTTCAGCATCATATGATGCTGCTTAATCCAGATTTGTTTGTTTTTTATATTTCTTTTTTTTTATTTTATTTTTTGTATTTTGCGTTCTTCAAGACCTATTATCAGTTAAGACCTCATTTTGCAGTTTTTTTTTTTATTATTCACAAATGTACATCACATGGATTGTGTAATGCTTGCAGACAGATCATCTTGCACAGCTCAAGGCATTTGCATTTGATTATTTTGTTTTGTAATACTCATTGGTTGTTTTAGTATGTTGCATGGATGAGTTGACCCAAAAGCCTGTAATGTGCAGCAGCAAGTTGGAAAACATTAAAGGTATACTAACCCTATATTTTGATTAAACAAATGAACAAAAAAATCTAAAAATTACTGATGAGAAATATTATTTAGCTACACAGTTTATGAATTATTAACATAAAAGGTTTCAGATTTTGACCTCACAAAAATCTTTTCTAATTCCTAAAACCCTCCCATCAGTCTTGACCAGCTATGATCATCTTTTTTAAGTGTACAAAGCAAGAGAAGACCCAGTTGTCCTATAGTAACATTTGGGTACAAGTATAGCTATCAGGCCTCATTAGCATGGGCACTGTGTATAACGGGCATTTATTGATGTGGCTGGAGCTGTGTGCAGGCAGCCTATGCAACTCTACCAGGACACAGCGGCTGTACAGACAAAGCTGCTTTTCCTAATTTGACAAGCATGCAGGGGCTGATAAGCAGCTGTGAATGCACAATGTCTATGTTCGGGGCCACTCATTTGCATACCTCCCAACTTTTTGAGATGGGAATGAGGGACACCTATCAGCAAAAGTATGCAGGCATAGGACACACCCCATACCACGCCCCCTTAAAGGAGAATTTTACAAAAAAACAATATTGGTTAAACCCACAAGTGCTTTTTTTTACCACTACTATTCCTTTATATTGGCTTTTGTCATTTATAACTGCAGCAATTTAGAAATCAGATGAAAGGTTTAGCACTGGGGAACACTTTTTGATGGATAAAAAGTGCATTTTATATACAACTATATAGATCAGACCAAAATGAGGGACAAATGAGGAGGAATGAGGGACAGAGGGACATTTCTCCAAATCAGGGACAGTTGGGAGCTACACATTTGCTCCTGCACACCTGTCAACTTAGGACGAGCTTCAGTATCTGTACAGTTACTGCATCCGCATACTGCATATGCTGCCTGCATACAACTCCTGACACTCCAGAACCATAAACCAATGGTTGTACAGGCCTTGGCACCTGTATAATAGAGGCCTTAAGAATTATGGCCAGGCTATGGACATTAGAAAGCTATGGACATTTCATTATTTACATATTTTTCACAAATGTTAAATCAAGCCCTCATTGACCTCTGACTGTATAGTTGCAGTCACTGTGGAGCAATTCTTCCTCAAAGTTCAAAAGAGAAGCAGTTAAAAAGCAACTTCATTCTTAACAACTACAACAAATATTTAGTAATGGCAGTGTACAAACAGATACTCATATACAGTATGTAGATAATTGAAGGCTTTTTATTCTTTGCATACCTTATCCCCCCCATTGTTCTTACAGTGCCCATTTTCACTTAGGCCTGGTTTACACCTATTCATGTTGCATAGGTTGTATATGTTGTATATTCCAGGTGCATTTTGCGTTTTTCAATACAACATTTTTGATCCATTGAAGAACCAAAAACCAGAAAAAAAAGTCCCTGGCCCTTTCCATAAAATGCACAGATGTGAACATGACCCATAGGAAACCATGATAAATGGACTGTAGTGTGTTTCTGCAAAACTGAAAATGCACAAAAAAATGAATAGGTGTGAACCAGGCCTTAGAGCACATACATATATCTCCCTTTATTTCCTGGAACTCTGGGTCTGACTTTTGGAACATGTAACAGACCACATCATCTAAAGGGGAAGGCCCTGGTGATATAGCATTCTCTTGAAATATATGTGGGGCCAGGGTTACATCGTCACGGCATCAAGAAATGAGGAATTAGAAAACCAGTAATTGTTGGTAAAAGTAAAACATGCTTGTTCAAAGCAGTGCTAAACCCAAAAGTGAAAAATTTAGCAGTTTACCTGTTGTTAGATATAGTGTCTGCATTATGCCGTGTATACATGAGCGGAATTTACGACAGAAAAAGTCAGACGGGAGCTTTTCATCGTATATTCCGATCGTGTGTATGCTCCATCAGACTTTTTAGGTCGAAAATTCTGACGGACCTAGAAAGAGAACATTTTTCCGATGGAACCAATTCCTATCGGGAAAACCGCTCGTCTGTATGCTGTTCCAACGTACCAAAAACGACGCATTCTCTGAAACAAGTACGAGATGGAAGCTATTGGCTACTGGCTATTGCACTTCCTTTTTCTAGTCCCATCGTAGTGTTAAACGTCACCGCGTTCTAGGCGGTCGGACTTTGGTGTGACCGTGTGTAGGCAAGACCGCTTGAGCGGAATTCCAAACGGAGAAACCTTCGGAGTCTATTCTGACGGCAAAACCGCTCGTGTGTACGCGGCATTCGTTTTCTTTTTTTAAGTACCCCCCTCCTGTTTTCCCTGGTGATCTAGCTAGTAACAAACCCACCTTCTGTGTTATTCAGACACCACTCTGGATGAAGGACCACAGTGGGCAGAATTGGGCAGCACCATTGTCAGCCTGGGTGGGGGGAGGAGTGTTAGATGTAAAACTCCAGATAATACTTTATAGTTAGTTACAGCAAACTGTTTTTTTTCCTTTCACTATAAAAGCTTTACATGAATAAATATAAGCCAATCATTTTTTTTTTTTTTTTTAAATATACTTGATTTTCCAGAATGAAAGGGTACATAGTTCCAGGGAGTAGGTAAAACAAAGCTGAGTCTCCTAGTAGAACAAAGTAGCATTTAACCAAGTATAACGTAAGCAACATCAAGCTGATCATTTTAAGCACCCCTGTGTTAAATGGTCTATCTCATCCCTGTAACTGCAAGAGAGCTTTCTGTTGAAAACAACAGACTTGCTTGTTGGATCACCAGATGAAGATAGAGAAATATATATAAAAAATATAGAAAGAGAGCCTAAAAAAGTAAACTAATGTAGTCATCACATAATTGGTAAGCTGCAATAGTAAGTAAGTGTTTGCTTTTGGGTTTAACACTTCTTTATCTAACCAGTGTAAGATGATTTAATATCAACATGCAGAGCTACATGCTGACATGACTTTTAATGAAGTGGGGGCATGTCAGGTCTCAGCACTCTGCTCTCCCCTCTACCTGTACACACCTGCTGTGTCTTTACATTAGAGATTATTTCTGGCTGGCTTCCAACACACAATTGGAAAGAGGGAGTAGAATGCCCTTAGCTGCTGAAATAAAACTGAAAGTATTCTGTACACATTGAGATTTATGCTGTAAACATTGAGGATTACTTGCTCCGCAGTGCCTGCAGCTAGGGATTGCAATAGTTTATTTGCTGCTTGTTAAGTTTATTTTAACTATTGAATGCCAATAGCCTGGACACCTTTCTACTCTATAGTTGTGGGTAACGACAGGGCATATATTTTGTATCCATTTTTAAAACAGTCAGATTCACTTATTTTATGTATAAAAAGTGTCTGCTGCGCTTACTAAACCTAAAAATCATGTGAGAATAATAAATTCAAGCAGCCAGCACAATATCAGTGAACAACAAATTAAACAATATATAAAATAGATGCAGCGCTAGAAAAACAATTCATAAACCCTCTGTTCATCAGGTGTGGATAATGATCATATAGTCCATAGGGTATAGTAAGAAAGTGTGGTCACACGACGACTTCAGTATATGACGAAACCCTTAGGGAGGAGCTTGTACGTGACGTGACAGTGTATGCCAGGGCACGGCGGCCATCTGGTTGGTGGTTAGAGCCTGTATTCAATGCCTGTTTCTTACTCGGAGCATGTGAGTGTACTATTGTTATTTCAATTAAACAACCTTTATAAGAATACTACACCATGAGGCTCTTTCACCTTTGTTACATGGGTTGACTTTATGTGTGGAGTTATCGTTTTAAATACGAGGATCAAGTGTGGGCACTGACATCCATCCTGCTTATATCTGTCTATACCTGCTAACACTGGATCGATTGTGGTCATTTAACCCCTATAACAAGGGTCCAAATCGGAGGGTAAGAGGCAGTGTATCTGGGTGCCGGTGGTGGTTAATTCCTTCTCCACACTTCTCTACTATATCCTACGGATTGTGTGACCTCACTGATTTTATGTGTTTGGTATTTATTTATTTTAAACATGCCCAATTCACTTCAATTGAGTTTTTGCCAGAATTAATCTTATCCTGTTAGAAAACGGCAGTTCTTATATAATCACATTAGAGTTTCACCCTGAGATATGTTGTGGCCATATAAAGATCAGCAGTAGTTGATTCAAAAACAATACATTGTTTGATAAGACATTCATTTTATATGAGCCTTTCATTTCCATAATGGCCATAGACGTTTAGTAACATGGTGGTCTAAAGAGCGTGAATAATTTGCCCACCAAATAACAATTTTTTGAGGCAGATAGGTACATAGACATCTGCCAAGCAGACACACCAGAAAGTCAACCTCACTGTAGAAAAATTGTTCACCTAACATTAACCTGAGGAAAAACTCTACTTGGGGGTGTCTGGTGGTACATTATTTGACCTTTTCATGTGTTTTCCAAATTTGAGCTGGAACAACCTTGATTTCAAACACCACTACTTTTGCATGCTCTGCTTTACTGGCAATGTTGGGCACCTGTGAATGGTTACTCTATACTGCACCGAGCCTGATGATCTTTAATTGATCACCATCTAAGCCTGCAAGTAGCCTGAAAAGAAAAGTAATGTGAACACACTAGCATTATAAATACAATACAATAAATATATTGTAAAAAAATAAATATAATTCCCTAGGAAATAATACATTTTTATGTTAGAGTGCCTAAAACTGAATTTGTCTTTTGTGCATACAAGGAGTAATAATCTTCATGGTATATAAAGTGTAATATTTTTCAATAATAAAATTGTTCTCCATCCTAGTTATGTTAGAACAGTTTGTAAATCAAATTCTCAGTCATTTGAAGTATTTTTTAAGTATCTTGAGACTGCCAAAGCCATGTTGTCGACAGTATACCAATTTCGGTAATTGTTTCCAAAGAGTCATAGATCTAAAAGTTTTCCAAAAATGTTATTCCAACTTTTATATTATATTGCTGCTTCAAAATAATAAAAAGAGAAACTGTAACACTGATCCTAGCATATTAATATACTACATTGTCTGAAAACAGTGCTAATAATATAAGGATATGATTTTGAGAATACGGTGGGCCAATTTTTAGTTTATGTGTTTTAATTTTGCATGCAACCTTTTATAGTATTATTGTTATATTTTGAAAATTCTAAATTTGAAGGCACTCTAATTTCAATATATATCAAAAAAATTTTTTTTAATCTTCGCAAATTAAATTGACTGCATTTTTCACTTAAGGGATCCAAATAACAGTTTATTTTTAGCATTTTGTATTTTATCTATATGGATCCCAACAGATTAAAGTTCAAAGAAAGACAGCTACATTAATAATTCATTTCAGATTTTAAATATACTATGATATATTCAGACATTGTTACCTATGAAAAATAATAGCTGCTATGCTGTCCAAACTACAGCAAGAAAATTGAGGTAAGGGTGCCTTTAAAGAGAGAATTGAAAAAAATGCATTTTTGTCTTTGTTTTATGTCAAAGTTCCATTGTTCCTCTGTTGGCATTTAGTTTATTCAACTATAACTATGTATTTAATTTACATTTTTGTTTCAATATTAGTTTTCCTTTTGAAATATTTAAGAAGGCATACAATCTACTGGCCATGAGAGTTGGCAAATATGTATTTGGAGTATTTTGAATGCAATATGAGAAGGAGCAGGTGATGTCTTCCCTCCTGACCATGAATACAATACTCCTTTTCCTTCCTTCTTTCTTTCTCTCCTTTATTTTGCTTACATTCCCCTTGGATAGCAGGCAGAATTTAATCTCCACTTCTTCAAGCAGAAACAATATTCTTTTTTTGAGTGTCTGAATAGGACTCCAGCAAGCAATGCTGCAATATGATACCATGCTGGAGTTTGCTATTTTTTTTTATTAAAAATATCTACAAATATATACACAAGTTAAAAGGGAAAGGATGAATGAGAGAACGAATGAATGGACTTCTTGGATTGAAATCTCAGTACTTGCACCATTCGCTATCTTGTGAGATCTTGACGATTGTTTGTTCTGCTTGACATAAATTTTTAACACTCCATTCAGTTCACTGCTATGTTTTATTGTATGATCAACTCGTATCTGCTACATCCACTATTGATGTTTCAAGCTTTTCGGCATTTGGTAGGCCTGCTATAATCCATCCTCTAACTGGCTTGCCTTCAAGCGCCAAAACGCATGAAACCTAATTTTAACATTCCACATTAATAGCATGAACAAAAGTGTGCGCAAGTCACAACAAAGCATGCAATTTTTTTACATATGTTCTTATGAACTGTGTTTATGAATTACCGGTCGTTCATGAAATATCTTGTATAATATATACAGGTTAACCCATATCACGTGTGTTACTTTGCAGTTTCCTGCAATTCTTCATACTATAGATAAGCCTTAATTGTTAGCTATTTTAGGGTTTAGTTCTAGTACTTCATCAGACTGTATGAAAACTATTCATCGATGGATCAACAAAAACTCTACCAGGATTCGTTTAAGATAAATTTATTGAAGTTAGTAAAGATATAAAAGAGACTATTAAATTATTAGGTGTAGAATACATTATAATATTACTGATGCTTACATGTAACTAGGCTTAGCTTGTCACCACATTGAAGAAAAAAATTGTGAAAAACGTGTATGTGCACGTGTGTGCTAAGGTGATATATATATTTGAACATGCTGAAGTTGTAATGCAGAATACTTGACCTCCAAAATTATATCAATTTTATGTTAAGGTTGTACTCTTTATTCTATTTCAGCTAAGCTGAAATATATATTTATTTGGACATTTTGGTTACAGTGGGTTTGCTTTAAAGACCTAATCAAATTAAGAGGAATTTAAATAGGCAATTCTAAGCAAAAGGTGTAGGGCAGCTTTGGGATGTCTTTCAGATTTTAATGTGGTTTATATAACCTTTGGGCAGCTTGTCCTCAGTTCCTGCCAGAATAGGACGTTATAAGAATTAGAACAAAATCTAATTTTTAGTACAGTGAGGAAGAATTGAATTTCTGACACTGTTTTCTCTGTTGTCTGAGCTTTCTGTGCTGGCCCCCATTTCTTTTCTGAATGTCACAGGGACAGGAAATGGGGATAAATTTCCAAAATTTGAGAGTGTTTATGGCTCCCAAGCATTCTTTTACAGATTAAAAAAAAAAGTTTTCACTGAAGTTGGGCATTAACTTAAAGCCGATCTTCACTCTCAAATACAAGTTGCCTTCTCTCCACCCCTACTCCCCTCCTCTTCATACAGAGTGCTCTTTTTTACCTTGTTTTGTGAAAAAAAACAAGGGCCCTCCATGCACAGCACTTGCCTAGGCAAATGACATGCATCATGCTCACTTTGCCCCCTGCCATAGTCCTTCATTGAGAAAGAAGGAGGGGGTGGGCCTAGATCCGCATCATCGAGAGGCCCAGCGGCTGAACATTTAAGAGCTAGCAGGCCTCTCGATGACATCACATAAGAAGATGTCAGCGCGTAAGTAAGTGGGGGCAGAATTCTGAGCGGATTCTGCAGGACACTGCTGGATCTGCTGGGCTATTGAGTATCTGGGCTGAAAAAAAAGGGGAGAGGCTGGAGATCCACTTTAAGAGATAACAAATTTTTCTTAAACACGTTTGGTGTTTCAAGCAATCAATTTGCCAATATGGCATACAACGTGCCCTTTAGTACATTCCTTCTTAAGCATGAGCTACAATTAAATTATGAAACCTGGTGTCAGCCTTTCATTGATAGCATTTTGAAATAGAAAAATAAATTCAGCTAAAAAATATCCAACATGGCTGAATGGCAGCTTCTTCTGATCAGTTAGCCAAATATATCTGTGACAGTTTGCTGGTGGCTATAGATATGAGCATCAAATCCTTATTCAGCTAAATTTGTGTTGATCAGGCAACGGTTACCTCATATCTTTGAGTGCTTCTAGCGTAAATGTTTCTCATTTTCAAACATAGCTTTGGATGTTATATTTGCATGAACATTTTGTTAAAATGTACTTAAAACATAATAGTTTTAACTTTAACTTTTATTGTATTAGCAGAAAACTCAGGTTTAGACCCATAAGGGTATTTCTTCAATGCACATTTCGTTTTTGAACCAAAAAATCTTTTGTAATATTTCTAATGAAAGATATGTATTATCAGAAACTAGTAATGATTATATATGTTCTCAATAAATGCATTAAAGCATATTTAAACCCAAGAGAACATTTTTTATATATTGCAGCATACCAGTCCCTAGTTGTGGTGGCTGCATTTGTTTTTTATTTGTTTTTTTTCAAGCTAAGTAAATTTTCTGCAAACAAAGAAGAATGCCTTTTGATCCTGCCTACTAAGCTTCCCAGGTATCACCCTCACCCCATGTCCTTGACTTGAGGAGGGGGGAAAGCATGTGTACTCTAAATCAGAGACTCTAGGGCAATGGTGGAGAACCTTGGC
Source organism: Lithobates sylvaticus (assembly GCA_028564925.1). Taxonomy (NCBI): domain Eukaryota; kingdom Metazoa; phylum Chordata; class Amphibia; order Anura; family Ranidae; genus Lithobates; species Lithobates sylvaticus. The sequence continues at coordinate 39,984,652 of CM053032.1, read as the reverse complement.
ACCCCAGATGCTTTGGAACTACATTTCCCATGATTCTCAACTACACTGCAGAGTGCATAAGCATCATGAGAAATGTAGTTCCAAAACATCTGGGGTGCCAAGGTTTGCCATCACTGGTCTAGGGTGACAAAGCTGTTCCTCTATAGAAGGTGTGGTGAGTGAGTCTTGTCACCCTAGGACAGGAAGTGTGTTACTGGCAGGAACACAGGTGAAAATAAAGGAAAAAAGCCATTAAAAAAAGAAAATTAATTCAAACACACTATTTAAGAACTGGTAAACTGAAATATATAAGTTTTGGGGCTTAGATTTTCTTTAAATTAATTTATAGTTACTTTGAAGGAAATATTAAAAGCAAACATCACATGACCTCACCTAATTTTCAGGTTGGCAAACTTATTTGGTGTCTTTGTGTGTAGATCCTTTGTTTCCCTGTTTTTTTTTTTTTTTTCAATTCAATGTATTTGAAATAATAGGCCAGTATGTTATATTTTTCCTTAATTGTATTTTTTTTAGCTGTTTTGTATGAAAAATAAACAAGTAACTAAAAAAAAAGAATTAAGCTCTTTTCTGCCCAATACTATTTTCCCCTTAAGATAATTTTATATAATTTTGGGATAGAATGACATTTGTGTAAACAGCATCTGTGGCATTTTTATATAAACATTCTTTTACTCATTAATTTTGTCGAAGAAAATATTTTCGTAGACTAAATTAACACTATTTTAGTCGACTAAAATGCGACTAAAACTAAAACAATTCAGATGACTAAAATATCACTGAAAGTAAAATGTAATTTTGGTCAAAAGGCTATGACTAAAACAAAATCAAAATTTGACTCCAAAATTAACACTGCAATTGACCATCACAAGACAACCCAATGAGCTAATTTACTAGAGGATCATGGGCTTATCAAAGTGAATGTTAACTTTGTAAAGTGAATATTTACTTTATCTTAGTGAAGCTGTGAGTACCCAGTCATGTGAAAGGGATTTTAAAGTGGAACTCTTGGTGGCCCAAAAAAATAAATATTGACACTTATACAGTATATAATTCAAATTTAGTCTAGGAGGTCTCTATTAGAGATGGGGAATAAGATACATATTTTTCTGTATTACTTTCCCCTAGATAAAAATAGCACTTTTTATTTTATTTTTTTGTGCCAGACTGGTGTTTGATTTAAGAAAACTATTTTACTTGCGCACATTGGAATGATCCAGTTGGGCAGTACTTCACCTTAATACACTAAAGCCACCCATGGACAGTTCAAATCACGGCCACTTCAGCAGGTACCGGCCGAGATTCGAACCATGTATGGACAGGCCAAATGTACGCAAGTGGAAACAACCAGCTTGTCGGGTTTTACATTATAGCCGCTAGCAGTAAGTACTGTGTTCTCTCGGCAGGGACAGCTCCCCCCCTCCCCTGCCCCACCGAAAGAACACAGTGGCTCTGTGGAAGGGATTCCCCCATTTAACACTGACTGTGTTGATGTGGGATCGAGCAATTTTCTTTCCTGTGACCATGGTTGCAGGAAAGAAAATCGCTCCATCTATGGCCGGCTTGAGTGAATAATCACCTTATAAAGACAACATTCACTACGCAAAGTAAACAGTCTCAACTCCTATAAGAATTTAACCCTAACAGATCACAGTTTGGCTGTTGACCTTGTTTTCCAAAAGTTTGTTCTTTTATGTTGAGTAGGAAACTTGTAATAAGTTATAAACTTACAGCAGTAAGGTACTATATGAAGTTCACAACTATCATTGTTATAGGAACCATTGAGCCTATATTAAATTTTTTGGGCATTTTTAAAAATGTTCTCCTACCACTGAGATGCCATCTCAAAGCACAACGTTTATGTACTGGTCTCCCTGTAGCTGGAAGGCTGTGAGCGTGTGGGTCCCTCACTGGGCTAATACCATCCCATTTGTCCTTAAGCATTGTATCAGTGCTTTAAAAAGGGTGTCAAAAATGATGAGCACCGGCCAGGTATCAGGTTCTTATGCATTCCCAGTGACCCAGGAAGAGGTGTAGGCCTTGAGGCAATTTATGTTTAGGTAATCACCCCTCCCCCACTCAATAGACTGCAACCCATGCTCCAGTGAAATGTAAAAGAGGTTTTATTTTACCCCAGATCTACCCAATGTGAATATTTTTTCTAGAATTAACTGTTTATGTTTTTCACAAAATTCCACTTGCCTTGTTAACCAACATATTAAGAAATCCAATACGATACAGTACAAATAGTGCTTCAGCTATTCCATGCTGGCCTCTCATCTGTAAATTATCTTGAGAAAACCTCTTCATGACTTTAGTTAACGGCATTTTGAATTCTTCCTATTCACAATTATTAATGATAACTGGATCTTAGTTTTTTGGGGGATTCACAAGGTCTAATTCCCACACTGCCATCAGCTAATCGATTAATTTATTAGGAAGCTTGCAGATGAAATTTGCTGGCCTATATACAGGCCAGTTAGGTTGCACATAATCTTTTCCTTTCATCGTAAATTCTTCTTGTGAATACACAGGCCTAGAAGAGCCCTGCGCCCATCACTATCAGGCTGGTGATTAATATGAGAGATCCTAATATTTTGGGTCATGCCTTAAAACAACTACACCCCCACCCAATGCTGAAGGGCATATAGTCTGGTGCTTGCTTGACATTGGGGCCATGCTTAGAACCCTTGAGCTATATATATGTTTACCAACTTTGTGTACATTGGAGACAATTTTGTATTATTCTGTTGAAAACAGAAAATATTTTTTGTTTTCCATATTTTTTAAAGAAATAAACCAACCACCAGTTTTTTTCTCAAAATTCGTATTTTTTAATCCTTCTCATTAAACGTTTTGGAAAGATTTTTGCTTTTGCAAAGTTGCAAGCAAAGACCTGCATTTTTTTTGTAAACTCGGAGTTCAGTAAACACTTTTTACCAAGCCTTTTTAAATTGTAAAATTGCAGTGGCTGTATCGTCATTTAATCTTTTGCAAAGGTTTTGCTTTTGGCTTATTTTAATGATTATTATAGATTGTAAGTAAGGCATTGTTGCTGATATATGCACTTGTTTTATGTGAGCACTGCAATTTAAATTCAAATATGTTAAAAGATTAGGTACTCAAGCTATACAATTCTAACAGCAGGCACAGTGGGGGATTGAGGGTTTCTCAGCGGTGAATAGGAGTCTTTTTTTATGTCTGCTCACAAAGTTAGCCAGGCATTTTCAATAGTACAGCTTCCCTTTATTTCAGTGTTCTCTCTTCATGCTTCATTGCATTCACCAATAAAGTCTACTAAATAAATAAATAAATATAAGTTTATGTTTACGGGATAGTAATAACTTTTTTAAACCACAGAAATTATTTACTATTTTTCATGAATATTATGTACCGTAATAGACCTTTTTTTCTTCCTTCTTAGTCATATACACGTGGGGTTGATCTAGTTATACGGGAGAGTGCAAAATCTGGTGCAGCTCTGCACAGAAACCAATCAGCTTCCAGGTTATATTGTCAAAGCTTAATTGAGCAAGCTGAAGTTAGAAGCTGATTGGTTTCTATGCAGATCTGCACCAGATTGTGCACTCTCCGGTTTTAGTAAATCAACCCCTCACAGTCCAGTTTTACTACAACATCTTAGCTAGTTAATAGGTGATCTTCATTTGTGTTTTGTTTTAAAAGTGTATGCATAGTCATTTTTGTTGGATGAAGTACAGAATGTTGAAACCCTATCATGCTATTTTGTGATATCGGTGTCTTTCTGGGGCACTTTTTCTTCACGTCCTGTCTTGGAGACGCAAAAGGGAAGTAAGAGGAAATCCCCCTAAAGTAAGTTGAATTGACCTCTTAGACAGTTGACAACAGAACATATGTTCCCACTGGAAGATTTCCCCCTACCTCATGCACTCGTCATGGCAATTCTAAAATGTAGGATTTCCAATTACTTTCTGTCTCAGTGATGTGGATCACCATGACACTAAAGCTGGATACACACTTTACAACTTTTGTTGTTCGATTTTCTTTAGATTTAACTTCAACTATGTAGTACAAGGGCGTGCCTGATTTCATACAAATTTAAAAAGTGTTTAGGTTTGACCCCATATTATATGGTTTTGGTAAATCTGAAGGAAAAAGGAAAGGAAAAGCAAATTGTATAGTGTGTATCCAGCTTTAGAGAGGTGAATTTGCACAGAGGGGGACACAGATAGCAATAAAACTTGACAAAGCCTCTAAACCTTCCCCGCGCTATCCAAAACTAAAGTTTTACATGCAGTACGTTTTGATTATGTTGTTTTTATAAGGATATATTTTATATTACAATGTCCTAGAGCAGGGGTCTCCAAAATTTCTAAATAAAGGGCCAGTTTCCTGTCCTGCAGACTTTAGGGGGGCTGGAGTGGCCAGTGGAAGTAGAAAATGCCCCAGCATCAGTGGGGGAGTAAAAAAATGACATAGTGCCTGTAGTCAATAGAATGAGGAATAGTGTCCCATGATTGGTATTAGTGGGAGGAATGGTGCCCCAATGCTGGTGTCAGTGGGAGGAATAGTGTCCCATTACTGGTGTCAGTGGGAGGAATAGTGCCCATCACTGGTGTCAGTGGAAGAAAAAAATGCCTCATTGTTGGTGACAGTGAGAGGAATGAATCTCCTCTGTTGGTGTCAGTAGGAGCAATGGTTCCCCACCATTGGTGTCAGTGGAAGGAATGGTGCCCTTTGTTGGTGTCAGTGGAAGGAATGTTGCCCGCTTGTTGGTGTCAGTGGGAGGAATGGTGCCTGCTTGTTGGCATCAGTGGGAGGTATGGTGCCCGCTTGTTGATGTCAGTGGGAGGTATGGTGCCCCAAGGGCCAGATAAATGAAAGCAAAGGGCCACAGTTTGGAGACGCTGTCCTAGAGATTGTAAGTAACGTGTGCTTAATCATTTTATTGATCTTAAATAACCCTTTTTTTTGGTGAAGCATCAATAAAATACATTTTTACATTATTATAAAAAATAACAACATCTTTAATAAATATAAATTGACATGCACTTTGTTTTATGGCATTTCTTCTCTCCTCCAAAACTAGCATCTTATATTATTTGTAAATGTGTATCTAAAGCCAAAACATTTTTTTTGCCAGTTTTTTGGCAGCCACTTTTTTGACATTTCCAAATCGTATGACAAGTCGTACCCCAATGAAACCGTTCATATCGCCACGACTTGTGTCACATGGATTATGAAAAAGGTTCCTGCTCTACGACTTTTTACCAATTTCATTGCAACTTGCATAGACTCCTGTTAAAAGAAATTGGCAGTGCAAATCACACTGATGTGTGGCTTTGAAATCTTGCTGAAGCAGAGCAATTTCAAAGCCACGTCAGTGTGAAAGGGGCCTTGTTCTCTTTGTTCCTCCTGGTAACTGCTGTCACCTGGAATGAAATTGAAGAAAAGTCCAACATTTTTAGTGGTCACCAGAACAGAATAAAGAGGCCATGCAAAGTATCCTTTAAAGGGGAAATCTTCCTAATGGGAACACTTGTTCCAGTGACATCTGTGTAAGATAACATTTGGGAATGTTGCTCAGTTTGGAAAGATTTCTTCGAATTTTCTGTTCAGTCTTTATAACAGAAAGTGAGGGGAAATCCTCCCAATGGGACACAAAGGACAAGAGGAACCTGACCGGGTTTTTAACCATTCCATACTTTATTCAAGAAAAAAATAGTTTTTTGAGAAAAATTACAAGGCACAAAAAAGCAATGAATGTGATACTCATCAAACATTCAATGCAGTTAAATCACCGTAATTTAAAACACATACGGCCGGAAGATTCACCTGCAGTGAATGTTTGGTGAATGTCACATTTAAATATTCTTTTTAGTGTTTTATTGTTAAGCACAATGTTAGACTACAACATTCTTAATTTAATACAAATGTTAATGTATTTTTAACATTAATTTAAAAGGGGTAACATTTAAAATGCACTTGATATATATCAGCTAAATTCTTGCTTAATATGGATTTGTTGACATCAAAAAAACAAATCAGGAATATACTTTTAAATGGGTACTCCTTGAATTATTATCAGAATTGGCTTAATTATTAAGCCAAAAAATTTTGACCCATTTTTTCCATTTCTTATCATTGATGGGTATTTTTCATAAGAAAGCAAGCATATTATTTTTGGAACTCTACTACAGTGTATACTGAATATTTTCGCTGCTTATGTTACATTTAAATTTACTGTAGAACAAAATGGAAAACACATTAATAATAAGGTTATCATTCTAAGACGACCAAGCTATGACTGATGACAAGCAATAGAAGATTTCCAGTTAGGCAGTAAAATTAAGGGTTATTGGGAAGGGAAAGGATGTGATTAGAATGACTTAATCATGAATTCTTTATCGTTCGTTTATGTCATGTCATCATAGTGCAGAGCTCTTTGGAGATTATCAATTAAAGAATACAATTACCCAGCGCTTCAAGTGTAAAACCAGACATTTTTGTTTAGTTTTGGATAGTGTTGAAGGGTTAGAACAGCTGTTGGGTTTTATTGCTGCATGTGTCCTTGTTGGGGAGATTCACCCTCTCCGTTTGTCCTGATTAAGATTGTCACTGGTATTGAAATTGGGAGAAAATTTAACAGTTTGACTTATGACTGGAAGAGGAACAGACTGGAAATCTTCACTGAGGACCCTTGTTCCGGTGCCAGCTGACCAAGAGAGGACTTCCCTTGCTTTGAAGAGGTCTTTTCCCATTTCCTGTTGTGCCTTCAAAGATGAATTGAAGAAAAAAAACTTGACAGGAGCTTTAATCATATCTTAAACAAAAAAGTGTTGGCTTTAGATATACTATATTTGAAAATCTTCTTACAAAGGGTCCTTTGCAGACTATGTTCACCACTAGGGATGGGCACAGGTTTTTTTTCGATCCCAGTCCCAACCCACCTGAGCAATGAGGCATTTCCCGGCCTTCAGCTGCCCATACATGCGCCCTGACTAGGCTGCTCATGGTTGGCGATGTGCAGTGATGGCTTCCTGGTGGGATTGCTCAGGTGGGTTGGGACTAGGATCCGAACATACCTGAACCCATCCCTATTCACTAAGAGTTTGCACACTTCTGAGAATGATTTAAATTTATGCACAAAGGTATGTTTTCAAAAATACCTTCTCCCTATTTTTAATGCCATTCTGTGGTGACTATTACTGTCTTGTTTACATTTTAAATGTTCTGTAGAGAGAGAATGGTAGTCCAGCAGTTAGGATGGAAGCTGCAGTCTCCAGCCAGAATATCTCGTTGCTGTTGTTTCAAAGAAACAGCAACAACTTGGTGGATCTTTTACCATCCTAGCACGTGTTCAGCACTGAACATTTCATTTGAGATCCACTTAAAGCCATCGTAAAGCCCACATTTGTTTGATTTTGGATAAAGTGTAGGGGGGGGGCAGGGGTTCAAATGTTGTGAGTTTTTTTCCTCCTGTCTGTGAGCCCATTGGTTAAAGTATGTCTCCCCCCTTCCTGTCCTTGTGACACCCATAGAAGAAATGAGGGGAGCGCTTGTTAATGGGACTTGAGCAGCAAGTTCTAACCCTTCATTGCTTCCAAAAATGTGTTTCTTGTTTGTCTGTCTTCCTGTTCCCAACAGGAAATTTAGATAAATCTCTCCAACAGGTACACAGAAAGCAATAAAAACCTGACATAGGCTCCAATCCTTTGCTCTAACTAAAAAAAATAAAAATGTTTTAATATAACTTACTTAAAAAGAGTATATAGTTCTGTGCTCTACTGTAAATTAAAAAGGAATAATAATTACCATATTTACCTAAAAAGTTCATAAATAAATAATAACATGTTTTCTTATATGATGCTAATGATTTCATGTTAGATAATCTAGTTAAAGGAGCTAGAGACAGATTTTTTTGTACTTTATACATAGATATATTTGTATTTTTTTTATCAGGTCTCATTGGATTAAAAAAAAACAAAAAAGAGAGAAATTGTTTCTGTTTTTCTAAACTTTATTTTTTTCCACACATGGAAACAAACAGATGCTGACAGAGCCCAAAAACATGGCATGGATGAATTTATCTCCTCAAACCCGTGCAACTTTGACCACGCCACCCTGTTTGAGATGCTTCAGCGACTTACACTGGACCACAGACTTAGTGACTCATATTCCTGCTTGGTAAGCTGTCTCTATTTTGTAGCAATGTATCTTTTTTTGTAAATATAATTGGAATTAATTTTTTTATGCTTAGTAAATAAGGTTCAGTTGACCTTTTTTTCTTTGCCTGTGCAGGTCAAAATAAAAGGTCACTTAACTCCCACAGCAAACCAACAGCATATACTTGTTTCTTCTCCTTACACTTTATTTGGCCACCAGGTGAAATACCTAACATTCCTGGGTATAGGTGAGCATGTCACTTGCTCAGCTTCTCCCATGTGATTCCTCCTGATTTCCCCAGCTCTGTCATATGGAACTGTGGAAGAAGCCCAAAGTTCTATGTGAGCTTCAGCAAATCAGTCTGTGGCTTTCTGAACATACAGCACTCTGAAATGAACAGGCTCTGCTCCTTGAGTAAATTAATCCTATTGTTTCTGCCTTTTTGAACAGTCAAATTGGGACCATTTCACAGGCCAGACTCATCTTTTAAAGCATTCATGGTTAAAGCATATACCATTGGCAATAAGCAAGACCTGGTTTTGTCTGGATACATGCTTCCTATGACCGTTTGGTAAAAATCCTAGAACCTAACCCCCATACTGAGGATTATGAGCCCACCTGACTGTGTGTTTTAGTGTTTGTATAGCACCTTTCCTTTCTGTAGTACTTAGTATTAGCCACTTAGTACTAGTATTTAGCCATTTACAGTATCTCACAAAAGTGAGTACACCCCTTACATTTTTGTAAATATTGTGACAACACTGAAGAAATTACACTTTTCTACAATGTAAAGTAGTGAGTGTACAGCTTGTATAACACTGTAAATTAAACAAAATAACTCAACGCATAGCCATTAATGTCTAAACCGCTGGCAACAAAAGTGAGTACACCCCTAAGTAAAAATGTCCAAATTGGGCCCAAATGTCAATATTTTGTGTGGCCACCATTATTTTCCAGCACTGCCTTAACCCTCTTGGGCATGGAGTTCATCAGAGCTTCACAGGTTGCCACTGGAGTCCTCTTACAGGATCTTGCGCTCCTCCACCTTCCGTTTAAGAATACCCCCCAGATCCTTAATAGGGTTTAGGTCTGGAGACATGCTTGGCCAGTCCATCACCTTTACCCTCAGCTTACCCTCAGGCAGTGATCGTCTTGGAGGTGTGTTTGGGGTCGTTATGTTGGAATACTACCCTGCGGCCCAGTCTCTGAAGGGAGGGGATCATGCTCTGCTTCAGTATGTCACTGTATATGTTGGCATTCATGGTTCCCTCAAAGAACTGTAGCTCCCCAGTGCTGGCAGCATTCATGCAGACCCATGACACTCCCACCACCATGCTTGACTGTAGACAAGGCACACTTGTCTCTGTACTCCTCACCTGGTTGCTGCCACACACGCTTGACACAATCTGAACCTTTTGTGAGATACTGTATATATACAGGGCGTGGGCGTGGAGTTCCCCTTGAAATCGTTGCCAGACCCAAAGGGCCTGGTATGGATTTTTTTTTGGGGGGGCCCCAGGCTGTTTTTTTTTTTACATTTGGCGTGGAGTTCCCCTTAAAATGTATACCAGACCCAAGGGGCCTGGTATGGACTGGGGGGGGGGGGGGACCCATGCCGTTATATATATATATATATATATATATATATATACTCTGCATTCAGTGTAGACTAAATAAACAGTGCAGGCAGTCTACTATATATATATATATATATATATATATATATATATATATATATATAACTTGGGAAGAACGAAGATAACAAATGTGGTTGGTATTTTGAGACAAGGTTAGTGATGTAGTTGGGGGCAGATTTGGGGATGGCTTTGTAGGTTGTTGATTCTGATAGAAATTCAAAAACCTTGTAACTTCCTTTGTACTAAACTGAAATATCAAGCATTGTTATCAGCTATGCCATCTTTTGTGAGCCACATAACCTCTCCACCATACAGTGAGGGGATACGATATTTGATCCCCTGCTGATTTTGTACGTTTGCCCACTGAAAAAGAAATGAACAGTCTATAATTTTAATTGTAGGTTTATTTTAACAGTGAGAAACAGAATAACAACAAAAAAATCCTGAAAAACGCAAAAAAATTGTAAATTATTATGCATTTTAATGAGTGAAATAAGTAATTGACCCCTTTGCAAAACATGCCTTAGTACTTGGTGGTAAAACCATTGTTGGCAATCACAGAGATCAGGAGTTTCTTGTAGTTGGCCACCAGGTTTGCACACATCTCAGGAGAAATTATGTCCTACTCCTCTTTGCAGATCCTCTTCAAGTCATTAGGGTTTTAAAGGGCGACGTTTGGTAACTCGAACCTTCAGCTCGCTCCACATATTTTTTCATGGGAGTTAGGTCTGGAGACTGGCTAGGCCACTCCAGGACCCTAAAGTGCACCTTCTTGAGCCGCTCCTTTGTTACCTTGACCTTATGTCTTGGGTCATTGTCATGCTGGAATACCCATCCACTTCCCATTTTCAATGCCCTGGCTGTGGGAAGGAGGTTCTCACCCATGATTTGATGGTACATGGCCCCATCCATCTTCCTTTTGATGCAGTGAAGTTGTCCTGTCCCCTTAGCAGAACCCCCCCCCCCCCCAAAGAATAATGCTTCCACCTCCATGTTTGATGGTGGGGAAGGTGTTCTTAAGGTCATAGGCAGCATTCTTCCTCCTCCAAACACGGCGAGTTGAGTTGATGCCAATGTTGGTCTCATCTGACCACAACACTTTCACCCAGTTCTTTTCTGAATCATTCAGATTTTAGTCCTTCACGGCGTAGTGTGTTACCAATTGTTTTCTTGGTGACTATGGTCCCAGCTGTCTAGAGAACATTGACAATATTCTCCCATGTAGTTCTGGGATGATTATTCACTGTTCTCATGATCATTGAAACTCCACAAGGTGAGATCTTGCATGGAGTCCCACACAGAGGGAGATTGACAGTTATTTTGTGTTTATTGCATTGCGTATAATCGCAACAACTGTTGTCACCCTCTCACCAAGCTGCTTGGCGATGGTCTTGTAGCCCATTCCAGCCTTGTGTAGGTCTACAACCTTGGACAGCTAATTGGTCTTGGCCATGGTGGAGAGATTGGAATCTGATTGCTTCTGTGGACAGGTGTCTTTTATACAGGTAACAAACTGAGATTAGGAGCACTCCCTTTAAGAGAGTGCTCCTAATCTCAGCTTGTTACCTGTATGGGAGCCATAAATCTTGCATATTCCTAGGAGATCAAATACTTATTTTACTTATTTTCATGCAAATCAATTTATAACTTTTTTTAAATGTGTTTTTTCTGGATATTTTTGTTGTTTTTCTGTCTCGCTGTTAAAATAAACCTACCATTAAAATATAGACTGATCATTTCTTTGTCAGTGGGGAATACAAAATCAGAAGGGAATTAAATACTGTTTTCCCTCACTGTATGTAATAGAGTAGAAGAGAGGGGTAGGTGTTTGTACTCTAAATTAGGAGAGCAACATTGGGTGCTAACACCCTCAAGAGAGTAAGCGTTGCCACTCGAGGAAAAAAGCCTAAAAAATGAAACTAATGAAGTCACCACATCTAAGGACTGGTAAGCTGCAACTTGATAAAGATTTGATTTAGGGTTTAGTTACACTTTAAACAAGAGCAATCAAAATTTCTCCTCCATAAAACCTTTCACTGTACAGAATTCCTTATTTTTTACAAGTACACTCGGTGGTCATTTCTTTAAGTTTTCCCATAACAACAGTTTTAATTCCCAAGATGCCAGTCTGTTTACCAAGGTCCTGACCTGTTATTGAATAATTAAATACAAACCTACATTTTACTATGAAGGATTTGGGAAAAATACAAAATCCTTCTTAAGGGGATTTGTCCACACAATAACTAGAGATTATAGTGAGAGCTCAATGTTGGGTGGGTATGTAAGCATGGCTATTATTCAAGACACCTTTTTAACTCTACCCTTTAATTTGCTTCTGGTGGTATATACTTTGCGTACTGACCATTTGTAATCAATACTAAGAGCAATAGCTATCAATTATGAGTAGGTTAAACGTAAGTTAAGACCATAACTGCAGTTTGTAATGGAAATCTATAATGATATAATTAAATCAAGCTCTGTTGCAGAGTGCCAATGTCCAGAATTCTCACAGCAGCCATCTGTCAAGTCATATACTGACAGACAAATAAAGTGAAAGCAAAATGTTAACTATAAGAGCAAAATATATTATGGTCTTATAGAAAAAACACTTTTGGGGTTGATTTACTAAATGAGTTCAGATTGTTCACTTAGTGATTTGAAAGTCTGATACATTTAGTGTGTTAACTTTAATCATCCAATATTATGGATGGACTTGTGTCTTTTTTCAACCTGACTAACTATGTAACTATGTGAGTAAAAAGTTCTGTTTTTCTTTTGTTGTTTTTTTCTTTTCCATTATTTAGTTTACACTTATTCAAAGTTATTTCCGTCGGAATTTCCGACCGTGTGTACGGGGCATAAGATGTTTTTTATAATGTTACATTGTGATTCACATGGGGGAAAATAATCTATTGGCAATGCACAGATTTGCTTTAAAGTATAGCTACAGGCAAGTTTTTGCCCTCTTTATTTGTCCTGTTAACTGTCATTGAAAGTGAAAATGAAAGAACATTCCAGTTCAAGGGAAAATGTTCCAATGGGTGACCCTAGTGACAACCAGGGATTCCCTCAATTTGGAGAGATTTCCTCTCACTTCCTGTTTTGTCTGCAAGACAGAAAATGAAGGGAAATCTCCCTAATGAGACACAGATGGCAAAAAAACTTGACATGGGTTTTAACCCTCCTGTACCTAAAATGGCAAAATGTTTTGCCTTTCGTTCTACTTTAAAGTGGTTGTAAAGTTTTTTTTTTTTATCCTAATCTACGTTTTTTTCTATCCTAATCTAATCTATGCATTAAGATAAAAAGCCTTCTGTGTGCTGCAGCCCCTCTCGGCCTCCATAATACTTACTGGAGCCCTATCTCTGTCCAGCGATGTCCATGAGTGTCTCGACCGTCCAGTACTCTCCCTCCTGATTGGCTAGGACACAGCAGCGGCGGCATTGGCTCCCGCTGCTGGCAATCAAAATCAGTTAGCCAATCAGGAGAGAGAGGGGATGGGGCCGAACCGCAGCTCCGTGTCTGAATGGACACAGAGCTGCAGCTTGGCTTGGGTGCCCCCATAGCAAGCTGCTTTCTGTGGGGGCAGTCAACAGGAGGGAGGACCAGGAGCACAGAGGAGGGACCCGATAAGAGGAGGATCTGGGCTGCTCTGTGCAAATCCACTACAACAGAGCAGATAGGTATGACATGTTTGTTATTTTTAAAGAAAATAAACAAGACTTGACAACCACTTTAAGAAACTGAGAAATGTTCTTATATCCCATAGCAGCCAATCAGATTTTCACAGCTGTTTTCACTGCACTCACAAAATTAATATGAGAAAATGGCAGTGATGAACAACAAGAGAAGTTGTATCTTTATATACACTGGTAGGGAGTACCCATGATTGCTGGGATATGGGAATAGCCAATAAACAATGTTCATGGCAGAGATCAATAAATCAATAGTACAAGGGAGTTTATCTATAAAATGTGCAGTAAGAAAAGAATCAATGATTATGATTGGTTGCTATGGACAAGTAGAAATTTTCATCTTAACATATTTTTCCTACATAAGACTAAATGTGTAAAGGCTTCTATAATCCTCTTCGCAGCAAGGGATGGGGGTCACTGTTCAGCATTCATCTAGCTTTGTTTTTGGATGTCATTATGAAACATTTTGGTAAATTCACAAGACAATTTTTATGTTTGCCTATCATTAATAATTTTGTTAATCTGTTTTGTTGTAGGGTTGGTTCAGTCCTGGTCAGGTGTTTGTCCTCGATGAATACTGTGCGCGCTATGGAGTGAGAGGCTGCCATCGACACCTTTGTTATCTAAGCGATTTACTGGAGAGAGCAGAAAATGGAGCCATGGTTGACCCAACTTTACTCCATTATAGCTTCGCCTTCTGTGCATCACATGTACATGGCAATAGGTAAATTAAATATTCATTCCGTTTAGATTGTTTTTGACAAATGTTGGCATTTTAAACTTCTTGCATTTGAAACCAAAGTGAGCCATTTTTTGTTAATTTAAGATAGATAACTAAAGAGGCAAAGTAATGTCAAGTTAAAATCTTTTGTCTTAAGTTTTAGAGTGAGGAAGGATTGGTGTTCCTAATAATAATAAACAATATATTTATTAATTAAGCATTTTTCAATCAACCTCTTACTACAAATGGAACCACTGTCTGTGTTTACTGCTCTACAGAGACCCGTTATAGAGATTTTACTCACACTTTCTGCGCCAGCGACAACCATTTCACCAGACAGGAAATTAGACTAATCTGCATCAGGGACACAGAGAGAAATACAATCTAGGATCAAGCATAGAAATGACACTCCACTTGTAAAAGTCCAGAATAAGATTTTGTTTATAATCGACAAAGGATTGCCAACACATTTCAGGAGTTACACAGACCCCCTCCTTTAGGGCTACAGAAATTATTAGTACAGTTTATCATGCTGCCTGATTATAGAAGATCTTATATATTACCATCAACTGATCCATGTCCTCTCTAACATTGTATGCATGGGATGAGAATACAAAATATTTGGATTAAATACATTAACCCTCTCACTGCCGGTGCTGTTTTTGCATTTTTTTTGCACACATGTTTAAAACGAATTTTAGGCCCAAAGATTAGTTAAAATCCCCAATATTTATGTCCATTTTTTTGTAAAAGAATTGACCAAATTTTAGACCAAACACAACATTTTACCTCACTTTATTGGTAAAATATAAATGAGGGTTGCGCCGAGCAAATAGATACCCAACATGCCAAGCTTTAAAATTGTGTGCACCCACAAAATGATGAACTTTGGTACCCTATATTTTCCAGAGGCAACACTTTAAAAGTACCTACAGGTCATCACTTTATAGTTAACCACAGATAATGGCCCTAGAATTATTGCTTTCAATCCGATGTGCACAGCGATGTAACATGTAGCTCAAGTGACATTTTCATACGTAGGCACCCTCCAACGAGTATGCCTACCTTTGTGTGTGCACATATGCGCATACCCTTTGAAGTTAACAGAGCTCAAATGGCACTCAAAATTATACCAGAAACTGGGAGTAAAGGTATACATGTCGCTTCCAGGTTCTTTACAGCTAGGAGAGATTAGTGAATGGATGTTCACTGGACTCCCTCCTCTCCACCCAGCAAAACCCTCCATGCGGGTCCTGAGCCCTACAGGTGGGACAGTGGAGCCTGGAAACATGTCAGGGGGTGCATGCTTGTTGGTGGTGGTAAGGGAGCACAGTTCCAGAGTTCACATGAAAGCGATTGAATGGCTGTACAGCCACCCAATTGCTTAATCAAAAAGTCGACAGTCGGCTTGTGGAGTGGCTGCTGCATAACGGATGTCATATGTCTGTGGCAGAAAAAGGATTAAATAGATTTTTAAATATTTTAAGGGATTCATTGATATAAAACTTGGCCAATTATATTTATTGTTATTTATGTCCATTGTCCTGAAAATATTTGTTATTATATATGTCCATGGTCCTGAAAACAGGGGACTTTTGCAGTCCCTAAAAAAACAATGGCTTTCCCTTAATTATAACACATTAAAACCTTCTTCTGGATTTACAAGTGCAGTGGTGCTTTTATGTTTCATCTTGTATCTTTGGTTCCTAAAGGCTTCATGTACACTAGCAGCTCCTAAACTTGCGTTTAGGAGCTTTTGGTGTTTTTTTTTTTTTTTTTTTTTTTTTTTGCCAAAGCTCCTAAACTCAACAACATAAAAGCCTATCTGTCCATGTACATATAGGCCTTTACCAGAGTTTAGGAGCTGCTGAAGTTAGGGGAGCTTCAACCTCCCTCAACCTCCTTCTCCTGAGTGCGGAAGAATCGCGTTCAGGATAGGAACGTTTTGACCACTGGCCACAAAACATGCAAAAAATCACATTAAAATTGTGGCGCAAATTTTGCCATGTTTTGCGTTTTAACACAGCCGGCGGTCAAAGTAGGCTATGTGTACATGAAGCCTTAAGGATTTTCTATAAAAGTCCTAGAAGGAATCGAGCTGTCATTCTAAATGAATACATTAATATAAAAACTCATGGCTATATAAAATACATTGGGGTTGATTTATTGAAGGTTTGTGGAGTTTACACACACTCGTGGCTGCTGTATGACGCTTGTCATATGTCTGTGGCAGAAAAAGGATTAATTAATGGATTCATTGATATAAAACGTGGCCAATTACATTTATTTTTTTGTATGTATTTTAGCAGTTGTTCCAGAGCTTAATAAATGAGCAGAAGCTCTACTGACTTCCATCATCCAATCATGTACAAGGGAAAATACAGTTTTATTTTCCTTGCACATGATTGGGTATATTTTGCAAAGTGAAGTTTTACCTCATTTACTAAGCTCTGGAGCAACTACACTTGCAGAGTGCAACTGCACTTTGCAAAGTGCACAGTCTATTTGACTTTAGTAAACCAACCCCATTGAATAATCAGGTGCTCCTCAGCACTGGAAAACTGAATTCCGTCCGATTTTTCAACGGAGTTTCCACGGTCTTCTGTCCAAACGGACTTGTCTACACACAATCACACCAAAGTTCGACGGATTCAACCAGGAGGACGTACGACCGGACTAGAATAAGGAAGTTCATAGCCAGTAGCCAATAGTTGCCATAGCGTCGGTTTTCGTCCGTCGGACTAGCATACAGACTAACTGATTTTTCGACCGGACTCTAGTCCGTCGGAAAGATTTGAAAGATGTTCTAAATCTAGTCTGTCTGATTTTTGTCAGAAAAGGTCCGCTGAAGGTCCGAGGAAGCCCACACACAGTCGAATTGTCCGACTGATTGGTTCCGTCGGACCAGTTTGGTCGAAAAGTCCGGTCGTGTGTACGCAGCATTACTCTACTATAGAAAAGCTATTTTTTTTCTGTCTGTTGGAGAGTTCAGCTCACTTCCTGTTTTGTTAAATGTTATCAACAGGACAGGAAGTGAGGAGAAATCTTTCCCAGGCCAGAAACCCAGATAGCAGTAAAATTCTGACAGGGGTTCCAATCCTGCCTGACTATCCAAATCAAGAAAACATTTTTGGCTGGATATATGCTTTAAAATTTCCAACTATTTTTTATATCTGTCCTAATGAGGAGATATTCACTGACTTCCTGTCACTGCGAAAAGAAATAGCAGTTGTCATTAGGACAGGAAAGCACTGACATCAATATAAACATTGTTAGAAGTTCTAAGTCTTCCCCTAAAGAAAACTGAGCAAGCCACAGTAACGTAAAAATTATATTTCATTCGTTTTTAATTAGTCATTTCCTGAAATGGATCAAGCGGGTTACACTTTCTTTAGAATGGGATGTTAGTTTGTCTTTTTTAATACTTAAAAGAGACCCAATCATCATTTCTACAACAATCTTCTCGTAAGATTACATGAGCATTTCATTTATTTTATTCATATTATTACCTGTAAAAGCCTTCCTTGTGTAGACTTCCAAAAGCTCTGCGCTGCTGCTGCATTCTGCCATCTTGGATGTGATGCCAACAGCCCCAGCAAATTCAGAGGTGTCACTGAATAATGTCCTGTAGTATTTCCCTTTGCTCCTTCCCCAGATTATGTAGCAAGGTGGAGATAAGGGCGGTGTAGCTGGGCCAGCACACATTAATTAGACACTCTCAGAAGAGGAGAGGGCTAAGATGTCCAAAGAGGAAGGGGGCTCTGCTAGGGAATTGACTCTTCAGTTTTCGAACAAGCTCAGAAGCATATTACAAATCAATAAAAATTGTTTACGAGAAGGAAAAATGCTGCAAGTATGTATTTAATATACTTGCATTTTTTTTGTACTTTTACCTCCAAATGTTGGTGATAGGGCCTCCTTAAATGTTCTGGAATGGGTTCAGAGTTGTTCTCACTGTTTATATTATGATATACGGTACATACTGTATTATACATACTATACATACATACTATACATACTGTACTATAACTGCAAGTTACAAGTTCTAATAAAACAAACCAACAGCTCTGCTTTGTACTCCCTGCTATCTTAACAAAAGCCCTTTAACTCCTGCAAGGGGTTAAGTAGCAGTAAAGTCACTGAGCCCTATGGCACACAACTAGAGATTTGTAAGGTTGTTGAAGCAATAACACAGTTCACATAATGTACACACGTAGACTTTCCTTGCCCTTAAGGTAAGTAAATTACTTTCTTTAATTAACAGGCACAATGAACTTCCAATGTCTGGTGCCTGGGGGCTTAGCCCATAAATAGACCTCATCTCAGTTACTACAATAGGACTTTACTTGGAATACACAACACAAAGAGAACCCTTCTACAAACATAGTTGCAATTTCTTTAGCCTGGTCTAAGCTGGCAATGGATTTTGGATGGCGGTCAGGCTTTAGGACTTGGTGCAACAGAATAATCATCTTATTTCTCCCCAAAACAAACATGAACATGCAATCACTTTCTACCTTGTATTCTTTTACCAGCAAAATTCCATTAAGCGCTATTTTGTATTTAAAATAAGCTTGGCACATTTTTATGATAAAAGCCTTACTGTGAGAAATACGCTAAAAATGCCCGGTTTTCCAAGATGGACTTTCTGTACCTTAGGGAAGGAGTTTTGTGTTTGCCCGGATATGGGCTTTAATTCAAATGTATTTAACAACTTAAAGGAGAAGTACAGGTAAAGCTTGTTTGGTTGTACTTCTATGGGTCAGTTCGTTTTGCACTCCTGTGACCCGTTTTCAGCAGAGAGCGGTGCTGAAGTCCGCTCTTTGCTGAAGTCACAGAGTCGGTCAAGGCTCAGCGTCATCACGACCATGGAGACTGGATCCACCAAGATCCCTGGACTGACACCCAGCTCAGCCTCTCAGGGAGCCGCTGAGAGGCTGAGCCGGCCGCTCCCGCCCCCTCCATAGCCCAGCGCTCCAGTGAGCGAGGAGGGGGCAGAGCAGAGAGATGGAACAGAAAGTCACCAGCTCTCTGCTTGGGGAGCTGTGAGAACTGAGCGATCAGCAGTGTTCAATCGCTTGGTTCTCAGTGTTAGAGGCGCTGGGGGACAGATGCTGCATCAGACCGATGCTCCATCCTCCTAGGTAAGTATGAATAAAAAACAAACAAGCCCCGTACTGCTCTTTTAAGGGCCGCCCTATAGCAGTTTTACTGCTACAGGGTGGCACCTCTGCGCTGGATCACGTATATATACGTGATCTGGCTCTTTCGTGTAGGGAGCATGCATGCCGGCAGCTGCTGGCTTTCTCCCACTGTGATCACACACAGCGGGAGCCAATTGGCCAGTACAGTGGACTCGATGTCCACCGATGATCCAGCAGAGAAGCAGAACAGCGGTCTGTCTATGTAAACAAGGCAGATCGCCCTTCTGTCAGTAGGGAAGGCATAGATCCTGTGTTCCTGCAAAGCAGTAACAAGGATCCATGTCTTCCCCTAGAAAAAGCACCTCCCCCACTGTAGACAACACAGAAAACACCAGCTAGGCACATAGTTAAGCTTTTGATCACCCCAATGTTAACCCCTTCCCCACCAGTTGCAATAGTACAGTGGCTGCATATATTTTAGCACACTGATTAATGTATTAGTGTTACTGGTCCCCAAAAAGTGTCAGTTAGTGTCTGAATGTCTGCCACAATATCGCAGTCCTACTATAGGTCGCTGCTCTTCGCCATTACTAGTATAAAAAAAATTATAAAAATATCCCATAGTTTGCATATTTTTAGCTCTGATCACTGTATAAGTGTCACTGGTCCCCAAAAAAGTGTCAAAAGTTTCAGTTAGTTGTCCGATTTGTTCACCACAATATAGCAGTCTCACTATAATTTGCTAATCGCCGCCATTACTAGTAAAAAATGTATAAAGGAAATAAATAAAAATTTCCCATAGTTTGCAGATGCTATAACTTTTGAGCAAACCAATCAATATACGCTTTTTGAGATTTTTTTTTTTAACAAAAACATGTAGAAGAATACATATTGACCCAAATTCATGAAGAAATTAGATTTTTTTTTTACATTTTTTTATTGGATATGTTTTTATAGCAGAAAGTAAAAAAAAAAAAAGATATTTTTTTTTCAAAATTGTCAGTCTTTTTTTGTTTATAGCGCAAAAAATAAAAAGCGCAGAGGTGATCAAATATCACCAAAGGAAGACTCTTATTTGTGGGGGGGGGGGGGGGGGGAGAGACATACATTTTATTTGGGTACAGTGTCATTCGGTATGACCGCACAATTGTCAGTAAAAGTAACGCAATGCCGTATCGCAAAAATTGGCCTGGTCCTGAAGGGGGTAAATCTTCCAAAGGTCAAGTGGTTAACTGAAATGTATTTCTGGACAAATAAAAAAAACCCTCCCACCTATTCACAGACCAAAACAAAAAAAAAAAGCATTATACCTAAACCAGCCTTTTACTTACCTGATTTTGCTGTTGTGCTCTTCTCAATTGCATGTTCAGATTGTAAAGACCAGTGGTCCAACGCTGTCCCATCAACAGCTGTAACATTTTACTTTTCCCATCACGTTATGTCCTGGTGACAGTAGCAACCAGGACAAATACAGGGGGTCCCCGACTTACGAACGCCTGACCTACGAACATCTCCTACTTACGAACCGGGCGCTGCGGTGACCCTCCGCCATTTTCCGCGGACCTTCGCCCGTTCTGCGCATGCCCGGCCAGACGGAGCCTCGGAAAATGGCGGCAAACATCGAAAATGTCCGTAATTTGCCGCGCATGCGCAGAACGGCATTCGACGGAACATCGGAAATGTCCGTAATTGTCAGTCTGCGCATGCGCGGCCGACTTACGAACATTTCCGATTTAAGAACAGGCGGACAGTCCCTAACGAGTTTGTAACTCGGGGACCCCCTGTAAAGGGGTTTTAACCCTTCCACTCTTGATCCAAAACTATAAAAAGGGTTTTGACTTTATATTTCAGTTTTTAGGCCGGCACATTAGTTTCCTTTCCATTGCAAAGAAAACAGGAAAAATTGTTAATTTATAGGGCTGGAGAAAAAATCGATTTAAATCTTGAATCGAGTTGAGAGGTCAAATCGATTAAAAATTTCAGCAAAACTATTTTTTTTTTTCACCAGGACCGGCGCAGACACTGCACCGGGCCTGAGGTGCTGCGGGCAGGAGTTTTTAGGAGAGGCCGCGGCTTCGGCCTAGTCTGCAGCGTCCGGCCTCACGGACTAGGCCGAAGCCGCAGCCTCGCCTAAAAACTCCTGCCCGCAGCTCCTCATGACTATAAAATAAAAAAAAAAATCGATTTGAATCGTGAATCGAGTTTCTTTTTAAAAAATCCCAGATTTTAGTAATTTCAGCATCTCTTCAGTTAAAAAAATAATAATAATAATCTTGTGCTCTTTCATTAGATCACTTTTTAAATTTCTCTGACTTTGAAAAGCACTCTTGCGTGCAAATACTTCAGAATTGCTGGAGGCACATTACAAACCGGTAAATGAAAGTAATCTAGTGGAAAAGCCCAAGGAGTTGTTCACTTCCACTGGGTTTCTTTTTGTTTTTCATTTTAAACATAATCCTTCTTTTGCCCAACTGCTTGAACAGCAGGGATCCTTCTCTGTCCATAGTTCCCATTAGTGTAATAGAAGGTTGTAATATTACTCATCTACACCTCAAAGGTATTAGAAAGATGCCATTGCTGCCCATGTGTAGCACTATGCTGTTGATGCATTTGAGGGGCCTTTAACAAAAAAAATAAAAATAAAATTCCAAGATCTTTCCCCAGAACACACTGGGGTGGATTTACTAAAGGTAAATAGACTGTGCAGTTACACTCTGCAAGAGCAGTTGCTCCGGAGCCTAGGAAGTGAGGTAAAGCTTCACTTTGCAAAGAACAACCAATCACGTGCAAGGAAAATTAACAAAACCGCATTTTTGCGTGCACATGATTGGATGATGGAAGTCAGCAGAGCTTCTGCTCATTTACTAACCTCTGGAGCAACTGCTCTTGCAAAGTGCGCAGTCTTTTTGTCTTTAGTAAATCAACCCCACTGTTTCCACAAAGTCTATCCATCATAAGAACATGGTGATGGATTTAGCAAAGTTTTTTCTTAATAAATAACCACAACTGTTTCCTGGTTAATTTATAGTCCATGTTTATTGGAGTTGTACTTTAACCCCTTCAGTGCCTAAGCCTTTTTCTGACACTTGTTGCTCACAAGTTAAAATCAGTATTTTTTGCTAGAAAATTATTTAGAACCCCCAAACATTATATATACATTTTTTTTTTTAGCAGAAACCCTAGAGAATAAAATGGCAATCGCTGCAATATTTTATGTCACATGGTATTAGCACAGCGGTCTTTTAAACGCAATTTTTTTAGACGAAATATACTTTCATGAATTAAAAAAAAAAAAAAAATAGTAAAGTTAGCCCAATTTTTTTTTATAATGTGAAAGATGATGTTACGCTGAGTAAATAGATACCTAACATGACATGCTTTAAAATTACGCACACTAGTGGAATGGCGACAAACTATGGTACTTAAAAATCTCCATAGGCGACGCTTTAAAAGTTTCTAGGGGTTAACTGTTTATAGCTAGAAAAAGGGATGGTCGGCACTCAGGATGACATACAAAATAGTATTTCTTTATTAACCACTTAAGCCCCTGACCATTTGGCTGGCCAAAGACCAGAGCACATTTTGCGATTCGGCACTGCGTCGTTTTAACTGACAATTGCGCAGTCGTGCGACGTGGCTCCCAAACAAAATTGACGTCCTTTTTTCCCACAAATAGAGCTTTCTTTTGGTGGTATTTGATCATCTCTGCGGTTTTAAATTTTTTGCACTATAAACAAAAATATAGCGACAATTTTGAAAAAAAAATATATAATTTTTTACTTTTTGCTATAATAAATATCCCCCAAAAATATATATATAAAAAAAATGTTTTTCCTCAGTTTTTGATTGGTTTACGCAAAAGTTATAGCGTCTACAAAATAAGGGTTAGTTTTATGGCATTTTTATTAATATTTTTTTTTTTTACTAGTAATGGCTGCAATCTGCAATTTTTATTGTGACTGCGACGTTATGGTGGACACTTCGAACAATTTTGACACATTTTTGGGACCATTGTCATTTTTACAGTGATCAGTGCTATAAAATTGCACTGATTACTGTAAAAATGACACTGGCAGTGAAGGGGTTAACCACTATCTGGCTAGGAAGGGGTTAGGTGTGTCCTAGGGAGTGATTCTAACTGTTAGCGGCGTGGCCACGTGTGACACATCACTGATCATAGCTCCTGATCACAGGGAGCTATGATCAGATATTGGCAGATTACAGGAGATAACTAGGAAGACAGACATTCTCTGGTGTAGCTCACAGGAAGTGACAAGGACCTGAGATTTTTGGCAAAATCAATAGCTATTTTCTATATTTGCTGAAAATGTTCTTATATTGAAAAAAAAACTTTTTAGTTTTCCTTTACGGAATGTTCAGTCAGTCTTGCATGGTGATAATATTTTTTCTACCTGCTTCATGTTCCTTTTTATTTGTGTCTTGTCTTGCTAAATTCTGATTTGCTTTTCTTTGCCCTAATTATTCTTTTATTTTATTACATATTATTTTTTGTTATGCTTTCTTGTTATGTTCTACTTGCATGCTTTCTAATCTCTCTCATTTCATTAACTTTATATGTGCTGGCGCTTTTCCATTGCATGTATGCTCCACACAACTCATTCACCACAGCCCACTAATGGCAGAATTACTTGGTGGCTCACAGCAAAATGCTGAGAGTGAGGGAGGCAAAGTGCCGAGCCCTTCTGGGATTGAACCAGAGATAAAAAGAGATTCTAAAAGGGATTCTAAAAAACGAAAAGATTCCAAATCTCAGCCGAATCCTGAACCTAAAAGGTAAGGTTTATAGTGGAAAACTGTCAACCCCAAATCCACCCAGTAGTGACGTGCTTCCTATCTTTGTTACTAGTTGTAGGTGCTCCCTCTTACCTCATATTGTATTTATAAGACCTTATTCCATAAAAAGTTCTTAATTCCTAAATGGTAACTCATGAATATGGAACATATTAGAATTAATTTTGCTTGGACCAGTGTAACTACACTATATTGCCAAAAGTACTGGGACTCCTGCCTTTACAGGCACATGAACTTTAATGTCATCCCAGTCTTAGTCCATAGGGTTCAATATTGAGTTGGTCCACCCTTTGCAACAATAACAGCTTCAACTCTTCTGGGAAGGCTGTCCACAAGGTTTAGGAGTGTGTCTATGGGAATGTTTGACCATTCTTCCAGAAGAGCATTTCTGAGGTCAGGCACTGACGTTGAACGAGAAGGCCTGGTTCACAGTCTTTGCTTTAATTCACCCCAAAGGTGTTCTATTGGGCTGAGGTCAGGACTCTGTACAGGTCGGTCAAGTTCCTCCACCCGAAACTCGCTCAGCCATGTCTTTATGGACCTTTCTTTGTGCACTGGTGCGCAGTCATATTGGAACAGGAAGGGGCCATCCCCAAACTGTTCCCACAAAGTTTGGAGCATAAAATTGTCCAAAATGTCTTGGTATGCTGACGCCTTAAGAGTTCCCTTCACTGGAACTAAAGGGCCAAGCCCAACCCCTGAAAAACAACCTCACACCATAATCCCCCCTCCACCAAATGATTTGGAGGGGTGGCCTTATACTTTTGGCAATATAGTGTGGATTAGCAACTTTAGGGTGGAGGAACTTGACTGAACTGCACAGAGTCCTGAACTCAACCCTATAGAACGCCTTTGGTATGAATTAGTGGAGACTGCGAGCCAGGCCTTCTCGTCCAGCTTCAGTGCCTGATCTCACAAATGCACTCCTGGAAGAATGGTCAAACATTCTCATAGACACACTCCTAAACCTTGTGGACAGCCTTCCCAGAAGAGTTGAAGCTGTTATAGCTACAAAGGGTGGGCCAACTCAATATTAAACCCTATAGACTAAGAATGGGATGCCATTAAAGTTCATGTGCGTGTAAAGGCGGGTGTACCAATACTTTTGGTAATATAGTGTATGTAAATACTATATCTGGCTGATCCCCCTGGTAGCTGGAAATCACTGTAGTATTTATTGCTGCTACACGTATCTCTGCTAGCTTCTGGGTCCTGTATCGAGCGGCTGGCCTGATACTGAATAGAGGAGGTTGATTTCTCAGGGCGGGTAGTACTTAGAGAACACTTTGTATTTTGTCAATTAGGTGTTCTTTGGTTGGATGAGGGGGAAAGTTGAGGCTGTGATATCACAATCTCCACCTCGTCCATTCAAAGAACAATTTGCATTATGTACAGTACCAATGTAATTATGCATAAGATGATTTAATAATTATTAGTAAGATGGCTTTGATTGACTGCTATGGGTTACTGCCCTTAAGAATTAAAGTGTATGTAAACCCTAAAGCCCCATACACACGGTCGGATTTTCCGATGGATTCTGTCCTATCAGACAATGTTGTCAGAGATTCCGACCGTGTGTAGGCACCATCGGACAGTTTCCATCGGATTGTCCGACGGACAAAGTCCTATCTCCTGCTGGATAGATTTTTTGACAACAAAGTCCGATCACACCAAATCCGATCGTGTGTAGAGAATTCCGACGGACAAAGTGCTACGCATGCTCAGATCACATTACAAGACCAAAGCTATTGGCTACTAGCCTCTACCTAGTCCCGTCGTAGGCAACAAACGTCACCACGTTCAGAATGATCGGATTTTCCGACAACTTTGTCCGACCGTGTGTACGCAAAACCAACATCGGACAAAGTATGACGGACATGATCCGACGGACCTGGTCCTCGGATAATCCGAGCGTGTGTATGGGGCTTAAGAATGAACATCTCTTATTTGCTCCCTTTTTGGCCTGTTAAATATACTATTGAAAGCATTTTGTTAAAACTGTTTATTATGTGCAAAAAGAATACCTGTTGATTCTGCCAGAAATCTAGTGAGCACTTCCTGTGTTTTCTGCTGTGCTGCACTGTTATCAATTAGCATTGTTCCCAATTCTCTCTACAGAACACCCCCCCCCCCTCCATGTTATGGAGATGAGGGGGAGAGGGAGATGTTATGTAGTCCTAATACACTAAGGTGACAATACTGTTCCCCCTAGAATAGGCAGTACTACATCCCAACACTTAACCCTTTCCTACCCAAAGTGCCTAATCTAGATAATAAATGAATCTCTTACATTTTATCGCCCACTCGTCCATCACTACTCATAGAGTTTAATGTTCAATGGACTATGTATAACCAGTTACAAAAAAAAAATATGTTTTTAATGGGTTTCCTGTGCTCAGTCTCAGACCACACCCAGGTAACCCTTTGATTACTAACAGCACCATAATAAATTACAAAAAAAAAAGAGAATTCAATTGTGGATGCACAATGCTTAGTTTGTGATTAGTCTGTCTTTTTGGCAAAATGTGTGACAGAAGCTCACCACCCACACCAAGGGTCCCCACGTCGGGTGACTCCAACAATAACACTTCATAGAGTACAAAAAAACTGACCCTCTTTATGGGTAACCTGAGCTTGGACACTAAATGCTGGTAAATACAATTCTATTCTAAACTCAGCCTCCTCCAAGTCTCCAAATTCCGATTTTTTTTTTTAAAAACATCGAAGAGATCACAAGTTAAATTTAGATGAAGATCACTTCAACTATGTGCTGTGTGGAGAGGTAGAGGGGGTTTGTGGGCAGGGGGCTTTAGGGTGGGTGCAAGTGAAATCTGGGGGGGGGTGCAGCCCACCCCAGCATTCCCCTAGATCCAGCATGTGGCATTTACATGCCTGGAGCTAACTAGGAGTCACTGCATTCACAGCTGCTGATGCGATTGCAAACAGGGTAGCCCCAACATCCCTCCAGATGTGCCTGTGCCTGACTTGTTGGCAGTGCCTGTTGCCACGGCTGCTTTTGCAAACACCACATCCCACCATCCAACCAGACAGGAATGGGTCTGGCTTGTCCGTGCCGGGTACCGTGGCAGCTATACTTGCATGGCATTCCTCCAAACGTTCCCCAGGCCGCATGCTCAACACTATTGGCCCACATGCAGGTTGGACACCCCTGCCTTATTGTATTCCCTGCATTAAGGTAAAACAATGTTTCAGTATTTGTATGGCCCCCCTCACCCCCCTTACACTTACCTGAGCCCTCTCTTGATCCAGTGCTGTGCTTGTCTGTTGGTCTCTCTCTACCCACAGAACACAGAGTCAATCAAAACCTGTAAGGAGGAAGTGGGGGGGGGGGGGGGGGCACACACAGCCTGGCTCAGGAGGGATCCCACAGACATTCCACCATAGGAAGCAGCTTGTTATGGTGGTGCACGCAGGAGAGGAGAAGCCAAGATCGGTAGTAGAGGACTCCAGAAGAGGAGGCTTGAGGTCGCTCTGTGTAATACTATTGCACAGAGTAGGTAAGTATATACCTGTTTGTTATTTTACAAAAAAGGAAAAAAAAAAGCCTTTACAACTTCTATAAGTAGTGAATGTGTATGGATTATTTTTAGAGAAAAAGGATCTTGTTTAATGTAACTTCAAGACTGCTTAATCTGTGTCTCCTCAGACTGTGCTCAGCCTGAAATGGCAGATAACAGATTTATACCATGTAAATAATGTGCACTATAATGTACTTTAATCACACAATTAATATCTAATTCTATGTAAATCGGCATGTGATTTAAATTTCATGTGGACTTCTGTTTATTTTAAATCTGCCGAAACAATGTTTCCTGTGGATTAGTTAGATAGTCCTGAAAACTGATGGTTCCAGGCAGTGGGAAGTTGGCCAATTTACTCACAAGACTTCATTTCCATATGCATGGCTGTCTATTCATTCTGTTTTTAACACTAGATGCTGATTCACTTTTACATGGCCATAAAAGAACTAGTAGTTTAGTTTTCCGTGAAATGAGGCTGGCTGTCAGTCAGAATCTGCCACTCCGGTAATGAAGGTCAAGCACAACGAGAAATCCACATGGCTATCAATCTCTCTTATTTGAAAGAGACATTGATGGTGGAGTTGAGGTGGGTTGTCTGTTTGGATCGTGTATGCGGAAGGTCAGGCGGTTAGACATAAGTAGCTTGCAGTCAGTGAGAAAGTGCGGAGAGGATGCGATTCAGATGTTGTGGGACAGCCTGAAGGAGAGGACTGACAGCATGACATGTCATCATAGGCAGGCGGCTGGATTGCTGCTGTCCAGGGTGCTGTTCTGTGCACAGCCTTGGCACTGCATCTTCGATCAGCACTTGCGAAGAAGAGGGCCGTGTCCTGGCTGACCCTTGGCCTTGCTGTGACCTTTGTGGAATGTTAAATCAAATAGGGTATCTAGGTGATCAAGCTGATAGATTTTATCTTGACATTCGCTTTGTCAATACACAGGGGCTAACTTAATAGGCGCTGGAACAAAAAAGGAGCAGCTACACATTGCAAGCAAGAAGGTTTCACTTTTCCAGTGAAGCTGTCCATACACTGTATATGAAAATTTTCATTTGTGAATTTCTTTTATTTTTATGTTTCAATTGTTTTTATTTCAAGTTTTCACAATTTCCATAGTAAATACAAATATAAAGTGAACAGTTTCATGGGGATATTTGCAGCATCACACATTATAATATATGTAAACTTTCTATAAGATGGTACTGACATTTGCCACCTGAGATACAATTTTTATGATTATTGCTACGTTAGTACTTTTCGCGTGGAGTCAAGACAAGGTTAACGTTTTTAGCTCTCTGCAATATGACCCTCATTATTTTGTCAGAGTTTAGTTAGAGTTGAAGAGAAGAGATGGTTGAACATAAATAATGACAGGTAGAGGAAGAAGTAAAGGAGAAAAGAGTTAGAGATTTAGAAAGTGACCCGGCATCCCGATTAACGCCCCCCCCCCCCCCGCGCCGGCCATTTTAACGCCGATATGGCTCTGGGGTCTCCCACCAACCCCATGAATAAGTCGGTTTTAATGACGAAACATGTCGGGGGCGTGGCTGAGCGGCAACTAATCTTTTGATATACAGCGCTAGAAGCTCACGGAGGAGAGGCACTTTTTTATCTTGAAGTACGGGCAGTGAGGAGGGGGTGAGATACATTTTGAACAGCCTATGTACACCTCGAGTCCGCCGTGACTACAAGTTTACAATAGTTTGTGATTTTGAAGTGGAGCGTGCAGTGCAGTGCTGTTTGTTTTCTAACCAATGCTGGCTTTACTTTGCAAACATGTGAGTGAGATGATTGAAGATTTTGTTTGGTTCAAATAAAAGTTTTAAAGTGGTTTTACACTATTTTGAGCATTTCTTTTTTCACATATGGAGAGATCCTATTGCACTATTGTCTGGGAGTGACCACTTTAACCCCTGTGGAGGGTTTCTAAGCGCAACAGCCTGTCACGAGAGTGCGGGCAGTATATTTGGTGAGTGCGTTTCTGTTGGGGAGAGGAAACACGAATCACTGTGGTGTGGTGGAAGAATCAAAGAAGGATATTTTGCACATTTTGAGTGGAGTTTTATATGGACTTTGTGTTATCATTATCACTGCTTACTTTGTGGTCCCTGGTCTCATACTGGTTGCCACAATATCAAGCACACTCATTATCATTACTTGTACATTATTTCTTTTCTCACATGCACTTGTTTTTGTGATTTGCTGTTTATTCTTATTTCACATTATATATTTATATATATATATATATTTTTTCTTTTTCACTAAGCACGAGGTGGTGAAATTGTTTAGTTAAATTTATTTGTATACACATTTTGTGATATATATATAGAGCGCCACTGTTTATTCTGAATCTTTGTCTATATATAAGATCTTGATATAAATTCATTTCACATTATAATATATGTAAACTTTCTATAAGATGGTACTGACATTTGCCACCTGAGATACAATTTTTATGATTATTGCTACGTTAGTACTTTTCGCGTGGAGTCGAGACAAGGTTAACGTTTTTAGCTCTCTGCAATATGACCCTCATTATTTTGTCAGAGTTTAGTTAGAGTTGAAGAGAAGAGATGGTTGAACATAAATAATGAAAGGTAGAGGAAGAAGTAAAGGAGAAAAGAGTTAGAGATTTAGAAAGTGACCCGGCATCCCGATTAACGCCCCCCCCCCCGCCGGCCATTTTAACGCCGATATGGCTCTGGGGTCTCCCGTCAAGTACCAGATCCAAAGGCTCCAGATCTTTTCAAACTGTTGCATTTTATCTTTTAAGGTTGCAGTCATTCGTTTATTAAGCATAATCCTGGCAAGTTTATGTCTGAGCTGGTCGAACGCACCACCGCCGATTTCCATGATCTCGCTATTGTGATTTTTGCTGCTGTAAATACATACGCTATAAGACGTATCCGGGTTCTTTAGGCTGGATCTACCTTGGCCCCCAATTTTTTTTTATTTCTAAAAACGTTCCTTCAATTTTCTAAACGTTATTGGGGTCAAATCGACATTTGTTTTCAACAGTAGCAACAAGAAAATGTAAAGGTGCAGAATGGAAAATCTACTA
Source organism: Lithobates sylvaticus (assembly GCA_028564925.1). Lineage (NCBI taxonomy): Eukaryota > Metazoa > Chordata > Amphibia > Anura > Ranidae > Lithobates > Lithobates sylvaticus. The sequence goes on along the minus strand of CM053032.1, from coordinate 39,953,899 downwards.
GTGTATGGGCAGCTTTCAGCTAGATTCACTCGGGCTGTAGAGGAATGGTTTATTGAATAAGTGGCCTCAGCCTGACCTTGGCCCTACTCAATGCCTCCCTGTAGTTCTGCAAGTGCCTTCAAAAACAAGTAGACAGGAAGGCGCAAGCACCTAATGCATTACCGCAAAAAATGTACTTGCGCAAATAAAATAGATAAAAATTGGATACTTACAAAAGTGGAACTGGTAAAAACACATAGACCACAAGATGCCATATAGTGTAAGATACAGTATCTCACAAAAGTATGTATACCCCTCACATTTTTGTAAATATTTTATTATATCTTTTCATGTGACAACACTGAAGAAATTACACTTTGCTACAATGTAAAGTAGTGAGTGTACAGCTTGTATAACAGTGTAAATACCTGAGAAGCACATGGAGGGGGAACGGAGGAGGATGGGGGGGACCAGAGGAGCACACAGAAAGGGGACCGGAGGAGGACAGGGGGGATTGGAGGAGCACACCGAGGGGGAATGAAGGAGGATGGGGGGACCAGAGGAACACACAGAAGGGGACCGGAGGAGGACAGGGGGGGATTGGAGGAGCACACCGAGGGGGAACGGAGGAGGACAGGAGGAGGAGACCGGAGTAGCCCACGGAGGAGCACAGAGGAGGATACAGAGGGGAGCCGGAGGAGAATACAGGGGACACTCAGGAACAATCGGTGCACCAGTGGGGGAAATTATAATCACAGATCTCCCTGTGTGGCTTTCAATAAAGCAGCTGACAGTCGCTTCCCCTAACCTCAATCCATTAACCATAACCACTTTAATTACTCAATCCTTGACCTTAACAACATTAATTACTACTTTACCTTAAAGTAGAACTATAAGAAAGACTTTTTTTTTTCATTTTGGATAGAGCAAGGACAGGTTATAACCTCTGTCAATTTTTTTTCACCATCTGTGCCCATTTTGGAGATTTCCCTTCACTTCCTGTCCCATAGCCAAACAGGAAGTGAAAGAAAATCCTCAAAAATTAGGGGAATCCCTTGGGAACCCCCAGGTCTCCAGAACTAGGGTCCCCATGGGAAGATTCCCCCTCTTTATTACGTTTCTGGAGACAATCCAATATTTGTGATTTCCTTTACGTTCACTTTCAATGAAAATGGGAAAACAGGACAAAAGGAGAGGGTGAATCTCCATAACAGACAGCAATACAACCTGACAGGGGTTCTAATCCCTCTCCACTCTATCCAAAACTAAAAAAAAGTTTTGCCTTTATAGTTTAATCTGTTATATGTTGTGACTGAAAAATGCACACATAGACCTCATATAAAAATACAGACAAAGAGCATACTATGCACCTCCATTTCTATTTATTTCATGCTATTTTTCTACATTTCATTTGAAAACGGTGTGATGTTGATATATTTGCTTGAACAGCGTGAAGAGCCTTAAGGGGAAAAGGAACAGTAAAAATAGATGTGGACAGTGTTGTAAGGTGTGGCTTATAGATCTAAACATCTCTGTCTGAAAATGTAGTTTGTAATACTATAGCCCATTTACATTAAACTAGATTAAATCGTCATTGAAAACCAATGTTAATGTAAGCCTGACGCAAGAACAATTTTTCATAATGTAATTAGACTTGTTTTCATTTCACCAGACTGCCCCTTGCGTTAAAGAGGAGCTCCAGTCTGTTGAAAAAGAAAAATGAAGTCTGTAGCTACAAATACTGAAGCTGCTGACTTTTAATATAAGGACACTTACCTGTCCAGGGATCCCGTGATGTTGGCACATCAAACCAATTTGTCAATTGGCTTCGGGTGCAGGTGCCAGCATTGTAAGAAAGCCTTCTGGCTTCACAGATGGGTTTTGTACTGCACATGTGTGAATCGTACTGCACTTTCTAAAGGGTCCCATCATCTTCTGGGACCTGTGTGTGTCCCAGAACGCAGCAGGGGGAAGAAGAAGGGGCCGGAAATTTTGTAGATTGCTGATGGCGATCCTACTCAGAAGTGGGAGCGGGTAGCTGTCAAAACCAGCTACCTGCTCCCCCCCCCCAAAAGTGCCAAATGTAGCAGTAGAGGGAGGGAGAGTGCGAAGCAATAGTATCGATTTTCTTTATTTTGTATCAACAGTACTTTATATCAGAAGTGCATAGTTTTATTGTCATGTTATGATTGTCTTTAAAAGTTGTCTTCCAGGTAGAAGTTAAAACTCTATATCAAGGGGTTTCCAAACTTCCTAAACAAAGGGCCAGTTTTCTGCCTTTCAGACTTTAGGAGGGCCGGACTTTGGCCAATGAGAATAAAAAAAGCCCCAGTGTCGATGGGAGTCCACAATGTCTCAGGCTTGGTGGTCAATAGGGTCATGTGGTCAGTAGGAGGAATAATGTCCCATCATTGGTATCAGTGAGAGAAATAGTGCCCCATCATTGGTGTCAGTGGGAGGAATAGTGCCCCATCGTTGGTGTCAGTGGGAGGAATAGTGCCCCATTGTTGGTGTCAGTGGGAGGAATAGTACTCCATCATTGGTGTTAGTGGGAGGAATAGTGCCCCGTCGTTGGTGTCAGTGGGAGGAATAGTGCCCCATCATTGGCGTCAGTGGGAGGAACAGTGCCCCATCGTTGGTGTCAGTGGGAGGAATAGTGCCCCATCATTGGCTTCAGTGGGATGAATAGTGCCACATCGTTGGTGTCAGTGGGAGGAATAGTGCCCTATCATTGGTGTCAGTGGGAGGAATAGTGCCCCATCATTGGTGTCAGTGGGAGGAATAGTGCCCCATCATTGGTGTCAGTAGCAGGAATCGTGCCCCAACGTTGGTGTCAGTGGGAGGAATAGTGCCCCGTCGTTGGTGTCAGTGGGAGGAATTGTGGCCCATCATTGGTGTCAGTGGGCGGAATTGTGCCCCATCATTGGTGTCAGTGGGAGGAATAGTGCCCCATCATTGGTGTCAGTGGGAGGAATAGTGCCCCTTCATTGTTATCAGTTGGAGGAATATGGCTCCATCATTGGTGTCAGTAGGAGGAATAGTGCCCCTTCATTGTTATCAGTTGGAGGAATATGGCTTCATCGTTGGTGTCAGTAGGAGGAATAGTGCCCCTTCATTGTTATCAGTTGGAGGAATATGGCTTCATCGTTGGTGTCAGTAGGAGGAATAGTGCCCCATCATTGGTGTCAGTGGGAGGAATAGTGCCCCATCATTGGTGTCAGTAGGAGGAATTGTGCCCCATCATTGTTATCAGTTGGAGGAATATGGCCCCATTGTTGGTGTCAGTAGATGGAATAGTGCCTCAAGGGCCCAGCAAAGGCAAGCAAAGGGCCACATACGGCCCTCGGGCTGCAGTTTGGAGACCACTGCTCTATATAAACCAGTTGGGTACATTATAATATTATTAAATATATTTTACATAGAGCTGGCATAAGTACTCAATCTGTGTTGATATCAGGCTCTTCCTCTGCACAGCACTGCTTAGAGCAAAAAAAGGAAAAAACAACACTCTAATGCGGCGTACACACGGTCGGAATTTCCGATGGAAACAGTCCGATGGGAGCTTTTCATCGGATTTTCCGACCGTGTGTATGCCCAATGGTCTTTTTCTATCGGAATTTCCGACGGACTTTGAATTGAGAACCTGTTCTCAATTTTTCCGACGGAAAACCTTTCTATCAGATTTTCCGATCGTGTGTATGCAATTCCGACGCGCAAAATTCCGACGCATGCTCGGAAACAATTCGGCGCATGCTCGGAAGCATTAAACTTCCCTTTTATAGTGCTGTCGAACGTGTTTTATGCCGCTGTGTTATTGACCGTCGGAATTTGGTGTGGCAACACAGCTTGAGCGGAATTCCGTCTGAATTCCGTCAGAAAAACCGTCAGAGTCTTTTCCGACGAGAATTCTGATTGTGTGTACGCGGCATAAGCCAATCAGAACTCAGTTACTGCACTGTTTGGAATATGGTTATAAAGGCAGGAACATATGGATGGCCTCATTTGTGTGCACTTGCTGTTTCATTGTCATTTCACAGGGGCAAAGGGCAAGTCCTTTTTGTTTTTTTTATATTCCGGCTTAGCTGATCTCTAGTCTGCTGAGAGGTCCAGGAACTTCTTGCACTGTCTGGATCACTAGACAGGCTGAACAGAATTTCCAATAGAAAAAAGATCTACCACCTTATCTGATCCAAGTCCACCTGCATCCTGGTTCTTGAATTTGACTCCTGCGGGTAAACCACTTATCCTTATTCCATATAGGCACACTTGCCAGCCTGAATTTTCTTGCAATTACCAGGCATTTACTGGTATTTGCCACTCACATTTTTTAAATGATTTAAGTAACCCAGCTTCACTTTATTTACTAAGCTAAGTACACATTTGTTTTGTTAAGTGAACATTCTGCACCCTTTAGTAAATCAACTCCAATGTATTTAATTTAGTAACACATCTCGCATCTCTGCATCTTCAATAGCCTTAGGATTTCTGCCTTAGTAAACATATTGTATTTATTATGAATTTATTAGTGTTTGCCTTACATATTAAAACCGAGCAGTTAGAATAATAGCAAGGAATTTCTGTTTTATTACACTGTTTTTTATAGTTTTAAACAGTTTGTGGTTTCCTAATTAAGTAATGTAAAGATATGCTAAAAAATAAATAAACATATTTTTTTCTCTGAAAAAAATATATTATTTTTTTATTATTTTTTTTTAAACCCAGAGGTGGTATCTTTTTAAATTAAATTCTGGAATTAATAAGTGTTGATTAAGTGGGCAAAGAATTCATATTAAGGAAATGCAGTTGAGCAGCTAAACATGATCATAACTAAGAGACTCGATAGATATGTAGCCGGCTGATAGTATTTGAAATTTGACAAAACCACTGAAAGCATTATTATTTGTGACACGGCTCAAGATGGGAGATTGTGAGGCGAGTAAAGATGACAGAACTGGTGCTATGCACTGTGACAACAACTTGAAAAGCAGGCAACATGACATCTTTCCTATAGTGCTGCCGAAAATGTCAACTTTGTGAAAGACAGTGAGAAAATGGTTTGCCAAAAATTTGAAAGGTAGATCCAAGAGATGCTTGTCATGTCAGATGTGATCTAATCCACAGCTGTTTGAGACAGGAAGTCCTTGTACTCTTGATGGCTCTCGCTTGGCAGGCCCTTCGAGACATCCATGAGACTTCCAACTTTTAAATGTGGCAGGAGCTGACCTGTGGATAGATAGACGTGTATGATGATAATGTATATATGATATTTTTAGAGATAATTTTAAATGAGCGCAAACATTATTCCTGCAGCAATGACAGGTGCGCTGTAAAATAATTATATATATATATATATTTATATATATATATATAGAAAGAGAGAAAAAGGAGATGGGATTGGTGCGCAAAAAAATTATTTAGTGAAGAAATTAAAAATACATCAAGATTACATTTCAAGGCTAACAGTTTCAGGTAACAGATAACGCCCTTAATCACCAACCTCTTGCCGACCGCCAAACGCCGATATACATCCTCACTTTGGCCGGCTTCACACTGGAGCGGTGCGGGCGGCGACGGTAAAGCAGCGCTATATTTAGCGCTGCTTTATCATCGTTTTACCCGCGGTATGCGGCCGCTAGCGGGGTGGTTTTAACCCCCGCTAGCGGCCGAAAAAAGGGTTAAAAACCTCCGCAAAGCGCCGCTGCAGCGGCGCTTTGCCGGCGGTATCCCCGCGGTGTCCCATTGATTTCAATGGGTAGGAGCGGTGAATACACCGCTCCTTCACCGCTCCAAAGATGCAGCTAGCAGGACTTTTTTTACCGTCCTGCTAGCGCACCACTCCAGTGTGAAAGCCCTCAGGGCTTTCACACTGGAGACACAGCAACAGCTGTTTTGGGTCGGTTTGCAGGCGCTATTTTTAGCGCAATAGCGCCTGCAAACCGTCCCAGTGTGAAAGCAGCCTTTGAGGATGGATATCGTTGTTATGGCAGAAGCTAGCTGCGATAACCCCGGTATTCCCGTGTTCGGCCGAGATTTGTCGCAAGATCACTCCGGTGGCTCCGGTAAGAGGCGGAGGGCACCGGAACACGATGGGAGGGGGGCCCCTCTCCCACCGCTGATAAAAGTGATCTTGCAGCGAATCCGCCACAGAGACCACTTTTATCTTGTAGCCGACACTGGCCGAACACGAGGATATCGGGGTTATGGCAGCTAGCTTCTGCCATAACAACGAGATTTGTCGCAAGATCTCTCCGGTGGCTCCGGTAAGAGGTGCAGGGCACCGGAACACGATGGGAGGGGGGGCCCCTCTCCCACCGCTGATAAAAGTGATCTTGCGGCGAATCCGCCACAGAGACCACTTTTATCTTGTAGCCGACACTGGCCGAACACGAGGATATTGGGGTTATGGCAGCTAGCTTCTGCCATAACAACGATTTTCGTCCTCATAGTGAGGACGTATAACGGCATTTGGCGATCCAGTCTTTTCACTGGCTGTGCATGGAGACGAGTGAGGGGAAGATGGCACCCACCCGTCTCTATGACACTGCAGGGTGGAAGCGTCGTCAAAACGTCACTTCTGCCCATAGCTCTTAAAGGGTAATTTTTTTAATCATTTTTTTTAAATGACACATTTTTTTTATTGCATTTTAGTGTAAATATGAGATTTGAGGTCTTTTTGACCCCAGATCTCATATGTAAGAGGTCCTGTCATGCTTTTTTTTCTATTACAAGGGATGTTAACATTCCTTGTAATAGGAATAAAAGTGACACAATTTTTTTTTTTAAACAGTGTAAAATTTAAAAAGGTAAAATAAATAAGAAAAAAGAAAAAAATTTAAACGCACCCCATCCCGCTGAGTTCGCATGCAGAAGCGAACGAATACGTGAGTAGCGCCCGATGTTCAAACCACACATTTGAGGTATCACCGCGATCGGTACAGCGAGAGCAATAATTCTAGCCCTACACCTCCTCTGTAACTCAAAACATGCAACCTGTAGAATTTTTTAAACATCGCCTATGGAGATTTTTAAGAGTAAAAGTTTGTAGCCATTCCACAATCGGGCGCAATTTTGAAGATTGACGTGTTGGGTATCAATTTACTCGGCGTAATATTATCTTTCACAATAAAAAAAAATTTTGCTAACTTTACTGTCTTATTTTTTAATTCAAAAATGTTTTCCATAAAATTGCGCTTGTAAGACCACTGCGCAAATACGGTGTGACAGAAAGTATTGCAACGACTGCCATTTTATTCTCTAGGGTGTTTGGGGGTTCTAAGTAATTTTCTATAATGTTTTTAACTTGTAAACAACAAATTTAAAAAAGAGGCCTGGTCCTTAAGTGGTTAATTGATTCCAGATTGCTTAATTACTTAATTGTGAGATAGAGCCATATATCCAGCCATGTATGTGTAAGGGCGTTATCTGTTCAAGCCCAAAACTGTTAACTTTGAAATACCATGTAATCTTGATGTATTTTAAAAATTTTCATTAAATATTTTTTTGTGCAGCAATCCCATCTCCTTTTTCTATATTACGGCCCTTGGGAAGACCTGATTGCATTGCACAAACATCCATGTCCGCCGTGCACCTCAGCCCTCTGAACTTTGCTATATATATATATATATATATATATATATATATATATATATATATATACTGTATATATATTATTTTGCAGTGACAGATTATTTGAACATAATTAATTATAATTATATTAAGAATATTAATATATAATATATATATATATATATATATATATATATATATATATATATATATATATATTAATTCTAATAATGTTTTTTTTATATATTCATTAATTAATATTTTTTTATTATATTACTTAATATATTATGTTATTTCATTGCATAATTAATTATAATTATAATTAATGCCCCCTTTTTCCGTTTTCAGTCAGAAATTTGATAGTCCGCTATAGTTAAGTTCAGACAATCATTTATAATATTGCTCTAATTGTTCATTTGTTTAGCCCGTTGATTATGACTGAAACAAGGCATTAAAAGTTTATTTTTCTCTTTTTTTAAGTTTACTTTGATTTTTAATTTCTATTTATAGAATAAATGCTGCCGAACATACTTTTTTACAAACTTTTAAAAATGTGTATTGTGGTTGCAGTTACACTATGACATGGCAAAATAAAAATAGCCTTAACCACTTACCCACTGGGCACTTAAACCCCCTTCCTAACTAGACCAGATTTTCAGCTTTCTGTGCTCTCACACTTTGAATGACAATTACTCATACAGTCATGCAACACTATACCCAAATTAATTTTATGTCCTTTTTTTCCACACAAATAGAGCTTTCTTTTGGTGGTATTTAATCACCGCTGGGTTTTTTATTTTTTGCGCTATAAATCAAAAAATACTGAAAATTCCGTAAAAAAAGAAATAAAAAATTATTTGTTTCTTTAAAAATTTATTGCAGAGTATTGGCAGAGTATTGGCGAGTATTGGCAGAGTTGCACAGTATTGGTAGAGTATTGCACAGTAGAGTATTGCACAGTGTTGGCAAAGTATTGCACAGCGTTGGCAGAGTATTGCACAGTGGTGGCGAAGTATTGCACAGTGGTGGCAGTGTATTGCACAGTGCTGGCAGAGGAGTTGTCACTGACCAGCGCTGTGGGCACTACACATCCAGCCCACAGCGCTGGTCCCATCTCTCTCCCTCTCCGCTTCTCCCCTCTCACTGTACCGATCGCCTCAGGACCCAGCGGTCACGGATGTTCCCTAGTGCGGGCCCCAGGGGGCACGTGGGAGCAAGTTTCTGGGAGGACATCCGTAGGACGTCCACCCAGAATAAGCCGTCAGCGCTGTAGCCGTCTTTTGGCTATGGCCCGGTCAGCATTTGGTTAAAGCACGAGATATTACATTATGTAATCAATTGGAAGATCTAGAGAACCAAGTAAAATTTTACATTATTGTAATACAGAGGAAGATAAAATAATTATATCTATGTTAACTCAAAGGACTAACTGTATTTCTGAACAGCATCCACGGTCTGGTTGGGGTGGCACAGGGGTGATGGTGGCTAGCACCATCAATATGTGTTTAACCCCTTCAGCCCCAGAAGGTTTATCCCCCTTCATGACCAGGCCATTTTTTTGCAATACAGCACTGCATTACTTTAACTGACAATTACTTGGTCGTGCGACGCTGTACCCAAATAAAATTGATGTCCATTTTTTTCCCACAAATAGAGCTTTCTTCTGGTGGTATTTGATCACCTCTGCGTTTTTCTTTTTTTTTGCGCTATAAACAAAAAAACCAACAATTTTGGGGAAAAAAAAAACATATTTTATACTTTCTGCTATAAAACATACCCAGTAAAAAAATGTTAAAAATCTAAATGTCTTCATCAATTTAGGCCAATATGTATTCTGCTACATATTTTTGGTAAAAAAAATCCCAATAGGCGTATATTGATTGGTTTGTCCAAAAGTTATAGCGTCTATAAACTATGGGATATATTTATGGAGTTTTTATTTATTTATTTTACTAGTAATGGCGACAATTACTGTTTTTAAGTGGGACTGCGATGTTGCGGTGGACAAATCGAACACCTGACACTTTTTGGGCACCAGTGACACCAATACAGTGATCAGTGCTAAAAAAAAATTGCACTGTCACTGTACTAATGACAATGGCTGTGAAGGGGTTACCATCAGGGGCGATCAAAGGGTTAAGTATGTCCCTAGGGGGGCTTTCCAACTGTGGGGGGGGGGGATTTGACTTGTTTGTATAGACAGGCCGCCGTTATGCCTTTCCTTAGAACAACCGGACTCACTGAATTGGCTCCCGCTATGTTCAATCACAGCGGGAGGGGTCGCTGGCAGCACTCGTGCGCCCCAGACCCCATGCACGAAATAACGGTACAGGTACAGTATACAGTATATCTGCGTGGGGCGGTCCAGAAGCAGTTGAAGTAGAACTAAAGATACTTTTTTTTTAAACTTTGCTGTCTGTGTCTCATTCAAGAGTTTTCCCTTAACTTCCTGTTCCACCAGGGTCACCATAACTAGTGTCCTCTTTGGAAAATTTCCCGTCTATTCCTGTTCTGGGGACATCTCAACATTTGGAATTATTTTGAGTGATTATAGGAAACAGGACAAATTAGGAGGGTGCGTCTCCCTGACGGGGGCACAGACAGCAATGAAAACCTGACAGGTGTTCTAATACCTCTGCACTTTATCCAGAACCAGCCCATACTTTATTGGTGGGTCTCTACAATACTTTAAACACTTCTCCGCCTCCTTGGTATATTTTCATCGGCCTTTCTAGGTACCAGATGTTGAGGCAGTGATGTGGTTGTGTCCTTGTTGCAAGGTTTCATTTTATTTATAAAGCTTGAGCACACATTTTTAACTTGTAGCTTGTAAATGCGAGCAACAGTGTGAAAATACTCTTAACAGCATAAGTTTTACAACTTACAGCTAAACTCTTGACAAATATGAAACAACATGCTATTCAATCCAGTTATTTAGTCATTAAAATCAATACAGTAAATATAGTTTTATATGATATTTGCATCAATACTTTACTTCATAGAAAGTTAAAGTGATTGTAAAGTCTTGTTTTTTTTTAGTTAAAAATAATAAACATGTTATACTTACCTGCACTTTGCAACGGATTTGCAAAGAGCAGCTCAGATCCTTCTCTTCTCGGGTCCCTCTTCAGCTCTCCTGACTCCTCCCTCCTGATGAGTGCCCCCACAGAAAGCTGCTTGCTATGGGGGCACCCGAGTCAAGCTGCAGCGCCGTGTGTCCATTCAGAAACGGAGCTGCGGCCTGGCCCCGCCCCCTCTCTGTCTTTATTGGCTGACTGACTTGAAAGCAGAAGGAGCCAATGGCGCCTCAATGCTGTCTCAGCCAATGAGGAGGGGAGTCCCAGGCATCCAAGACATTCCTACAACATCGCTGGATAGGGAGGAGGCTCAGGTAGGTATTAGGGGGGCTGAAGGGGGCTTCTGCAGGCAGAAGGCTTTTTATCTTAATGCATAGAGTGCTGCCTATAAGTGCCACCTATGAGTGCCCATCAGTGCCACCTATGAGTGCCCATCAGTCCTGCTTATCAGTGCCCATCAGTGCTGCATATAAGTGCCTCATCATCAGTGCCCATCTGTGCCACCTCATCAGTGCAGCCTCATCAGTGCCCAGGAAGGAGAAAACTTACGTATTTACAAAGTTTTATAACAGAAACAAAGAAAAACGTATTTTTCTTCAAAATTTTCGGTATCTTTTTATTTGTAGCGCAAAAAAACAACAACCCAGTGATGATCAAATACCACCAAAAGAAATCTCTATTTGTGGGGAAAAAATTATAACAATGTTGTTGGGGTGCAGTGTTGCATGACTGTGCAATTGTCATTTAAAATGCAACAGCGCTGAAAGTTGAAAATTGGCCTGGGCAGGAAGGGGGTAAAGTTCACTGTATTAAAGTGGTTAAAGCATATCTAAACCCCAAACAAAGAAAATGTAATATAGTGTAGCTTACCAGTCCTGTCAGTAACACACTTCCTATTTTAGGGTGACCACACTCTCTGACTGCAGTGTATCTATAAAAACAAAAATCACCACTACTCAGGCTGTTCTGATTTGGACTACAGACCACCCCCACTTCATATTGACTACAGAACACTCCTCGTCATGATATAAGGGTATCGTTTTGTAGTTTACAAAAAAGAGCAGGGAAAAATAATAACATGGTTTGTTATTTCAGTTCATTGCATGGGAAGTTACATGCGCACTGGGTTTCTGGTAGGATCAATGTGTATTTTTTTTCTGCACTTAGTTCTTGAAAATGAATGCAGTCACCATATCTAAAGACTGCAATATCTAACACTTTTTTCCTGAGTTTAGGCACACTTTAAAACTTTTTTCCCCAGTATTAAGACAATTCCTTATAGATTTGTTTTGTCTGTACGACTGTTGTTTTCTAAACTTGGGAGTTTTTTTTTATTATTTTGATTTTTTTTATGCGTTATCCATATTATTCCTGTATATCATAAGACTTGTAGCTCAAGAGTATTATTGGTTTCTTTTTGAAATGTGAATATTTTAGTATTCCCAAGTGCCAGCCACAAATGTCACACATTATCAGTAGCAAGATCGGTGGAGGGTACAAAGAAGCCATATTCTCTTGTGAAAGGCCTCTCTTGTTAAGAGGCCGTTCAAACATTACAGTACAGATTGCAATTTTTGGAATTTAAGGTCTTTTGATTTGTTTAAGAAAGGGAAGTAAAGCTAACCAATTAACCCCTGACAGGAGGTTCATTAAAGGTTTGTAATCCTTTGCCAAGTCTTTTGTGTAACTAAACTAGACTAGTGCTGAGGATTTGCAAAGCTTAGTCCCTTCACTGGAGGAGGCCTCGACTTCGAACATTTGTGCAGTTTTCACAAGACTTATATTACCAGAAACAGACTGTGCTGACATAGAACGACGTAGGTAATCATTGGATCCGCGCTCTTTGCGCGACAACAATAGCGAGTAATAACGATGGTTGTCTGGGCTGCTGATTTCTTTAGTGAATGGATTAGACTTGTCTCTTGTCCCATTCATATGGATTATGGTGCGGTGTAAATATTCAAGGGCTATCTATAATATGTAGCAGCCTGGGGATAAAAGCAAGAGGAAGTGTATACTTGTACTCTGTCACCTTATACGCCTTTCGTTTAGCAGCTCACAGTTTCTCCATTCTATTTCATTCTTAGTTGTATGGATTCATCTATACACATTGCATAGAGCACTGTTTTAACCACTTAAGGATCAGGCCTATTTTTCAAACTTGTTGTTTACAAGTTAAAATCTATTTTGTTTTGCTAGAAAATTACTTAGAACCCCTAAACATTATATATTTTTTGAGACACCATAGAGAATAAAATGGCAGTCGTTGCAATACTTTATGTCAAACCGTATTTGCGCAGCGGTCTTTCAAGCACAATTTTTTGGGGGGAAAAAATACACTTTTTCGAATAAAAAAATAAGGCACCAACAAAGTTAGCCCAATTTTTTTCTATATTGTGAAAGTTAATGTTACGCCGAGCAAATTGATACCCAATATGTCACGCTTCAAAATTGCGCCCGCTCGTGGAATGGCGACAAACTTTGACCCTTAAAAATCTCCATAGGCAACATTTAAAAATGTCTATAGGTTACCAGTTTTGAGTTACAGAGAAGGCCCTGGGCTAGAATTATTGGTCGCGCTCTACTGATCGCAGCGATACCTCAAATGTGTGGTTTGAACACCGTTTTCAAATGCGGTTGCGACTTACGTAGGCGTTCGCTTCTGCGTGCGAGCTCGGTGGGACATGGCGCTTTAAATTTTATTTTATTTTTTTCTCATTGATTTTACTTTTTATTTTTTATTTTTACACTGTCTTTTTAAAAAAAGATTTTTGGGTCGCTTTTATTCCTATTACAAGGAAACATCCCTTATAATAGAAAAAAAAGTATGGCAGGAACTCTTTAATGTGAGATCTGGGATCAAAAAGTCCTCAGATCTCACATTTACAGTTAAAAGCAATAATAAAAAAAAAAAAGTCCCCTTTTAGACCATTGGGCGGAAGTAACGTTTGAGGTCGCTTCCGTCGTTCAATGGTATGGAGCCGAGTAGGGGCCATCTTTCCCTCACTTAACATGCCTCAGAGGGGAAAGAAGCTGTCGGTAGCCGATAAAAGTGATTTTGATGTAAATCTGCCACAGAGACCACTTTTATCTGGAAGTGGACCGCCCGCTGTTTACAAGGATACCAGGGTTATGGCAGCTATCTGCTGCCATAACCCTGGTATTCAAGGTCAAACAGCCGCCATATAATGACTATGTGACTATGGCTAGTTGCTCTGTGTTTTATATTTGTTACATAGTTACATAGGCCGAAAAAAGACATAAGTCCATCCAGTTCAACCATAAAAAAAAGAAATAATAAATAAAAATAAAATATAATAAAAATAAAATATAATAAAAAAAAATATTTGTAGAGGTTTCTGAAAATGTTACAATAAAGTAAAAAGCACTGACAAAAAAATAATATAAATATTATATTTCTAAGTCACATTGTGTTGTCTAATTTGATAGATGCTATACACTTCTCTCATATGACATATTTACCCACCATAACCATTGAGGTCTCTACTAAACTTCTGAAGGTTTGCTGGGGTATCTGGCACCAAGCCGTCAGTAGCAGATCCTTGAACTGCTTCACAACCGCCCCATAGCAGATTTACTGCTACAGGGTGACCGCTCTGTGCAGAATCATGTATATATACGTGACTCTGCATATCCAAGTTTTGGGCATATTGAGCATATTTTAAGCAGATCACTTTATTAGTGTCACTGGTCCCCAAAAAAGTGCCAAAAGTGTCAGTTAGTGTCCGATTTTGCTGCAATATTCCAGTCCCGCTATAAGTCGCTGATCATCGCCATTACTAGTAAAATAAATAAATAAATAAAAAAATAAGTAAAAATATCCCATAGTTTGTAGACACTGTAACTTTTGCACAAACCAATCATTTTTGGGATCTTTTTTACCAAAAATATGTAGCAGAATACATATTGGCCTAAACTGATGAAGAAATTTGATTTATTTTTTTAAATGTATTGGATGTGTTTTAGAGCAGAAAGTAAAAAATATAGGTTTTCTTTTCAAAATTGTCGGTTGTTCTTTGTTTCTAGCGCCAAAAAAATAAGAACCACAGAGGTGTCAAATACCACCAAAAGAAAGCTCTATTTGTGGGAAAAAATGGACATACACGACCGTGCAGTTTTCAGTTAAAACAACCCAGTGCCGTATCGCAAAAAATGGCCTGGTCAGGAAGGAAGGTAAACCTTCCGAAACTGAAAAGTTTAAAGAAAAATGCTGGGAATTTTTTTCCCCATGCATTGGGGTGCACAGCCCCAATGCATGGGAAAAAAATTGCTCACTGGTTATCTGCTCACTGGTTATCTGCTCATTTTGTCTAGGGGCGCACCAAAAGGTTAAACTTACCCAATCCTTCTATCCTCCGTCAAATGGGGCTCCCCGCGTCCAGCGGTGGACTGTCCCTGCCATCCTTTCATCCAGAACCTCCAGAAGTCTATGGGCATGATGATGTCAGGAACAGTCCATGCAAAAAAAACTCTAACGTGTGGGGGACAGGAGCGGCAGGGACTGGTCTTGCGCTTAGTGTATAGTTGGATTAGTTAAGTATATCTCCACTCTCCTCTCCCCAAAAACAAGCAGTTACCCATGCTGTGTAGGCATAGCCCCACTGCATGGAAAAGAAAATTCCCAATAATTCTTCCTTAAGGTCGGTTTCACACTGGGGCGATGGGAGTGGCGGCGGTAAAGCGGTGCGCTAGCAGGATGGTAAAAAAAGTCCTGGATCTTTGGAGCTCCTTCACCGCTTCTGCCCATTGAAATCAGGCGTGGTTTTAACCCTTTCTCGGCCACTAGCAGGGGAGTAAAAGCGCCGCCGCTAGCGGCCAAATACCGCCGCTAGCGGCCAAATACCGCCGCTAAAACAATGGTAAAGCCGTGCTAGAAATAGCGCCGTTTTACCGCTGACGCCCCAGTGTGAAAGGGGCCTTAAGGAAACAAACAAAAAAAAGGAATTAATACAGCCACCGCATCTAATTGCTGGAAAGTTGCAATATATTACATCTTTGTGATTAGATATACAGTATCTCACAAAAGTGAGTACACCCCTCACATTTTTGTAAATATTTTATTATATCTTTTCATGTGTCAACACTGAAGAAATTACACTTTGCTACAATGTAAAGTAGTGAGTGTACAGCTTGTATAACAGTGTAAATTTACTGTCCCCTCAAAATAACTCAATACACAGCCAATAATGTCTAAACTGTTGGCAACAAAAGTGAGTACACCCCTAAGTGAAATTGTCCAAATTGGGCCAAATTAGCCATTTTCCCTCCCCGATGTCATGTGACTCGTTCATGTTACAAGGTCTCAGGTGTGAATGGGAAGCAGGTGTGTTAATTTTGGTGTTATCACTCTCACTTAAACTGGTCACTGGAAGTTCAACATGTCACCTCATGGCAAAGAACTCTCTGAGGATCTGAGAAAAAGAATTGTTGCTCTACATAAAGATGGCCTAGGCCAGTGATGGCGAACCTTGCCACCCCAGATGTTTTGGAACTACATTTCCCATGATGCTCATCCACACTGCAGAGTGCATGAGCATCATGGGATATGTAGTTCCAAAACATCTGGGGTGCCAAGGTTCGCCATCACTGGCCTAGGCTATAAGAAGATTGGTAAGACCCTGAAACTGAGCTGCAGCACAGTGGCCAAGACCATACAGCAGTTTAACAGGACAGGTTCCACTCAGAACAGGCCTCGCCATGGTCGACCAAAGTAGTTGAGCGCACGTGCTCAGCGTCATATCCAGAGGTTGTCTTTGGGAAATAGACATATGAGTGCTGCCAGCATTGCTGCCGAGGTTGAAGGGGTCAGCCTGTCAGTGCTCAGACCATACGCCGCACAATGCATCAAATTGGTCTGCATGGCTGTCATCCTAGAAGGAAGTCTCTTCTAAAGATGATACACAAGAAAGCCCGCAAACAGTTTGCTGAAGACAAGCAGACTAAGAAGATGGATTATTGGAACCATGACCTGTGGTCTGATGAGACCAAGATAAACTTATGTGGTTCAGATGGTATCAAGCGTGTGTAGCAGCAACCAGGTGAGGAGTACAAAGACAAGTGTGTCTTGCCTACAGTCAAGCATTTGTGGTGGGAGTGTCATGGTCTGGGGCTGCATGAGTGCTGCCAGCACTGGGGAACTACATTTCATTGAGGGAACCCTAAATGCCAACATGTACTGTGACATACTGAAGCAGAGCATGATCCACTCCCTTCGGAGACTGGGTCGCAGGGCAGTATTCCAACATGATAACGACCCCAAACACACCTCCAAGGTGACCACTGCTTTACTAAAGAAGCTGAGGGTAAAGGTGATGAACTGGCCAAGCATGTCTGCAGACCTAAACCCTATTGAGCATCTGTGGGGCATCCAAGCGGAAGGTGGAGGAGCACAAGGTCGCTAACATCCACCAGCTCCATGATGTCGTCATGGAGGAGTGGAAGAGGACTGCAGTGGCAACCTGTGAAGCTCTGGTGAACTCCATGCCCAAGAGGGTTAAGGCATATATGAAAAATATGATAATTTCATTATATGAAAAATAATGGTGGCCACACAGAATATTGACACTTTGGACAATTGGGGTGTACTTACTTAGGGGTGTACTCACTTTTGTTGCCAGTGGTTTAGACATTAATGTCTGTGTGAGTTATTTTGAGGGGACAGCAAATGTACACTGTTATACAATCTGTACACTCACTACTTTACATTGTAGCAAAGTGTCATTTTTTCTGTGTTGTCATATGAAAAGATATAATAAAATATTTACAAAAATGTGAGGGGTGTACTCACTTTTGTGAGATACTGTAGATTCGCTTTAAGGGATATGATGAAGCTAGATTCACTTTAAATAGTCAATATGCCAGAGAAATGTAACTACTTGCCTACTGGACACTTTTACCCCCTTCCTGCCCAGGACAATTTTCAGCTTTCAGCACTTTGAATGACAATTGGTCATGCAACTCTGTACCCAATAAAAAATGTTATAATTTTTTTTGAAACAGATAGAGCTTTCTTTTGGTGGTATTTAATCACCAATGGGGTTTTTATTTTTTGCCCAAAAAAAAACGAAAAAAGAAAGAATATTTTGAAAAAAAAAAATAGTTTTTCTTAGTTTCTGTTAATTGTTTTGCAAATAAGTAATTTTTCTCCTTCACTGATGTGCGCTATTGATCCTGCACTGATTGGCACTGGTGAGGCAGCACTGATGAAATGGCACTAAAGGGCACTGATGAGGAGGCACTAATATGCAGCACTGAATGGCACTGATATGCGGCACTGATATACAGCACTGATGAGCACTGATAGGCAGCACTAATGAGCACCTATTGGCAGCACTGATGAGCAGGCACTAAAAGGCAGTACTGACTGGCATCACTGCTGGGCACTGATTGGGGCTGCACTGATAATCAGGTGTGCTGATTATCTGTGCAGATCTTTCCAGTAAGGAAATGCCACTGATCAGCTTTCCTTTCCTCACACTGTCAGTGTGAGGAGAGGAATACCGATAACCAACATTTCCTTGTGTGCATGTGATCAGCTGTGATTGGACACAGCTGATCACATGAGTAAAGAGCCTCGTCATTGGCTCTTTACCAAGATTGGTGTTGCGCCGTGTCCCAGGGACAGCATTAGACGTCGTTGCAGAACGAGAGAGCCACCTTGCACCCGTCGTTTCACAATACGGTGGCCGTGAGGTGGTTACAGCAAGATTTTTTCTTGGACATGATTGGTGGACTAAAGTGAAGATAACTCCTATATTTGCTAACCTGGACATTCGCTACTCTTTTGCTAAAGAATATCAGTACCCCTTTCATGTGGTTTGGGGTACTGGACAAAAAAAATTGTTGCAGTTGATTAAGTTAAGTGGACCTGTTTTAATTTCAAACTTCTAATCGTATTTAAGTAACGTTCTGCTACATATTATTGGATGATTAAGTGAACACAGGTTCTGGGGATTTTTTTTTTCTTTCCTTTGGCCATGTCATTATTCTAACTGTCTAACTGTCATTTTAACCTTTTTTTGCATTTGTAGTCTACCCCAGCAAATTATACATCATTTTTGGGGGATTTGTAACTCTTTTATTCTCTACTAGTGACATCGCATCTTTCCAATTTAAATACAATCTGCATTGTGTTTACAGCACTCTGCTACATGTTCTCCTATGGAGCACTATTTAGCAAGATCCAAAGCCCGGGAGCTGATCATTTTGGCTCCCCACGGTTTAGTGCTGGACTCCAGCTGCCCAGAAGCTGCCTGGATCCAAGAACATCGCTTGTCCGGGTGCCATTAAAAAGTGCTGGGACACAGCTGCTCTTCCTGTGCCATTTTTAAAATAGCACCTGAGATTAAAGTGGAAAAACAAATATTTCAGCTGCAGTTTTCCTACCATAAAGCACAAGATTGTCCTTACAGCCATCATACTCACAGCTGGAACTCATGTGTTGGGGGCCTTTCTAAACCTATGCAAACACAGTCTTTTAGAAATTTAGTATTTGCATAAGAGTGTCAGAAGGGTTCAGAGGGCTGCTGAGGTTATGGCAGTTTTTAATTAAAACATTTGGACAGTACATGTGGTATAAAGTGTATGTGAAGCCCAAAACTAAAAGTGGTCATACATGTGATTTTTTGATCAATTTACACATAAGTGAAAGCAAACAAAAAACTCATCAATGATTAAAGCTTCAAACAATGCAACACATACCACATTGCTTCCCACTCTGTGATCTACTGATAATATAGATCAAAAATACAATCTATAAGCTATAAATGTGAACAATCTATTAAAAAAGATCACTCAATCAATCTGAATTACAATAGGTTCTCCTGACACACGAAGATATTTGTTTGATTAATCAGATGTGATCAATAATATTCTACCACAGCCGATCATCTTGGCTGACCAAAATCAAAAAAGAGCTCATTAAATTTATTGAATTGAGGATCTGTGGTTTTTGATCATTTTAGTCACACTGAATAATCTATTATATGATCATATAAATCTGTGTGTGGCCACCCTAAAGTGGTTCTAAAGGCTGAAGGTATTTTACCTTAATGCATTCTATACAGGTAAAAAATGCCTGTGTGCTCCCCCCCCCAGACCTTACATGAGCCCCCTCCAATCCAGCGATGTTCACGAAAACCTTGGCTGGATGGGCACTCTCCCTCCTCATTGGCTGAGACAGCAGCAGGAGCCCCTAGAGACACATCTGAAAGTAAAGCGGGCTGAACGAAAAAAAAGAACTGACAGCTCAGGTCGGAAACGCTGTACTAACTATGCAATGTTAGTAGCGCAATATCCCCTGCTGTTCTATTGTGTTCTGAGAGGGGGACGCCCCCCCTCCCCAGAACACTCCGGTCAGCACTCTCATCCATTGGTTTAGAGCGCAGTTCAGGGGCCGGTCAGCAGACCTTTTGCCCCTTCAACATCTTCTGTTGGACCCGCTGCAGTACACATGGGCTGAATGTCTATTGAACCAGTTGATGCTGCTCGACATTCGGCCGTGTGTACTAGGCTTTAGAGGGCTCATCAAAGCAAGGAGATAGCCCATCCTTAACAGTTGTCACCAGGACAGGTTTGCCCAGTATATGATATCTTCTCACCTAATGTTTCTGGTGACAACAGAAAAGTTTTTCTTTCAAATCACATATCATGTCGTATCAAAACAGACAGGTGTACAGAATCAGGTGAAGCCATCGTTTATGGAGACCTGATGTATGTGCTATTAAAAACCAGGCAAAAGTTACCCTTCCACATTCGACAAAAAATGGGCTTGACTTACACTTTAAGTTAACTACCTCCTTTATGTTTGCACTTGTTAGTAAGATCTTCTCTCTTCCTTCAGTTTACAGCTTGTAGAAAGCAGTGCCCGGTGACAAGGGAAAAATATGGTCCATAGATCTTTAATGAAAATTAGCAACATGTATATCAAGCCAACGTGTTTCATTGGAATTGACTCCCCCTTCATCAGGGCTGTTGCGTACTATTTGGTGGGAATGATTCCCATGAGTGGTTATGTTGGATGAAGGTTTCTGAATGGCGGGATGCTGGCTTTTTTTGTATAGGCAGCAATGAGTTTACAGCAAGCATTAGAAACTGTACAGCAAGCCATGAATGCAATTTTATTTGTAGTAATATTATTAATGATTAAATACTAATCATGATATGTGTTGTAACAAATTACTGCTCAGGATCTAAGTACCATATAGTGAAATTTGTAGGATTCATTTTGTAGTATAGTAATAAACATAGTTTCCCCCTTTTAATTGTCCAAATATATATTCCTATACATTTTGATACTCTGTCATGTAGCATGACTCACACAGACAGGTTTACTGCACAGTCTCATCAGCTCTGACTGTGCACTGTATGCTGCTTCTTGTGTCAGTAGGTGAACCAACCAAGTCACTCATTTCCTCCTCTTGTCCTCCAGGCCTGATGGCATAGGAACGGTTACAGTTGAAGAAAAAGAGCGATTTGAAGAAATCAAGGAAAGACTTCGCTTGTTGCTGGAAAATCAAATCACACATTTTAGGTAAAGCATCTCTTAAAACGTGAAAAAAAACATGTAACTTAATTAGCTCACTGCCTGGGAATGGGATTTACACAGAGGAAATTTGTATATTCCTTTATTTGTAGGTATTGCTTTCCATTTGGCCGACCAGAAGGAGCATTAAAAGCAACTTTATCCTTGTTGGAGAGGGTAAGCAGTCATTTCTCCTTACAGAGGTGTAATACTTCCCCCTCTTGCACCAATAAACTTATTATGGTCATACCCTTTGATCAGCCACTCTGAAGACCGTGAAAGTGTTTGGAGCACGTGGTAATTGTTTTTTAGGAGAGAAAAATATACAAGGATAATACTTAGTTGAGCTAAAGCAGCTTCTATTGTCCCTAACTATAGTGACTTACATTAAAAGCAAAATATATATTTTTTTTTTAACTCCTAAAAATATTAGAAGTTTGTCCTTTTGCATTTAAAAAGACCTGTACGTTTCACCTCCTGTTCTACTGATCTCCTGTTATTAAGGTTTTAATGAAAGATATAGTTACTCCAGTTCCTCAAGAGGATGTGAAAAATGTTATCCGGAAATGTTTGGAGCAAGCTGCTTTAGTCAACTACACAAGACTATCAGAATATGCCAAAATTGAAGGTAAGAGACTCATTTTATAACTTTGCAGGAAGCTCACTGGTTCACTTGGTTCATTGATTGATCCTAACGTTTACTTAGAAAGCACAGAAAGATGACTGGTTGATTCATGTGCAAGGTCTTTTTAATACATGTTTTATAAAATATTGGCAATTGAGACATTGTACTTTGGTTTTAATATTTGTCTAGGTTTTGTCTTGGAATACCACCTGTCAATGTGTATTTCTGTACTTTGCTTTTTTGGAAATTTGCGGAGTTTAGTGTTTTGCTGTTTGGTCAACCCGAAAGTATTAGTTTGCAGTGAACATATGTTGCTATGAATTGTTTTGTTTATTTCAAACTGGGTAAATTTGTTGATCTAAAAAAATAAAGTGCTTTAGCTTTGTGGCATAGCTCTGCAAATGTACATTTTAACAAGTATTTATAGCTTATAAATTGTTTGGTAAAATGTGTTGTTGGTTTTTGCAGTCCTTTATACGTTGAAAGGGTTTCTTTGTCCAAGTCCTTTGTAGGTCAAGTGGGTCTTAACTTTTCCCACCTGACAATGCTGAAGGAATGGCTGAAAGAGAAGTTATTAAACTTTGCCCAGTGAGAAACACTTAAGAATTGGGCACTAAAGGGATTTTTCTCTTGAATAGATCTTGTCCTAGAGATGACTGATACAAATAAAAGTATGCAGGTTTTGTTGTTGTTTTGGATTTGGATGATGAATTAAAGGCTCTTTGGTTGGCAAAACAAAGACATCAATTCCCTTGTTATATAAAATATAAAAACATGGCTGATTGGACGTGGGAGGAGTAGGTTTTCGGGATAATTTTCCTCCTTTACAAACTTTGCCTTGTCAGAGCTGTTCTTTCTTTAGTAAGTGCTAACTCGTTGGTAAGATCTGCTCTCTTCTTTCAGATAAGTCAATGCAAAACAAATCTTTAAAAAAAAAATCTGTAAGTAAAAATGCATTCATTTCCAACGTAGAACACTATAGCTCTTCTTTTGTGCCGCAGTTTTTCTCAGTTGTGTGAATACTTTGCCCTTTTTTTTTCTGCACTGTGACTTTTAGGTCTGGGAATACTTTGAAGCAACAATCCTTTTCTTTTCCAGCTCTCTGTTTAGAGAAGTTCCTCATCCCACACTACCTGCTCTTCGCTTCTTTCCCTCCTTACTCGTTATTGGCACAGCCATTTTCCCGCTGCCTTTCTGAAAGTGGTTGCTATGCCAATAAAAGAGCATGCTGGGATTGTTAACTCTTAACAACCCAACATCCACCAGTTGCATGAGTCTGGTTTTCTCTCACAAGCATAGTAAGGTTATTTTACTTCTACCTCAAAGGCTACCGCCCATTACTATTCAAGTTCAAAATCTCAACTCCCAACAACGGAGTCATTTAAAAAAAAGAAATTGACCAATATAAATAAAGGTATCAAATTCAGGTGGTAGTGGTACATTTTCAAAGACTATGCTTGTGAGGAAAACTTTTACGTGCCTTGGATACTTAAGGCTTGAATGCTTAGTATCTTAAGCCAAATTCCGTCAGTTTTCTTTCCTTTTATGTTTGGATCATTTAAGTCTTGCAAAGAGTACAAAAATCCCTAAAAAGCACAAATAAACTGTACAACATCACAGTCCCAATCTGTGACATATGGGCATGCTGAATGGTTAATCCAGCAAAATTCGAATTAAAAAAAAACAAAAAAACACCCTTCTATGTGTGTCCCAAAATACTTTAAATCTTTTCTCCTTTTAACCTGATGTAACATTTTCCTCTAACCTTTGACCTCTTTACCTCTCTGACCTAAGCCTCTTGCATGCCCAAATCCTCTTTTATAGGGAAAAAGAGAGAAATGTATGAACACCCTGTCTTCTGCTTGGCCTCCCAAGTGATGGATTTAACCATTCGTGAGTACTTACCACCACCTCCTCTCCATGCTGTCTCCACTCTGTTGCCATTACCTCGAAAACCTTCAGATCCAAACCAAATCACTTTCCTTGCTTCAAGTCTATGAGCATTCTCCCTGTCTGTTGCTTCTGTCTGTGAAACCCAGTGTGAAAGTCCAGTCACTTTTTATCAGCCTAAAAGAGGTTAAAACAACTAAACCATTTGTCTGTTTAAACTGGCACCTGTCTGTAAGTTTATGTCTGTGACCTGAATGCATTTTTACTTTTGCTTCTGTGTATCGCCAATTTGTTAAATGCTTGCAACCAGTTTTCAAGGGTACCTCTTCATCAGGGGACATGTGATAGAGCTAGAGGTTGCGCTTGTAACGACCATGTGTACTAAATGATACCATTGAGGAACATTGAGGAACGCACAATACTCACCAGTTGTCTTAACCCATTTTATTTTTTTATTATCAATTTTGCAGCGGACACAAAAAGAACACTTGAATAATCTCTTATTGAAAAATATAATTCATGTCTAAAAGCTTTGTATAAAGTTCACAGATTTTTTTTTCCCTCTAATCGGGAGCAGCCTCCACTTCCTGTTTGATAATTAAATATCTATGTTGATGATTTTTGGTGTATAGCACTTTTTTTTTTTTTTTTGATCAAATGTCATATACCAGAAGTGAATGGGGGTAACGGATTGGTCCACTTGCTCATTAATCGTGCATATTATGTTCTTTCTCTTCTTTCCTCCTCGCTTTCTCTTACAAATAGAGAATCAAAAGGATGCAGGTGAACAACTGTATATGCCTTACAAAATAATAGGATTGTAATATTTTCTGTTTTCTTTTTTTTTTCTTTATTTTCTTTTTATAGCTCCTTAAGTCATGTGATCCTGCGGGCTGTACAGGAATCACACTGCCACTTAAGGAGTTAATTTGTGCTGTCTCAAAAAACAAACAAAAAAAAAAAACACTGCAAATCCTTTGTGTCAATAACAGAGCCATTTTAGTATGTGACAATTTAAAATAAAAATATAAAAAAAAAAAAACAAGATGAAAAATGACTCTCCACCTCCCTTCTCATATTTGTGTTAAAGCCTTTTAAACTGTTTGTGTTTTCTGTACATGTGTACTAACAGCACAGTCAGAAAAAAAAAACGTGTGTTTTGCGTCCTCTATGTTTGTAAGATAATGACATGTTATACATGGCTCCAACTATTTAACAGTCCTGCCCTTTGCAGCACAAAACATCCTTTAACTGTGAAAATACACACCAAGAATTCTTCACAGTTGGAGATATGCATTTTTACCCCCCTGTTTTAATCCCAATGGCCGTCCTAGAGTAACCTGAAAAATTTCACTTTTTTTTTCTTCAGTAGGCATTTTGCATTTATTTATTTTATTTCCTCGAGGATATTTTTAAATATGGCTTACTGCATGGCTCGTAGAATTCCTAATATAGTGATGTCAAAAGCGGATATGCTTGTTTTTAAGGGCTTTTGTAGGTTTCTCTTGTTTCAGTTGAGTTGTCCCTTGAAACAAGTGCCACTAATTCAAGACGGCCTAACATATTCCAGAGTGAATTTGTCAGTGCTCAATTGCTCTGTACTGCTTTGTCATTATCTACTTCAGTTCACAGGCTGCTATTCGCAATATTGTAGTCTGTCAGTTGCATTATTGAAACTCATGTAGGAACGACTTGCGCTTGTTTCAAAAGATAACTTACAGAGAAGCATATAAAACTCTCTAACTCTCATCCAAATAGTGCAATAGAATATCAATTCCTTTATCACAAATATGTGATGTGCTTTTTATGGTCATTTTATAAAGGTGTTTTATTATTTAAACAAGTGGTTCTCTTTGTGTAGCCAAAGATAGATTGAAGTACTAATGACCACCACCCTTCCAACAGCTATCTTTATTTTTTTAAGAATGTAAAATACAATGGTGTTAAAGTTTGAAATACAACATAAGGTTGTGGCAAAATAAAATCTTGAGAATATTACTAATGTTTGTAATATAGATTTTTTTTTTAAAGATTCAGGGCGTGATTGGGTAACTGTAGTAAATTGCCTATTCTGCATTCTTCTATTGTGTAACTCTACTGGGAGTTGAGAACCACTGATTTAAATAATTAAACCACTTTTGTATAATACCGATATTTGAAAGCAGATAGGACAGAATATTAATCTATGCACTATACCAATTTCACTTGTGTTGATGACTTTAGTTGGTGTAACTATTAGACCTACAGCAATCATAAAACAAACACCAGGGCTGGGCAGAGACCATATGATGCTTTTTTGAGCATCTCTGTTGGAAAAAGGCTTTCAATTGACTTGAAAATTCTAGCTAAGGTGGGCTATTTACCCCATATACGACCATACATTTATACTTATGGATTCACCCCAGACATCACTAAGATGCCACAACCACTGCCTGTGTTAATCCCCATCTTTGTATAAAGCTCCACCTTCTCATAGACCCAGATTTTGCATACGCATTGGGCACGGTTAAGCTGGTCATACATAGTTCAAATTCCGAAAGAAAATCTTAACTAAAAATTTTCGTTTGAATTTCGGAACCATTAGTGGGCCAAAGCAACAGCTGATTTTCGTGCGGTCATCGAATTTGAGTGATCTGGCATGTTGGAAATTTTTTGAAAAACGAATTTCTAATCAATGATGGGAGAACCGTGAGAAAAATATAATTGAAAAAGAAATGCGCATGAGCTGTGACCTGGAAAGAAAATAAGATTTTCTAGCAAACTAATATTTCAGTCGTGTCGGTGCTTCTCACCCATACGAAAATGTATCTACTAAGTTGATATGCCATGTCAAGCATGTTTGCAGCAAACTAGGTGATTCTAGCATTGCAAGTTGAAAAGAACGGGCATAGGTGTGAGCTGATTAATATAAAGTGTTTCTGAGATGTTGGAAAACACTGTAAGCTTGCACAACAAACAAAAATGTTGTTTCTAGATCTTTTTTTATAATTTAATTTTCATTGCAGTAATCGGCCATAATGTATTAATTTATTTAAAAGGATTATTTTCTTACAGTTTTTAAATTAGGGCACTTACTGAACATGCATTCTTTAACAATGATAAGTAAGCAAAACCTTTAGCCTAGCAAGTGCCGGTTTATTTGCTGAGGAGTTTATCAGTTCGATTTTCTACTGAAAAAACAAACATTCATTAAAAAGAACCAATAAAATTGATTGTGTGAAAGCTCGGTTACCTAAAATAGTTAAATAACATTTATTGGTGTACACGTTTCAGGAGCAGGAAGTTACCAGTGGGGGAAGTAATGTTTTTTTTTTTTAACAATCTTTATTATAAAGAAGAATTTTTTTTTTTAACTCTACAAAACCGTGTATGATTTTAAAATAAATTACAATGAAAGAGAAAAAAAACATTAGTGATCCAATTTTCAACCTGTGAATCACGCCATTTTCAAAAGTAAAAAAAAAGTAGATTTTGGTTCTCACTAACGGTATTTGCAGACTAATGCCGCGTACACACGATCGGATTTTCCGTCGGAAAAATCTTGGATGGTTTTTCCGACGGAATTCCACTCAAGCTTGGCTTGCATACACACGGTCACACAAAAGTTCTCTGGACTTTCGACCGCCAAGAACGCAGTGACGTACAACACTACGATGAGCCGAG
Source organism: Lithobates sylvaticus (assembly GCA_028564925.1). Taxonomy (NCBI): domain Eukaryota; kingdom Metazoa; phylum Chordata; class Amphibia; order Anura; family Ranidae; genus Lithobates; species Lithobates sylvaticus. The sequence continues at coordinate 39,926,556 of CM053032.1, read as the reverse complement.
AAAATTAAGTTCAATGCTTCAGAACATGCGTCGAATTGTTTCCAAGCATGCGTAGAAACAGAACTTTTTCCGACGAAAAAAAATTGAGAACCTGCTCTCAATCTTTTGCTGGCGGGAATTCCGCCAGCAAAAGTCCGATGGAGCATACACATGGTCGGAATTTCCGACCAAAAGCTCACATCTGACTTTTGCTGGCCAGATTTCTGATCGTGTGTACGGGGCATTAGGACCCATTTACACCAGATTGCAGTGGGATGCATGTTTTGACTGCACTCCAACTGCATAGACAGTCCAATATTCAGGATATGCTAGGAGCCTAATTCACACTAGTGCAGTGCAGTGAAAAAAATTACAGCAAGTTGCATTTCTTTGAACTGCAATTGCACAGAAATGCGCAAAAATGCATGTAAATGGATTGCAACACAGTGCAGTGCACATAAAAGTCCAAAAAAGAAAGAAGTTGGAAACGACTTTAAAGGAAATGCAAGCTTAGAAAAAATGCACAGCAAATGCTTGTAAAAAAAATGCATGTCTACTGCACGTCACTGCACATGCAAAAACGCGCAGTAAACACACAGTTTGTAATTAATTCCAACTGACACTGTAAGCCTTCTTTAACCTTTTTGAGACCATGGGTCATTGATGCTTAGATGCCCAGTCCAAATTTAGCAGCACTGACATGTATCAGCTAACCTGATAATAAGTCTACCCTGAATTGCATACCCTCTTCAACCCTATATATATTTTAGGAACTTATAAGACTTTTATTTGGTACATTGTTTAACCCCTTTGCGGCAGTGCCTCCCAGCCCTTTAAGAAGTTTCAGATGCTTCGGGTTTCAGGTGGGGTGGGGTTTCTGATCACGTGACCACTGTTATTGGCTGTCACAGCGGTCACATGATTGGAAAGCTCCCGATTGCTAATATGCATCGGGAGGTTTCCGGTATCCACTGGCTACTGTGCTGGGAACATGCTCTCAGCAGGGTAAGTTGTTTTAACAAAGCTGCATATATGCGGCCATTCCGTGTTATGGCCCACTGCAAGCAGCCGCATATATGTGTGTGATCGGCTTGAAGGGATTAAATAAAATCCTGCTGACAAAAGCACAAAAACGTAAAAAAAAAAATTATGCTGTAGTTGTATCAAATTTTTACAGTATTAAACAGATGAACAGGTTGCAGGCTGCAAAATAAGCCTTGAGCCTGCAGACGACACTACAGGTGCCAATTTTGTAAAAATAACTTTTGACCTGTATGCGTCATAGCTGACATAGCTGACATAGTGGTTACATGATTATGCACCTCTCTGATTAGTTCCCAAACATTAGAGGGGACTGTAGCTGCCATAGCTATCAGCTGGTCACTCACAGTTTTAGGCTATAGCCTTTGTCAGCTTAATATTGCTGTCTGCGTCCCTTTTGGACATTCTCACTATTTCTGTCTTGTGAATCCTTTGTGATTGTGATAGTAAAGCTGGCCATAGAAGGATCAAAATTCAGCCAGTTCAGCAGGAACTGAACGAATTTCAATCCATGGACAGGCTGGTTGTATAGAAGTTGATCCACCGATCAACTTCGGTACAACCAGCCTGTTGGGTTTTTTCCTGATCTATCAGTGCCGCTGGCTATAGTCAGCAGGACTGATCAGTGTGTTCTGACAGCAGCTGTTCCCGCTGTCAGAATAGAATAGCCCAGTGGAAGTTATTCCTGCATTTGGCTCGAATGTCTGGATGAGGGAATCAGGTGAAATATGTATGGGCTGATTAAGTGAGGAAAAATCTCCTTAATGGAGCCCTGACAAGGGATTTTATACTTTTTCCACTTTAGTCTAAAAGTTTTGGCTGGAAATTCATTTTGAAATTACTCTGTCGCTGCTTAACAAAAATGTCAGTAAACAGGATCTGCTAAAGTAGAGGCTTCAAACTGAACTGTCCCTCTGCCCTTTACCTGAATTTCTCTCATTTGACAATTCTTGGGGGGCTTTTCTTTCCTGCTGCTGTGGTTCCTTCTTTTAACGCTATGTCACTGTGTCCTGTAGTAAGGCGTTGGGACTGGCAGAAGGAACTACAACATGCTACAAGGAACCCTTTCAGAAATGTGTCAGATGTAAGCAGGCATAGCAAAATGTCACCAGTACACCAAGGATCTCCGAAATGGGTCCTTAGCTTTAATCAGTGATCACATCGTTACAGCAGATTGCAATATTTCAGAGCCACACAGGACCCCTTCATCAGGATTGTTGTGGTCGGTCACATGCCTAATGAAGGGATCTTGCGTGGCTCCCGAAACTTTGCAATCTGCTGTAACGATGTGATCGCTGATTAAAGCTTAGGACCCATTTTGGAGATTCTTGGTGTGCTGGTGACATTCTTTTGCTCTGACTTGACGCGGTTCCAGCCGGTGGTCGCTTCAGCGCCCACATATACGCACAGCCATTTCTACAGGAATGTGTGCCTTGGGGATAGTGCATTAGATGTAAGCAGGCAATTCCTTTGCAAGAAAGGGAGGAATGGGTGAGGGGACACCTGCAGGCCTCTTCTTTTGCAGGTGGTGCATTTTCAATGAAAAAGAGTTGCTTTAATATTGTTGCTATTATTGTTGATACGCTTAGTATCTTTTTTATGTGGCTTTGGCCTCTTTTTTATGTGGCTTCAGCATATTTCACACATTACAGGAAATCAAAAGAAGAGAAAAAAAGGATTAATATAGTGTAATGAAAAGGTTTAACATGGCAATAATCTGCACATAAGAGCTTACAGTCACAATAATTTGTGCCTATACTGTGGATGTAAGTACAAACAAACAGACACCAAGATTACATACACCCCTCAGACTGACAGATCAGGGTGCTTGTTTTGTGTTCACATTCTATGAAGAATACTATTTTCATCTCTAAATCTTTTTGCTTTGCTGATATTACAAACTGTATGACAGATGGGTCACACTGATCGCTGCGTTCTAACATTTGGGAGAGCAGAGAACATATTTGGTGAAGCTGGCATGCTTCGATGCTGTTTGATTCAAGCCACAATATGAGAACCACTAGTATTTCACATTGAAAATAATTAAAGAAGCAGGAAACAATTAGAAAGCACACATTTTGAATAGTGACAGATGTTATACATGTTTAAATTAGACAAAGGGATATAAGACAATTTAACGGGTCACGTTAGCAACTGCTGTAGTTTTAGCGTGTAATTTGTACGGCAATATGGAAAGTCTTGAAAAATAAAATGTAGCTGTGTGGAAAAAAAATATTTACTCCACGTGCTCATAAAATTCAGTCGGTGTGACAACACGTTACCCAAATCAATAGTTTTATTGTCTATTATGTATAGGATAGAAAAAAAAACTGAATATTATACTTTTCATTAGATAGAGAGATAGATAGATAGATAGATAGATAGATAGATAGATAGATAGATAGATAGATAGATAGATAGATAGATAGATAGATAGAGGAGGTAAAGAAGAATTGACTTTCCAATTATACAAAAAGTTAAACATTTTTAGTAAAGGTTTATTAATTTATTTGAAGGTACACTCGTGTTTTTTTAGGCTCCTAAAAGCTGTGATAAGCATTTTTTTCTGATCCTAGAAGCTAAATAATGCTATCCTATGAGTCCATGCACGCTACTTTAGGCTAATAGCATTTTTTGAGCTTCAGCGTCTAGAAGCAGAAAAAAAATAGTTTTTGTTTTGAGTTTTTTGGAGCATTTTTTCAGCAGAAAAAAATGCTGAATTCTCCTAAATGCTCCTAACTGCTTCTAAATGCTACTAACAGCTACTAAAATGCTACTAGAAGCTAGAACAAACATGCTATTATCAGCATTTTTCATCCAGCATTTTTTTTTCAAGCTTTTTTTGAGCTTTTGAAAAACGCTATGTGCATGGAGCCTTAATATACATTGAAAACTAATTTGGCAAAAGAAAGGGGGTTCGTATCCATTCCCCACTTTGTCCAAAACTAAAAGAAATATGTTTTGGCTTTAGATATATTTTAATGCTAAAAAAGCAAGGCTGTAGTAGACCAATTGATCCACAAATAAGCCCTGCAAAGGATGTTAAATGCCAGCACAACTTTGCATTAGCTCTGATTTTCTTTTTTTTTTAATTCTGTATTTTATTTTAAACAGTTTTATACAAACAAATATAATTCAATTGCATGCGCATCATAAAGTAAAACATAAAGCAGTTTGGTTCTATTTTAAGTAGATATACGGAATCTTTAACTTCACCATTCTTATTTTATAAAAGTATAGACTTTGATCCCCATCATCCTAGTGATTCACACCAACAAAAAGGGAAATAAAAAAAAAAGAAAGGAAAAAACACAAAAAACGTAGTAGCCTCTATCCCCCCTCTACTAACGCACATCCATATTCCCTGGAACAGACAAAGAGGAACCATCGTGTCCATTTTTTATAAAATTTCTCTTCTCTACCTTGCATAATTGCAATACCTTTTTCCATATATATATATATAAAAAAGGTGTGCAGACACAATATAGATCTACCATGAACTAAGCTAATTAATAACTATTTAACGTGATAATTAACACACAAAATAGAGCTGACCGAGCTCTATTTAAATTAAATAATATAAATATAACAGACCCTGTACCTTGTATCACAATGTGTACAACGAAAATTAATGATCAAGCACTTATGCCCAATCTAATACATAAAAAGTGCAAACCAACAAATTTGGCAAATATCCCAATGTCTTGGGTACATCCAAAAAACGTGAAAAATATTAATATAAATTAGACAGTGTTAATTGATATAACGCAAAGTTCATGTAGTATATAAAAAGTGCAAGCCAACAAAATTGGCAAATAATCCCAATATCTTGAGTGCATCCAAAAAACGTGAAAAATATTAATATAAATTAGACAGTGTTAATTGATATAACGCAAAGTTCATATAGTAGTCCTTGCTGCAAAACGCCACAATCACTCCTGTAGATATAGCTTGTGCACCATCACCAGACAAATTCTCGATCCACCCAATGTGAGAACCAGCAGTATTAAATGGCCTCTTACCAAATGGAGTTGATTACTTTGTTTAGAAGCAATCAAATGCGCTTTCACAGGATTGTGCCTGTACACTGAGTGACACACCCTCACTCAAGGGCTCTCTTCCCTCTATCAGACCAGCTCAGATGGAATGGATTGGAAACATATGTGGGAATATAAAGAGAGGCGCACCTCATAGCGTAATAACGTTTTATTTAAAAAATAGCATAAAAAAACACAGCAGCCAATTGCTCACTTACATTTTCCAGTGCCTACCCGGCACTGAGGCTACTTGCGATATGTTAAAAGATTCGATGGAGCAGCGGATCCTTCCCTCCTGGCGTGCGTCTCTAGCGTGCCACCCTGAAGACGTGACAAACACGAAACGTACGTCGGTAGGCGGTACCTGATCACTTTGTATCTTTGGATGCACTATTGCTGGACTTCCTGTGATATTGGCTCCGGCTGTCTGGTGAGTGGAACGCACGCTAGAGACGCACGCCAGGAGGGAAGGATCCGCTGCTCCATCGAATCTTTTAACATATCGCAAGTAGCCTCAGTGCCGGGTAGGCACTGGAAAATGTAAGTGAGCAATTGGCTGCTGTGTTTTTTTTATGCTATTTTTTAAATAAAACGTTATTACGCTATGAGGTGCGCCTCTCTTTATATTCCCACATATGTTTCCAATCCATTCCATCTGAGCTGGTCTGATAGAGGGAAGAGAGCCCTTGAGTGAGGGTGTGTCACTCAGTGTACAGGCACAATCCTGTGAAAGCGCATTTGATTGCTTCTAAACAAAGTAATCAACTCCATTTGGTAAGAGGCCATTTAATACTGCTGGTTCTCACATTGGGTGGATCGAGAATTTGTCTGGTGATGGTGCACAAGCTATATCTACAGGAGTGATTGTGGCGTTTTGCAGCAAGGACTACTATATGAACTTTGCGTTATATCAATTAACACTGTCTAATTTATATTAATATTTTTCACGTTTTTTGGATGCACTCAAGATATTGGGATTATTTGCCAATTTTGTTGGCTTGCACTTTTTATATACTACATGAACTTTGCGTTATATCAATTAACACTGTCTAATTTATATTAATATTTTTCACGTTTTTTGGATGTACCCAAGACATTGGGATATTTGCCAAATTTGTTGGTTTGCACTTTTTATGTATTAGATTGGGCATAAGTGCTTGATCATTAATTTTCGTTGTACACATTGTGATACAAGGTACAGGGTCTGTTATATTTATATTATTTAATTTAAATAGAGCTCGGTCAGCTCTATTTTGTGTGTTAATTATCTTTGGGGTAATAATTAATTTATACCTCACTGGGTCACGCTAGGTGTCTGGTGTTATTATTGTTTGTATAAACACACTCTAACCAATTTTTATTATTCACATTATAATGGTTGTAATGTATGAGTAACCAAATGTGGTTCACTATTATCACGTTAAATAGTTATTAATTAGCTTAGTTCATGGTAGATCTATATTGTGTCTGCACACCTTTTTTCAATAAGCTCTTAGTCTCTACTATACAGTTCAGAATATACAATTAATTAACCTATTAATTAATTTAGTATCTCTTGTTGGTACTAGCGCCCCTCATTTAATTAAACTACCAATTAAATCATCATTATTAATATTAGTATAGACCTTTTTGAATTATCCTAAGCGCGGAGCTAGACAAGCCAATGTGAGTGGCTGTCTACAATTCTTCATAGTATATATATCGGCTATTTTTTTTAGCCACAACGAGATCGAGGGAGGCGATTCCTGCTTCCATAGGGCTGGAACACATGCCTTAGCTGCATTTAGAAGCTGAATGATCATTGAATTCCTATATTTATGCTTTGAAAGATCTGAGAGATGGAGCAGTTATCTGGCAGGATCAGAACCCAGGTCATAATCAGTAAGCTGGCCTATGATATCTCGGACTTTAGACCAGAATTCCCCCAGTTTCCGACAGGACCAGAAAATGTTGCGCATTAATTACCCTCTGCCTCCCCACAACTCCAGAGAGTATTCGTCCTTTGCGGATAGATTTTATTTAACAATGATGGGACTCTATACCACGTGTGAGGATTTTGTAGCATAACTCTTAATACTTACTGGCCGTTGAGGAGTAGTGTGCAAAGTAAAGAATATAGCCGCTGCTCTTCAGCTTTTCTAACACGTAGGCACCTGTATAATAATAATGATAAACCTGGGATGGGGTCTATGCAAAGGTGGCCATTTCTTACTATGAACTATCCTATTGTAAACTTTACCTCCCCATCCTCCTTCCCTACATATGCAGCTGCCCCTTCAAGATATGTTAGAAAGGCAGAGCTGGTATGAATTCTGTGATGGCTGTGTACAGCTAGCTAGCATGGAGGGGGTTTATAGTAAGTAGAGTTTCCATTGAATTATTTATGGGACTTGACTGGGTTTTGTGCCATTACTGAAAATTACTTTTTATGCAGATTATACCTCTCTGATGATAATCCCTAGCTAGAGCAATTCCTTTCTGGAAAATATATTTTTTCCTTGAAATGATTGTTATATCGAGTTATGTGGCTTGCCGGTTTAAATTTGATATCAAAAGAACTAATAGTCTTTTTTTTTTTTAAATATATATTTGTTAGGCAGCTTTAGGGTAAATATAGGATACATTGTATTTTTGTTTCTTCCTCTTTTCACATTTCCAGTTAACTAACACTTTTAAGTATATATTTATTCCAGTCTGCTGTCGAAAAATCCTTGTGTGTCCTAGAGGAAAACCAATGCAACATTTGTTAAATTCAGCAAATTAAACTATTTCAGTAAAATCAACTATATTTATTTTGGGTGAAATTGTTCTATGTATACAATTTTTAAATCACTGTAGCCACAAAGATTTATGATCATGATAATCTATGGGCTGGAACTGAAATCTAGCATTGGAGCCAATATCTAGGATAAGCAACAGTGAAACACTAAGCATGTTTTATGAAAATGAACATGGTTGACAAGTGTAATATAGAGTTCTACCATCATTTAGAGAGCAGGCATCTACCAGAATTTGCATTGAATCAGTCTAAAGATTTCAGAATTTCCAACAGCAGCAATGTAGTAAGTTCAGACCAGTGGAGACCACTAGAGAATAATTTCCATAGACATGTATAGAGTTGTCAAATTATTGACAAGCTGATCAAGTAAATTTAGGTGTATGTAACTAAAACTTTTTTGTGTATATTGGGTAGCGCAGGAAAGGATTAGTATCCATGTCAAATTTTCATTGCAGTCTTTGTCCCTTCAAGTTAGATTCACCTTGTTTATTTGTCCTGGGGACAATTATCACTGGGACAGAAAGTGATAGGTGATCCAACATTTTATAGTTGTTACCAGAGCAAAATGTAAATCTTCCTGTAAGGAAACCTGTTCAGGTGACAGCTGTCTAAGAGAGGAGTTTTCCTTACTTTATAGAGATTTCCTCTCTCGCTTTCTGTTGCATCTCAGGCAGAACTGGAAAGGAACCCCCCCCCCCCCCCAATGGGACATAGACTGCATAAAATAAATTGTATCTAAAGCAAAAAAAAAAAAAACACGGTACACTTTACATTTCAATAGAGACCCCCAGGCTCATGTTATGGTGCCTTGTTTTTTGTGCGCCTGCTTCTCTGCACACTGTATTTGCAGCATCCATTCAGGCATTGCTGCAGTTCGCACTCCACATAACAAAACCACTGGTGCCCGTAAACTAATGTAAATGTTATAAAAATTTGGGGGGGATTTTTATCCAGTGTAGAGTTCTTCTTCAGTTCAGTACATTAACATGTACTGCTTATTGCAAGGAATGGGTTACTGGCTTTGTCAGCAAGATAATGAACAGAAACATCACAAACCCAACTCAGTGACGTGTGCCAAGCCTGGCGTGGGAGTTGGTGTGATAATTCTGAAAGCACAGTCACATTAAGAGGGTTTCTAGTTTAGCAACCAGAAGCTGGCTAGCAGAAATGCCCCTGCAGCCAAGTCGTGGTGCTAAGTGAACCCGCTGCTCTGTCCTTCAGATCTATTGCTACTGATGACTTTGTCCCAGATGTCTTCGTAAACGACTCCATCTGAATTCTTGTTTGTCTGCGACGTATTGGTTTATTGTGAATGGCACAATTGTCATAATTCACAATATAATTTTTACAAAGATATAGTGTCATGCCAATTGATAACTATATCTTCTTGTCCAGTTTGAGTGTCATGCCATTAGAGGTCATGTAGATGGACATTTACCAAGAACAGGTTCACAGGTAAAAACACAGACACATTGCAATAGCCTGGAGCAGCCAATCAGAATTTTCCTTTTTGTTTTTATTAGATAAGGAACAAGAAAAAGTGTGTTTGCATGTCATGAAACCAGTAGCAGCTACATTCCCCTAGCATATAAAGCGAACCTGTTTTTTCTTTAAAACACATTGCCTGAAGGCAAAAGTAATGCCGGCAACTGAAGGTGCCTAAACCTATGTCCCTTATTAAGCAAATAGCTACTGAAGTTCTTGGCCACACCTTGCCCACTTTTTACCAGTGGTCAGGGAGCCCCCCCCCTCCCCTCCAATGGTAACAAACCAGTAGTGAGGTGTGGGTGAGGGTAGCATCAATAACAATATCTGAGGTTTGAGTTTCCAAGGCTCTAGGGCATTCTTCAAGTATGCAAACATAGTTTTATTTTTGTCTTTCCATAATGTAGGTGCATTAAAGTAAAAGCAAGTTTGCGTTAATGTGAACCTGCATCAGCAAAAACAATAATGAAGTAACAGTTTCCCTGGTAGTACCTAAATTGTAAATACAACATTTACTGTGCATCTGGAGAAAAGGAAACCTTGGCAAACTCTTCCAGGAATCCTATAACAAAGCTGTGGCTCACCCTTCTCTCCCCTGTTATCTCCCAACACCTTAGAGCTCCTCTCAATGGCTTGCTGATAGTCCCATGTTGGGTTGTAGGGGATAGCAACGGGGAATGAAAAAAAATGAAGCAAAGTCAAGATTCTTGGGTTTCTGGATTGCATTCCTTGTTTTTCCTTAAGCCTAGTACACACTAGTAGTTTTTGTATATATATATATATATATATATATATATATATATATATATATATATATATATATATATATATATATATATATATATATATATATATATATATATATATATAAATATATATATATATAAATACTTCCATAGTAAAGGCAAGGACTGGAAATAGGTATTTGACGATTAGAAACATTTCTATAAAAGTGGAGGAACTGAAAAGTGGAAGTGTTATGGCTAATAAGCAACCCAATTGTATCCATTGCGCATTGGAAAATGCAAGTTAAAATCCGACAGTTCTTGGTTTGTAACATCTTATACCTTTCACCTTCTCCGTTTTTATGGAACATAACAAACCATAGATTCTGATTGGCTGCTGTCTGTGATACCTTTGCACTTGTCTCATGAATGTCCTTCTGTATGTTCTTGTTTTGTTTGGGTATTACTAGCTATAGTTTGTTCCAATATAGTAATTTGTTATGTTCAGCAACTAGAGATCACATAATCCAATGTTTCATTTTTTTTGTCATCTTCGTTGTCTTTTTGTTTAAAATGCTAAGTCCTGTCATATTTGTGTATATACTCACGCTGCCTTACTTTTGACTCTTTTCTCTGTCATGCATGCCCAGTTCATCGGCCTAAACCAAAGCCATCACCTGTGCCTCCATCCATTCAAACCCAAGCTAACATGTTAAATCAAAGGCTGAAAGGCATGCCTAGACCAATACCAAGTACTGTATCGGCTTTATTTCATTTGATTTGTTTAGCCTAGTATCTTTCCCCTCCTCCCCTAACCCTTCAGTGCTGTAAGGACCCACAATGCATTGCAGTACACATCAATGCATTGCTGGCTACTCCCAGCACTCTAGGAGTTAACATAGTATAGTTTGAACATCGGCCTTCAAGCACTTCTTCTCGATATGTCCATTGCTGTGTAGATCTGTCCGGCACTAGCAACATTTTCCAATATGAATGTCAGCACAAAATAACATTGTTGTTACATAACATTCTGCATGATGTTAATATTTATGAGTTTCAAATAATGTCTAAACTGTTTTTTTATTTTATCAATATACTGTTTATTTCTTATGTGTCAGTGCTCCAGCTGTTAACCCAACATTTCTAATGTCAATCATTTATTTTAGATTCAGTTATACCTTCTGGGCTCTGTGATATACAAAGAGTTGTTAAAATAATAGAAAGAAAAAAAATCAAAACTGGACAATCAAAAAGATATACCTGTACTAAACATCAGGTTCAGCTAAATAGTCAGTTTTAACTGTCATAACGTTTTTAAAGCAATACACAGCTTCTACATCATTTTTTGTTTAATATAGTTCTTATTAAAGTTTTCATCATAGAAATTTTTAGAAATTTACAGAAGAGAAAAAAGAAACGCAGTTAGTAACATGGAAATATACTGTAAAGTCCATAGGTGCCCTAAATATATTAAAGTGGTTGTAAACCCTCCTGGGGGAAAAAGAACAAAAAACAACACCCTGCAAGATAAAGGCATAATGAGCTAGTATGCAAAGCATACTAGCTCATTATGAATTACTTTCCCAAGAATGAAGCCCCCACAGCCTTCCTCGTCTCCCCCTCCGGCCGGCGACATCTTTCCCAGAGGTTAATTCCGGATATCGCGGCTCTGTCGCTGTGATTGGTCGGAGCCGCGATGACGTCACTCCCGCGAATGTACGTGCCGTTGCTTCAGTTGGCTTAAGTGCGCATGTGCTGCATGACGTCGGCACATGCAAATACAGGGATATCTCCTAAACCAGCCCTCAAAAATTACACTCGCACACTCGCATTTTGCGAGTAAATTTTGAGGGCTGGCGAGAAGGGCTGCCTGGGAGCCGGGGGGGGCACCGCTGATCACAGAGGGGAAGAGAGGAGAACCGCCACTGGATGATCAAAGCAGGGAACATCACAGCTTTCATTTCAATAGCTGTGTGTTTCCCCGCTGTGCGCCGTCACATAAGCCCCTCCTCTTTTTTCAGGACGTTGATAGACAGATCACTCGCCCAATCCTAGGACGGGTGACATGTATCAAAGTTTCCCGGACAAGGGGAGGGGCTTATGTAAAGGCGCGCGGCGGGGGAACACACAGCTATTGAAACGAAAGCTGTGATGTTACCTGCTGTGATCATCCAGTGGCGGCTCTCCTCTCTTCCCCTCCACAGGTAGGCTGCATATGGGACACAGGCTGCACATGGGACACAGGCTGCACATGGGACACAGGCTGCACATGGGACACAAGCTGCACTTGGGACACAGGCTGCACATGGGACACAGGCTGCACATGGGACACAGGCTGCACTTGGGACACAGGCTGCACATGGGACACAGGCTGCACATCATGGGACACAGGCTGCACATGGGACACAAGCTGCACATGGGACACAGGCTGCACATGGGACACAAGCTGCACTTGGGACACAGGCTGCACTTGGGACACAGGCTGCACATGGGACACAGGCTGCACATGGGACACAGGCTGCACATGGGACACAAGCTGCACATGGGACACAGGCTGCACATGGGACACAGGCTGCACATGGGACACAGGCTGCACATGGGACACAAGCTGCACTTGGGACACAGGCTGCACATGGGACACAGGCTGCACATGGGACACAGGCTGCACATGGGGGAACAGGCTGTACATGGGGGACACAGGCTGCATGGTGGGCACAGGCTGCATTGGCAGGCATGGATAAAGTTGTTAATATTTTTATAACTTAATTGCATAAAACATTAAAGTGTAATTTCAGGAGATAATTTATGAGGGCAGGTTTAGGGGCGGGGCAGGTTAGGGGTTGGGCGGGGCAACTGGTGGCGAGTAACCCTTGAGGGCTGGCTAGTAGCTCAGGACTTGAAATTTTGAGCCCTGTCCTAAACCGTACAGGTTTAGGAGATATCCAGTGCTTCTACAGGTAAGCCTAATTATAGGCTTGCCTGTAGTTTAAAGTGGTTGTAAAGGGTTTACAACCACTTTAAGAAATATATTCATGGATATAAACATAGTTTTCCATGAAAAATATTAAAATTGAATTGCAAGTGTGCATTGAAAATTAAACATTAAAGGCAATGATTAAGTATAGAAAAAGACAAGAAAAAGAGGAAAAAAAAATAAAAATACATCCTTGCTGAAAATGACAACACTTTTTACAGCTGTCAGTTGTAGAAATTCCCTGTCACTGCCTGACCTCCTTCCTGATCTTTGGACTGTAAGATAATATTAAAACATATTTATAATACCCACTTTGAGCTCCCCCCTTTATTCAGGCTCGAATACTGTAAGTGTTCTCTTCGCCTTGCCTATTGCATAGCAGGCACTCCTACCTTTAGCATTTATGCTATCAAGAAAAGTTACTGAAACATGAAAGAGGCTTTCGTTTTTCTGTGCTATTCTGCATTGGCCCACCATCTTGGTCACATGACTTGTGCCAAGGTATTTATGATTCTCTTGAGTGCCTCAATTCTCTATTGCAGAGCTTACATAAACAGATCTTGAGGGACTAATATTAGAGGTCTGCACCTCCCACTGACCAAGCTTCTAATGTCAGCCACCTTAAAATCTTCCCTATCTGCCTGGACAATGGTTACTTGACCAGGGTTCAGACCAATGCAATATTTCTGTTGTTATAGCCAAAATGTAATTGTCTCTTTTCTTAACTTTTCCTTACATTGTGCAAGGTACGGTAACTAAGCTGTTAATTTTTATATAGTTTTGTTTTGAGTAAAGCATGTACCAAACATACATTTTTGTAAATCTCTTGTGAGCAAAGTGGGTACCAGTGTGAAATAAACCACTCAATAACCTTCATCACTCACTCAAGAAATAATAGTCTTCTATAGTTCTCTTTGTGCTCTGATAATACAATGGACACAATTTTTATCATTATCTTAAAGGTTGCCATGTTTATTTAGATCCCAAAAAAATATGTACAGGTTAGTGAAATCACAGAAACTATGAACAACTATAACTGAAACAATAATTGTTCATAAAATATCAATTTATGTTGAAAAATAATTATTAACCAATCAGAGTATATTTTACATTTACATTTAAAGCTGGAGCACTGTTTATGTAGCTCAACAAAAGATTGTGATTTTTATTTTTTTATTTTTTAAATATTAATTATTGAGCTTTATTTTTTTTTAACAAAACATGCATGGATTTATACAGTTTTGGAATATCCTGGATTTTAACTAACCATTTCAATTTCTACCTACGCTGAACCCATCCAGGCATATTCTAATTCATCTTCCTCTACTTCAGAAAATGTAGGTCGGTTAGTAACTCCTGCCAAAAAACTTGAAGACACAATACGACTTGCAGAATTGGTCATCGAAGTTCTCCAGCAAAATGAAGAACACCATGCAGAGGTGAGAATCGAAATGTTCTAGAATTTGTTCCACATGTATGTTCTAGAGCAGCCTCTAGAATATTTAGATTTTAAATTCTTTAAAGATTTTTTTTTTTTTTTGATTATTGGTAGTGGGGAGAAATTGTTCTACAGATTGTTTGTATGTATACAATTAAAAGTACTAGAATGTAAAAATAATTCAAATGTGTTACTTGTTTTCCACCTTGAAGGTAAAAAAAAAAAAAAAACAGAAATGCACCAAAAAAATTCTAGGCAGCTGTATAGGAACTGTCCAGTGTCTTAGGGCTTCTGCTAGTTTGTATTAATTATAATGATAACTATATACCATAATGGTAGCCAATTCGAAAATACACTTTTTTATTGTTAATACGTGTTCCACTTTGGTATATTCACAGTGCTGACAATGATCAGCACTTTTACTGAAAAATGCAATCCAAAATAATTTTTTTTTCTGCACTTTTTTATTTCCTTGAAACCTATATACATCACTACCTGCCAATTTTTTTAATCAGTTATGTGTCATAAATTTTTAAGTTCAGTTTTTTTTTAAATGCTAAAAGTATTGTTTACACATTATGTATTCAATATCATTAAATTTTTGTTAAATTGTTATGAAATTTTTTGGTCAATTGGATAGCATTTATAATGTTAGAAGCCAACCAGTGTGTTTTCAATCACAATTCACTGCCATCAGCCAATTCACAGTTCTAAAAGTCCAAAAAGACCCAACTAATGCTTGATCTGCATATTTAAATTTCCTCCCTGTTTCTCCACTGTTCTTTCTATCTTGGATGGTCCTGGCAGGGGAAAGAGGTATGTGGTTAAACTCAACAAACTGAGTCACCTGCTCTCATATCTTGTGCATGTCCTTCATGTTTCTGATAGGATTTTATCCTTTTTTGCTTCCTTTGTAGTTGTAATTTAAGTAGTATAGCAGCCAGATCATTTAGACTGCCTGTGGAACCTAGTTGCCCCACACAACTTAAGTGTGCAGTGGTAATCCAGTCCGTGCATGCAGCAATGGATGTATTATACAAGCATTGCAGCTGTTTCCTAGCACATCCCAACCTTCCTTAATCCCTCCTAATCCTTCTGTTTTACCCATGTTAGTTTGTATGCATAATGCAACAAAGAAGACAAATGTGTTGGGCCAAGCTTGCAATAAAAAGGCTACAAAATGGTTTTAAAATAAATTTTCATAAGGTACACTTTGACCACTTTTTTTTTTCTTCATTACTAATTCAATATTGATTTACTTAAATAGTTTTTTTTATTATTCTTTTGGCCTGATGCTAATGTTTTTCTTCAAATCTCCAACCATGTGTAGAAGTTTGCAAATAAAACTCTTGCAGTTGATGTAGCGTTTAACGTAAAACCAGCATAATAATTTACATCTTTAGCAAAGCAACTTTTTTTGTCCAAAGATAAAATTTGTCTTTGGCATTTTTTTTTTTTAATCACTAAATCATGGTATTATATGTATGTAGCCATCCATAAATATTTTGGAAATAAAGCTATTATCAATATGAAACACTTGAAACATGTATTATATTGAAACTAGTATATTCATATTTTTAGATGAAAAAAAAATATGGATTATCTAAAAACATGTTTATTTGACAATATGGATTGTTGTATACATAATTTTTTCTTTCTGGATGTATGTATTATTTTCCTTTTTTTATGCATCTCCTTACAGTTTAAGCCCTTCAGTATTTTAAACTACTTTGCAATTAATTACATTGTGAATTTTTTCAGGGGGTAGGGAGGGGGCAGCAAGAGCATTTAGGTTGACCTTTCAGGTAGAGTTTCATAATTAAATGAGTGTACCATGCTCAAAAATGTCTGCGTATGGAGAAAAAGGTTTAACAGTGGGTAATCTCAATGCTCAGTTTAATCATTTGCGCAGGAAAGCAACTAAGTGATTATTAAGAATCATTTTCAAATATTGCTCAATGTGCTTGCAATGCCATATTATGACAAATGTGTGACATAGCTGAAAAGTAAATGTAAAACATATTAGGACTAAATTAATCATGTTACCAAACAGAGTATATTTCCCGAGAATGGAAATGTCATTCTGTTCATTAGTGGCAAATTCGCTTTTTATTCAGAAATGTTTTTATCTTACAGAAATAAGAATAAAATCAGCTATCTGAAAGGGAAATAAATAGCTTGAAGTGTCATTATTTTTAACTCTAGAAATAAATACTTATACTTAGCTGTAAAAATGTGTAGTTCAGATTTTACCAATCATTGCCTCTTACCAAAAATACATTGAATAATTTCTATATAGATTCAGGACCAGCAGTGCCCTTGCAATTACAGAGTTGTAGGTTTTTTTTCTTATTTATGTACTTACAGCTATAGTTCAAAATGTAGGGAATCCTTTGCAAAGAGCAAATATATATCATTGCTGACCTCCCTGTGAAATTTCACGTGAAAGTTCCAGTCGCCTGGCTGCCACACTGATTATTACGAAATCAATATTTTGGGGTTGATTTACTAAAGGAGAAACGACTGTCTACTTAGAAAATTGAATATTAATTTGTGTTTACTTTCATCATCCAATCATGTGCAATCGGATGTCCTTTTCTTCCTTGTATATAATTGGGTATTGAAAGTAATTGAAGTTTCACATTACTTACTCAATTTTGTGAAATTCACAGTCTCAACTCATTATAGTAAACCAACACCCATGAGTCACTGATCTAGAAAATAAATTTGCAGATCAGAAGTTTTGACTTTACTCATCACTTGCTACAGGCTTGTTCAAGTTTAATGTCTTCGAAAATATTTGAACGACAGCCTACCAGGCAATTAGTATTTGCAAAGGCATCCCATATATTTCTATCTGCTCAGCTTTTTAAAAGGGCTTTATGCTTTTTAATAATTTAAACTTTTATTGCAGGGACACTAACAAGAACAGTGTTAGAAGAGGAATGAAAAACAGAGGCAGGGAATTAGGACGCTTTAATAACAATACCTCTTTCCTACATATTGCTGAATTGGGTATTCTGCAAATTTCATTCAATAAACGGTGTAGTCTAATACATAAACAAGATAATGGAGCTGCATACGCTTTAAAGTGGTTCTAATGCTTAAACATTTTTTACCTTAATGTAAGCATTAAGGTAAAAAATGTTTAGGCATCAGTATCTCACCCGCCCTTATACCTCACTCAATCCAACACTGTGCCCATCTGCATCCTCTCTCCCCACTCCCACAGGCTTTGCTGCCACTGGCTCCTGTTACTGTCAGTCATATCCTGTGATGGGGGGGGGGGGACAAGGTCGAAACTCACAGGTGGGCCACTATAGGAAGTGGTCTCTTAATTTGGCACAATGAGAAGAGGAGGAGCCAGGAGCACCAGCAGGAGACCTGAGAAGAGAAGGTTCGGGGGCCACTGTGTGCAATTCCAATTGCACAAAGCAGATAAGTATAATATAGAAAAAAAATTCCTTTACAGTCACTTTCAGATCAAGGATTGCTGGAATATCGTGTCTTTGTATGTACCTATATCAGTACCTGTTTCTGGTCCCATCACCAGCACATTGCTGTACAGGGAAGAATTGGTTTGAATTTCGGAATTTTGATGAAAAAGTGACAGTGCCTTGTCATAGCACACAGCAAGGTATACTTATCAAACTGCACTCCCTCACTGCCTCCCTTCTCCATCGAAGCTCTAGCTCTGTCAGTTTAATGGAGTAGACCTTCAAGGTATAGGCGAGCATGTGACCCCCCCCCATTCTCTCATTAGGTAAATGTATCGCTATCTGTGAATTTAAATACAATACAGTTATTCAATGTGGTCATGACATTGAAGTGCCCATTGATTTTAATTATTGTTAAGAAGATTACTAACTTAAACATCAGAGTAATTTTTTCAAATATTTGTTTTGAAGATATTCTGCTCTATTTCATTGTCAAGAATTGTATAAATGAAGATAAAAAAAAGTTAAAGTAAAGATTTATCTTACTTTTTAACTTCTATAATTGGTCCCTTTATAATATGGGCTGTATATCATTAAATGTCAATTATAGCTAAAATTCCCTCAACCTGTAGTTGTGACATTGTATAGTTACACTATTGCCTTTTCATAAGTGCACCAAAATAGTTCACAGCCATGCCAGCCAATTATCTTTCATAAGTAATTATACATACAGTATGTACTGTGATTAAACATACACCATGCTTCATGTCGTGATTATGTTGACTCTCGCTCTATAAAATTAGCACTATCATCTATATCTGGATCAGCACAACTATCTATATCTGGATTATACTTTCCAGCCAAAATAATACAAATTGGAATCACATGGTCATTCTAGCTCTGCTTACTTAGCCCTTAGCATGTCAGTGTAATGTTCTAAGGCCATTATGGTGCCAGAATGCACCTGGTGGTGATAGGGCGGGTGCAAAGTTATTTTGAATTATAGTCAGGAGGGATGACTTATTCCATTTTTAAACTCAAACATGTTTTATACAATGTTATATGAAGCTATAGAGTTGTGTCATTATGAGAAGTCCACTTTTTCTGTTATTCTGCTGGGCTTTCCAACAATTATCCAAAGGGGACAAAACAGAGTAAATTGTAAATTGGAGGGCTTTGGTGTTGTGCTGTCATCCTGCTGTCTAAGGCACTGGCCCACATGTGCCCTTATGGCAAATATAATTCTAAATGCCTTGTGTATTTTTTAGAGGACTGCATTGTTGGGCATGGTTGCTTTTTTGCTGCCAACAGCATGGCAAGAACCAGGGTAGCCATTAGAAATTATATGGCCCCTTACACAGCTTGAGCACCCCTGGGCCTGACCACAAACATTCCCCAGGGTCCACCCCATGCACACCCCCCCCCCCCAAATCTGCCCACTGGCCATCGCACCAAGGCCTTAAGTGCACCCAGTTTTATGTTAACACTCTTACAATTTAATATATGAAAATGAAAAGTGTATTCCAAGAATCAGTGCTTTTAAGCTTTAACAGTCAGGAATTATATTTTGGACCAAAAAAAATATGAAGCCTGCCACCACAACAAGGTAGACTCTTTTAAGCAGAACCCTACACTAACACCAACATTTTCAATGCCCTCCCCATCTATCCTTCCCTAGCAGATCTAAGAAAATAAAAAACTCCAAAACAAATGCAGTATATTCAGCAAAGGGACATCCCAATTCAGCAAAGAGACATCCCAATCCAGCAAAGAGACATCCCAATCTAGCAAAGAGACAATCCCAATCCAGCGGAGACATTTTTAAATATTCAGCAAAGATACACCCCGATCCAGCAAAAATAAATTTCCATAGAGCAAAGACTTCCCAATCCAGCAAAGAGACGTTCCCATATAGTAAA
The DNA here is from genome assembly GCA_028564925.1 of Lithobates sylvaticus. Lineage (NCBI taxonomy): Eukaryota > Metazoa > Chordata > Amphibia > Anura > Ranidae > Lithobates > Lithobates sylvaticus. The sequence goes on along the minus strand of CM053032.1, from coordinate 39,906,742 downwards.
GAGACATTCCAATCTAGCAAAGATACATTCATAATAGAGACAGTCCCATATATTCAGCAAAGAGACATCCTAATCCAGCAAAGAGATGACTCAATCCAGCAGAGACATTACCATATATTCAGCAAAGAGACACCCTAATCCAGCAAAGAGACATCTCATATAGCAAAGGGAAATCACCATATAGTAAAGAGATATCTCCATATAGCAAAAAGATAGCCCAATCCAGCAAAGAGACATCTCCATAAAGCAAAGAGATGCCCTCATATAGCAAAAAGACAGCCCAATCAAGGAAAGAGACATTCTCATATAGCTAACCCATATCTGTACACACACACACTTCACTGTACTCACAGCCCCTACTTGCAAAGGAGGCCTTCCTAGTGCCAACTTTTTTTTACACAAAGACGCTGAGACACACATCCAAGCACAGTCCAGAATAAAGTGCAGGCAGCACACAAACGAGGAGTGCACATGCTGCGCGTATAGAGAAAACCAGCACAGCCATGCGGGGCAACTGTGCACCCATCACTGCATTCTTCCTTCCCTGTGGGGTGGCCATGACCCCCCGGGAAGCTTGGGCCTTCTACAAGTGTATGAGTTGAGGGTGGCTCTGGCAGGAACTCAAACATGTCATAAACTCCAGCTAAAGAGCTTAGCTTTCTAGAACAGAAGCTAGAACAGAACAAGCTATTAAATATGTATAAGAGTGTCAAAAAAACTACAATGGTTTTTCCCATTTGTTTTTTTTTTTATTATTATTTAGGTCAAAACTGATATTTTGTCTTTTTATCTTGTATATGAATTATTTTCTTTACAAAATACATTTTTAAAACAGGGTGAGCAGAAGAAATGTTTTGGGTATTTTGGGTTTTAAATAGACAAAACAGCAGTAGCATTGTTCTTTAAAAAGTGGACTTCAATTACTTAAACTCTATGTGAAGCTGAGCAGAGCAGGGAGGGGAAGAGATGGGTCACTTCTCATTGAGTCACCTGAGGTGACCTACTCAACTATGTTTGCAGTTTGATTTTCCGTTATTCAGCTCTATAAACAAGGATATTTTTTTAATCAGAGCAGTTAATGTTAGCCTGGTAAATGTGTCTAGAGCTCAACCTGCTGCCTATTAATACTAAATATAAAAATAATATATTTTATGTCTTTACTTTTTAATCCTAAGTATAAATAAAATAAAATAAGGAAACAGATGCAAAATCCGTCCTTAGCTATGAATTGCTATATGATTAGCTTTAGCAATTCAGAATTTCACAATCTTTTTTATTTGCTAAGCTGCCACTGATATTTCTAACTATTGATAGGCCTAAACACAATGGTTTTGCCATGGCTGACATAGTACAGCTTCTCTTTCGTTCTGTTTGTTGCTTTTCCTCTGGTTAGACATAGGTCTTAAAACACAGGTGTCAAACTGGCGGCCCTCCAGCTCTTGCAGAACTACAAGTCCCATGAGGCATTGCAAGGCTGAGAGTTACAAGCATGACTTCCACAGGCAGAGGCATGATGGGACTTGTAGTTCTGCAACAGCTGGAGGGCCACCAGTTTGAATTCAATGCCTTAAAATGAGAACGCAAGTTTGTGAACTGTGAACCATTTACTTATAATATTTTATTCAAAATGGATAGATATGTTCTAACAGGTACAACATGGATAATGAAAAATGAAAGTACGCATGAAGCCACAATCTTTTATTTATTTTTTATTTTTTTTATAGAATAGGTATGGTTAAAACCAATTACATTTTTCTTTTAACCTTTTGTGTCACTTTCCTTTTGTTTTGCTTCCTGTCTCAAGAAACAACAGGAAGTAAGTGTAGATCTGTCCAAAGTAACGGAAATCCTCTCTTAGTTGTCATGGAACATGTCCCCATTAAGAGGTTTTTCCTCTATTCCTGACCCAGCGGCAAAATATTTTTTCCCTCACCCAATTGCGGCTTTAGATATACTTTAAAAATTAGCTGTATGTAGAATAAAATAGCTAGTTTGTAGATATTAGATATGATATTAAAGTGTGAATGTAAAATAGGTGCACAGAAATAAGTTGAGAAATGTAAGAGAACATATTGACATATATAAAATAGCAGAGGCACAACACTATTTCATGGGCTCTAATTCAAGGGTTGCTTTTGGCCTCCCTTAGGTTTCTCTCTTATCAATATTTTAAACCACCTCACCATAAAAATGAGGCACCTTGACAGTTGAACTGCTATAATATAACTTCTTTCCTCCAGGGTAAGAGCTGTCCATTACCTTTTCCTCTGTGCCTTTCTCCCTATAATTGACACCAGAGGGAGAAACACACAGCCCTATTTATGTCTTTACAGCTGAAAAGAATATACACTATATTGCCAAAAGTATTGGGAGTTTGGGGTGGAGGAACTTGACTGGCCTGCACAGAGACCTGACTTCTTTGTGATGAATTAGAGCTGAGACTGCAAGACAGGCCTTCTCGTCCAACATTAGTGCTTGACCCCATGAATGCACTTCTGGAAGAATGGTCAAACATTCCCATAGACACACTCCTAAACCTTGTAGACAGCCTTCCCAGAACAGTTGAAGCTGTTATAGCTGCAAAGGGTTGGCCAACTCAACATTGAACTCTACGGACTGAGACTGGGATGCCATTAAAGTTCATGTGTGTAAAGGCAGGCGTCCAAATACTTTTGGCATTATAGTGTGTCTGTAAATGCTGGAGGCAGGGGAAAATATTGGAGCAATTCAGACACATATTGGTATACCTACCTAAAGTGGACCTGAATTATGATGAAAAAAGCAGGTAGTGGGCACAGAACTAGTCACCAAAATAGCCTATAGACTCTCTATAGCTTAATATTTTCCTACTAATTACTTGCCATGCCTTGTTTCACACAGTCTCTCTGTGTGTAGGCGGCCATCTTGGTAGTGGAACAGGGCTTTGCTTCCTTGTGTTAGTTCTGCCCCCTTGGTGAGCTGATGACTGGTGTGGTAGTATTCAAGTAACAGCAGAAAAAGGAAGTCTTTCTTTTCAGAAAGGAGAACTGTGAACGGCACAGTATCAGCATTACCAAATCTCACTTTAAATCTCACAAGATTAGCAGTTAGAGGCAGCAGTGCTTAGAGGATCTCGCATTACAGATATATAGCTCAAGGCACAGGAGTGCTTACACACAAGATGTGCATTGCTTTTTCTTTTTTTTGAAGAAGGAGAAATTTAAAACAAATATTTTTTAGGGTACTATTTAGCATATATGGATGTTCAAAGTAAAAGACTTCACTCTTCAAGTTCAGGTCCACTTTAAGGTGACATTAGACCAGTGGGTAATATATTTGTCTGAGACTACTGCAACTTCTGTGACCTACTCCGCAATATAATTAATGAATAGATAGACAATAGTAGATATTTTTTTATAAGGTAAGTAATTACAAGCTACATATAGGTAATCATTTTTAACAATTTTTTCTTGGCCATATTCAGGTAAAAACATAAATGTTTATTTTACATGTATATCAAATATTTTTAAAGATGTCTTATAGACAGACTTCACCCTGTTAAAAAGTTTAGGTATTTTTTTCTCTGTTTTTCTTCTTTTTTTTTTTTTACTTTGTTTACCGAGCTACACAAGTTATGGCTCAGGCCTGCTAGTGTGGAGCCAAAGATGAAGTGCTGTGCTGAATAATTTTCTGGTCCTATCAGAATTTCAAGGATGTGCTATCCCTTAACACCTTTACAAAGTCTGGCTGCCAGACAAATGATTATGAATCAAGAAGAACTATCACTCATTCTGCATGCCATACTCAGTTACAATGACAAAACACGCATGCGTCTCCAACACATTCACATCTCTGCACTGTATGATGTGAATGGCACTCTGGTACAAACAACCTATATTTTTTTAGTTGAATTTCCCATGAGCATGATATTGAGTTACTTCACTGGAGTATGTTCATTTCTACAAAATGAAATGTTCAGTTTTTGCATTTGAAATGTAAACAAAAATATCTCTGATGTTATTTTAAAATGACGGTTTTCAATTAGCTAGTCCAAATATTTTAATGGGTTTCCAAACATCTAACGCAATCAGGGACTACTAGTCATCTTCAGAATTTGTGGAGGGAAAGAAAAGGATAAAAAGGCAATTCAGTGAAGAAACTCAAGTTAAACTCCTAAATTTCTAGACTACAGAATGATATGATTGAACCTTGAACTCTGAGCATGACCTCAGGCAACCCTAGTGTCATTGTAAAGGGAAGAGGTTTTCTTTTTTTTTTTTTTTTTACTTTTCTGCCATAGCCTGGTTTTCCCTTACTGTCCTCTTTACAATGACATTTTCTTATGAATTCTGATTATTTTGCATTGTGAGAGCCCTGGGTAGAAAAAAAAATCTACTTAAAGTTTGTTTAGTTTCACTGATTTTCTTCTTCACTTTCCCTCTACCAAATCTAAAGGCATTTGCTTGGTGGTCAGACCTTATGGTAGAACATGCAGAGACATTCCTCTCGCTGTTTGCGGTGGACATGGATGCAGCGTTGGAGGTGCAGCCGCCAGACACTTGGGACAGCTTTCCTTTGTTCCAGCTAATAAACGATTTCCTTCGCGCTGACTGTATGTACCCTATTATTTCTCTTTTTTAACTCTTCCTTGCTAGGTGATGTTGTGGTGTTTTTTTCTTCAAGTTATCATTGATTTGAATTAAATTCATAAGCTTTTAAAAATGTTTAGAGTTTAGTATTTATAGATTCTGAATCAGAACTGTTTTATGATTAAAGGGTCCATTAAATTCACCATTGTACACTTTTTTTTTCTAAATAATTCCAGCTCCCTATGCACCAATATAGCATTAATGTACTTTTTTTGCAAACATATCAAACCTTTCCATTAAATCTACAGACACCTTTCTTGTCCTTATCCACGTTTCCAGACATTTCCATTAGTAATGTCTTTCTTCCTGATCAGACTTTAGGTCATGACACAGGAAGGAGTTGACCAGCTGATCTCATTAGCACACACCCTGCATCATCCACCCACCCATTCACAATCAATTAGTGATCACCCTTCTCACTAAATACCCAGTCAGTTTGCGTAGTGTATGGCCATCTTTATATAAGTACATAGGAGGGAGTGGACTGAAACACTCAACTGTTCAGCCTCATTCACGACTCTGCATAGCGGGAACTCGCATTCCCAAATGTTTTTTTGTTTTTTTTTTAGCGAAGGGGGAGGCGTGTTGGAGCATTTTCACTCATCATACATAGGGCAGCCCATTAACCTGAATGTGAATACACACAGCAATCGTCCCAAAGAAGCTTCAGAACTTTTTTTAGAGTGGAGCTTGGTGTGTTTTTTACTGCGATTTTTGGTGCAGCACATTTCTGAAATACAAGGAAACGCACAGATGTGAAAGGAGCCTCATTGTTCTTGTGTTACCGCACCAATTTCACTTTTAGGCCCCATTCACTTCTGGCATAGTGGGAGTGCACATTTTGTGTCTCGTTTTTTAATGTGACACGCATAGGGCAGCCTATTGCCTGCTCTACATGTGGTTAATGGAACATTTTGGCATTTTGTGGGTTGTGTGTTTTTTACTGTGCGTTTTGTAGCATTTTCCCCTCGTTTTTTCACATGGCAAAATGTGTGTTTGCTTCTGTGTTTGGTGTGTTATAACCAATTAATGGCACTGAAAGCACAACTAGTAATTTTAGGTGTATAAAGATGGCCATACACTATGCAATCTACATGTATATTGTGTATTTAGGGAGAAGGGTGATCAAAAAAAAAACGTGCACCTGGGAATGGGAGGGTGGATGATGCAAGGTGTGTGCTAATGAGGTCAGCTGGTCAACTTCCTCCTGTGTCATGACCTAAAGTCTGATCAGGAAAAAGACATACTGATAGAAACATCTGGAAACATAGGCTAACCCTATCTCTCACTTATACAGGTGGTAGGGCAACATGCTATTCTTTGTTCAGACTTTATTTACTATGCACAGGTTGAATTTTACTTATTGCTGCATGGGAACTGCAAAAATAGTAGAATTATATGTTTAATCCAAAATTCCATATTTAATTGCATACAACTATTTATAAATACCATGGAAATTACCAAAATGTTGTCATACCTGTGCAGTTATTTATTAGGCTGTACAAGCCATTCATCTTATTTATCAAATCTATTACTTCACTGTTCTACAGTTCTACATTACAATTCCATTAAATAAAAGAGAGATCAAGATAAATAGAGAACATGTTTTGTTAGCTACAGAATTTTTTTTTCACATTTTAGCCAGTAAGGTTACAGATAATTTGGTTTGAGTGCATTTCAAGTTTCTAAATACATGGTAATATCACTAGTCTGAATAATTTTTTTCAACTGTGCAGTAAATAGAGAAAACTGTAAACTGTCCAATTATGCGTGTGTGTGCGATGGCCTCTAACAGCGACCTCAAATTATTGGATTCGATATAAAGAATCCTCCTCTCTCCTAAGCAACTCCATCTGCTAGACTGAAAGGAAAGGGTAGTATTTGCTGCACTAAGAAGTAAGCCATCTGCTAATCTAAAGATAATTTGCTGCCTTTTGCCTGCTGTCTTGAAAGTATCAGAAGCCAATTTTCAAAACCATTGCTTTCTTCCCCTGAAATATGTCTAATTTAAATGATTTGTTAAATTATGCCTTGCATTACATACTGGAAAGATAAAACCGATTTAACAGTAAAACGCATCTGTGGCTTTAGTTTGGGTTTTTTTTTGGGGGGGGGGGGGGGGGGGGGGGTGGTACCCTGATTTACTTAACATTTCACTTTTATTGTTTATTATGTAAATTGTTTGTCAAGGTAAGAAATAGATCATTACAAAATGACAACATGAAATTGTGTTATTGTCACAGATAAATACTCAAAAATACACCTTAAAACCGCACTGCTAGTAGATAAAGCCAAGGGACAGTCCTAACTAAGGTTTCTGGGATTCAGAAAGTATTGTCACATCATTGCTGGTAAATCCTAAGACTAAATGCAGAGCCTCCAATCATTTTCAATGCCATGAAAAGTAGTTCAGTTGTAACCAGTGCAAAGCCAATGCATTTTTTAAAGTGGATCTAAACAGTTTTTACCCATCTTTCCATCTCAGTGCTGATTTCCTCCAGCCTTTTTTTTGCCTACTTTCTGTCTACATGCACTCGCTCTAGCTGTGACTGCAAATCATGGCTCAGATTGGTTTACTGATATTAGCAAGTGGACTATGCCTGTGTCAACTCAGCCACTTGTAGTCTTACCGGGGGTGCCTGTTACAGAGTGAGAAGGAGCGCGCAATGGGAGACAGTTTCAGTTTTCATCCCATAACAGGGAGTGCCTGAACAAAGACCTTCCTAGCAAATGATCTTTAAATGAAATCTGAAGACTTAATAGGCTTAGATAACACCTGTTGAAATTATATAACATAATTTCAACAGGAGTATAACAGTATAACATGGTAAAGTTTTAATAAGATGTTAGTAATTGGGTTTGGATCATCCTCTAGTGGACCCTAAAGATAACAAAGCCCATACTGCACATTTAATAAATATAAATATAAAAAAGCTGATTTTAATAATTTTTAATATATTAAAGCACATTTATAATGGTACCTGTGCTCACCTACTGCCCCTTATTTATTTAATCTACTAATTAAAATACAACCAAAAAAGACTATACATTTTAACTTTCTTGCAATTATTCCTGCTGTACACCCCTGTGTCCAGTAGAGATGTTCCCCTGAAGACTAAATGAAAACTGATGCTTTGAGGATTGGTTCTGCTGACCCTCATGTTCATTAATGTCTCCAAAGTCAAAGAAAAAAGTAATTATATATTTCTCACCAAACCCTGTGGTACAGTGAAGGAAAAAAGTATTTGATCCTCTGCTGATTTTGTATGTTTGCCCACTTAAAAAGAAATGATCAGTCTAAAATGTTAATGGTAGTTTTATTTTAACAGCGAGAAAGAAAATAACAAAAATATCCAGAAAAGCATTTCATTTTAATGAGTGAAATAAGTATTTTATCCCCTATCAATCAGCAAGGTGTCTGGCTTCCAGGTGTCTTCTACACAGGTAACAAGCTTAGATTAAAGGGAGTGCTCCTAATCTCAGCTTGTTACTTGTATAAAAAGACATCTGTCCACAGAAGCAATCAATCAGATTCCAATCTCTCTACCATTTTTATTTTATTTTTTTGAAAGCCGATGGCGTGCAAAACACTCTCAAAAACTCACCCGGTGCATAAAAAATGTGCACAACATAAAGAGGTGCGACAAAAAAGTGCAACGGGTACACAAGTCCTCTAAAATCAGAGGACCTAGTCCTGAATCCCCCGGGGCGTTAGGCTCCAGACAGGGACAAGGACACGTAAAACTTGGTCTTCCTGGCCGAAACCAGTCAGACCCCGTTCTCTGGAAGGTCTGCCGAAACAGACCCACCCAAATACTAGGTGAGGCTCCCCCGAAGGGAGACCCCAACCCTACTGAGAGAGGGCGAACTAAGCCAGAAGGCCATGTCCACCCCCTCCCCAGACTTTCAGGACAGGCCCTGGGACCTGTGACCCTACTCACATCCAATCTCTCTACCATGGTCAAGATGAAAGAGCTGTCCAAGGATGTCAGGGACAAGATTGTAGACCTCCACAAGGCTGGAATGGGCTACAAGACCATCACCAAGCAGCTTGGTGAGAGGGTGACAACCGTTGGTGTGATTATTTGCAAATGGAAGAAACACAAAATAACGGTCAATCTCCCTTGGTCTGAGTCGCCATGATCTCAAGATCTCACCACATGGAGTTTCAATGATCATGTGAACGGTGAGGAATCATCCTAGAACTACACTATCTTGTCAATGATCTCAAGGCAGCTGGGACCATAGTCACCAAGAAAACAATTGGTAACACACTACGCCGTGAAGGACTGAAATCCTGCAGCACCCGCAAGCTCCCCCTGCTCAAGAAAGCACACGTCTGGGTATTCCAGCATGATAGTTACCCAAAACATATGGCCAAGGCATCAAAAGAAAAGGCTCAAGAAGAAGCACATTAAGGTCCTGGAGTGGCCTAGCCAGTTTACAGACCTAATCCCATAGAAAAGATGGGGAGGCAGCTAAAGGTTTGAGTTACCAAACGTCAGCCTTGAATAACTTGGGGAGGATCTGCAAAGAGGAGTGGGACAAAATCCCTCCTGAGATGTGTGCAAACCTGGTGGCCAACTACAAGAAATGTCTGACCTCTGTGATTGCCAACAAGGGTTTTGTCACCAAGTACTAAGTCATGTTTTGCAAAGGGGTGAAATACTTATTTCACTCATTAAAATGCAAATCAGTTTATAACTTTTTTGAAATCCGTTTTTCTGGATTTTTTGGTTGTTATTTTGTCTCTCACTGTTAAAATCAACCTACCATTAAAATTATAGACTGATCTTTTTCAGTGGGTAAACGTACAAAATAAGCAGGGGATCAAATATTTTTTTTCTTCACTGTATTTAACCCCCTTTCCCCCAAGCCCCAATGTCCCTTTAGCCGGGTCATTATGCCCGGGGAGTGGGAAGGATTGCCTGACCATGTGAGTACTTTGATTTGTTTTCATATAATTGGCCCCACCAGCTAATTTTTGCTGGTGGTCCCACTAGATCATTACTAGAAACCAGGAGGTATCTATGACAGCTTAGTCACTGTGCTGAGAGTGCACAGTGAGTGCACTCAGTACAGAAACCTCGAATGTCCGTGGATGCATATGGGCATAATGTGAGTGCTAAAGCCCACCCTCTTTGCTGCCACACATATGCCTTACGTCGTTGGCAAGACATCAACCACAATAATAGGAAACAATCTCACAATTTATCTTACATAAACTTTGTGAGAAAGCAACAGAAAGGAGAAAGGAATAATTTCTTATTTTGTTGTGAGTTTTTCTTCTATGAGACCTTAGACACTCCAAAGCATTAGTGGGTAGTACAGGTTAGCCACCGTACTTCATAGTGTACTATTAGAAATATAAACAATACAAATGTAAGCGTTGTACTACAAATATAACAAGTCTTGTATCATCATTTGGTGTAAATGTTTCATTATGGCTGCTTTTCTTTAGATCATCTTGAACTGTATGAACATAAAAAAATGTTCAAATAAATTAAATAATGTACAATAATGTGTATTGTTCCATCAGTCATTTATTTTGTAAGTTAAAGTATAACTAAAGGCAAAACTTTTTATTAGTTTTGGACAGAGTGGAGATGAATTAGAACACCTGTTGCTACCTCTACCCCTGTTAGTGATATTCACATCTCTATTTGTCCTGTTTACACTAGAACAGTAATAGAGGGGATTTCCTTTCATTTCCTGTTTTGGCTATGGGACAGGAAGTGAAGGTAAATCTCTCCAATGGGATACAGGTGGCATAAAATAAACTGACAGGGGTTGTAACCCTCCCTTACTCTATCCAAAAGTTTTAAAAAAGTTTTGGCTATAGGTCTACTTTAAAAATGACCATTCTGTTTTATTCTGTAGCCAGATGTGATTAACTATGACACCAGTTGACACCAATGCGAACATTGGGGGCATTTTGTACCCCCCCCCCCACTTCCCAGAAATATTATTTCCTGGTTATGCAATTAGTTTAGTCTCCTCCCAGCAATGTTGCCTTATGAAGACACTGGAAACAACCATATGACTGTAACTGGGAGACCCCCCCCCCCTACTTAGCACCCCAGAAGGTCAAAAGTGATTTGAATTAATTTGTCAGTTTCACCAGGAAGTGCAATTCTGCAAATGATACTGAACTCTAGGTAAACAGGTACACACATGAAATACATATATGGGAGCTTTTTGCCTGCCAAAGGTTTTGTATTTCTGTCAATTTAGTTCTGCCATGAGTACAGCAAGGGGGATGATACCACTTTCTCTGTTAAAGTTATGAACTGCATAGGGGATGAACCAGTGTCCTCTTTCCACCCCAGCCTGCCTACTGGACAGTAAATGAACAGCAGCAGACCAATAAGGTCATTACTTTGTTCATTCTGCTCTTCTCCTATCCACATGTTTGTTGTCAGCACACTTGAATGCAGTATAACTGTTTGGCTCCCAGTGTTGCTTTTTCCTCTCCCAGTCCAAGTGATGCTGTATAGGAGATTGTGAGAGGCTAGTATCAATTCTAATTCAAGTTCTTAATACATTAGTGGCATTAAAAAAAAAAAACACTTTTCATGATTTATAAAAAGCTGCACTAATTTGTGTATTTTATATCTGCCAGAAGTTTAGTTTCAAGTTTGTTGAAATCTCGGCAATGCATATTTCTTTCTCTTAGCAAAAGTATACCCTCTAAATATGCAGTCCCTCTGTTGGCATTGAATCAAAATACAGGTTTACTTTTGCAAAAGAAGATTGAATTTGTTGTAGTTATTTTCTAATTTACAATGTGCCAGAATGTAATTTTATGTTTAAAAAAAAAAAAAAACTTGCTAAATCCGTTTCTGTGCAGTGCCCATATTCTGTGCTGTTTTGTGAATTAAGCATGCTTTTTAATTAACAGCATTCTGATATGCTTATAATTCTAGATAATTTATGCAATGGAAAATTCCACAAACATCTCCAAGACCTGTTTGCTCCACTTGTTGTCAGATATGTCGACCTCATGGAATCCTCAATTGCACAATCAATTCACAGGGGCTTTGAGCGTGAATCGTGGGAGCCAGTAAAGTAAGGAACCCTTTGATACAATCGGAGTTTTGTAGCAGATGGATGGAGGTTCTTACTCAAATGGAAATATTCATTCTATATTCTCACCAGACCTAAATCGTCTGCCAGCATTTTTGTGCCACGTTTAATGTGCTAATCAAAATCAATGCTAAAAAAATTAGGGTTGTTTGGCTTAATCTGTATTTTTATGTAAATCTATTGGGGATAACATCTGAAATGAATGATAAATGATGAGGTTTTGTAAAACCTGATCATGAGAAGAGCTACATGTTAGTTTGTTCTTCTAGACTACTGAAAATGATATGGTATACAAGCAATTTTATAGGTGCTTAGAATGTAAATATGTCAGTCTTCATTTGACCATTGTTGTAGTCAACTCTCAGGGGCAGTTCATTTTAAAAGAAGTCAGGTGTTGCAGAATGAACAACCAGTTTTCTATCATGCTAGGACTTCAGTTTCCTTCAAGGTTAGGTTAGGTAAAAAATAAAAAAACGTATTCAATATATCCCTGAAGTACTGTATATGCATATTTCCCTGTGTTTTGTCCCAATAAAAATACTGCAAGTGCAAAAATACCCTTTATTCTTGCCAGATATTCAGTGTGCTCCTCACTGCTGCATTGAAATCCTAAGTGGTGAGTCAGCCTTGCCTGAGTTCTCCCCCCGCTGTACTTTAGAGTACACCCCACCATCATGTTATGCAGAAGGGGACAGCAGGAGGTTTTTTTAGTCTGGCAGGGCTAATACCACTACTTGGGTTCTCAGTGCAGCAGTGGCAGGGTTATCAGCCTAAACAGGAAGTTAGGAGCTCACTGGATTTCTGACCAGACATGCCGAAATGGACATGAATTACAGAGATGTCTGGCACATTTTTATTTTTTATTATTATTTTGCCCAGATGTACACTTTAAGAGTTGGCAAACTAAGTTTCAGGGTGAGCTTATAAAAACCTACAGGTATGTTCAGACCTTTAAACTTTGGGGTTGATTTACTAAAACTGGAGAGTGCAAAGTCTGGTGCAGCTCTGCATGATAGCCAATCAGCTTCTAACTTCAGCTTGTTCAAAACCTGGAAGCTGATTGGTTTCTTTGCACAGCTGCATCATATGTTGCACTCTCCAGGTTTAGTAAATCAACCTTTTAAATCACACAATATTTTCTCTTCTCCTGAAGGAGCTCCAAATGTAATGAATATCACATTCACATGTTCACTATAGCCAATGTCAGTAAGCCTACTAGTATTTTTTCAACTTCCAAGTGATGCTAAATTCAATTCTAATTCTAATTCAAGTTCTTAATACATTAGTGGCATTAAAAAAAAAAAAAAAAAAAACACTTTTCATGATTTATAAAAAGCTGCACTAATTTGTGTATTTTATATCTGCCAGAAGTTTAGTTTCAAGTTTGTTGAAATCTCGGCAATGCATATTTCTTTCTCTTAGCAAAAGTATACCCTCTAAATATGCAGTCCCTCTGTTGGCATTGAATCAAAATACAGGTTTACTTTTGCAAAAGAAGATTGAATTTGTTGTAGTTATTTTCTAATTTACAATGTGCCAGAATGTAATTTTATGTTTAAAAAAAAAAAAAAAAAAACTTGCTAAATCCGTTTTGTAATTACATTACAAAAAATGCAATACTGCAAAATTACTGCATCAGTGAAAACCAATTTATAAGGGAAAATGTCAGAAGGAACCCATAAAGTTAAGGCTTGCCTCCTTTCAGCAATTGCAGATTATCTCATTGGGTTTAAACAGTTTTCACCTATTAACACATAGCAGAAAAACGTGCAGGAAAGGTTGGGAAACCCTATCAGATTTTTATTTCTGTCTGTGACTCTCCTGGAGAGATTTTCCCCCACTGTGAGTGCTATTGACAACTTATTGACTCCAGGTGATAAAGTGAGGGGAATGGTGACCCCAATACAAGAATGAACAATCAGCATTAAAAAACTGGCCAAGCTTCTAACCAAAATGTATTTTTTTGCTTTCTCTGTCCCCATTGTATAAACTTGCCATCTCTTCATTCCCCTCTGACTTTCTGTCACTAAGAGGACACAGGCTGCAATAAAAACCTCACTGAGGTTCTAATCCTTCCCTGTTCTTCCCCTAAAAAAAAAAGAGTTTTGAAAGGAGGTTAGCCTTAACTTTATTGATTGGGGATCTTGACATTTTCTCTATAAATTGGTCTTCACTGATGCAGTAATTTTGCAGTATTGCATTTTTTGTAATGTAAATACATTATTAATGCTTGCAGGAATTTAGTACCATTATTGATTATGCAAAAGCTATAGTTGGCAATGTTTGCCAAAAATATAAGCCCAGACAACCAGATAAAATGCCCATCTAAACAAGACTTATTTTTTTCTAGTTTTGTATAAAGTAAAGGGGGAGAAGTTGTCTGTGGTCCCATGTGGGTTATTTTTACCTTACTTCTTGTCCTAGTGACAATGTTATCCCCAGGATAGAACGTTTGGGGAAATCTAACAGGACCAGGATACACATCCCTGAGAAATGTAACCTTTAGCAAAGGAAATTTTGACCTACCCATGAAGATATTCTGTAAAGCTCTCCATACTTCCACAAAAACATTGCTAAGGAGGTAGTACAATAAACACTAATGTTTCTTCTATCTACCTGGAGCATCAGTAGCCTGTTCCTAGCTGTACTCCCTCATCCCCACTCCAACATTGTTGGCAAAATATATAGTAATCTATCAGGGAGAAGGGACATATCCAAAATGGAGATTTAACCACCAATATACTATTTGTTACCTAAAGAGGGACAATAACACTTAGCTAGAAAAATGTATACAATTGATTTTTTTTCTGAAAAGTCATTCAACCAAGGGTTGCCTGCAGAAGCCATAGACTACTTCTAGATGAATGGTCATTTGCCAGTCCAACCATTATCTGGTTCAGGTAAAGATCTTATGTTTTTAGGTAGATTTAGACCCTCTTGAAATGGCCATTGCGAAACCTGGGAAGTCTGGTTTAAATATCTACTATAATGCCTGATGCCCTACATGATGAGAACTTAAACCTAAATGATTTATTATTAATAGAATGGTCTTTTAATTACATAATAATATAGGATTGTTGGTTTTTTTATATGTTTATATGACACTGCAAGACCTGGCCACACAAATAAAGACAGATAGATAGATTTAGCTAATTCTTTAACATTTTCTATTTAAATTTTTTTCAGAAATTATTTCAGTGGATGTTAGAAATGTCCTTATGGATTTTTTTTTTTATTAATTTGTTTGGCAAACACTTAATAAGACAATAGAGGGGAAATCCAACTCTTTCTGTGTTGTGTTTTAGAAATTCTGGAGATCATAAAGCATATTTATTACAACATGTCTTGAGCCTCCAAACAATGAGGGGACATATGGGATGTATTCATGAGCTTATGCGTCTCTTAATGACAAGTTTGCTTATTTGTTCTAAACCACACTCGTATGTGTCCCCTCCAAAATTTAAGAAAAAGAGAAAGGAGTAACTATTGACATCAAAGAGAGTATTTGTGCATTTTGAAAGTTGTTACATGGAGGCTTGTAAAGCTGGCCATATAGAGTTCTTCTAGTCACATCTTGGCTATTGATTGGGGCATTAAAATATGTGACTAGTATTATGTTAAATGATCTTAAAAAACACTAAGTATTCTCACATTCTTTCCAAGCATAACGCTAATAATTCAGAACTTGCCAGCCCCCCCCCCCCCCCCCCCGATTTTGTCCACTCCTCTGTCCCTACATATATATATAACCCCTTAATATATCTGTATACAAACCAGTCAGAGTGGCAACATGCCATTACAAGGCACCACTCCCTGCAAAAATTTTCTGGGGACCAAAGGTAGGGGCAGCCCTCTGACGCCCTCAGATCACAGGAAGTAGGTTGAATAATGCTGGGTATCACTCAACTTAGAACAGGAGTGGGGCAGAATCCATGTGTCTCTGGAGGAAAACTTCAGACACCGGGTTGGTTGGGTTAGTTATTTAACTGCAGCTGTTTTTCAGTTGCTAGGGACTATTTTTTTGCCCAAACTAGAAATGGGATGACAGTTTGATGTACAGTGGTGTGAAAAAGTGTTTGCCCCCTTCCTCATTTCCTGTTCCTTTGCATGTTTGTCACACTTAAGTGTTTCGGAACATCAAACCAATTTAAACAATAGTCAAGGACAACACAAGTAAACGCAAAATGCAATTTGTAAATGAAGGTGTTTATTATTAAAGGTGAAAAAAAATCCAAACCATCATGGTTTCACATCATGGTGTGAAAAAGTGATTGCCCCCTAAACCTAATAACTGGTTGGGCCACCCTTAGCAGCAACAACTGCAACCAAGCGTTTGCGATAACGTGCAATGAGGCTTTTACAGCGTCCTGGAGGAATTTTGGCCCACTAATCTTTGCAGAATTGTCCTAATTCAGTTACATTAGAGGGTTTTCGAGCATGAACGGCCTTTTTAAGGTCATACCACAACATCTCAATAGGATTCAGGTCAGGACTTTGGCTATGCCACTCCAAAGTCTTCATTTTGTTTTTCTTTAGCCATTCGGTGGTGGACTTGCTGGTGTGTTTAGGATCATTGTCCTGCTGCAGAACCCAAGTTCGTTTCAGCTTGAGTACACGAACAGATGGTCGGACATTCTCCTTCAGGATCTCTTGGTAGACAGCAGAATTCATAGTTCCTTTTATCACGGCAAGTCTTCCAGGTCCTGAAGCAGCAAAACAGCCCCAGACCATCACACTACCACCACCATATTTTACTGTTGGTATAATGTTCTTTTTTCTGAAATGCAGTGTTACTTCTACGCCAGATATACTTGGACACACACCTTCCAAAGAGTTCCACTTTTGTCTCATCGGTCCACAGAATGTTGTCCCAAAAGTCTTGGGGATCATCAAGATGTGTTGTGGAGAAATTGAGACGAGCTTTGATGTTCTTTTTGCTCAGCAGTGGTTTTCTCCTTGGAACTCTGCCATGCAGGCCATTTTTGCCCAGTCTTTTCCTGATGGTGGAGGCATGAACGCTGACCTTAACTGAGGCAAGTGAGGCCTGCAGTTCCTTGGACGTTGTTGTGGGGTCTTTTGTGACCTCTTGGATGAGTCGTCGCTGTACTCTTGGGGTAATTTTGGGCGGCCGGCCACTCCTGGGAAGGTTCACCACTGTTCCATGTCTTCGCCATTTGTGGATAATGGTTCTCACTGTGGTTCGCTGGATTCCCAAAGCTTTGGAAATGGCTTTATAACCCTTTCCAGACTGATAAATCTCAATTACTTTCTTTCTCAATTGTTCCTGAATTTCTTTGGGTCTCGGCATGATGTGTAGCTTTTAAGGATCTTCTGGTAGACCTTACTGTGTCAAGCAGCTCCTATTTAAGTGATGCCTTGATTGTGAACAGGTGTGGCAATAATCAGGCCTGGGTGTGGCTAGAGAAATTGAACTCAGGTGTGGACAACCACAGTTATAGTATGTTTTAACAAGGGGGGCAATCACTTTTTCACACAGGGCCATGATGGTTTGGATTTTTTTTCACCTTTAATAATAAACACCTTCATTTACAAATTGCATTTTGTGTTTACTTGTGTTGTCCTTGACTATTGTTTAAATTGGTTTGATGTTCCGAAACACTTAAGTGTGACAAACATGCAAAGGAACAGGAAATGAGGAAGGGGGCAAACACTTTTTCACACCACTGTATAAATTCCTACCCCTGCTGCCAAATAAAACACTGTGTTAATGCAAAAAAAATTGGCCACTGACCACTTTTCAAGTCTGAACTTCACATAAATATTAAAAACACTTTTGATTGTAAAAAAAAATTAATAATAATATTTGTTGTGTTTAACCACCTAAGGACCGCCCAGCGCATATATACTGCGGCACGGCGGCCCTATTGCGCTAAACAAGATCGTTTTGTGCACGAGACACTACGGGCACAGCGGGGGAGCCGATGCACAGGTCTGGCGGCTGTAATGTCCGCCGGCCACCTGCGATCGCTCCTCAGTGAGGCAGAATGGGGATCTAAACAAAGCAGATCCCCATTCTGACAGGAGAGTACAGTGAGATCAGCTGTTCCTAGTGATCAGGAACAGTGATCTCTCAGTATTCCCAGTCAGTCCACTCCCCCCAGAGTTAGAAACACCTCCTTAGGACACACCTTACCCCTTAATTGCCCCCTAGTATTATCCCCTTCCCTACTAGTGTCATCTATATAGTTATCAGTGGATATTTTTAGCTCTGATCACTGTAAAAATGTCACTGGTCCCAAAAAAGGGTCAAAAGTGTCTGCCACAATGTTGCAGTCCTGCCAAAAATTGCCAAAAAAATAAATAAAAATTCCATACATCTATCACCTATTTTGTAGATGTTATAACTTTTACGCAAGCCAATCAATATGCGCTTATTTAGATTTTTTTTTTACCAAAAATATGCTAAAGAATACATATTGGCCTAAACTTATGAATAAATTCATTTTTTTTTACATTTTTTTATTGGATATGTATTATAGCAAAAAGTAAAAAATATTGTTTTTTTTTTTTTCAAAATTGTTGGTCTTTTTTTGTTTATAGCGCAAACATTTTAAAACCAAATACCACCAAAAGAAAGCTCTATTTGTGGGAAAAAAAGGACATCAATCTATTTGCGTACAGCAGAAAAAAGAGGGGGTTTGTTTTGGGACTTTATACGAGGCACAGGACATAGAAAGTCAGGAGCCTCCATCCCTAATTACTACATTGCATAAGCAGAGGGTTTGGGACTTTATATGAAACATGCAGCCGGAAGGGTGTCTGGTGAGTGTATTGTTTCTAAACACATTGGATCCTGTCATAATACAAGCAAAAGGGTATAAATGGGTAAAATGTATTTCGTATAAATAACACATAATAACATAATAGCATGTTAGTTCATGTTAATAACTCTTGGATCCATGTTCACACAATATATAACAAAACCATTCTTAATTGGTACAAGCCAGTAAAGCATGATTGATAAAAATATTGGTCACACTCTTGAGATGTAAACACATAATAGTAGCATCTATATAGCTCGACTCGTTTCATGGATATCTTCCACACATCAGGAGTAGGGATGAGCCGAACACCCCCGGGTTCGGTTCGCACCAGAACCTTCGAACCGACCGAAAGTTCGCGCGAATTTTCGAACCCTATACGTTATAATGGACGCGAACGTTCGAAATCAAAAGTGCTAATTACAACGGCCAATATGCATGTTAATGTCATAAAACAGGTTTGGGGACCCGGGTCCTGCCCCAGGGGACATATATCAATGCAAAAAGAACTTTTAAAAACTAACGTTTTTTCGGGAGCAGTCATTTTAATGATGCATAAAGTGAAAAAAAAAAAAGTGACATTTTCCTTTAAATATGGTACCTGGGGGGTGTCCAAAGTATGCCTGTGAAGTGGCATGTGTTTCCCGTGTTTAGAACTGTCCTTGCACAAAATGACATTTGTAAAGGAAAAAAAGAAGCCATTTAAAACCACTTGCGGCTTTAGGTTTGATCTTAAGTAGAATCTGAACAGGTACATTATGAAGTGTAGCTCCATCCCAAAAAAATCTATTTTTAAGCTTTTTGGAGAACATAGGGAGGGGTTATCACCCTGTAACATTTGCTGTCTTTGCACATCTGTTCAGAACATGTCACCTCACTTTCCGTCCCAATGACAAATGTTTTTGGAAAAGTGGGGTTTTAATTGAAACAAGGATTGGTGATAAAGTATCAGTAGAGAGGAGATACCTTTTTCCCAAATTAAATCTAACAGGATAGAATTTCCCTTCCTAGGGGTAGATTTCCTCTCACTTCCTGTTTTCTCTTTCCATTTGCAAGTAGGAGTCGTTTGTAAGTTGGATGTTTGAAAGTAGGGGCCTGGCGTATATACTCTGCAGAAATTTGCCCTATTAGATGTTGGTGTAGCCACAAGACTGGTGGGCACAGGAATGGGCCCTGCTGTGAGTTAATAGATCAAGATTTGTAATTGCATGCACCTGTTGAACAGGGCAGAAAAATTGGGGGTGGTGGTGGTGGTGGTGGTGGACGGTTTTGCCACAAGACTGTAAGCTCTCACAGTTACTCTTGGTGGGCGCAGGAATGGGCCCTGCTGTGAGTTATTAGATCAAGATTTGTAATTGCAAGCACCTGATGAACAGGGCAGAAAAATTGGGCCTTTGGCGGTGGTGGTGGACGGTGTTGCCACAAGACTGTAGGCCCTCATAGTTACTCTTGGTGGGCGCAGGAATGGGCCCTGCTGTGAGTTATTAGATCAAGATTTGTAATTGCAAGCACCTGATGAACAGGGCAGAAAAATTGGGCCTTTGGCGGTGGTGGTGGACGGTGTTGCCACAAGACTGCAGGCCCTCATAGTTACTCTTGGTGGGCGCAGGAATGGGCCCTGCTGTGAACTATTAGATCAAGATTTGTAATTACCCGCCCCTGTTAAACAGGGGCTGAAAATTGTGCCTTAGGCACTGGTGCTGGTGCCACAACACTGCAACCCCTCACAGAGACTGTACTTGGAGCACAGCAGTCACACGTGTTGCGAAGCATTTTTTTAAAAAATTGTAAGTACACGCCCCTGTTAAACAGGGGCTGAAAAATTGTGCCTTAGGCACTGGTGCTGGTGCCACAACACTGCAACCCGGCCCTCACAGATACTGTACTTGGAGCACAGCAGTCACACGTGTTGCGAAGCATTTTTTTAAAAAAATTGTAAGTACACGCCCCTGTTAAACAGGGGCTGAAAAATTGTGCCTTAGGCACTGGTGCTGGTGCCACAACACTGCAACACGGCCCTCACAGAGACTGTACTTGGAGCACAGCAGTCACACGTGTTGCGAAGCATTTTTTTAAAAAATTGTAAGTACACGCCCCTGTTAAACAGGGGCTGAAAAATTGTGCCTTAGGCACTGGTGCTGGTGCCACAACACTGCAACACGGCCCTCACAGAGACTGTACTTGGAGCACAGCAGTCACACGTGTTGCGAAGCATTTTTTTTAAAAATTGTAAGTACACGCCCCTGTTAAACAGGGGCTGAAAAATTGTGCCTTAGGCACTGGTGCTGTGGCATGGATCATTGAGGAGGAGGAAGAGGATAGTCAGTGAACATAAGAGGACAGTCACTCAGCATCAGCATAGGCAGTCTTGAAGGGATGTGACATTAAAAATTATTCGGTTATATCCGCCTCAGGTGCCTGGTAGCTGGTGGTGATCCAAGACTGATTCATTTTGATGAATGTCAGTCGATCAACCGAGGCGGTGGACAGGCGCACCCTATGATCAGTCACAAATCCTCCAGCAGCACTGAATGTGCGTTCGGAAAGAACGCTGGAGGCAGGACAGGCCAGTAGCTCAATTGCATACTGTGCAAGCTCTGGCCAGTGATCCATCCTCAGGACCCAGTAAGCCAGAGGATTTTCGGTGGGAAAGGTGTCCAAGTCTGACCTTGCCCCAAGGTATTCCTGCACCATGTATATCAGACGCTGGCGATGGTTGCTGGAACCGATCATACCTTGGGGCTGCGGACTAAAAAATTGTCTGAACGCATCGGTCAGACGTCCACCTTCCCCACCGCTCCTTCTGCCACTGACCGAAGCCTCAGCAACTCGTCGCCCAGGACCAGGAGTTTGTAGCCTCCCAGTTTCTGGGAACGCGTTGCACAGACCTTTCTGCAAGGCCTCCCTGAGATGTCTCATCCTCTGCTCCCTCTGCGACGGCAAGATAAGGTCCGCAACCTTACCCTTGTACCGCGGATCAAGGAGAGTGGCCAGCCAGTAATGGTCCCTCTCCTTGATCCGAAGAACACGAGGATCCTTCCGCAGGCTTTGCAGGATCAGGGAGGCCATGCAGCGTAGGTTAGCTGAGGCATTCGGTCCGGAGTCTTCTGGGTCACTGAGGATGACATGATCGCCAGCCACCTCCTCCCAGCCACGTACAAGTCCACTGGCTTGTTGGGACTGTACATCATCCCTAAAAGACTGCTGCTGCTGATGCTGAGTGCCAGGCTCCACCTCCATGCTCACACAATCCTCCTCCTCCTCCTCCTCCTCCTCCTCCTCATCCTCTTCCTGTGTGATGGGTGGGACAGAAGGAACACTGTCCGGATAAAGGGGGCCTTGAGAGGCAAGGAAGTCCTCCTCTTCCTGCCTCTGTTCTGCCTCAAGTGCCCTGTCCATTATCCCACGCAGCGTATGCTCCAACAGGTGGACAAGAGGGACAGTGTCACTGATGCATGCACTGTCACTGCTCACCATCCTCGTGGCCTCCTCAAATGGTGAGAGGACAGTGCATGCATCCCTGATCATGCTCCACTGACGTGGGGAAAAAAAACCAAGCTCCCCTGACCCTGTCCTGGTGCCGTAGTCGCAAAGGTACTCATTGATGGCCCTCTGCTGCGTGTGCAGTCGCTGCAGCATGGCCAACGTTGAGTTCCACCTGGTGGGCATGTCAGATATTAGGCGGTTCTTGGGCAGGTTCAGCTCCTTTTGCAGCTCAGTCAGCCGAGCACTGGCATTATAAGATCGGCGGAAATGCACACAGACTTTCCTGGCCTGCCTCAGGACATCCTGTAAGCCTGGGAACCTGCCCAAGAACCGCTGCACCACCAGGTTGAGGACGTGAGCCATGCAGGGCACATGGGTGAGCTGCCCCTGTCGCAGGGCGGAGAGGAGGTTGGTGCCATTGTCAGAAACGACCATTCCTGGCTTAAGCTGACGTGGCGTCAACCACCTCTCGGCCTGCCCCTGCAGAGCTGCCAGAACCTCTGGCCCAGTGTGGCTCCTGTCCCCCAAACACACCAGCGCAAGCACGGCATGGCATCTTTTTGCCTGCGTACTTGCGTAGCCCCTTGTACGCCTACGGAGCACCGCTGGTTCCAAGGACAGAGCACTGGAGGAAGAAGAAGAGGAGGGGGTGGAGGAGAGAGGTGTGTCACAACCAGTAGCAGTAGTCGCGTTTTGGAGGCGTGGTGGCGGAACAACCTCCAACACTACTGCACCTTGTCCTGCATCCCTCCCAGCTGCCAATAGAGTGACCCAATGGGCCGTGAAAGAAAGGTACCGTCCCTGTCCATGCCTGCTGGACCATGAGTCAGCGGTAATATGCACCTTACCGCTGACCGCCCTGTCCAGCGAGGCATGGACATTGCCCTCCACATGCCGGTAGAGAGACGGAATCGCCTTCCGCGAGAAAAAGTGGCGTTTGGGAACCTGCCACTGAGGAACCGCACATTGAACAAACTCACGGAAGGGGGCCGAGTCTACCAACTGAAAAGGCAGCAGTTGAAGTGCTAGCAATTTAGCAAGGCTAGCATTCAACCGCTGGGCATGTGGATGGCTGGGAGTGTACTTCTTTCTACGGTCCAGCAGCTGGGGCAGGGAAATTTGCCTGCTGCATTCGGACGTCGGTGTACTGCAAGTACTTGGTTGTGACACACCGAATTCTACACCTTCAGTCCTCTCAGAGCAGCTTTCAGAGAGGACTGAAGGTGTAGTGGGGATGGAGATCCCAGCTGAGGAGGAGCAAGGAGAGGTCCGCTTAGTTCTTTGGTGTGGGTCTTTTATGTGTGCCTGCCAACGAGCTGCATGGCAGGTCGCCATATGTCTGGTCGTGCCCAAGCGGCTGATGTTTTGGCCACGCGAGATACGCTTGAGACAAATATTGCAAATAGCAGTGGTGCGATCTGCTGCACTCGTCTCAAAAAAGGCCCACACCAAAGAACTTTTCTGATAACGTGCAGAGGCAGCGCCCTGCACAGGCGGAGCTCTGCGGTGTTGTACAGTTGCTGTGCTGGCCTCTACCTGGCCTCCAGGGGGCATCCTGCCTCGTTGGACATGTGACGCCGCATCCTCCTCCTCCTCGTCCTCCTCCTCATCCTCTCTCCCTTGAGGCACCCACGTGGAGTCAGTGACCTCATCATCCCCTCCCTCTTCACCACTAGAGCAAACCTGGCAGTAAGCTGCAGCTGGTGGAACTGTACTGCCAGATTCCTCAAGCTGGGTATCGTCATCCGAGCCTTCGAATCGTTGGGCATCCTCCTGGAGCATGTACCCAACACTGTGCTCAAAGAGTTCGGGGGACTCCTCAGGAGGACATGGTGGGTCTAGGGAAGGGGTGGCTGATGATGCTCTGTCAGTACCCTGAGCCTGGGTGAGAGAGGATGAGGAGGATGAGGAGGGCTTGGTCATCCATTCTACCAAGCCTTCAGCATGATGCGGCTCCACATGTCCAGCTGCCGAAAACAAAGACGCGCGTGTCCCATGGCCACGTGCTGATGACGATGCACGACCACGTCCACGTCCACGGCCACGTCCACTAGAAACAGAGCCTGCCTGCCCTGTGTTCTTGGCTCTGCACGCTCTGCCTCCCCTTGGCGGTCTTCCAGCCATTGTAGTCGGTAGTCCTGTGGGTGCTGCTGAGAAGAAAATATAGGAGCTCTGTGTGATGCCACTAACACACTAGAAGTCCTATGGGTGCTTCTGCAAAGAAAATAGAGGAGCTCTGTGTGATGCCACTAACACACTAGAAGTCCTATGGGTGCTTCTGCAAAGAAAATAGAGGAGCTCTGTGTGATGCCACTAACACACTAGAAGTCCTATGGGTGCTTATGCAAAGAAAATAGAGGAGCTCTGTGTGATGCCACTAACACACTAGAAGTCCTGTGGGTGCTTATGCAAAGAAAATAGAGGAGCTCTGTGTGATGCCACTAACACACTAGAAGTCCTGTGGGTGCTGCTGAGAAGAATATATAGGAGCTCTGTGTGATGCCACTAACACACTAGAAGTCCTATGGGTGCTTCTGCAAAGAAAATAGAGGAGCTCTGTGTGATGCCACTAACACACTAGAAGTCCTGTGGGTGCTGCTGAGAAGAATATATAGGAGCTCTGTGTGATGCCACTAACACACTAGAAGTCCTATGGGTGCTTCTGCAAAGAAAATAGAGGAGCTCTGTGTGATGCCACTAACACACTAGAAGTCCTGTGGGTGCTTCTGCAAAGAAAATAGAGGAGCTCTGTGTGATGCCACTAACACACTAGAAGTCCTGTGGGTGCTGCTGAGAAGAATATATAGGAGCTCTGTGTGATGCCACTAACACACTAGAAGTCCTATGGGTGCTTCTGCAAAGAAAATAGAGGAGCTCTGTGTGATGCCACTAACACACTAGAAGTCCTGTGGGTGCTGCTGAGAAGAATATATAGGAGCTCTGTGTGATGCCACTAACACACTAGAAGTCCTGTGGGTGCTTATGCAAAGAAAATAGAGGAGCTCTGTGTGATGCCACTAACACACTAGAAGTCCTGTGGGTGCTTATGCAAAGAAAATAGAGGAGCTCTGTGTGATGCCACTAACACACTAGAAGTCCTGTGGGTGCTGCTGAGAAGAATATATAGGAGCTCTGTGTGATGCCACTAACACACTAGAAGTCCTATGGGTGCTTCTGCAAAGAAAATAGAGGAGCTCTGTGTGATGCCACTAACACACTAGAAGTCCTGTGGGTGCTTATGCAAAGAAAATAGAGGAGCTCTGTGTGATGCCACTAACACACTAGAAGTCCTGTGGGTGCTTATGCAAAGAAAATAGAGGAGCTCTGTGTGATGCCACTAACACACTAGAAGTCCTGTGGGTGCTTATGCAAAGAAAATAGAGGAGCTCTGTGTGATGCCACTAACACACTAGAAGTCCTGTGGGTGCTTCTGCAAAGAAAATAGAGGAGCTCTGTGTGATGCCACTAACACACTAGAAGTCCTGTGGGTGCTGCTGAGAAGAATATATAGGAGCTCTGTGTGATGCCACTAACACACTAGAAGTCCTGTGGGTGCTTATGCAAAGAAAATAGAGGAGCTCTGTGTGATGCCACTAACACACTAGAAGTCCTGTGGGTGCTTATGCAAAGAAAATAGAGGAGCTCTGTGTGATGCCACTAACACACTAGAAGTCCTGTGGGTGCTGCTGAGAAGAATATATAGGAGCTCTGTGTGATGCCACTAACACACTAGAAGTCCTATGGGTGCTTCTGCAAAGAAAATAGAGGAGCTCTGTGTGATGCCACTAACACACTAGAAGTCCTGTGGGTGCTTATGCAAAGAAAATAGAGGAGCTCTGTGTGATGCCACTAACACACTAGAAGTCCTGTGGGTGCTTATGCAAAGAAAATAGAGGAGCTCTGTGTGATGCCACTAACACACTAGAAGTCCTGTGGGTGCTTATGCAAAGAAAATAGAGGAGCTCTGTGTGATGCCACTAACACACTAGAAGTCCTGTGGGTGCTTCTGCAAAGAAAATAGAGGAGCTCTGTGTGATGCCACTAACACACTAGAAGTCCTGTGGGTGCTGCTGAGAAGAATATATAGGAGCTCTGTGTGATGCCACTAACACACTAGAAGTCCTATGGGTGCTTCTGCAAAGAAAATAGAGGAGCTCTGTGTGATGCCACTAACACACTAGAAGTCCTGTGGGTGCTGCTGAGAAGAATATATAGGAGCTCTGTGTGATGCCACTAACACACTAGAAGTCCTATGGGTGCTTCTGCAAAGAAAATAGAGGAGCTCTGTGTGATGGGACTAACACACTTCAAGTCCTATAGGTGCTTCTGGGAAGAAAATATAGCTCTGTGTGTGTGATGGGACTAACACACTTCAAGTCCTATAGGTGCTTCTGGGAACAAAATATAGCTCTGTGTGTGTGATGGGACTAACACACTTCAAGTCCTATAGGTGCTTCTGGGAACAAAATATAGCTCTGTGTGTGTGATGGGACTAACACACTTCAAGTCCTATAGGTGCTTCTGGGAACAAAATATAGCTCTGTGTGTGTAATGGGACTAACACACTTCAAGTCCTATAGGTGCTTCTGGGAAGAAAATATAGCTCTGTGTGTGTAATGGGACTAACACACTTCAAGTCCTATAGGTGCTTCTGGGAAGAAAATATAGCTCTGTGTGTGTGATGGGACTAACACACTTCAAGTCCTATAGGTGCTTCTGGGAAGAAAATATAGCTCTGTGTGTGTGATGGGACTAACACACTTCAAGTCCTATAGGTGCTTCTGGGAAGAAAATATAGCTCTGTGTGTGTAATGGGACTAACACACTTCAAGTCCTATAGGTGCTTCTGGGAAGAAAATATAGCTCTGTGTGTGTGATGGGACTAACACACTTCAAGTCCTATAGGTGCTTCTGGGAAGAAAATATAGCTCTGTGTGTGTGATGGGACTAACACACTTCAAGTCCTATAGGTGCTTCTGGGAAGAAAATATAGCTCTGTGTGTGTGATGGGACTAACACACTTCAAGTCCTATAGGTGCTTCTGGGAAGAAAATATAGCTCTGTGTGTGTAATGGGACTAACACACTTCAAGTCCTATAGGTGCTTCTGGGAAGAAAATATAGCTCTGTGTGTGTGATGGGACTAACACACTTCAAGTCCTATAGGTGCTTCTGGGAAGAAAATATAGCTCTGTGTGTGTAATGGGACTAACACACTTCAAGTCCTATAGGTGCTTCTGGGAACAAAATATAGCTCTGTGTGTGTGATGGGACTAACACACTTCAAGTCCTATAGGTGCTTCTGGGAAGAAAATATAGCTCTGTGTGTGTAATGGGACTAACACACTTCAAGTCCTATAGGTGCTTCTGGGAACAAAATATAGCTCTGTGTGTGTGATGGGACTAACACACTTCAAGTCCTATAGGTGCTTCTGGGAAGAAAATATAGCTCTGTGTGTGTGATGGGACTAACACACTTCAAGTCCTATAGGTGCTTCTGGGAACAAAATATAGCTCTGTGTGTGTGATGGGACTAACACACTTCAAGTCCTATAGGTGCTTCTGGGAACAAAATATAGCTCTGTGTGTGTAATGGGACTAACACACTTCAAGTCCTATAGGTGCTTCTGGGAACAAAATATAGCTCTGTGTGTGTGATGGGACTAACACACTTCAAGTCCTATAGGTGCTTCTGGGAAGAAAATATAGCTCTGTGTGTGTAATGGGACTAACACACTTCAAGTCCTATAGGTGCTTCTGGGAACAAAATATAGCTCTGTGTGTGTGATGGGACTAACACACTTCAAGTCCTATAGGTGCTTCTGGGAACAAAATATAGCTCTGTGTGTGTAATGGGACTAACACACTTCAAGTCCTATAGGTGCTTCTGGGAACAAAATATAGCTCTGTGTGTGTAATGGGACTAACACACTTCAAGTCCTATAGGTGCTTCTGGGAAGAAAATATAGCTCTGTGTGTGTAATGGGACTAACACACTTCAAGTCCTATAGGTGCCTCTGGGAACAAAATATAGGAGCTCTGCCTGCCTGCCACGAACACACTACAAGTCCTATAGGTGCTTCTGGTAACAAAATATAGGAGCTCTGCCTGCCTGCCACTAACACACTACAAGTCCTATAGGTGCTTCTGGTAACAAAATATAGGAGCTCTGCCTGCCTGCCACGAACACACTACAAGTCCTATAGGTGCTTCTGGTAACAAAATATAGGAGCTCTGCCTGCCTGCCACTAACACACTACAAGTCCTATAGGTGCTTCTGGTAACAAAATATAGGAGCTCTGCCTGCCTGCCACGAACACACTACAAGTCCTATAGGTGCTTCTGGTAACAAAATATAGGAGCTCTGCCTGCCTGCCACGAACACACTACAAGTTCTATAGGTGCTTCTGGTAACAAAATATAGGAGCTCTGCCTGCCTGCCACGAACACACTACAAGTCCTATAGGTGCTTCTGGTAACAAAATATAGGAGCTCTGCCTGCCTGCCACGAGCACACTACAAGCCCCTCTTTGTCAATCAATCTTTGTAACTGAATCTATCTAACTCAATCTCTGCAAATGAATCTCTCTATCTATCTAAATGCAGCAGAGTGTCACAGAAACAGCCTGCTCAATCTGCGCCGGAACAGCATGTGACCGGCGCAGACGGCGTGGCGGCGTTTTATAGGGGGGGGCGTGTACTACAGCCCCTGAGCTGTAATTGGCTACAGGCGTCCTGCCTGTAGCCAATTATGGCTCTTCGAGTTTCCGGGGCTGTGATTGGCCAAGCATGCGGGGTCACAGTGCATGCTTGGCCAATCATCAGCCAGCAATGCACTGCGTCGGCCGCGCCGGCCGCAATGCATTGCGGGGCCGCTCGCATCACACGAACGTGATGCGCGCGGCCAAAATAGTTCTGGGCTCGCCGAGCGAGCGAACGCCCGGTGCTCGATGCGAACGTGGGTTCGCATCGAGCACCGGGCCCATCCTTAATCAGGAGCTGATGTGGGATAGATGTCTATAAAAAAATTATAGGATTACAATGGGTCTATCCAGAAGATATGAAGGGGGAACAAGGATATAAAAATAAACCACCCACTCATACTTACAGATCAACTATGAGTCTGAGTGAAAAGCGCTGAAGGCTGGCCGGGGAGGTGTCATCAGTCCCGAGAGCTGAGGTGATATATTCCATGGAATAATGATGGAAAACTAACAGGAGACAGGTATGTCTCCTGTTGTTTTTCCATCATTGGGGGTTGATTCCCTTTAAAGGAACGATTTTGAGCTTCTCTTTTACTAAATCACCACCTGGGAGCAATGTACTAATGCATGCACAAAATCATTGACTGAAAACAGGTCTTATAAAATGCCAACTGAAAACACACATTCCTAGGTGCAGAGACTGTAACATACAACACATACTTATCACATATGTTAGTAATGTTTTTTTCTTTTAGGGGGGGGAGGTGGAGCGGGGCAGGAATTTTAAACTGTACTAATGTGATTTTTTTATGTCAGTTTGAACATGTTTCGTAACAGGAGTTGTATTCTATGCATAATGGAGAGAGCCATTTTGTGGGTATTACCATTTATCATGTCACATGTTTCAATTATGTCGCTATTGTGCCTTAAATGATCCTGTCTCCATAGGGACACTTTTACTCAATAGCTCACCTGTTAAAGAATAATTAACTTACTTCATTTTTGGCAGTCCATGTATTAAAAACCATCTGCATCTTCACTTCTTAGCCACTGCAAGTATTTCACCATCTGATGGATACTTTCTCTCCCCGCAGCCTGCCGTGGTTCCATGCTTTTTTTTTCCTCCTTCCCCTTTCCCCTTCTTTTTTTTTTTTTTCATTTCCATCTTATATTTTTTTTTTTTTTAAATCTTTATTTAGAATTTTTTTGACAAATACAATTCACAGAAAAAAAGAATCACATTTCACTTTTCCACCCCATATCCCCACCCCCCTCCCTCCCACCCCTGCCTTGCAAGCCAACTCAATAAAAGGTCTCATATCTCACCCGATCCGCTGTTTTATTTCTCCCATGGGAATACTCTACCCCCTATCTTGTAATCTCTTCCACATATCTCCATGATTTTCTGAAATCATTCCAACAGTCCCACCTTCCCTCCCCTTCCCTTTCTACAGCTTCTTTATAAAGTTCTGAACTTTCCAATTTTTGTTGCACATTCACTCGGGCTATCCATTCCCCTATCTTAGGGATCTCAGTGTCCTGCCTTTTTTTCGGAATTACGTTTTTAGCTTCATTTAAAAGAATAGGGATTAATGACGCACTATACTGTCTCAAGGGGGTATCAGTCCCATGAAACAGAACCGTCCATGGGTCTTCCGGAATAGTTTTTTTAGTAATAGTCTTAATTAACTTGAGAATTTGTTGCCAATAATTTTTAATTTTAGGACATTCCCACCATATATGGTTCCATGTTTTAGTGACATATGTGCTGGCAGGAAGTACTACAGTGGCCGGTGGGGGAGCAAGTATTTTACACACCCAGAAGTGTAGAATACTTGCAGTGGCTTGAGAGCAGGGTAGTGGCGGATTTTTAATCCATGGACTACCAAAAATAAAAAAAGTAAGTATATCTATGCGTCTTTTACGGGTGATCTATTGGGTAATAGTCAACCTGTGGAGACCCTATATGCAACTTCAAGGTCCACTTATCTCAGGGAGTGTCCCCACCAATAAAGGGCACCTATTAAAGGCTAAAAAAAAAAAAATCATCAGAAGAGAAAATAACTGGCTTCCAGAAACTTCCTAAAGGCACTGGTGACATCATTGTGCCTTACTGCTGCCTCCTCTCAGATTTTCCAGTGAGCAGTAGCGAGACACAGCGATATCACTGACGCCTTAGGAAAGTAGCAAAAAAGTCAAGGTCTGAAGTGAGAGTTTTTCTTCTATCTTCTTCTAATATTTTATTTATTTTAGTCTATATTAATTGTTTTTTGTTTGGGTGGTGGAGGCTCCCATATAAGCTTATATATTGAATTTTAGGTTCATTTTAATAAATATTCAGGCATCCACTCGTTTAAGTTTAAGTGATAAGTTTAAAAAAAAAGGTTCAGCACACAAAATGGCTGCCTTCACTAATTGTAAATTATGAAAAATGTATGAAAATGTTTTTTTTTTTTCAGCCCAGATAATGGTAAACAGTAGTAAAAAATTCAGCTTTGCAGACTTCTCTATGAACATTTTCTCTAGTATACATACAAAAATTGTCAGCATGTCTTATTTATACTTTTCCACCACACTTTTTGTAATTGATGTTTGCTAAAATCACCTCTGTGGTCACGCTGAGATCATTTTAATTCATTACTTACAGATGAGGTTTGCAGCTTGTTTTTGCGATGCATATAAATCTTTGTAATTGTGGCATTTTGTGGCTTTTATTTTGTGAATTGTGCAATGTATGTGTTTGTTTAGTAACTGCCATTTTTGATTCTAGAAAGCAGATATTATTCCATTCTTCATGCTTCTTTTTGAACTGTCGCATTCTAATTTTTTTGTTTTCTTTTCACACACTTGATCTTTCTTTCGTGTTTCTTTCTGAGTGTCTCTGTGCTTTTGCTACATCCGCATTGTCATGTTATGGTATCTTTTTCTTTCTGTCTGTTTCTTCCACAGGAGTTTAACAAGTAATCTGCCCAATGTGAATCTTCCAAATGTGAATCTCCCTAAAGTACCTGTAGCCCTACCAGTTAACCTCCCACAAATGCCTAGCTTTTCTGCACCGTCATGGATGGCTGCAATTTATGATTCTGAGTGTGTATTCACTTCACATTAGACCTCATTTATATGTTCAGCAGTCTTAGCATGAATGTGTATTAATTATTTCTAACAAGACTTCAAACGTAGCAATGTTTTTTTTTTTTAACTCTTCACATCTTTAACACAGTTTTTAAATCATAAAGATTCAATTCAAAATGTTAATAGCAATAAAAATAATAGTATTAAAACAACCTAAAATGATATGGTTAATACAATTAAGCACATAACATCTTTAATTGAAAATACAATTTAACAAAATGAAAACTTAAAATTCAAATGCTATATTTCCAAAAATGAAATTTCATATAAAAAAATTATAGATATGCACCCTATAGATGGGTATGCCCATTCATGTCCCAGCACAAAATGACATACTATATAAAAAAAAGTAATATTGTTTAAAGATGTACATATCTAAAGGTGTTGAATTACCCATCAAAATCTTAACATATGTCTGTGTATGTAGACGGAAAAGATTTAAAAGACTTTATTGTAAACTTTCACCATCTGTTAAGTGTTTATCATAATCAAAAATGAAATATGTTCTTTTAATTATTTGCAGACTTTTGTAAAATATAAGGCCTTAAAGTGACTTTGCGATTAGAAAAGTATTGGGGCTGCTATTGTTGACCACTCCTTTGGGAATGTCCATTTTTAGGCAGCCATGGTGTTATTTTGGCTTCAGTGTTTTCTGAGTCTCTAATCTGGAAGTAGTATAGAGAAAAATAAATTCTATCATTCATTTACAGCATTCTGGTTCTGTGACTGAAAAATATTGAAGCCAGACACAGCAAAGCATTTCCAATCCTGTGCCAGCAATGGAAATCCCATAGTTCTTTTATTAAAGAGTCACTTTATTGGGAAACCTTTCATGACAGATAAGCGGAGAATGCCATTACTGATCTTGTTATTTAAAGCCACTGACCAAAAACAAGGATGCAGATAAGGGCTTCCAACATTCCTGATTTTCGTGATCTTCATCCTTTTTCTGGATCAGTAATCAGATGGTGTTAAAGGAAGATGGTCAGCACAACATCCAAGCACCTAGTATTTTTAGAAGGAGGCCAGGAATGTGTGTATGGAGTGCTTGTATTTCTCCTATGTAAATAATTGTGTAAAAGTAACATTTACACATGCTTCTATATTGATCGAATTCAGATACACGTAAGACACAATCAAGGTTCAGGATCAACCAGTAAAGTCAATGTTATCCTTAGGTACCCATAGATGTGAGGTTGCGGTATCTCAATTGTGATGATGTCATTTGGTGACATTTTGGTCATTTCACTTTGCCATCCACTGTACAGAGGAACTAGTAAACAAACAGGTTGGGAAAAAAGTACCAATCCCTGCTCCCCTCTAATAACCTGGTTTCAGACCCCTGCTTCTCACTCAGCTGCATCTCCTTCCCCCTCTATTAAAAAATACATCTTAGAGTGGCCAGGCCACAATTTCACGTTTATGGAGCCCTATGTTGAGCTCCACTGAGAGTTTGCCTTGTGTATGGTCTTATCACGCCTGTACGAGCACCTATCTTGAACAGCTTAAGGGTGAAGGTATGAGGCCCCATTAATACTGCTCTCGTGCATTACCGTACATTACATTACTACATGCATTTTAACATGTGTTATTTCGCATGTTGACATGCGTTGTGTGAAGTCACACAATTCATTTTGATTGGGCTGCCAACGCACAACGTGCAAAAAACTGAGCTTTTTTTTTTTAACTCCAACACAATGCACAGATGGTTTCCATCCATCTGTGCATTGTTGTGCACTGCCATTCAAAATGGCATCCCAGCATGCAGCAATGTGTGTTGTCACCTTTAGGGAAAGGACTGTATTCTGGGCTGTAGAATTAGTTATAAATATTACTTTTTGGGGAAGTTAGTAATATATATTATAGACACTTGGGTGTTTGACATTGGACATCAAGTAAGTGATATTATTTGGCTCTGGTAAACATATAGGGGGATTACTAAATGCTGACTGGTCCAGAATAATACACAGTTTATACACCAATCAGCCATAACATTAAGCTCACTGATAGGCAAAGTTAATAACATTGATTATCTCATTACAATGGCATCTGAAAATCAATAGGATATTTTAGGCAGCAAGTAAATATGTTGTCCATGAAGTTGATGTGTGGAAAGCAGGAAAAAATGGGCATCACAGTTTGTTGTGTATCGGTCTGCTTAGCTGCAGAACAGTCATTTTGCCCATGCTGACTTGTCTACAGCCTAAAGTGCATTGGCATGTGAGCATCAGAACTGCACCACGGAGCAATGGAAGAAGATGGCCTGGTCTGACGAATCATGTTTTCTTTTACATTATGTAGATAGTTGAGTGCATGTGTGTCACCTACCTGAGAAAGAGATGGCACCAGGATGAACTATGGGAAAAAGGCAAGCTGGCATAGGTGATGTGATGCTTGGGGCAATGTTCTGCTGGGAAACTTTGGCCCTGTCACTCATGTGGATGCTACTTGACACAGGATACCTTTTAGAGGTCTAGTGGCGACCATGCTGCAACAGGTCAGGGGTGTTAAGGTTTTTTGGTGGAAAAAGAGGGACCTACTCAAAATTAGGCTTGGTGATCATAAAGTTGTGACTGATCAGTGTCAACTGTTTTGTCTGCTAAAGGATATATATTTCTGTTTGGCTGGCCACTTGATTTAGTACATTTGCTACACTGCTAGGAAGGTGACACATATTTCACGGTTCAACAATGCAGTTTCCTGTGTCACCTCTCCCCGATATACTGGGCAGTGGATCATTACAATTACAGTATTCTTGTCCAAATAACAAGGAGGTAATGTAGTAAGAACCAGTGAAGACATTGCAGAGATGTGTGAATTATAAGACCGGCTGAAGAGAATTATGGATCCTTTTGCAGGTAAAACACTAAAACAAAAATATTTAAATTAAGTATTTAGCCATTTTCTTGCTAATCTACTTTAAGCTTGCCATGCACAGGCACAGGTAATTTTTTAGCACTGTGCAATATTAAATGTGTCTACAAACTTTACAGAAAATTAAAGTTACAAATTAGCTAGGCAGGAAGCTGACCTGTTTAGTAGAGCTTACAAACAAATGCTTTACAGGGTAATTTTCTAAGAGCTTGACTGAATCTTTTGAGCAGCCAATGGCATCAGCAGGAAGGTACCATATTTTTAAACTATTGTTGTGTGCAAACTAATAAAGACTTAGGGGTTGATTTACTAAAGGCAATCACTCCAATCACTCTGCAAGTGCAGTTGCGCCAGAGCTTACTAAATGAGCAAAAGCTCTGCTGGCTTCCATCATCCAATCATGTGCAAGCAAAAATGCTGTTTTTTTTTTCATTTTCCTTACAGGTAATTGGGTATTCTTTGTAAAGTGAAGCTTTACCTCATTTACTATGCTCTAGAGCAACTTCACTTGCAGAATGTAAATGCACTTTCCAAAGCGCACAGTCTATTTGCCTTTAGTAAATCAATCCCTTTGTTTTTTTGCTGGTCCAAAAAAACTTCATTAACACCTCCAACCACATGTACTTGAATTTCTAGTATTTTTTTAACCTTAACACCATATACATTTAAAATGCACATTTTAATCTAAAATTACCTAAAATATGCCATACGCACTTCACAATGCTTTTTGGGAGAGGTATGTGAACTAGATTAAATCATGAGATTCTTGAGATCTTGATTACAAATTATTTTAGAGACAGGAGACCTTATAACCACATTCCAATTATAAAGCATAGTATCATACAATGTGATTTGCGTATTTTCATCAAAAAATGGATTGGCGCAAATCAACCATTGCAGAATGAAAAACATAGACAATTTAACATGCCTCTTTCAGATTCCCAGCCACAAATCCCATCCCATAACTCCCTGTACTCCAGAACTAAGCTCAAGACAGATGGGCAGACATATGTATCGGTTAGAGCAGTGTTTCTCAACTCCAGTCCTCAAGGCGCCCCAACAGGTCATGTTTTCCAGCTTCCCACTATTTTGCACAGGTGATTTGATCAGTTTCACTGCCTTAGTAATTACCACAACCGTTTCATCTGAGGGAAATCCTGAAAACATGACTGTTGGGGCGCCTTGAGGACTGGAGTTGAGAAACACTGGGTTAGAGCTCTGCTGCATTGCTAAGTGCTGTCAGTCAAACACAGGAACTTCTTTACAGGAGGGGAGAGCAGAGGGGTGACCCTCCCAATGTCCTGCTGCGCCTTCATGCTCCAATCATCAGGCTGGAGGCAGTTAGGATTCCAAGCTTTATTGTTTATCAGTACTAGGGAAAGGTGAGGTAACGTACCTGGCTTTGCAGCATTGCCAAGGTTTTGCTATCAGAAAAAAGCAGACACTTGTCTGAAGCAAATACAATTTTTTTGGACCATCAAAAATGATTCCTTTATAACAGGATCAGGCTTCACTGCCATGTAGGGGGAGATGGGAGGCTGATATAGGTCCCATAGAGAGCTGGGAGGCAGCATTGGTGTCAGTGTCAGCTATACAGGAATTGCCTTCATTCTCCACCGCACCCATCATTCACTGAAACAGTTGTTTACCTGGGGAAGAGGGGACTCCCCTATTTGTCCTAAATGCAAAGCCCATACTGGGTTTTTTTTATTCATATTATCTGGAAATGCCCCAAACTTGTTCAATATTAGGGAGAGGTCATTACTGTTATTAATCAGACATATGATGTATAACTCCCTATGGATCCACTAATTTGCATCCTGGGGACATTGGAGGCTGAACATTACATCCGGTCCCCTTTTATAGCTCTTACCCGTCTCTTATATTTAACAAGGAAACAGATAGCATGTTTCTGGCTCTCCTCTCTTCCTCCAAGCCGTACATAATGGTTTGAGCAGGTAAATCACATTCTTATTAGGGATAAGAACACTTATCTACATTATTATTATTATTATTATTATTCACAATTTATATAGCGCCAACAGTTTACGCAGCTCTTTACAATGTAGAGGGGGGACAGCACAATTACAGTACAGTTCAATACAGAAGGGACAGGAGGGCCCTGCTCGTAGAGCTTACATTCTAAATGGGAATCTACATAGAAATTCATCTGAGATATTTCTGTCCATATGGCAATGCTGGCTTTGTGTTCCTGGATTAGCCCCTCCACAGCTCACCCTAGATAGATTATTGCAAATGTAGGCACAATTATTGTGATATGGTTCACATAGTCGATTGAGCTTGCTGGCCTAGAGCCTCCTTACAATTGTACTTTTACTTTACAATGATTTACATACACCGAAGGTATACTTTTATCTAGTTCAACAATGAGATTTTGAGTACATTTTTGATTTTTCTTATGTCACCCCAACAAATTGTTGCTTCATGGTTTGTTATTTGTTAATATTTTTTTTTTTTACTTTATTGAACCCTGAGATGAGGGTCTCCGGCCCTGTTATTCATTGTTTGATGCTTTGATAGACTTGGTGAAGATTTGAAACCCTCAATACCTTTAATAGGCTTTTACCTTGATTAAAAAAAAAAAAAAAAAAGTATTCCTTTAAAAATGACCCAGCTTAATCTGATTGGCTGTTTAAAAAGAATTCACATTTTCAAAGTGTAATTTTAGAACATAATCTGCCCCCTCCTTAATAAAAAATGAAAATAAACACAATATCTACAAATGCCAACATTAGTGCATTTGTTTACATAGTTACCATTTTTAAATAGCCTTTATTTTTTTAGCCTTTATGTTAATGCTAAAATTATATAACTAGATTTAAACTATAATAAACAATTAATGATGGTGATAAACTTATTATTTTAATAACTAAAAACTAATTAGCATCACATGAATGTTTATTAAACAGATTGGCACATGGCATCAGCTACACATCCCATCTTGTGGCAAAATCTCTATATATTTAATTTATTCTATTGTGATTATTACAAGACAAAGAAATAAATTTCATGTTCATGCTATGATTACTATATTGGAGAAAGGTAGATTAGGTATTGGTAACTGAGACTTTTTCCCCTCTCTGTGCATGGTGTGTAACACTGTTTCTTGGAAAAGATATAAACCAGTAAACTGAGCATATGATGGCTTTAATCAATCAATGAAATCCAAATTAGGCATGGGAATCATTTCAATTGTGACATTACAAAAACATAAAGAAGAAGAGGAAAAAAACGGCAAGAAATTTGAAATAATTCTGAAGGCAGATGGGTGTCAAAATGTTGTAGCAATAGACACCAATTATTACATTTGTGTGTATTCTGTGATTTAAAACATAAACCTTTATCGTTCCAAAACTCAATTTAGATTTCAAAAATATACATTTTTCCAAGCCTTCATTTGGAAGAGAACTGTTCGTAGGATGTGCTTGTAGAACTGAGACACCTACATAGCAAAATATTTACCATCATAGAGCCAAGCTACCTGGTTGAATATCTTTTGACGCGCCTGTTTTCCAAAATTACCTTCACTGTCAAGGCACAATTTTTTTATCCATTTATCAGATACCTCTTTGAGTAGTAATATGACTTATTCCTAAATCATAACTTTTGTTGAAGCAGGACCTCAAGATCCTTGGCATGTTGGGAGTATGATTTTTTTTGTCCACCCTGCAATAGCTACATGTGCATTTAGCTATGTATTGCTCTGCAGCATTAACTCAATGCAGCTGGCATCTGTCATAATAGAAACGCCTACTTTAATCTGTTTCTATAGAGGATGTCAGTACAAGTGGTACTGCATGGTGTGTATAACATCTGATAAATTGCTGTGTTAGCGCTAGTGGTATGCGAGGAGGGAATTCTCTGAAAGTATAATTGCAGAGAAAAAAAATGTTGGAAATAGGCTAATGAATATGGGTTTCTGCATATGCTAAAACATTTTCATAAAATCATTGTATTTATTAATAGTATGCTTAGGAGGTAACTACAAAACACCATAATAATATTAATATTAATAATTGGTTTAATGCAATTCCAAAGTCAAACTGTCTTTATACATGTTTTTTTATTTATTTTTTAAGGTGTTTTTTTTTTTTTTTTTGCAATTAAAATGATGACCTCGCTCACCACTAGTTAGCACAACCTTTTACCTAGTTTGAATCCTTTTTAACAGTATTCTTACAGACGTGCATGGAACCCTGATTTTTGACAACTGCTTACTTTAATGTGGTGGTCAACAATCAAGGATTGTCTTCCCCAGTTTGTATCCTTAATTTCAATAACTACATACAGTGATGTGATTATTAATTAAGGATGAGAATTGCTTACAAACTATCCAGTTTTGTCTAATTTTGTTGTGTTTTGCTCCAAATTAAATTTAGACTAGAAGTAGAAACAAAAAAAATTGCAGCCCCGATGTTGGAGATGACAGTTAATTTAAGTGCCATAGCAAAGGATAATGGGACAGACTCCACAGAAAATTCTCTCCACATCGGGCTGTGTGTTAATCATCCATCTAATAATGTTTTTTCCTGTTACCCTGCCAGTAATGGATCAGCCACATCAGAAGACTTATTTTGGAAACTTGATGCCCTACAAACCTTCATTCGTGACCTCCACTGGCCTGAGGAAGAGTTTGGGAAGCACTTGGAACAGCGCCTTAAACTGATGGCAAGTGACATGATTGAGTCATGTGTCAAAAGGTAAGAAAATTTTTTATGGGTGTTTACATGAAATGTGGGCCAATCAGAAAAGTTTATTTTTGACAATAAAAAAAGAAAAATAGGCTACCAACTGTCTATTCCATAGTGAGGAGTTGAAAATGTAGCATAGACTCTTATGCCCCGTACACATGGTCGGATATTCCGATGTAAAGAGTCTGATCGGATTATGTTGTCGGAAAATCCGATCGTGTGTGGGCTCTAGCAGACTTTTTCCATCGGAATTTCCAACTGAAAAAAATTTGAGAGCAGGATCTAAAATTTTCCGACAACAAAATCCGATCTGATTTTTTCTGATCGTGTGTAGAGAATTCCGATACACAAAGTGCCACGCATGCTCAGAAAAAACTTGGAGACGAAAGCTATTGGCTACTGGCCTCTACGTAGTCCCATCGTACGTGTAGTACGTCACCTCGTTCGGAACGATCGGATTTTCTGACAACTTTGTGCGACCGTGTGTATGCAAGACAAGTTTCAGCCAAAATCTGTCGGAAAAAATCAGACGGATTTTGTGGTTGGAATGTCCAACCGTGTATACAAGGCATTAGAGCCTCTGAATCTCTGTATACCTTTGATTGCATTAATTTTTGTATATTTTAATACTTACATGGTAGCAAAATATTTCCAATTTCCTAGACAAAAACACTGATCTTTAACCTTCGCAGTGTGTATATATTTGAATATTCAGAACAAAACAATAAGGTCCCCAAGCCATCCTCAGTGTACTTGTGTTCTGGTAGCCCTGTGCAATATTGTATGATTTTTTTAAATGAGCTATCAGCCTGAGGTCTGGGGAGCACAGGCACCACATCCCACAAACTAGAAAAAGGGATTTTTAGGGTGCCAGACAGTTACAATATACTACATCATACTTTTAAATCCATACCAATTTAATTAAATATATTTCGTCATAAAAAAAGTTTGAAAATAGATCACATGCGATCCAGGTATACAGTAAAGTGGTTTTTGCTCAACATGTTTTACCGAGAGATGGCTTCTTCAGGAGACTTTTGAATTACTGTACAAGTACTTTGTACAGTAATTCAAAAGTCTCCCGAAGAAGCCATCTTTTGCTGAAACATGTTGAGCAGAAACCGCTGTACTGTTTACCTAAATCGCATGTGATCTATCTATATTCAAACTTTTTTATGATAACTTTTTAAAAATGTTGAAATATATTTAATAAAATTGGTATTAATTTAAAAGTATGATGTAGAATATTGTAACTGTCTGGCACCCTAAAAATCCCTTTGCATTTTTCCATAAGTATTGTATGATTTTTGTTCAGAAAGGAACTGGCAATCATCCAAAAAAAATTAATTTCCTCAAAAGTGTTGTTAATCAGACTTCCCCAGATGCAGTTGTACTATTATTAGTCCATTCCATCACAGGGGGATATGTACAATCTGTTGTTCCTACCTCAGTTTGGGTTAGTATGTGTATTCTTATGGCACTATATAACCCTATCAAACCACAAAAAATAAGAAACTCGTTCTTGCTAATTAACATGGGCAATCTACACATTGAAATCTAAGTTCTTCAAAAGCAGAAAAAAATGACTACTTATTACATTTACTACTGATACAGGCTATTAATTATTAAAGCTGAACTCCAGGTTTACCTTACACAGTTGTCCAGGTTACTCTCATGTACTAAAATTGCTTACTTTGATTTCACTGTACGCTGTGAGCTTTTCATGGTGTGGATTAGAAGCTGCAGCAAATCAGATAAAGACTACCTCATTTCCTGGCTGGAGAATATACTGCATGTTTTAGCCCGTTCCTCCTGAGCCTCTTCCATTGGAATCAAAATAAATTTTTTCAGTCATGGAGTCATATGTGAGCATTACTTAAATGTAGCCCATCTAGGTATGTCTATTCCTCCAGACTGACATCCATCCTTTAAGGAATTTTAATATTTCCACTGCTTGCATCAGGTGTTAGGGCTCTTAAAAGAAGTACTATTGAAGTGTGCTATGATGTTTTCAGGAAGCTATGTACGTCACCCTGCCAGCCCTTCCCACCATCTATGACTTGCCTGCTTTGCATATAGAGATTCACGGAGACCCAGTTATGACATCACAGGGTCTAAAATAAAGTATGTAATGAGAACAAAAAGGATTTATTTAAAAAGAGGGATGAGGGGAGGGGAGGAACCAAGGAAGGTAAAATAAATTAATTAATTAAGCAGATTAAACTCAGTTGACCAGTGATGTCAATGCTCCTTCCACCTCCCCAGCCAGATTTAAAAGTATGGATGTCTGCTAGCCAAGTAGAAGTGACATCACTCTCCTGGTTATGTGACAGTGCTTTGGCCTAGTGTTTGGCTACTAGACCCAACACTGCCCAAGGTTAAGAAGTTACATGCTGCATCAAATCCAGAAGTGCTAGGTATTGTGGTCGGCTGCAGAGGAAAAAGGCAACTCTACTAAAGGTGAATGAACAGTAACAGTGACAAAGATACAAGCAATTAAGGGCACATTTGCAGCTATCAGTGGCAGTGTTTTAAGTGTAGAGCAATGCTTGGTACAGTTTGTGGTCAGAAATATCATCCTACGTGAAATTCTAAGTAATGTTAACCAGTGCATCACTGCTTGAGAATGGGCTGAGCATAGTGCAGATTATGCAAGAAATTATTATTGTCCAAAACAGCCCTGTGCCAAAAAGAATAATAAGTGGGAAGACAGACAGTGGATCAGATTAAGATAGAAGGACAGGTGAGATACACAAAAGTGGAGGGCATGGGAAGGCAGAATGTGGGACATGACTTCTGATTCTATACTCTGTCAGTGCATCTCACTCACAGCAAAAGCAAGGTATGGAGACCATGTTTTAAGGAATTTAGAATGTGTATTGCTCAGAATGGCCATGAGCTTCTTGTGTGTCATAGTGTTCATTATTCTCTGCTGAAGATTACAGTTACATAATTACATGAGGTCCTGCATCACCCTTTTAAAATTTTTGGCTCTTCACTGAACTGAAAGGATTGGTGACCAAAACGAAACCGCATATTCAGGATGAGGCCAAACCAGTGTTTTTTATAGGGGGAGTTGGCTGCTTCCAGTCTTTAGTGATAGTTTGCCTGGAGGTTAAAAATATTAGTTACTAGTTTTGTTTTGTGCTTGTAAAGGCAGAGGTTAGTCTGTTTAAATAAAGCTTACCCAAGGATTGTGGGACAAGTTTTGATTCAAGATGAAGCTGATTATGTTATTTACCCATATCCAGAGTCTTTATGCCTTTGGACACTACCAACATATAT
The DNA here is from genome assembly GCA_028564925.1 of Lithobates sylvaticus. NCBI lineage: Eukaryota > Metazoa > Chordata > Amphibia > Anura > Ranidae > Lithobates > Lithobates sylvaticus. The sequence goes on along the minus strand of CM053032.1, from coordinate 39,864,054 downwards.
GGTAGAGCTCGCTGTATTCCCTGCAACTCCAAAAACATAATTGTGAGGCACTGGAGGCATATTTGTCTATGTGGTCAGGAATCTTTTATGAAAAAGCACTTGATATGCATTTCCTTGAGCCAAAATTTTGGTTGAACATTTTGCTATGGCATTCCAGATTTCGTCTCACTTAATTATTTCCAGGGATCCACCCAGGTCACGTTCCCATTTAAGCTTAAGAGAACATTTAGAGATGTTTGCTGGGTAGGTGTAAGCTGAATGCAATGAGTTAATCATTATTTGAAAATGTTGGAAAAAGATCTGTCTGTGGAATCCACAAGTGTTTTTTTAAGATATTGGAAGGATTTAATATTGTCTTTCAATAAAAGACTGTACATGTTTATTATTATTCATTGACCACTATTTAAAGATCAAGGGGTTCTAATAATCTTGGAGGAAGAGGAGATTATGTAGGATACCTGATAGCAAAAGGTGGGCTGAAATCAAGCTGGAGTATTTAAGTCCTATTATTTCCGGATTTGTTGCAAAGGGAGATGGGATGGTCTGGAAGGTGGAAGATTATGAATCATATTGTAGATGTGGATTGTCAAACTGTCTATGATATTCAGATAGAACCATTTAGGCAGTTCATGAGTTGTGTAGAAGGACACTAAGGGTGCTAACTGGGCCACCATGTACCGGTACTTGCTCAAAATTTAGACACTACGTCTGTCAGTCTGTTTGTGGTGATATAGAACTTGAGCAGTTAATCTCAGTCTGCACAAATTGTATAAGAGTTTTAGAACATTCCTCTCAGTGTGCATAATGTGGCTACGTGTGGTAGTTACATAGTTATATAGTAGGTGAGGTTGAAAAAAGACACAAGTCCATCAAGTCCAACCTATGTGTGTGATTAAATGTCAGTATTACATTGTATATCCCTGTATGTTGCGGTCGTTCAGGGGCTTATCTAATAGTTTTTTGAAACTATCGATGCCCCCTGCTGAGACCACCGCCTGTGGAAGGGAATTCCACATCCTTGCCGCTCTTACAGTAAAGAACCCTCTACGTAGTTTATGGTTAAACCTCTTTTCTTCTAATTTTAATGAGTGGCCAAGTGTCTTGTTAAATTCCCTTGCGCAAAAAAGTTTTATCCCTATTGTGGGGTCACCATTACGGTATTTATAAATTGAAATCATATCCCCTCTCAAGCGTATCTTCTCCAGAGAGAATAAGTTCAGTGCTCGCAACCTTTACTCATAACTAATATCCTCCAGACACTTTATTAGCTTAGTTGCCCTTCTTTGTACTCGCTCTATTTCCAGTACATCCTTCCTGAGGACTGGTGCCCAGAACTGGACAGCATACTCTAGATGCGGCCGGACCAGAGTCTTGTAGAGCGGGAGAAGTATTGTTTTATCTCTGGAGTTGATCCCCTTTTTAATGCATGCCAATATTCTATTTGCTTTGTTAGCAGTAGCTTGGCATTGCATGCCATTGCTGAGCCTATCATCTACAAGGACCCCCATGTCCTTTTCCATCCTAGCTTCCCCGAGAGGTTCTCCCCCCATTGTATAGATTGCATTCATATTTTTGTCACCCAAATGTATTATTTTACATTTTTCTACATTAAACCTCATTTGCCATGAAGTTATTGCCCTGCTTAGCGTAGTATCGTCCGCAAATACAGAGATTGAACTGTTTACCCCATCCTCCAGGTCGTTTATGAACAAAATAAATAGGATTGGTCCCAGTACAGAACCCTGGGGGACCACACTACCCACCTCTGACCATTCCGAGTACTCCCCGTTTATCACCACCCTCTGAACTCACCCTTGTAGCCAGTTTTTAATCCATGAACTCACCCTATGGTCCATAACTGACCTTATTTTGTACAGTAAAGTTTATGGGGAACTGTGTCAAATGCTTTTGCAAAATCCAGATACACCACGTCTACGGGCCTTCCTTTATCTAGATGGCAACTCAACTCCTAATAAAAAGTTAATAGATTGGTTTGGCAAGAACGATTCTTCATGAATCCATGCTGATTACTGCTAATGATACCGTTCTCGTAACTAAAATGTTTTATATAGTCCCTTATCATCCTCTCCAAGAGCTTGCATACTATTGATGTTAGGCTAACTGATCTGTAATTCCCAGGGATGTATTTTGGGCTATTTTTAAATATTAGTGCAAATAGTTGGTAGGACCCTGAAATAATAAGCAGTTTTGGAAGGTGAGAAATTTGGATAGCATATATTCTGCCAAACCACAATATGTGTATAGAATGCCAGGAGGTTGAGAGTTTCCTGAAGAGGTAAGGGTAGTTTGTTTTTTATAGTGAGTCAAAAGAATGAGTGATATGAATACTTAAATAAGGCAGTGTTGTAGGCCAAGTGAAATTATAGTTTGTTTGGAGGGGTTGGAGATTGAGGAATATACTTAGCGCTTTTGACTTGGCCTTATTGACTTGGAGTTCCGAGATGGCCACCAGTACTAAATAAGTTGGGCAGGGTGATGTGGGCTGAAGTAACTTTCAGTAGGATAATGTTTGCATATAACATCATCATATGGTGTGTATTCAAGATTTGTTGCCTCGGATTAAAAGGTTCATTTGAATCACAGCAGCAAGGAACTCTAATGCCCCGTACACACGGTCAGAAATTCCGACGGAAAATGTCCGATCGGACCATGTTGTCAGAAAATCTGGCCGTGTGTAGGCTCCATCTGACTTTTTCCGTCGGAATCTCAGACGAAAAAAATTTGAGATCCTGCTCTTAATTTTCCGACAATAAAATCCGATCGGACATTTTCCGATCGTGTGTAGAGAATTCTGACGGACAAAGTGCCACACATGCTCAGATCAAATTACGAGACCAAAGCTATTGGCTAATAGCCTCTACATAGTTCTGTCGTACGCAACGAACGTCACCACGTTCAGAATGATCGGATTTTCCGACAACTTTGTCCGACTGTGTGTATGCAACACCAGTGTCGGACAAAATCAGTCAGAAAAATTCTGACGGATTTTGTGGTCGGAATTTCCGACCGTGTGTACGGGGCATTAAGACTAGAATGAAAAGGGTCAACCTTGTCAGGTACCCAGGATTTTAGTGGAGGGTTTGGAACAAAAACTTGCATATTTTATCAAGATATATATGGTTGGGCATAGAGAGCTATGATCCAAGCTAAAAAGTCACCATAAAGCCATATTTGTGGAGATATTTTTCTTATAAATATTGTCACTATGGTTATTATTCATGATGATGTTAAAATGCACTAAGCATTCAAATGGCACAAACTACTAGTCTTGTAAAAAGGCCAGCAGTAAACTGCCAATTTCATGTGTTGTTTTCTTTTCTAAAGTTTCTGATCTTTTTTTTTTTTGACCTCTTAAGATAGATTGCTATTTATTTGTTTAATCCACCCCCTACAGCACTGAATGCTTTTTTTTACAGATAATGTTTAGTAATTAGTGTTCCCATATTTTGAATGGCCCAAAGCAGAAATATTTAATCCATCATTTATCACTAAGTGGCTAAGGGAAAGCCACGGCCCCTTTAATAGCTAACAGGCAGTTTCCAGTACAGAAAAATAGACCTGGAGAGTTTAAAATTATATTTATGGTACACAAACAACACAAAAATGTTGTACTTTCTATCATCAAGTAAGTGATCTGCTTGGTGCTGTCACATTTTACGATAATTTATTTGGGCAGAGAATATTAAAATACAGAATTTACCATATTATCATAGATCTTTTTAAAAGACGATTATCTAATTTATTGTAAATATGCAAAAGTATGCATACACTACGGGCTTTTTTTCCACCGTCACAAATTTCCATTTGTTTCTTGAGGCATATTATGAATTTGATTTGTTAAGAATATCTGAAGACTTACATGATTATTATTGGCATCTAAGAACAAGACGGCAATCTAGCCACTTGGAACCTAATTGAATTTAATCATGTTGGGCAGTTATGTAGCAGCAGAAGCTTAAATTGTAATTGTAATAGTACAACAAACAATGAGTAAGAATGATATTTATTGGCATGTTTTTTTTTTTTACAGATACGTAAAATAAAATGAAGCTTTTTTTTTCAATGAAACTTCAGTTTAGTTATTAATAAGTAATAATAATAATACAAGTATACATCAGGAGTAGTGGTGATAATTATTATATCGTAAATAATAGTTTATACAATTCATCTTGGAAATTTAAAATGCTGTTAAAGATTTTAAGACACCTCTAGAAAATACTAAGAAAAATATATAGCATTTTACTTTAAACAGATATACTATGACTTCATCATTTTAATGTCACAAACTGCCATCGTTAAGACATAATGACATTTTAGATTGATCATAATGTCATGTAATACAGGAAACTTGATTACAGGTTTTATTTTCATCTTCTGAGCTTTATAAATTAGGACAGATTGGACCGTATTTTTTTAAAGTGCGAAGTGAAATGAGCTCATAGGTGGTGAATGAAATTACTGTAGTGGGAAGAAGAGTGGTGATGTTCATTTTATACATCCAATCATGTGCAGTGGAAAGAGGTTCTTCACATAATTGAATGTTCAAAGCTAATAAAGGTTCAATTCACTTTGCTTTACATTTGCGTAACTCGGCCTAGTTTTAGCTCACTACTTTCTGCATACTTTTCAGCGGAATTTTAATGTCCAACAGGTCCTCATTATAGTTTATTGACATTTCAACAAACATCAAGGTTATAATTGACATGCCGAGGATTACACTCAGTGGGGGTCTGCAAATAAAGCAATAAATATTTATTTCTTAGTCCAGTCATGAGACAAATATATGTATTTATTTATATATATATATATATATATATATATATATATATATATATATATATATATATATATATAAAAACAAATCACTTTCTCTTGAGACATCCATGTAATATATTTAGTACATTTGATTGTTGAGATTATATGGTTAATATGGATTCCCTCACTCTCTGTATAGTTACATAGTTAGTTAGGTTGAAAAAAGTCCATCCAGTTCAACCACAAATAAAAAAAATAAAAATATATCATACAATCCCATATACCCCATTCTATACCCACAGTTGATCCAGAGGAAGGCAAAAAAAAACAGCAGTGCATGCTCCAATTTGCTAAAGCAGGGAAAAAAATTCTTTCCTGATCCCCCGAGAGGCAATCGGATTTTCCCCGGATCAACTTTACCTATAAATATCAGTACCCAGTTATATTATGTACATTTAGGAAAGTATCCAGGCCTTTCTTAAAGCAATCTACTGAGCTGGCCAGAACCACCTCTGCAGGGAGTCTATTCCACATTTTCACAGCTCTTACTGTGAAGAAACCTTTCCGTATTTGGAGATGAAATCTCTTTTCCTCTAGACGTAAAGAGTGCCGCCTTGTCCTCTTTGTTGACTGTAAAGTGAATAACTCAACACCAAGTTCACTATATGGACCCCTTATATATTTGTATATGTTGATCATATCCCCCCTTAATCTCCTCTTATCAAGGGTGAATAAATTCAGTTCCTCTAATCTTTTCTCATAGCTGAGCTCCTCCATGGCTCTTATCAGTTTGGTTGCCCTTCTCTGCACTTTCTCCAGTTCCCCGATATCCTTTTTTGAGAACTGGTGCCCAGAACTGAAATGCATATTCCAGATGAGGTCTTACTAATGATTTGAACAGGGGCAAAATGATATCTCTCTCTCTGGAGTCCATACCTCTCTTAATACAAGAAAGGACTTTGCTCGCCTCAATAAACATAAATACGGTAATTCTCTGAATAATCAGCATTCATTCAATTGTGCTTCCATGCAAATGTGAACATCATGTTCTGATCTTTATTGGGGAATTTTATTTTGTATATAGAGTGTTTATGTGGTGAGTTTACACTTTTCATTGAACAGAGTTTGGATAACACAGGGTTAAACGGAAAGGTCATAAATGAACTGCACATTATCTGGACAGAATGCTTGGGGAGATAGTGATGTGTTCCTGCTTAGGAGATGTATGTTAGCTTGGGGGGCTGCAAACTCTGCAGGGCTCCAACACACACTCGCTGCTATTCCAACCCTTCACATATTTCCACATAAACTTCCCTCCTGGCATTAAACTTTGCCAGGTATTGTGCTCAGCTTACCACCCCAAACTGATGTTCCTCCCTCAGCTCACCTCTCTCCCTGCATGTCCTGTGAGCAGAATAGCTGTGCTCCTCCTCTGGGTTCTCTCATCATATGGCACTTAAGATAGAGGAGGGTGGGATTCAGCAGGACACACAGAGCAAGTATGCAGGAGACTGGGGGGGGGATGAGGAGACAGAAAATCAGGAGGGGCCGGCGGGGAGGAGGGCATTACGAGAGGTCTGACTAAATACAATCTCTTAGCAGCAGGGACCTGATCTACCCATCAGCTAGCTGTGATTGACAGGTAGATCGAAGCGGAAGCTGTCATGGGGCCCCCTACTGGCAATCTGGCAATGCCTGAATGGTCAGGTGTGCGGCACTTACTATTGCGAGCTGTGTTGGCAGCTGCTGGTGTAGCATCTGCCACACAGGTCGCATACTTCAAAGTCTTGCAGGACACAGCTGCTAAAGGGAACCGAGTTTCTGTTGTGGAAAAAGTACAGGAACTCCGTTCCCATGCATTCCCGCAGGACTTGAGCCCTGGTATGATGCATATTCTTAGCTCACAAGTGCATAACTTTACATTTATCAATATTAAACCTCATCTGCCACATAGTCGCCCAATTAGACAGAGCATTGAGGTCGGCTTGTAAATTGGAGACATCCTGACGGACGTTATTCCACTACATATCTTGGTGTCATCTGCAAAGACGGAAATGTTACTATTGATCCCAGACCCTATATCATTTATAAAGATATTAAAAAGTAAGGGTCCCAGCACTGAACCTTGGGGTACACCACTGAGAACCTTAGACCATTCAGAGTAAGAATCATTAACCACTACACTCTGAATTCTGTCTTTTAGCCAGTTTTCTATCAATTTACAAACCGATATTTCCAAACCTGTAGACTTTACCTTACACATGAGCCGTGTGTGCGGAACTGTATCAAACGCTTTTGCAAAATCCAAGTATACCACGTCTACCGCCATCCCTCTGTCCAAGGTTTTACTTACCACCTCATAAAAAGAAATCAGGTTTGTCTGATAAGTTCTGTCTTTCATGAATCCATGTTGTCTGTTGCTTAAAATATTTTTTTCCTGCAAGAACTCGTCTATGTGGTCTTTTATTAAACGCTACAGTATCTTCCCGACTATAGAAGTTAAACTAACAGGTCTATAGTTACTTGGTAAAGACGTTGTTCCCTTTTTAAATATAGGCACCACATTGGCCCTGCGCTAATCTAGTGGTACTATTCCTGTCATTAACAAGTCCCTAAAAATTAGATACAATGGCTTTGAAATTACAAAGCTCAATTCTTTTAGGATCCGTGGGTGGATGCCATCAGGTCCAGGTGCTTTATCCACCTTTATTCTGTCTAAATATTTCTGGACCATATCACTTTTGAGCCATTGTGAATTTGGGGCTGTGTCACTACCACCCCCATTATGGACATGAGCTCCCCCATGCGCCTTTGTATACACAGAGCTGAAGAAAGTATTTAATAAATTAGCCTTCTCTTTGTCCCCAGTCGCCCACTCTAGATTATTTTGTAAAGGGCCTACATGCTCAGACTTGACTTTTTTACTATTAATATATTTGAAGAATTTTTTGGGGTTTGTCCTACTATCTTTTGCAATCTGTCTTTCGTTTAGAATTTTTGCATCCTTGATTTCCTTTTTACATATTCGGTTATATTCTTTGTAACATTTAAATGACACTAGTAATCCTTCATTTTTATATTTTTTAAAAGCTCTTTTCTTATAGTTTATAGCTTTTTTAACTTTGGCCGTGAGCCACATAGGTTTTATTTTTAGCCTTCCTAACTTATTGCCCATGGGAATATACTTTGCAGTGAGTTCACAAACAGTCTTTTTGAAGAATCACCATTTCTGTTCTGTGCCCATTGATGCCAATATTCTCTCCCAGTCTAAGTCCTGGAGAGCAGCCCTCATCCTTGGAAAATTTCCTCTCTTGAAATTAAGTGTTTTTATCTTTCCCATATGTGATTTTTGCTTACAGCTAACATCAAATGAAATCATGATATGGTCAATGCTACCCAGATGTTCCTTTATCTGAACATTAGTAATACGCTCTGCATGGTTTGAGATTACCAGATCCAGCAGAGCATCATTCCTAGTTGGGGCCTGAATAAACTGGACCATAAAATTGTCCTGTAATAGGTTTATAAATTTTTGCCCTTTAATGCATGGTTGCACTATAAGTGATATGGAAAGTATAGCAAAAAGGGATTATGTAGGGCTGTTTGTGCACGTAGGTTTGAGTTAGTCTCAGAGTGTCGAATGATGGTGATAAAGATGAAATAAGGATGGAAGAAAAGGTGGGTGAGTATTCATCTGAAGGAGTTTGATATACAAAGAGATAGAGATAATAAATAGTTTAGAATAGGTTAGGAGGTCACGGTGGGACAGGGGAGAGAGGAGTAAGGGGGCTGATTTGTGGGTACTGGCTGGATGCATATGTATTCCAATGCCCTCATGTGGCTCTTGTAATCCTGCTAGGTTGTCCAAATCTTATGGAATTTAGCATGGGTATCCGTAAGTATTGCCGTAAGTTTCTTATGCGCCATGACTTCCACTAGTCACTGTTTAACTTCAGAGAAGTTTATTTTTGGCCTTTTCTATTATTTTGCTAACATTTGCCTCGCCGCAGTGAACACAAATCACAATGGCTATTGTTCTATCATGGAAAAGTGAAGGATTGGTCTATGTAGCAAGGCTTCCCAAGGGTTTTGTGTTAAGTCTGTTTGCGCCATGTTATACACTTATATGCCAAATATGTGGGAGAGTGCCATGTTTACAACACCCCCGAAAACAGAAGGGTGAAGCACCCAAAACAAACCTAGCTATACATTACAGTGTCATGTACCAGTGGAATAATATTTTATAAGAGTTTTCTATCACTGAGGTGTTGAAGAAAAAGAAGAAGAAAAAAAACTGAAACTTTAATATCAATTTAAATGAAGAATAAAAAGTAAAAAAAACCTCTGCTTCATCATTTCTTTAAATTGGTTAGCCTATCGTGATCCCGCTTTCCTTATACTATACTCCAACGTATGAAACTCCTGTTAGGTCAGGAACATTAGTAAGTGAAAAGCGTTCACAAAGATGTCATATTATTTTGTTTTTTTAAGCCAGAGTAAAGAAGCATTTGTGAATGGATCACAGACAGTTGGGAAATTTACACCTTAGTATACAGATGGTGTCTGTGATCTCCTTGCTATAATTAATAGCCTTGGATGAAACAGACAAAATTAGTATAATTATTTAAAAAGTAAGAAAGAAAAAGGGTATTTTTCACTTCATGGTATACTATAATTATAAAACTAATCTTTTTCCCTTCTGCACACTAGCCACACATAGTATAAGTTCCATATGTACTCAGCAGTGCTAAACTTAATTTGTGTATTGATGTCAATAGTAAATGAAAAACTATGGTTTATTGTTTCTAGCAGATCTAAAAATAACCTACATGCAAGATAGAGGATCTCCTAAATGGATATCCAAAACATTTTGTTGTTTCTGGCTTTAACCCCTTTGCTGCCAGCGCAGTTTTTGTATTATTTGCACACATCTTTAAAAAAAAATTTTAGGCCTGAAGATTACACAAAACCCACAAACATTATATATTTTCCGAAAGCAGATACCCTAGAGAATAAAATAGTTGTAGTTCCAATTTTTTATGTGACACGATATTACCGCAAAGTTCTAGAAAACTCCAAATGTATGTAAAAAACACACTGAATATTAGGGTAAACAAACACAATAAATTACCCACATTTTTGGAAAAATATAAAAGACGAGGTTGCGCCGAGTAAATAGATACCCAACGTTCCAAACCTTAATTTTTTGTGCACCCTTGAAATGGCGTCACATTTCAGTACCCTATATTTTCTATAGGTGACACTTCAAAAGCCCCCTATAGGTATCAGTTTAGTGTTACGGAGGAGGTCTTGTGTTAGAATTATTGCGCGTGCGATGATATGTAACTTTTTTTTAATCACATAACAGACTAAAAGTCCCCTATGTGATGCTTTTTTTGGTGACAGGTTCTCTTTATTGAGATATGAAGGGTCTAAAAGACCCTGCATGTCTCCCCTATGCTACACTAAATGTTTTGCAATGCAGATCGCATTGCAAAACATTATTTCCCGGCTGAGCTAGCTGGGAATACCAAGATCTTGACCCGGAAGTGACGTCAGAGAGGTCGCTTTCCGTGTCACAAGAATAAGGGGAGTAGACTGAACGTGTGTCTTCTCTTCTCCTTCCCGTCCAGCTGCCAGCACCCACCATGAAGCTCCCCGGCCCGCCGATGGGCAAGGGAGCCTGGTATGCATGGCGGGGCGGCGGCGATGTTACCAGGGGTGTGTGAGAGCGATCGGGCAGCAGCGCCACTGCACGAATGCTCTCACCTGACAGGCAGGAGTCTGCCTTTCAGTTTCACACACAATACCAGATTGTGTATAATACCCCCCCCCCCCCCCTGTCATGTCCATTTGACGTACGGACCTGGCGGCGAAAGGGTTAAAGGCTAAGTTCACCTCTGTTCACCTAATATAGCAATAATGTACTTCTTTTACAAAAATAAAACAGCTTTCCATTTATTCTACCCACACTTACCCCACTCTCTTCGTGGATGTTAAAAAACCCTGCTCAATTACTTCTGCCTTACTTCCTGAAAAGACTTTAGGTCATGACACAGGAAGGAGTTGTCCAGCTGAGGGTAGATGATGCAGGGTGTTTCGTCAGATTCGGCGACCTGTCAGAAGTGTAGGGTGTAGCCATCTTGCTACACCCCGCACTCGTCCACAGTAAGGTTACAGTGAGAAGGTGCCAAGCGAACATCTTGTTACACTGCACCATTCTGGCATTTCACATTTATTTTAACCACTAAACTGAGCTTATATAGTGACATTCAGTGTTTTTAAATCTGTCTCACTGTTTTGATGTTGAATTGTAAAAGCAGCAGCAAGCCTGGTGATCTCACAGGTTTGCTGATCTGACAGAACACACCTGATTTTACAATACTACATCAAAACAGTCAAGCGGATTTCCAAATACTGTATTTCACTATATAAGCTCTGTTTAGTGGTAAAAATAAGTGTGGAATTCCAGACACCAGTGGGTGTAACAAGATGTCCCCTTGCCACCTTCTCACTGTATCCTTACTGTGGACGAGTGCGGGGTGTAGCAAGGTGGCGGCGACGGAATGTCACTTTTTGGACTTTAAAGCCTACGCATACGTGTGTTGTGTAGGCTTTAAAGTCCACCCTCTTTTCTTGCTGCAAATATGCGTAGAAAGCAAGAGGTTAAGATGTCCACGTACTATACAATCTTTAGCGCTACCATCAACTATGTAGTGCAGGTCCTGCTTAATTTGGAATTTATTGAATGGACTGTTCAGGTTCATCCTCATTACATCAGTACATAGTTATGGTACATTGAAAAAAGACTGTACAGAGATTGCACAATCAAATTGTACAGTGTATGTCCAGATTACTACACACTAAGCAACACATTTTACAGGAAAGTGCAAGGAAGACTATGAAAATGGAGGACCTGCACTACATAGTTGATGGTAGCTCTAAAGATTGTATAGTACGTGGACATCTTAACCTCTTGCTTTCTACGTAACGCATATTTGCAGCAGGAAAGAGGGTGGACTTTAAAGCCTACACAACGCACGTATGCGTCCATAGGTGGCAGAGCATTGTGTGCTAAAAATGCGCTCACCGTATGTTTCCAGCACAAAGACTGAGCTGTCAAAGACAGCTTTTGGTCTCTACTAATCATTTGGAGATGGTGTTACTGTCTTCCGATCATATGACCACTGTGATAGCCAATCACAGTAATCTCATGACTGGCCTGTCCTTCCCACTTCCAGGGTGTAAAGATCCTGTTACAGGCATGTTAGGGCTTGGCAGGAAGGGGTTAAAAATGATTGTGTAATCCAGTATTTGAGCAGCCCTATCTAACCGACCTGGCTAGGCCCACAGCCTTTCTCCTCCTCCAAGTGTATATGAGGGGGCTCATCAAGGTTGCCAGCTTTCAGTAAATTTACGAATAGTTAGTAAAATCTGTAATTTTTGCACCTGTTGTGAATGTCTATTATGGACATGCAGATTGCATGTCCGTAACACATTCATGGACAGATGCAAAAATTACAGATTTTACAAACTGTCCATAAATTTACTGAAAGTTGGCAACCCTGGTGCTTATAGTAAGGGTTGTAAACATTACCCATCAACACCAGCATACACAACTAGGATGGGTAGGCAGAAATCTAATTTCCTCAAAGAGAAAAATAGTATAGAAAAGTGTTTATGTAACCATGTTCAAAAACAGATGCATACAGGATGCTGCTATGCGAGGGGGCACCTCCATGCTATACAAAGAGTTGGTTGACTCCACTGCTAGATTATCTTACCAGGTGGTATGGAAGAGGGATCTGTCCATAACCCCTGAGGTGGAGGACTGGCATAAATGGAGTACGCAAATCCATAAAAGTATCCTTAATGTTGCCTTGATTGAGGCAAGTTACAAAGTCCACACCAGATGGTATTTTGTGCCGGAGCACCTGTCAAAAATTTACCCAGACACCTCGACTACCTGTTTCAGAGGTTGTGGTCAGATAGGTTCACCATTACATGTGTGTTGGTCATGTCCCAAGGTCCGTCGCTTTTGGATGAGGGTTCATTCATTTATTTTTTCAGTCACAATGGTCAACATCACTAAAGATGCAAGCATCGCCCTACTAAATAAGCCTGTTGAAAATGTTCCACAACATACTCAGACCTTGATCTACTTTATATTTCTAGCAGCCAATTGTAGGGTTTCACATACCTCCCAACAGTCCCGGATTATCCGGGACTGTCCCACATATTGACCCTGTCTTCTGTAACGCAAAGGCTTTGCCCCTGTAGTGTACATGGCTTATTTATATGCAAATCCCCATGCATATGAATTAGCTTTACTGGCTCATTCTTTTGAAAATCCTCTTCTAGTTCATTCATATGTCAAGCTGGTGGAAGTTCCAGCCAAGTGAACTTAAAGCAAGTAAGGGGTTTGTACTGGAGGGAGGAGGTTTATAGTTGAGGTTGGAGCTCTGTATTGGGGGGTCTATACTAGAGAAATATTACGTACTGGAGGGAGGAGGTCTGTACTGGAGGTGGGGAGGAGGTCTGTACTGTAAGGCAGTTCTGTACTGAAGGGGGTATCTGTACTTGTGGGGAGGTATGAGGCCTGTATTGGGTCTCTACTGGTGAGGAAGGAGGAGGTCTGTATTAGTGTGATTGGGAAGGGAGAGGGGTCTGTACTAATGGAAATGGAGTAGGTCTGTACTGGAAGGAGAGTCTGTATTGGTGGGAAGGGAGGAGGTCTGTACTGGTGGGTGGGGGGCTGTACTGGTGGGTGGGGGTCTGTACTGGTGGGGAGGGAGGTAGCCTCTGCTGATAGGGAGGAAGGTGGTCTTTACTGAGGAGTCTGTACTGAGAAGGGGCTGGAAGGGGGAGTCTGTGCTGTGTGTGTGTGTTGGGGGGTGAATTTGTACTGAGATGGGGCTAGGAGGGTGGTTAGGGCTGTGGGGAGAATCTGTGCTGGGTGCCACATGCGCTACATTTTGCTCTTTAAAAAATGATTCCTGTTTGTCAAGTTCAAAAGTTGGGAGGTATGGGTTTAGTTATCCATAAGTGATGGTTACTGCTGCAATTTACAAAAAGAAAAATCATCTTAATTGCAGTTCTGATCTAAAAGTCTACGGGGATAATACAGTGTATTACCATACAAGGCATATAGAGTTTCATTGATCTCTTCTGTGATGTGGTCATCAGTGCTGTGAAGATATTGTTCTCTTGCATACAAGGACACTGAAATCTGTCAGATCTGGGTCCTCTACTTCCCCTTCTTTATATTCATAGAGGGAACCCCCCTCCTCTTCCCTACAGCAGCCTTAGTCTCAGGCACACCTATCTTCTCCGCATGCGGAAGCTTAAAGCCCAGTTTGCACTTGATCGATTCCATTTGCACCCTGACTTTCCTTTGAAGTCGCAGGGAGCAGATGGAGCCTTCATTGAGGCAATTAGAGCACCACAGGAAGCAAAAACCACCAGCTGCTCTCAAGCCTTGTGTGTGCCCAGAATTAGTAAAGCACTTTCTAGGTAGCACCTCTGTCAGCAGACTGGAGGCACACACTGAGACACCGACACTCCCAGCATTCTGTGGATGTTGCTTACCCAAGTATTTCCCAGTAAGGTGTTAGGACATTGACTCATGTAAATCCAGATAATCTAGTTGTTTTAAACTGAATGGAACTTTCAAGCTTAGCATGCATTAGACATTAAAAATGCTGAACATAGAAAATATATCTTTACAATATATTACATTTTTTTAGTGTATAAGAAAATAGATTAATCCTTTAAAATGTTACCGTTGATACTTTCATATTAATGTTTGAATTATTACTGTATTTGGGACATTTTAAAGAGTGCCAAGAGATCCTGTTGCTGTTTATATACAGTGTATATTTTCTCATTTAGTTTATAGTATCCTTTTCCTTTTTTAGTATATAGCTTATTTTTCAAAGGAAAGAATGCTCCCGGTTGACAAGACATGGAACTCTCACACACCTTTTTTTATTTTTCTATGTGTTTGTACATAGATTGCAAAAATAGGAGTTGGTTTTCTCTCAACTGTTGTATATTTAATGTGCCCTCTGTTTGGCTGCCCTCCATTCTGACATCCCTAGGGGCAATATATTTCTGCTGAGAAAAAAAATCTTGCTGTATGTGTGAATCTTTTTTTTTTTTACTTTCCATATTATAGGGCACATTTTAAATGTGGTGAATGATGGAGCTAGTGATCATTTGCAGCTTTTCACTGCTGGACACTTAGCCTCTGTTCACACTAGTGTGATTTCAGATGTGATTTGAGTCGCACACAATCGCATGATAATGAAAATCACATTGTTTTCAAAGGTGCCCATTCACATCAATGCAACTCAGCATGCCATGATTTTGGGAAAGGTTCCTGTATTACTTTGGTGTGGTTCCAGTGTGACTTTGCCCCCATAGAATATGCAAACCACATCCAAGCTTGATCCTGCTTGTCGTGTATTTGATGTTTTTGGGCCAGATCTGTGCTATAGACAGCAACTGGATGCCCCTATTGCCTATTGGGGCATACTGGACTAATTTGCATGGCTCCATCCACTGTTCTTCAGTGAGGAATAAACTTTGTTTGGGTTGTAATTGTCTTCCTACATAGTTACAGTTGTGCTCATAAGTTTACATACCCTGGCAGAATTTATGATCTCTTGGCCATTTTTCAGAGAATATGCATTATAACACAAAAACGTTTCTTGCAAACATAGTTAGTGTTTTTGCTGAAGCCATTTATTATCATTCAACTGTGTTTACACTTTTTAAATCATAATGACAACTGAAACTACCTAAATTACCCTGATCAAAAGTTTCCATACCCTGGTTATTTTAGCCTGATAACATGCACACAAGTTGACACAACGAGGTTAGAATGGCTATTAAATGTAACCATCCTCACCTGTGATCTGTTTGCTTGTAGTTAGTGTGTGTGTGTATAAAAGGTCAATGAGTTTCTGGACTCCTGACAGACCCTTGCATCTTTCATCCAGTGTTGCACTGATGTTTCTGGATTCTGAGTCATGGGGAAAGCAAAAGAATTGTCAAAGGATCTGCGGGAAAAGGTAGTTGAACTGTATAAAACAGGAAAGGGATATAGAAAGATATATAATGCCAATCAACCCCAGAGGGGTTCTGTTGAAACCAAACCACGATCAGGTAGACCAACTAAAATTTCAGCCTCAACTGCCAGAATAATGGTTCGGGATGCAAAGAAAAACCCACAAATAACTTCAGGTGAAATACAGAACTCTCTGAAAACGTGGTGTGGCTGTTTCAAGATGCACAATAAGGAGGCACTTGAAGAAAGATGGGCTGTATCGCCAGAAGAAAGCCATTACTACGCAAATTCCACAAAGTATGCTGCTTACAATATGCCAAACAGCACAGAGACAATCCTCAAACCTTCCGGCACAAAGTCATTTGGAGTGATGAGACCAAAATTAAGCTTTTTGACCACAACCATAAACGCTCCATTTGGTGAGGCGTCAACAAGGCCTATGATAAAAGGTACACCATTCCTACTGTGAAACAGGGAGGTAATTTGCTGATGTTTTGGGGATGTGTGAGCTACAAAGGCACAGGAAATTTGGTCAAAATTGATGGCAAGATGAATGCAATATGTTATCAAAAAATACTGGAGGAACATTTGCATTCATCAGCCAAGAAGCTGCGCATGGGACGTACTTGGACATTCCAACATGACAATGTTCCAAAACACAAGGCCAAGTCGACCTGTCATTGGCTACAGCAGAATAAAATGAAGGTTCTGGAGTGGCCATCTCAGTCTCCTTACCTCAATATCATTGAACCACTCTGGGGAGATCTCAAACGTGCAGTTAATGCAAGACAGCCCAAGAATTTACAGGAACTGGAGGCTTTTTGCCAAGAGGAATGGGCAACTTTACCATCTGAGAAGATAACGAGCCTCATCCACAAATACCAAAAAAGACTTCAAGCTGTCATTGATGTTAAAGTTGGCAATACACCGTATTAAGAACTGGGGTATGTAAACTTTTGATCAGGGTCATTTGGGTAGTTCCTGTTGTCATTATGATTTAAAAAGAGTAAACACAGTTGATTGATAATAAATGGCTTCAGTCAAACACTAACCATGAGTGAAAGAAAAGTTGTTGCGTTATCATTCATATTCTCTGAAAAATGGCTAAGATATCATAAATTCTGCCAGGGTATGTAAACTTATGAGCACAACTGTACATATTTACATAGTTAGTCGGGTTAAAATAAGACACAAGTCCATCTAGTTCAACCAATAGAAGGGAAAAAAATATATACAAACCTAAAATCTGATCCCCCAAGAGGCAATCAGATGTTCCCTGGATCAACTTTACTGATAAATTTTAGTATTCAGTTATATTATGTGTATCTAGGAAAGAGTCCAGGCCTTTCCTAACCACTTGCTTACTGGGCACTTAAAACCCCTTCCTGCCCAGGCCAATTTTCAGCTTTCAGCGATGTCACTCTTTGAATGACAATTGCGCGGTCATGCAACACTCTACCCAAATGAAAGTTTTATACATTTTCCTCCAAAAATAGAGCTTTCTTTTGGTGGTATTTAATCACTGCTGGGTTTTTTATTTTTTGCTAAAAAAAAATAAAAAAGACAGAACATTTAAAAAAAAAAAACACAGTTTTAAAGTTTGTTATAAAATTTTGCAAACAGGTAATTTTTCTCCTTCACTGATGTGCGCTGATGAGGCTGCACTGATGGACACTGATAGGCTGTACTGATGGACACTGATAGGTGGCACTGGTGGGCACTGATGAGGTGGCCCCACTGTGATATCCTGATTTGTCAATTCAACAATTTGAGTGTATGCATGGATTTCTTGGGACAGTTTTGTCTGCTGGGAGGCAGAGGGGCAAGTAACTTCTTAGCTGTTGGCTCTAGGCATGGGTGGCATAAACAGCAGAAGAAGATTTTTTAGGCCACCAGAGAGCAAATCTAAGAAGATGTATGGCACAGCCATGTCCAGTCCCAGATTAAAGAGGTAACTTTTGTAGTGACTTCTGAAGTTCAGCTTTATTGATGAGACTGAGTCTCCAGTGTAAAACACTGCCAATACTTCCATTATCAGTTGTTCCTGTTTACTGCTTTCCTCTAGTGGAATGGCCCAGCTACGTGGTGTCTGCTTGCAGTAGAAGTGTTATACAGAATACAATGGTACTGAGATTCTGTGCTGGCATATAAATCCACTTGGGGCAGAAACCAGATAATTTAAGCTGCTTTTATAATACTCTCTATGGATAAGCTTTTCATTTCCCTTCCTATAATAAGTGAGGAATAAAGTGTCCTTCTGGTGGAGTCTGTGTGGTCTTCTGTGGGTTGTGTCCAGAGCCATCCTAACATCCTTGGCAGGAGAAAAGCAGCCTCAAAGGTATGCCTTACTTGCGTTTTTGCAAATGTTAGGCGCACCAAGCACCAAGGTGTTAATTAATTTAATTGGTCAGAATATAAAATTATTCTGGCCATTGAAATTAAAAAACACTCAAGCGCTAAAAATCCCTAGTGCTTAACCTCCCTGGCAGTATGATTTTTAATGCTGAATGCAGTACATTGTTTTTCATAGAAATTTGGCGTTTTATATTTTAGGCTTGTGATTCTTATGCCCTGTACACACGATAGGATTTTCCAATGGAAAATGTGTGATAGGACCTTGTTATTGGAAATTCTGACCGTGTGTAGGCTCCATCACACATTTTCCATAGGAATTTCCATCGCACAAAATTTGAGATCTGGTTTCTTAAATTTTCCAACAACAAAATCTGTCGGAATTCGATCGTGTGTACACAATTCCAATGCACAAAGTGCCACACATGCTCAGAATCAAGCAGAACAGCAGCACTGGCTATTGAACTTAATTTTTCTCGGCTCGTAGTGCGTCTTGTACGTCACAGTATCCTTGACATTCGGAATTTCCTACCAAATTTGTGTGACCGTGTGTATGCAAGACAAGTTTGAGCCAACATCCGTCGGAAAAAATCCCATAGATTTTATTGGTCGGAAAATCCTATCGTGTATACAAGGCATTAGGATTAACTCACTTAAATCTGTCCAAACAAGAGTCGACATCTCGTGTATGATAAAGTTTGAAACAAAAAAACATAAATTATAATATAATAAATAACTATAAATAATAACAAATAATAATATATTAATAATAAATTGTATTCAATACATTTTATTCAATAATATAATCAAATCAAAAACACTGAAATTTGTCCAAACAAGGGTGCAATATTACTAGTCATATTGGTTCAGTAAACATCCCGGGTATGAAAAATTTTGAAACATGGGACTGCACAAAGTCTGACGTCACAATCAGTACAATGGAACCTGGTTTCCTTTCGGATTGTCTTTCCACTGTTATCTCTCTTTGAGCAACAAACCACAGGTGCTGACTTTTCTTCAGTGGGTGGGATGTGGTCCATGAAGTAATGACCAGTCAGGCGTTCCGGTTTGACAACACCAGCAAAACGTCGTGCAGCTCCATTCACAGCCATTGGTGTTTGGTGGTTCACAAAGATCAGTTTGGCAACTTTCCAAATAAAGTCAGAATGGATCATAGGCTTCTCACTTTTTCTTTTTGTAGAATGTAGGCATTCCACAACTATTGCTCAAGAAGATGCCTGAAGATCTTGTAGTACTTTTTTTGCTGTTTCCACATTGCTGGATAGAATGTCATTGCTTGGTCAGCTCTGTCAACACCTTCCATGGTGTTATTGTAGTCTATCACTACTTGTGGCTTCATAATTTCTTTCCCACCTTTTGTGCATACCATAACAGCAGAGGTATTATCCTTTTCCAGTGTATAAGACAGAATTCCAAATGTAGCCAGTTGATGATTTGCATCGCATGAAGGATTTTACGCCAAATCGTGCTCTCTTTGACGCCATGCTTTGTATCTAGCCGAGCCTTCCCTTGTAGGCTGTTAGACTGTCATCTATGCTAATATCTCTATCTGGCACATAGCTCTGTTAGAAATTCTTCTGAATCATTTGATATATTTCCCAAATTTTCTTGCGTTCTGGTGCTGGATGAGTAGTTTCATCAAATTCTTCATTGTTTTTGAAGTGCAAATATTTCATTATCGGGGAAAAATTTTACTCCGACATGACCGTGCCAAAGAATGGAGTGGCAAGTAATTTGTTAGTTGTCCAATACCACTTCTGCAGGGGTTTCCCCACCACTCCCTGAAGTATTATTAGGCCCAGGAATTTCCAAATGTCATCTTTGGTCACTGGTTCCCACTTTCTACTTCTTGAAAACTTCCGATGCATAGTAGCTTGTTGCTCTTTGTACCGGTTTGTCTCCATAACTATTTTTTCAATAAAAAAAAAAAAGTAAAAGAAAAAAAAAAAATATTTTTTCAATAACCTCATCGGTCAGAAATAGTTGTAGGTATGCCAAGGGGTTGTCATCTTCAACGTCCACTTTCATCACAGGTGCTCCAGTAAATGGTAATCTTGGGGGCGCCGCGTGATCTGTATCGCAGTCAATAGAGCACCAAGTCTGCACATCACTGAGCTCAGTTGCAGAATCGTCGCTGAAATCACTTTCTTGTCTAATGACGAATTTCCCCACGAATCACTATCACTCAATTCTGTAAGCGATTCTGAATCGCTATTGCTGTTTTCAAGTAGGCCATAAACCACTTTTGATGTAGAGGCACCCTTATTTGATGCCATGGATGTTCTCAAGTTTCCAGGCAGAAAGAACAGTAAAACTGCAGTCAGGGCACTGGACAAAGCACTGGGGACAAACTGAGGTCAAACGATTTGATACAGTAATGTATTTCAATAAGATTACAATGTATTGTGTGTGTGTTGTGTTTTATACATTTTGAAATTGCCGCCGGTTCCGCCCCCATGCGCCGCAACGCTTGCAGGGAACAGAAGCGAGAACACACAGAAAATCCAGCTGCCAGACACAGCGGGAGTACGTCGCGGGATCGTCGGTACAAGTAACCTCTTCCAGGATCCTGCAACGCGATCCCGAGTGTGGCTCGTGGTTACCAGTAATGGTACTGAAATTTTCCCCCCGAGCCACACTCTGGAATACCACCAGGAGGGTTAATCATGTTTAAACGTGTGTACACGCATTTAGAGTTTTTGGAGGTTTTTTTTTTTGCCTCTAAGCACCCCTGCCTCTGAACACATGTAAACTCCTACTGTATATGTGCATGCACACATAGGCTAATATGAAGGGGTGTTTGGTGGCAGAAAAGAAAATATATGTCAAATGCATATAAAACTGGTGTTTTTGTGCTGAAGTGTGCATGAGGCCTAAGAATGTATTTGGAATGAATACAGAACATGTGCAGCTGTGCTTGTTCCACCTGACCACTCACATGCAGAAAATATCTAAATGTAGTAAAAAGTAGAACTTGTTATAATGTGTTTTCTGGCAGTGTTTTGATGTTGTTATCTTTTCATTTTTGAACAGGACTAGAATTGCATTTGAGGTGAAGTTACAGAAAACCAGCCGATCGACAGACTTCCGGGTGCCGCAGTCCATTTGTACCATGTTTAATGTTATGGTTGATGCAAAAGCGCAATCAACAAAACTTTGCAGCATGGAGATGGGACAAGAGGTAAAACTTGACTTTGTACTTAATGATTAAGTTCTAATCCATTATCTTTATTTTCTAAAGTTACCTCAACCAAAAATTTGTGTTTTTCACAGAAATGCTAATGCTAGATTTATGGCATTTTTATTATTATTATGTTTTTTAATAGTAATGGCGGTGATCAGCGATTTTTAGCAGGACTGTGACATTGTGGCGGACAGATCAGACACTTTTGACACTTTTGTGGGACCATTGATATGTATACATCGATCAGTGCTATAAAAATGCACTGATTACTGTATAAATTATACTGGCAGGGAAGGGGTTAACACTATGGGGTGCTCAAGGGGTTAAATGTGTTCCCTGGGAGGTGTTTCTAACTGTGGGAGGAGTGTACTGACTGGAGGAGGAGAGAGATCGCTGTTCCTGATCACTAGAAACAGACAATCTCTCTACTCCCCTGGCAGAATGGGGATCTGTTTGTATACATTGACAGATCCCTGTTCTGGCTCTCTGTGGAGCGATCGCGGGTGGCCTGCGAACAGACAAAAAAATGTTCTCAGGTTGGAATAATTAGGGAAGGATTAGATATAAAAAAGGGGAATTTCGCGCAATAGATAGCTAAAAGTGAAGTAATGCAATAAAGGATGCGTCAGTAATAAAAATATTACTGGTGAGAGGTAATATATTAATATTGCAATACTAATAGGTGTAGGTGTCTAGCAATAAATAAACATTTAAAGTGACTTGTGCATTTGTGCAAAAACCTTATTAGTAGTGACAATAAAAAAGTGCTGTGAGGTACAGAATAAATAAATTCAAACAATTAATGTGCATCAAAGTACTGAGCGACACAAAATAAATTAGATAATTAATAAATAGTGACTATAAAATATATATATAGGAAGATCAAAAATGAATGAGTAATATACACTCTGAAAAGGCAAATGAATGGTTAAGAGTAATGGTTAACAGTAATTAATATAGTCCCAGGTTGGATAAAATATATATGAATATGACAGTATCCAAGTTAGTCCATCCGGCCCTGATAGTATAAATATATATAGTCAGGTGTCGCGATCACTCAGATCATGCAGTAATAATATGTTCAATTCACTCAGATAATCAGCGCTTACTGCGTGACTTATAAAAATAAATAGATATTGGGTCCTGTGTGCTTTATAAATTCTGCAGTGGATACTTGGTCCTGATTTTCATAAATTCAATCCAATCGCCAGTCTCCCAAAACTCTCACCTCAGATATATAAAGTTGAAGCTTTTCGGGCATATCCTATAGCCCTTATGAGATGTAGATACAGATTATTCGGCAAAATCTAGTAAGAGTAAAATCCTTCTCCTTTAAGGGCGTTTTAAAGCTTCGATCCTCTCTCCTCTAGGAGACACGCTTTGATGCACATTAATTGTTTGAATTTATTTATTCTGTACCTCACAGCACTTTTTTATTGTCACTACTAATAAGGTTTTAGCACAAATGCACAAGTCACTTTAAATGTTTATTTATTGCTAGACACCTACACCTATTAGTATTGCATTATTAATATATTACCTCTCACCAGTAATATTTTTATTACTGACGCATCCTTTATTGCATTACTTCACTTTTAGCTATCTATTGCGCGAAATTCCCCTTTTTTATATATATATATTTATTGTGTATTTGTGAACACATCACATTTTGCAGCAGAGCACTATTACTTATTTTTGACTATTCACTTACTCCAAGTAGCGCGAGGGGCACATATTCACAGGGAAGGATTAGAACCTCTGTTGAGGTTCTGTTGCTGTCAGTGCACTTGCTGGGTAGATCAACCTTTACTTGAGGGGAGAGAACACCTATCTAATGCCCCGTACACACAGTCGGATATTCCGATGGAAAAAGTCCGATCAGATTATGTTGTCGGAAAATCTGATCGTGTGTGGGCTCTAGCGGGCTTTTTCCCTCGGAAAAAATTTGAGAGCAGGATATAAAATTTTCCGACACCAAAATCTGATCGGACTTTTTCCGATCGTGTGTAGAGAATTCCGACGCACAATGTGCCACGCATGCTCAGAAGAAATTTGGAGACAAAAGCTATTGGCTACTGGCTACTGACATAGTCCCGTTGTACGTTTTATACGTCACCTCGTTCGGAACGATCGGATTTTCCGACAACTTTGTCCGACCACAAGTTTTGGACAAAATCCATCAGGAAAAATTTGACGGATCTTGTGGTCGGAAAGTCCGACCGTGTGTACGGGGCATTAGAAGGACACAGACAGCAACAAAACCAAAGTGGTAAAGAGGGGAGCCTCTGTTAGGTTTTTATTTCTGAAAGTGGGAGACTGGATCCAGAGTTGATTTTGTGAGGATAAATGCATACTGAAGCGTACAAGGCTAGACAGCTCTCAAACAAGAAAAAGACTTTAAAGGGGGATACAAAAAAAGTTGATGGTAAAAATCAAGAAACCCATACTATAAGAATGAATCTCCTTATAGAAATCCAAAGGTACCCAGCCATATACTATATATATTTATTTATATACAGTGCTCAGCATACTGTAAATGAGTACACCCCAACAGATTTGTCAGAAAACCTTTACATTCCTTTCAGAATCAACATTTTCTATGGGACAGTATACTACAAAATACACCCACAAATGCAGGCCATTGCTTGCAACCAAGATTTGTTAGTTTACACACACAAAAATGTATCTTTCTTAACAAATTTATTCAAGACCATGTTGCAAAAATAAATATACCTCAATGAAAGTCTTAGGAGCAAAGCTAAATTTTAGACAACAAAATCCTATTTATCGGCGTATAACACGCACCTTTCCCCCTTAAAATCGGGGGGAAAGTCGTGGTTGCGTGTTATACGCCGTTCCGCCAAAAAATACAGAGCGCCGCCGAAAAAGACCGAGCCGACAGCTCGGCTCCGCTCGCAGTCCCGCCTCCCTGCTGTTTCTGGAGCGAGGGAGGCGGGACTTTTTCGGCAGCGCTCTGTCTTTTTTTCGGCGGCGGTCTGTCTTTTTTCGGCGGCGCTCGGTCTTTTTCGGCGGCGCTCGGTCTTTTTCGGCGGCGCTCGCGTGGTCTGTCTCGGCGGCGGGAAATTTAAACGAGGGCAAGCTGCAAATGACACTGGCAAGCTGCAAATGACACTGGGCAAGCTGCAAATGACACTGGCAAATGACATTGGGCAAGCTGCAAATGACACTGGGCAAGCTGCAAATGACGCTGGGCAAGGCTGCAAATGGCGCTGGGCAAGCTGCAAATGACGCTGGGCAAGCTGCAAATGATGCTTAAATGTAAGGGTTTTTTTTTCCCTCCTAAAACTTTTTTCCTTAAAATGCCCTTCTAAACTTGGGGTGCGTGTTATATACGCCGATAAATACGGTAACAAGAATTCAACTACCGGTGAATCTAATTATTCATTAAACAGGTGTCCAGCAGACATTTGATTGTAAAAGGGTGTTACATAACAAAGAAATCCCCTTCCAATTTCATGCTGTCTGCAATGGTACCACATAGAAGATAAATGTCACAAGGCTTGAGAAAGAAAATTATTTCTTTACACAAAAAAAGGTTGTCGGCTACAACAAGATCAGCAAAGCTTTACTTATCAGTCAGAATACTGTAGCAAAAGTGATACAAAAATGTAACAAAGCTGGAACTGCAACCATCTCACATAGATGTTCAGGCAGTCTATGGAAGTTAACACCTCGTTAGGAGCGTCTTCTGATGAGGATTGGAGAAAAAAGCCATGCGAGTTCCCTGCAGTTAGCTAAAGAAGTAGAAAGCCAAACTGGGGTGATTGTTTCCGATGACACAATACGGCGTACACTACAGAGGAATGGCATGCATAGGTGTAGTCCACGAAAGAAGCCTCTCCTAAAGCCCATGCACAAAACAGCCTGCCTAGAATATGCCAAGGCTGAAAAAGAAGAAGACTACTGGGACTCTGTACTCTGAAGTGATGAGACCAAGATAAATGTTTTTGAACCTGATGGTTTCAAAACGAAATAGCGTTGCAAAGGTGAGGAGTACAAAGAAAAATACATGGTGCCTACAGTGAACCATGGTGATGGCAGTGTCCTTCTGTGGGGCTGCATGAGTGCTGCTGGTGTTGGGGAGCTGCATTTCATTGATGGTATCATTCATGTACTGCTCTATATTGAAAGAGAAGATGCTATCATCACTCCGTGCACTTGGTCATTGTGTACTTTTCGAACATGACAATGATCCAAAACACACATCTAAGGCCACTGTTGCATTTCTGAAGAAGAACAGGGTGAAAGTGATTCTGTGGCCAAGTACTGTATGTCGCCTGATCTGAACCCAATCGAACACCTATGGGGGAATTCTGAGTTCACTCTCCATCCATCTTCCAGGCTGTAAAAGAGGTGAATGGAAAAAGATAGTTGCAATATGTCACCAACTTGTTCATTCTATGCCTAGAATACTTGGTGCTGTCCTTACAGATCATGGAGGTCATACAAAATACTAGATGTAGTAGTTTTTGTTGTGGGGTGTATTCATTTTTGCATCAACTAATTTGAGTAAAACTGAAGATTTTGTCATCTAGGTTATATTATTAACCTTATATTATATGTAATTAGCTAAACAAATGTTCTATAAACAATTTTGGAAATTGTTCTTGTGTTCATTGAGATATTGATCAAAATCTTACTTTTCAAAAGGGGTGTACCCATCTATGCTGAGTACTGTATGTATATACATACATATATATATATATGTATATATATATATATATATATATATATATATATATATATATATATATATATACATACAGGCATACCCCACTTTTAAGTACACAATGGGTTTATTTACTAAAGCTGGAAAGTGCAAAATCAGGCTCACTTCTGCATATAAACCAATGAGCTGGGGTTAGAAGCTCATTGGTTTCTATGCAGAAGGGATCTTGATTTTGCACTTTCCAGCTTTAGTAAATAAACCCCATTGTGTACTTAAAAGTGGGGTATGCCTGTAATTCTGTGTGTAAAAAAATAAAAATTTTAGAGGAGTTACATCTCAATAACTCCACCAAACGTATTAATTCAGACTATAAAGTAGCAAGTAACGGTGGATTTAAATGGAAAAGTGAATTTTGCATTTCACAAGGGGCTGCTTTTCTTGTAGACTACCCATGTCAAAAAATACAGTTGAATAAAAGAGAACAACAAATTCTGAAGAAAAAAATATATAAAAAATCTTGATTTACACCCTGGCATATACCTTGTTTCCCCGAAAATAAGACCTAGCATGATTGTTGGTGATGGCTGCAATATAAGCCCTACCCCCCAAATAAGCCCTTGTTAAAGTCCTTGTAGGTCTTATTTTCAGGGTAGGGCTTATTTTGGGGAAAACAGGGTAGGGCTTATTTGGGGGGTAGGGCTTATATTGCAGCCATCACCGACAATCACGCTAGGTCTTATTTTTCGGGGAAAAGTGGTTCAGGGTAGTGAGTCAGGGGTTGCATCACTGATTCTAAATCTCGCAAAATAAGTGCTCCCGCATGGTGCCAGATAGCTTTCTCGTGGAATTTGGTTTCCTCATCATTCCCAGGATCCCAGTAAAAGGCCCAGTGATATCATCCTAATTTACTACTGTGTAAGGTGAGTGACTGTATCTTATTTCTTTTCATTTCTTTTTTTTAACACTGTGCTTTTTTTTTTTTTGCATGAGGCAGTAGAAGTCCATCAGATGAGCATACCTTGCATTTTGATGAATGTAACAGTGATTTTGAGTTAGTTATTGCTATAAAAATGAATAATTTGTTTACTGGAGTACTAACAAATAGAAAAATCTTGGCCTGTCAAACAAAGTTGTTGGCCTTTAATAGCATAATTAGACAATATTTCTTTTGTCTGTTTGAGGCAAGGAAAGGTTGTGGGTTCCTGGTTTTCTAGTCTTATTGATCTTTAATTATCACCCCCTATATCACACTTTCGTCCATTTCATTTGTTTCTGTCTTTCACAAGTTGCGTCTCAACGTCTCTCCTTTACATCCCCATGACTCCTCAGACAATGAGTTTCCTAGATTACTGAAGACCGATTGTCTGGCTTCTATGTGGCTCACAGACATGTCATACCTTGTGACTTTTGGAGACGGTATTATTGCTATACACTGACGCTGCTGTACAGAAAATTGTTAGTGTTTACGGCTGTGTGATCCATTTGTATAGTAATATGACACTTTCTAAAGGGCTGTAATTATGTACAATACACACAATATCACATTCCTGGCTTTCTAATTCCTTCCTCCAGTCTGGCTAACGTTTTTATTGTAGCAGGTGCCAGTGGGATTTATGGTGAGAAATTAGTTAAAATGAATTCTGTCATTAGGGGTAGTATATTTTTTCCAGAACAATTGTTGTACTTGTCCTGACTGACATTGGATCTCCCTTGTCTCACTTTGCATACATTTAAAAAAAACTAAATGTTGTGTTATGTGTACACCAATTGATCATTTTTCTCTTTTAAGGATTTAGGAAAGAAATAGCTGTAAGGACACTGTGAAGATATATTTTTTTAAATACTGCTAGATACTATAGTTTTAATTTCCTTAAAATCGTACCAGCAGCCTGTAGATTACTATGGGTCTCTGGAAGCCAATGGTAACTTGATTATACAGACATTTAGGGCCCGTTCACCCCTTTCAGTTGAGGAGCATTGCAATAGTGTACACACTAATCCACATGCTATGTGATACAGTGCCAAATATGCTACATCCACTATTCTTGGTATGTTGTGATGGATTAAACAGCCTATTCAAATGAATGCACTGCCCTATAAAAAAAGGGGGTGCTTATTTGCAATGCTCCACAGCGGACACAGCTGACATGAAAAGGCACTTAATGGGCTGCCTAATGCAACAACACAGTGCACACGAATGTACAAGGGACCTTACAAATCAAGAGAATTTAGTTAAAGTGGGTGAATTTTATATCACAATGTTATAATTGCACATAGTAAGTACTAGGAACCATTGTAATACATGGACTCTTAAGTATTCCCTTCAGTTAAATATAATAAAATAACACCAGGGAACAATTTAAAGGTATATTTGCAAAAAAAAAAAAAAAAAAATAATAACTGTAATGCTCTGTACATCAGCACTGAGGCTGGGAGTTGGGGAGGGATAGCACTAGAAGCCAATCAGGCTGTGCAAAATGCACATGCACTGGCAAGTAATATGCTGACTGGTAGAGAGTGATCAGAGGGTTGACTGCTGCCACGCCTTCATTGTCCAATTACAGTCTGGAGGCATGGAGGTGACTAAGCTGTACTTCCCTAACTACAGCGGAGAAAAGTTGGGTCATCATCTTGGCTGTGTTTGAGACAGCTGGGTAAAGAACTGTGAAAAGTATAGTGGCACGAAATATCAGAACTGGTTGGACAGAATAGCAATTTTTTTGGAAGACAGCTCCCATATCTGTATTTTAGTTAGAATTCAACTGGTCCATATCTGTGTCTGGCTCAGTCCATCCCCAACTAATGCATGTACTTCAACTGAGGCTGCCATAGCTTCCTCTTTTGAATTCCTATATAATATTGTCTATAGAAATGAGGTCCCTCACTTTCATGGCACCACTCTACTTAACACTTCCCTCTCCATATTTCTTTGTATACAAAAATTAGTTTTACCTGACCAGTGGTTGGCTTCACCGAACAACCCTCTATGGTCCACTCCCCTCCCTCTTAAATTGCTTACTGTTCCAGATATGCAGTGATAGTCTTCTTGTGGTATTACACATCTATGTCATTTGTATGTCATGCGAGAGTTTAAGGCCTGGTTCACACCAGGAATTCCTGTGTGATTCAATTGCAGTGCATTTTCAGCTCATTCATTTGAATAAAACGAAGGCTTGAAGAATTTGATCTTCTCGCTAGTTTTTATTTTACTACAGTATTGTGTATGTGAAATAATCTGCGCTCGCCCAATCACTCATATATAAGGTACCTAAATAAAAAGGTGAATAACCATGATAAAACAATTAAAATATGTGAATGCTGCTATCTGCTAACAAAATGAAATACTTAATTTCAACATGGAATTATAAACACAAAGGAGATGCGCAAACTATATGAACACAATATATAAAAATATGTACAATGAGTGAATCTAAAGTGAATAAATCACTAAAAAAATATTAAGTGATGGTGTATAAACATCCCAAGTGAAAACTCAAAGGAAATGTGAATAAAATGAAGTGTTCACAAAAATATTGATATTAATGTGTCAAAAATGTCCAAACTGAAACAAAGTAACAAAGTGAAAAAAATAGCAAGGTGAACCCCTGAACATGTGACTAAGGCCCTTTAGACTGAAACAGGTAAGCTACTCCTAATGTTTGGCCAAGATATGTGCTTAATAACACTTCAGCAGAGGAGATGGTGTGTGTATCATTTGTTTTTCATCAGCATTGAAACCGGGCTATTGGCACTTTGAGAGGAAGAGGTCATTAATGGCAGCCTCCATACTTCATTCTTGACAGCCACTAAAGCTTGTCAGCACTTTTCCATTAGTTTAGCTTTCCATATTTATCTAGTCCCCTTGTATCATTGTATCACTTTAAAGTGGAACAACAATGCATCTGAACACCACAAACAAAAAATGCTATTTAATTAATTTGTAATATTCAAAGCAAACTCACACATCCATTCCATTTGAAAAACACCACCTAGCATTTCTGGCTGTGGCCATCTTGAGTAAGGCAGATGATTCATGTAGCATTTACTTCCCAGAATTCATCTGCCCTTGGTTCAGGCATGCAGGCAGGAGGGTGAGCTTAGCTGAGAAAACCCCTCCTCCCCCATGAAGACTCCTGTGATGTATGACATCATTTGCCTAGGCATGGAAAGCAGGAAGTAGATGATGAAATGTGAAAAAAGATTTAAAGCGGAGCGACACCCGTTTTTAAAACCTATAATTAAAAAAAAATACTCACCTTCCTCGATCCGAAACTGCAGTTTTTTTTTTTTTTTAATACCTTTAGTTGTTTTTCTTCTTTGCATCCATCGCTTCCTGGTTCTTGGTCCCTCGGATATGGGCGGGGATATTACGGCTATTACGTAATATCCCCTAGCCCGCACTGTCTCCTGGGAGCTTGTGTCATAGCTCCCAGGAGTCAGTGCGGCTGCCTGGCCCGAGATCGTGCGAGACTTCGAACCGAACGTGACGTCATCACGACGCTGCTGACGGCGATCCTATGAACGGTGTACTGCGCATGCGCGAGATTAGAGAGAGGCGTGAATGAAATCCAGGAAGACAATGCCCTGGAGTATTCAAATGCCCACACGCAAGATGGGGAAGGACCCCGGAAATTGATATAAAGTGTTTTTAAGACATAAAATCCGAACAGCAAAAGTGAGACAGACAGGACAGGTGAGCTAATGATTTACAAATCAATTTATTAATCAATTCCCATTGAAAAAAAAAACATCAGGGGCAGTGTAGCTCCGCTTTAAACAAGCAAGTATGATATATTTTCCTATCTATTTACTAATGCTAGCAACATAAGGTTCAAAAACAGTTAGTGTTGATTAAAAGAGTGAAGCTCCACTTTATTAAGAAGGCTTCTGTTTTTACACAGCTAGACTAAAGACACATTTTATAAAATTATCATAATAATCAAGTGCATAAGCATTTGTTATATTCGTATAAATTAAAAGACGTGAATATAACTCTTACAAAATGACTTTTGTTAGCGTACTGTAATTTAAATGATGACAACAGATTGTTTAATACCACCCACAAGACGGAAAATTCATTTTGCATTTGTTGGAATATAATTTGCATCTTATTATATCTTATGATTGGAATGTCTGGATGCTCAATGAAAAAACTTTTAGTAACTAAGTTCCTTTCAATTATTAAGCTCTTCTTGTCAGCATACCTATTTTAATGATGCACATATCGAGCAGCCGGTTTAGGGATTGTTTTCTAATGAGCCAGCTATGGGATGATATATTTTCATGACCTGCCAGCTGAATGAGGCGGAAACTCAATGTCCTTTCTTCAGTCATTTAACACCTTAGGCCCCATGCACACGAGACGCCGATGCAAACTCTGCTGAATGCATTTTTTAAAAAGCAGAAACCTGCGTTTAAAAACGCACATTTTGCCACGTTTTAATGCCGCGTTTAACCCCGTTTTACCGCGTTTGCGTCTATAAGCGTTTGTAAAGATAACATCATATAGACCCTCCCCAAGCTCAAAAAACATGTATTGTTAACTATTTCTGCCATTTTGATCAGAGTGAGCAGCAAAGAGAGCAGTTGTACACTTGTATTTGCCTCTCTTTCTGTGTTTTTTTTTGGAAATGGATCCCATATTGAATATATGTCAGGAAATGCTCCTGATGTTGCTCTTGATGAGGCAGCAACGTCGTCGCAAATTGCGTGAGAGGTCCAGAGTCAGAGCTCGTTGATATTGGACCCATCCGTTGATGGCACAGCGAATGTCCGTTGGATATTTCACAAACATGGTGGGGGGTTGGGGCTGACTAGACATTGGTATGCAGGTTTTTCTTTGTGAAAAAAAGACATTGCTATGCTTTGGTCACACTAGGTGGAGTCACTGATTAGATTAGAAATTGGATGAAGGGTTGGGGCAAAGAAGTGGAGGCATTCCTTATTCCTTATTGTCTAAGCTACCTAAAAAGTATATATGCTCTATGAACTACTAAAGTAACTACGACATTTTAAACCAATTTTAAACCAATTAAACCAATTTATTTTTTATTTTTTATGGTTTACCATCATATTTCTGAGTTTTCTGGCCCAAAAAATTGGGTTCCTTTAAAAACGCTTATAAACGCAAACGCGGCTAAATGCGGGTGTCGCGTTTAGCCGTGTTTGGCATCTGAAACGTGGACAAGCAAAGTGTCTGAACCCTTTTTTTTGCTTTTGGAAAAACAAGGTTAAACGCAAGTGCATAAATACGGGAAAAAACGAGACTGTGCACATGGATAACATTGCATGCGTTCAGGGGCAGTTGAAAGTGTCCAACTGCCTCTGAACGCGCGTTTAACAGCATCTCTTGTGCATGGAGCCTAAAGTAAATATGTGACTAGACTATAGAAATTAAACTTTGCATATATTTATATTTTGCATTACTAACCTTTCTGGCTCCGCTGTAGACACTATGGAGTAATCTATCCTCAAAATTGATAGGAGCCAGTAAATGATTTTTTAAAAATTCTTTATTTGTATATGGGAAGCAACATTGTCATGTCTCCAAGAGCTTACAGAATCAGAAATGTGTGTATACAGTGGTGTTTAACATAGTAAATGATGTGAACATATCGCATGTGTACATCGCAATAGATGTAGAAATATGGATTTATGAAGCCATTCTATGCAGTATACTGCTAAGAGTTCCCTGAATTTTTTTAAGTTTTTACAGGAGTAGAGGCAGATACTTTTAGAGAATGAAAAGACGGGAGGGTACAAAGAAAAAAATTGTGTGGGTGTGTGTGGGTGTGGGGGGGGGGGGTAACAGAAAAGAGAATAAGGGATCGGGGGGGTGATACCTGGGCATAGGAAGGGAAGGGGAGTCGTATCCCCCTCTTTTCATGACCAACAACCAGAGGTTCCAGATGGCAAGACAAAGAGGTAGGGGCATAAAATTAAGTGAAGCTGGAAATGAAAAGATAAGGGGTCCAAATCTTCTCACTCTGGTCCTTCATTAACATTGTAAGGTCTTCCATTTCTTGAATTTCTGTGATTCTAGCCAGCCAGCGAGATTTATTTGGGGTGACTGTGTTCTTCCAAAGTGCTGATATACAAACCTTTGCAGACATTAGGAGATGTTTCAACAGGGAATTTTTGTACCTTTTCTTAGATAAAGGTGTATCATGGAGCAGATATGCCATCCCGAGTCCCCCCAAGGGGAACTTTAACTGTATATTCAACTTGTCCGAAAACTTGCTCAACTTTGGGCATTCTGTTATGAATGTATAATGTTCTAGACACTTTCTAATACAGGTATAACTATGCAAGCACCATAACTGCTTTTGCTTAGTTTCAGAAATTCTATTTCTTACCTTTTCTACAAGGTTACAAAGTTTTGTCATGTAACCATGCATCTCTTTTTCCTGATAGTGGGGGGGGGGGGGGGGGCACGGTTTACAGGACACTGCATATGTGCATATTCCATAGTCTGTTCATCCTGAGACAAGATGCAGGCTGTGCTTGAGGAAGGGATGTGTTCAAGAGGCAGGCTATGATTGGGAGGATTTGCAGTTGCTGAACAGAATACCTAATACAGGCATGCTGTGTGGCTGCACAGTGCCCTGTACCTCTGAATGACCAGCCAAAGAATGAAAATTGACTAAACATAAACAGATCAGCATCTGTGCTTTGTGTAGTAAGTTTAGAACAAGGAAGAAAGGTAACTAGCAGGAACAACCAGGTACTCCAGATAAAAGAAGTACATAAAAATGATAGAGACTATGATTTATAAAATACACTTTTGTGAGCATACACATAGAAATAAATAAATATTTAGGGTAACGTACACTTAAATTATAAGCAAACTGAGCCTTAAAAGAAAGTCAGACCCCGCATGCAGAAGCACATACCAAAACCCCTGAGGTTTTCTTGGATATGTGGCTAGGTGCTAGGTCTAACCTGTTATCCATATGTTCATGCTTCCAGGCTTATTCCTGTCTCTGCCTGATTCCTGGGTTTTGACCTTTGACTTGGTAACCTACCCACTCTGATCCTCAACCTTCAGCTCTTATTTTTTTGAGCACTACCCCTGCAGGAGCCACTTGGTAATTTGGGTTCTTTGTTCCTTGCAGTGACTCCAAAAACAACCTCAGCCCCTCTGACCCACCTGGTTGAATAAAAGTTACTGCAAGCACTAGTAAGAACATGAGTATAGATACCTTTAACTCGGCTGGGAATTAGCACCAGGAAATAGACACAAGACTGTTTGTGGTAAAATAAACGTAATGAATTGGTATGGGTTAGGATAAATGCATAAGCTTTATAAAATTGCTATTTGTTTTAATTTTTATTTTCTGTATGCTAAATCTTATGCCCCGTACACACGATTGGACATTCCGACAACAAAACCGTGGAATTTTGTTCAAAGGTTGTTGGCTCCAAACTTGTCTTGCATACACACGGTCACACAAATGTTGGCCAACAATTACGATCGTGGGGACGTACAAGACGTACGACGAGCCGATAAAAAGGAAGTTCAATAGCCAGTGCGCCACCCTTTGGGCTCCTTCTGCTTGATTCCGAGCATGCGTGAACTTTTGTGTGATGGACTTGTGTACACATGATCGGAAAGTCCAACAACAAAGTTTTGTTGGCGGAAAATTTGAGAACCTGCTAGCCAACATTTGTTGGTGGAAAGTCCGACAACAAATGTTCGATGGAACATACACACAGTTGGACTTTCAGCCAACAAGCTCGCATCCAACATTTCCCCTCGGAAAGTCCGATCGTGTGTACGCGGCATAACACTATCTATTATGCCAGTTTAGTATTATAGTTATACAGGACTGACATAGCACCAACAGTTTGAACAGTACTTTAGAATATAAAGGGAGTAGAGTTATGATACAATTGAAGGTAAGAGGGTTATCAGGAGTAAAAGTTCAGTTGCTAAGTAGGGACAAGATAGGCTTGATTCTTTTTCAGAGACGGACAGATTAAGAGATAACCAGAGTAGCCACAGGACTCGAGAGCATGGGAGAGGCTTTGGAAAATTCCTGGGGACAAGCATGGGAGGAGATGAGTAGTGAGGGAGAGAGCAAGAGGTCCTGGAAGGAGCGAGGAGGTGGTTTGGGTGCAATTTTGAAACTAGGTTGGCAATGCAGCTTGGGGCAGAGTTGTTGATGGCTTTGTAAGTTTTATGAAATTCATTCATAGGGCAAGCGTAAGTCAGTGGAGGGATTTCAGAGAAAGGTTGTGGATACTGAGCAGTTGGTATGGTGGATGAGTTTCAAAGCAGCAATATTAGGTGAATAGGGGATAGTACATTTGGAATAGTGGTTCTCAACCATTGGGTCATGGCCCAGTACCAGGCCACAGCCTTTCCCCTTCTGTGCCTTGGTTTCCTGTCTCACACTGACAGCTAGACATTAGCTAGTCTGGCTCCTGGAATAGGAATAGAGATGCAGGCATCTGTCTGGCCAGCTCTGGCTGTCCTTGGTCCCTCACAGTTCAAGCAATGCACACCCGGCTCTACTGTTACAGAGCTGCAGCCAGAGATGGCTGGAAGGAGCCTTGCAACTTTGCCCTCGATACAGGAGCAAATGAAAGTGCATAACAGTGCAGATCTCAGTGTATATGCTGCTGATGTATGTTTTCCACTGCTGTCTGGCAGGCTCAGTATTGTCCTAGTGACTGCTCTTCATTAAAACCCAGTTTGAAATTGAATGAAATTTGTTACATATATGTATCCATTCTGGTGTGTGCATTCATGTGACAAGTCACTGCTCCTGGGACGTTCTATTAAAAATTTGAATAGGTAGAGAAGTTGTAGCTAATAGTAACCAATCAGATCTTACTGTTTTTTTTTCTGGGGGAACATTAAACAATAATTCAGTAGGTTGCTGTTTTCTTTTCAGTTGTAATGGATCAGCCCTGTAGCTTCTTATGGTAAAACTTCATGATTTAAAGTATATCTAAAGACCAAACTTTTTTATTGTGTGCTATATATAGAGTAGGAAAGGTTTAGAAGGGGTATCTATAACAGGTCAATCATGATCCACCGGATAATCATGACCATCATCACGGAAGGTTTTTTGATCAAATTACTGGGCCCTGGTGTCTCTAAGGTTGAGAAGTTTTAGAAGTAGGCCAATGGAGAGGGAGTTTCAATAGTAGAGGCAAGAGAGAGTAAGGTGGTGTTATTGGTTAAGAAGAAACTGGAAATGTTATGGAGGTAAAGGCGGCAAGATTTAGACAGTGATTTGATTTGGGGCTGAAAAGAGAGGTCAGAGTCCAGGATTACACCTGGATATTGTTGTATTATTGAGCTTGACAGAAAAGACAGGGTAGAGGGCATTGAGGGAAGAAATATTATGAGCTTAGGTTTAGAAAGATTGATTTTTAGGAAGTGGTGTGTCATTCATACTGATATGTCTGTTAGTAAATTCGTGATGCTCGAGGCGACTGAAGGAATGAGGTGAGGAGTAGAGAGATATAATTCAAGAAAATTGTTTCTGATTGCGTTACACTAATCAACACTCTTGACACATTTGAAAGGCAAAACTCTCCTTTATAAGCTAACTGGTGCAGAATCGGTATACAAAACATACATTTTGCTTTGTGGTCAATCTTTACAGCACATGCTCAAAACTCAGAGTTATCTGATGAAGTATACTGCTTAGAGTAACATATTGCTTACTGTGCCCGTACAACCAAACATATATAGCTTGTACACTTTTCAAATAATTTAGCTATGTTTAAATAGTTTATTTTACACACGTTATCTAAGAATTAATTTTACATTTCATACAAAAGTGGTATTGAATATGGTTAATTCACATTAAAATATTTTATGTTTTTTTTTTTCTTTCATACAGCATAAAACTTCCAAAAATTTGTATTACATTTCAATTTGTAAAAAAACTTTGGCTAATATATATGATTAGTTAAATGAAGGTTATTTCTAGAACTGTAGATACACTAAAATACCCAACTGTTCTACAATAATTCAAAATAAATACACCAATGCAAAAAAATAATTAGTTGTTTAATTTATTTTAATCATCATAATTTTTATATCAATTTGAAGCAGTTGAGTTGGATTCAGGCTCTCATCCCAAATGCTTTCCGTCCGAAGAAATCCATTGATGCGTTCTGTTTGTGCTCTGTTGTGTAGATGGAACATTTTGCGTTTCTGGTCATAACAATAATAACAGATACATAATTACACAAACAAGCAAAGATCAATTAATTTCCTCTTACCACGTTAAAATTCTAGCCAAGTCAGATTGCCTTTGAGACAGAAATAAATGTCTGCTGCATTTTTTTTTTTTTTTTTTATAGCACGCAAACA
This sequence comes from Lithobates sylvaticus, assembly GCA_028564925.1. Taxonomy (NCBI): domain Eukaryota; kingdom Metazoa; phylum Chordata; class Amphibia; order Anura; family Ranidae; genus Lithobates; species Lithobates sylvaticus. The sequence continues at coordinate 39,826,625 of CM053032.1, read as the reverse complement.
AATTCTAGGAGAAAGGTTTTAATTGAAAATCATCTGCATGATATGCCTGTCAATACATTTCACACTGTATTATTTTGCACAAATCTAGTCATTATCATTTTGCTAAAACCCATAATTTATCAACTATAAGTTAACAGCCAAGCTCACTGTTAGACCTGCGGTTCTAGACGGTAGTGAACTGTAGACAGTTCTGAGATATCTGCCTGGAGCTTTGGAATTTTCTGTAGGGTCTATTTTGCGACTGTTCATTGCCGAATTAAACTCCCTCTAAACGTCTCTTTTTGCCTTGGTTCATATGGCGTCCAAGCAGCCAGTAACAAACACACTGTAATACCACCTGTTGTTTGCATTATTATAATTATTTCAAATCTGAATTTCCTAATTATTGTGTTTTTCATGAATATATTATTGCCATTTTTTACACCACAATTATCCATGACAGGTTGTTTGATGGAAAATAAAAATAAACTTTTCATATGTACATATCATAGGAAGTGAGAATTATGCATTACTAGTTAATTAATGCCTTGTGTCGGTCAGCCACTTGCCTCCCATACAGAATTCTTTTGTTTTATCTCTCTCTATTATATGAATCTGTATTCCGTTGTTGCATTTCTTTTACAATCTCTCTATCGCAATAGTTAATGAAGTATGAATCAAAAAAAAAATGCTTGAGTTGCCATCTGGCAAATGTGTTACATGTCCGGCCTGTGAAAATCTGATTTTGGCCCAAAGTTGATAGCAGACCAAGACATAAATGTTGTAAGAATACCAGACTTGTGTGTGTGTGCGTGTGTGTCAACCATAAAGCAAAAAAAATCCTAGCGCTGCTTGCCACTTTCTTAAAGGAAGGTTGCATTAACATTCCCCTTACTTACATGCATTAGGAGGAAATGCATACATAAAATATATATTTCTTAGAACATTATAATGTTTCCTGGACTCCCCCACAGACTCAAAGTGATACAGAATAAGCTGGATGAGTTTTACATTTTAGCACCTATATATTCATTAGGAAGCAGTGCATTTGTGTGTTGAATAAATTGTGCACCTGTCTCTTTTCGAAAAACATTAGAAGATATCAGTGATACCAATAGTGTAAAGACAAACTATTTATATAGCTAACCATATGCATTCAGTCATATTCTAACATTTTCAATGCTGGTCAAAAAATTAAAGAGACACTGTCACTTTGCTCATGAAGGGCAAATTCTTGACTTTTCCTAATGAAGGGGGCCCATGGGCCTTTGTGTATGTAGGACAAATTGATCACTAATAGGTGGCAAAGTGCTAAACCTCATTATTTTTACGTATTGTAGGAGGCTTAATATACACCAATCAGACAGTTTTGGTCCAAACGTTTTATCTTTTACACCAAAATAAACTAAAATATACATTTTGCTAGTTATGCCCAAATCACAGTGGCATATTAAGTTCTTTTTTAAAAAAACTCCATGTCTGGATCCTTAAGTATAAATCTGTGAATTAGACTTACCTTTGTGGTTGCCATCCAGAGATCTCATACTATAAGATTAGGCCCCCAGCTTGTTTCAGTGGCATTTTCTCCTACTTTGTTCAGCAGAACATGTCCATTGATTTCCAATAGGGTCAACTAATTAAATATGCACTCCACTGAACAACACTTAAGTAATAGATGCATATTGCCAGATATCTGTGTTTCAGCAATGATGGTAAGTTTAATTCACAGCTTTATCTCCTGTTATCAATTTTGATTGTAATACACATTAATCCATTATTGCTTGGGATCAATTCCTTCCTGGCGGTATGATTATCTCAGATTTTTTAATCTCAAACCGGTACATTGTTTTGCATAGAAATTTAGCGTTTTATATTGTAGGCTTGTAATTCTTAGTAATAACACACTTAAATCTGTCCAAACAAGAGTCTAGTAGACATCCCGGTATGATAAAGTTTAAAACACAAAATCATAAATTACAATATAATTATTAACTCTAAATAATTATAAAAAATAATAATTAAATAATAATAAAATTATTTTCCCCACAATTCACTACCGCTCAATTCTGCAAGTGTTCTAATTGATTATCGCTGTTTTCTAGCTGGTCTAAAAACGCTTTTGATGTAAAGGGACACTTTTTAGTTGCTATGGACAATCTCAAGTTTTCAGGCAGACAGAACAGTATATATAATATAAAACTGCATGCAGGGCACTGGACAAAGCATTAGGGACAAAAGGGAGGCGAAATTATTCTATACAGTAATGTAATCTGTAAGATTACAGTGTACTGTATGTGTTATATTTTTTGTACTTTTTGAATTTGCCACCGGGCTCCGCCCCCATGCGTCGTGACACTCGCAGGGAATAAAGCCCGGCAAACAGAGCATCGGGCGGAGGACACAGCCTGCAGACGACACAGCGGGAGGATATCGCAGGATCCTGGGGACAAGGTAAGTAACCTGGACCAGGATCCTGAGATGCAATCCCGAGTGTGGCTCGGGGCTACCGCTAATGGTACTGAAATTTAACCCTGAGCCACACTCTGGATTACCCCCAGGGAGGTTTAAGCTATTTTTTTTTCATTTTAGAAAGAGTGGGGAAGGGTTAGAACCTTTCTCAGGGTCTATCACTGTAATTTCTTGAAAGATTCACTTTCTCTGTCATAGTTGTCACTAGGATTGTAAGTGAGGTCAAACCCACAATTCTAAGATGTCAGCAGGACAGACATATAGGTAAAATCTTCCAATAGGGACATGTTCTGCTCTGGTGATCTGTCAACAACTGTCAAAGAAATTATTTCCCTCACTTCCTGTTGTGTCTGTAGGACAAGAAATTAAAATGGAACTTCACTTACTACAGAAAGTTTCTCTCTTCCTCCTCCTCCCCCCTCCTCTGCCATTAATGGTAAAAAAAATTTGGGGAGTGGGTACCTAGTTACCTCTCGGATCGCCTAGGTCAGTGATGGCGAACCTTGGCACCCCAGATGTTTTGGGACTACATTTTCCATGATGCCCAACTACACTGCAGAGTGCTTGAGCATCATGGGAAATGTAGTGCCAAAACATCTGGGGTGCCAAGGTTTGCCATCACTAGCTAGGTGATCCCAGCAGAAGATTGTTCTAACCCCCCTCACTTCCTGCAACCTCCTGGGACATGTCACTGGTTTTAGGAGGCTGCAGGGCCATTCATAGAGTACAGCATGGCTCTCACATGTACAGTGGGGAGTTGGCTCTAAAGCCAAAGGGAGTCGCTTCCAAAAGTCAACATGGCGGTGCTGGGGACCCGAAGACTGTCAAAGAACCAGCCTGGCTGAGAGCAGTGCTGGATTATTGAGCTGATAAGTGTCTTTTAATTAAAAGGGCAATCTCCCCAGTAATGCATAGATGACAAAAAGTTGACATGGATCCCAATCACAACTCTATCCAAAATAAAAAAAACAACAATTTTTGCTTTATATATATTTTAAAAACTGAAAACAACAGACCAACTTTTTGACAATGATACTATTGTTTATTATGACATTCTGCTAATGTAAGCCACACACAATGCAAATGGATATTTTGTGTTTCATTTACTAAACGCAAATAGGCTGTTCACTTTGCAAGGGAATTTTCACCTTGCAAACAAGTTTTCCCCAAGTTAAGTAATAAGTTGTGAACCTCTGCTGACTCCCATCATCCAATCATGTGCAAGCAAAAATACTGCTTTTATTCTCTTTGTATGTCTTTGGATATTCTTTTCAAAGTGATTTTTCACTGAATTCACTAAGCTAAGGGAAAGTTCCCCTGCAAAGTAAATGGCCTATTTACCTTTAGTAAACCACACCCTTTGTGTCTGTGGTAGGAACATGACCAAAAGTTTTCTAGATATTTCTGTTGCTCTGTTCTTTTACGCACACACCCAACTGTACAAAATATTTCCTTCTAGTATGATAGGCAGATCATGGGATTGTGAAAATGATAATAAAACTGCCATGTTTATACCACTTAATAGAAATGTGGGGAATTGTGAAATGCCCAATTAGCTTTAAGGAAGTTTAAAAAAAAACAGACTCCCCTAATCCAGATAGCATGTCTGAAGCCAACACATTTTTGAGGGCCAGATGAAAAAAAATCCTCTCTGGATTTATGGCCTCAAAAATGTTCTCACCCAAATCTGCATTTTTATTTATTTCCCTCCTGTTATGTTTTCATTTCTTCAATCATTTTTGTTTTACCTTCATTGATTTCTGTTTCATGTCTCCTGCACCTTTCTCATTATTTCTGTTCCCATCCATCCGAAAGTTTGCTAAACAGTGGGTAAGTGTGTCTAACATTTTCAACTGAAATGTCACCCCCTCACTCCCTAATGTATAATTAGCATTTATTTTAGTTTTTTTCATCCCTTCTGTCAACATCCGCTTTGTTTTGACTTAATTAGCATTTTAAACAGACATTAATGCAAACAAGTGAAAATGAATGTTCAGATATATTTTAATTACCTCTTCCTTTAAATATTATATTTTTTTAGTGCACAGTGTAAAGGAAAAATTTTAATGCAACAAAAACTTGACTTATAAAAATTCATAACATGTTCCTCCTTTTTTTTTTTTTTTTCTTTGAATTAGTTATTATTCAATGTTACTATGTATGAGGTCTACAAAAAGCATAGTCTGGTTAATTAACAGTTTATTTTCACAGCTGATACTTTTAAAATTAAAAAGTAAGATAGGAATTTTGTAGACCCAAAAAAGACTGATTATTCCGGTGTCATTGTTTATTCAGTGTTTTAATATTTTGCCTTTTTACTGTCTCCCTTTTTAGCACCAGTACCATTCAAAAATTGATGAGCTAATTGAAGAAACAGTTAAAGAAATGATAACACTTTTAGTTGCAAAGGTAAGTTTTATTTCAGGTACTGCAAACTGTGTTAAACATTTATGCATGAGCCACTGAATAATTCTTTGTACTTCCTATTGGCCTAGCAGTAGAAAATAAAAAAAAACATTTGTTTTTGAGAAAAAAAATATATTATTTAATTGCATATAATTGGGCTGTGGTAATAGGTTATATATACATATCATTTTAACAGGTGTACTACAAAGACAAAAATGGTAAGACAGATTTACTAAAAGAGTTGGGAATCTTGAGTGAATATTCACATTAATTATCCAGTCATGTGATAAGCAAATTTCTGTTCAATTTGAATATCAAATCACGGACAGATTAATTAACTAAACATGAATTTGCTTGTCACATGATTAGATAACTGAAGTGAATATTCACTAAATTTATTGATTGAAGATTTGCAACTCCTTTAGTAAATCAGCCACAATCTTTAATTTGAATCAAAAATGTTATTGTTATACCACAAAAGGACATTATCTGTCTTTGTCTTAAAATACCTTTACAGGGAGTTTCATGTTTGTATTCTGTGACTATATATCATTGAATTGTGTTATTATGTATTTGTTTTATTTTGTGTGGAGGAAATATGATACATAAACTTGATAAGACAAATAGGAAAATGTCTACTATACCTTGCTGTACTCTGTTTAAGGTACAGAGGTAACCTTTTGTTAGTACAGCCCACTAGGAAATCAGAAAGTTGCAGTGGACTTTGAATTTTCATTTTAGAGGGAAAGTGATTTCCCAAAATATTGAATACACCTACAAAACCTTTATACTTCAGATTATCAATGCACAAATTCCAGGCATTATAAGTAATATATATATGAGTCTCTGTATGTAGCTACTGAGGGTCATACTACCGTTAACAGTATATGCACTTGTGCCCCTTTGTTTTAGATAAGAAAGAATAGGCTTCAATTACATTATACCCGTTTTAATTAAAAGTTTGCAACCTTTTCTACTGATTTTCATAATTTATGCAACAACAGTTATATATTAGATTATGGCTTTAGTCTACTATACTAATAGGCCACTTTACAATATTTTAGTAGCCATTAAGAATTCTGATAAATGTTAAATACCGATACAGCAACAAAAATTACATAAATACACAATTTGAATATTTAATTATATTTGGGCCTCCTTTTTATGTAATGTATCTGTCTGTCTTGGCATGCAGTAAAACATCAGTGTTGGTGAATATTCAATAATGTAGAATTATCTACTGATATGAGGAACACTAAGGATATTTAGGTGTATGCTGTGACTCCTTCACCAAACACATAAAACGTTATATAACACACTAGGCCCAATTAAGCCATCAGCGTGTTCTTGGATTGTGAAAATAATTAGAGTACTTAAAGTACATCCATACACACAGGTGGTAAAAATAAAATCCATGCAGTTTTTTCCATTGGTGGCTAGGGAACCAAAGAACTCCAGTGCTGCATAGCAATTTTGCTTATCATTTAACCATAATATTGCGTAACCAGTTGTTGGATACTATGGCTGTAATTGTAATTAAGTTAACACATGTATGTTTTTGTCCCCATTAGTTTGTGACTATTTTAGAAGGAGTACTGTCCAAACTTTCCAGATATGATGAAGGAACCTTATTTTCTTCATTTTTATCATTTACTGTAAGTGAATCCAGTCAATATGTTTTTCTGTTGCTATATTGCACATAGGATAGTAATATTGTACTACCTAGGTTTTTATTTAAAGCTTTGAAACAAATTATATCAAAGTAAGTTACAAAATAAGTTTAAATGTACAGCAAATGTCTTTGTCCAAACCTGTACATCGTATATTTTCAGTCGTAGAAAATGTAGGTATTGTCCACGGTAGGGCATTTATTCTTGGATAATGGTGTGTAACAAAATACAGTTTCTCTCGTACATTTTCCTAAAACAATAGATACTTTGTTTTTGAACTTCATCAGTAGAAGGCAACTCATTGGAAGCCAGATATTCAGCCATCACTGGAGAAGGTCTCACTTTTAGAAGCAAAACTATGAATGTAGAAGAGACAGACTTTTATTGTTATGCATTTATTTGTTTTATCTATTCATGAATGTAACTTTTTGTTGCAGTAGGTGTACATTCATAATGCCTTGTTAGTGCATCTCTTTCTCTAATTTTTAGACATGGTTTAAAAAATAAATTCTTTATTCCTTTAAGGTCAAAGCAGCTTCCAAGTATGTGGATGTTCCAGTAAGTATAATTTAATGTTAATAATTTACATGTAATGATACTTTCTGCCATGGAGAGCCTTCGATTTATTTCACTTTTTTTTTATTTTTCATTTTTCGTTTCAAGTTATGTGTTACATGCTGAAGATTTCAGTATTTCCGTACGTCAGCTATAGGTTTTTTCTAGTATGCATTTTCACTGCTGTTCATAGAATACATATTGGATAACTGTGAAGAAATTTGCAACACGTTCAGTCTATATGTAATATTTTAAGAGATTCCTGTTATAGGAGAACAGTGCAGTTAGGCATATGAATTAAATAATTGAAAAAAAATTATTTTACAAAGAAATGGCATTATATCCATTTTGACAGAAGTAAATGCTAATACCAGTATTATGAGTGCTACATGGCTTATTAAGGAAATAGGCTCTCACAGTTTATAAATAAGACACTTAAACTTGGCGAGAAATTTGCATTTAAATTGAGGTTAAGCACATGAATATTGACTGTAAGATTTAAATGTAATGGTTAGCTTTCAGAAAAGTACAATACTTAAAGAAAATTCATTATTTAAACTGCTTTACTCCTGCAATGTCTTCTAGCTTGAACAATTAGGTACTTGTCTAAAGATCCTGCTAAATCCTCCTATCTAGAGCATGTTAGAGTATGACAATTAGTTTGCAAAACCTTAAAAAAAAAATACTCTTTTGGTCAATACAATTGCCACAGCATTTACATGTGCATAAAACATATGCATGGCTATAGATATTGGGTTATTTAAACATGCTTGCTAGTTTTATCAGCAGACCTATTTGTAAGTGCAGCAATGCTCAGTAATTATTTTAAGTAGCTGATAATGAATCCTCTAACCTCAATGTGCAGAAGAGACATTTACCGTATTTACTAACGTGTTAAATATTGTAGGAAAAAAATTATATTTAATGTACGTTATTAATAATGGTTATGTGAATGCATGTCATACCTATTTAATTATTAAACATTTTTAAGCATTCATTTAAAAACTAAATAAAGCACAGTAATGTTTCCTATTCTCACAAACAGAATTTTAGTATTTAAGCATTACCGTACTTTAATGTCAATTGGCAACTAATATAATTTGGAGTTTTTAATGGCTACTTATTCATAAATGGTATCACAGCTGAATTTTTACTGTGTATGATAGAATAATTTTAGATACACGATAAGTTATGTATATTTTGTAAAATTTAAACTTCAGCTTGTTTTTTTTATACCGCCGGCTTAGGAATTAACTTTTAACTAATACATTTATGAAGAATCTTATAATGTTTTACAGGTTATATGCTCAGTTGTTTTTACAGTTCCATGAATTACAAAAAAGACCCAACAATCAGAAAAACACATGAATTTTAATTATATATATGTAATGCAATGCTAAACCCCGTGAATTGCTATTACAGTCTGTGTTTACAGAGTTGTGCATTGCTACATAAACTGTGTATTCTCCTCAAACCCAAAATATAATAATTTTCTAATTTGTTTCATAATTCATTTTACATTTTGCAGCAACCAGCAGTTCACTCATTATTATTTTTAGAGACTTTACTTTTTTTGTTTTTGTTTTTGCTGGTTAACAGAACTTGCACACTACAGTTGAGCCACAAATCTTATATCTTGCGGCTATCAATGAGTTAATAGAATAGGATACATGACAGACTGAATCACAGTCACCTAGATTGAATTTCGAAGGTATTTTCCTTAATTAGCAAAGCTGATATAAAACACTGTAATTTACCAGTCTATTGTTTTGCAGAATTTGGTTCTTGAAATCTTAGAAATTCTGAGAACCTGACATAAAAAGGGGAAAGACTATCTATTAAAGGGAACTGTCAATTACCCTTGTTTGTTCCAAAATAATTACTGCCATGAAGCTGCCTTTTAACTTGAAAAAAAAAAAATTCACTTGTAGGTGTATAACATAACAGTTGGATAATACTGGGGAACTGAGGTGGAAACTATTATAGACAATAACTCTAAAGGCACACAAAGCTTTATTTACAAATTGTGGTGTGGCTGCTGCCGTGAGACGTTCTGGCCTATTCAATTCAGTCGTTATGGCTTTATTTTGAAGTTCTTAGACTTGTTAGCAGTAAACAATCACATTGAGCTATTTAGTTTTTATTTTTATATTGCAATGAGCACTAAATAAATATATGATATCTAGATAGATAGAGAGATATAGATATATATTTCTCCCTAAATGATTACAAATTGTTACAAATATTACATAAATTATTACGTGTTCCTATATAAATAGAGTACAATAGACACACAAAAAAATACAAAGGACAACCTCTATATTAATAGCATTGTATTTTTGTATTTTTCTTTTAAATTAATACCTTGTCAATGCTTCAGCAAGTTTTAGGAGATGTTGCCACATTCTCAGGGGCCACACGTTGCCCCCTTTCGCCTGATAATTGTTTGCTTTGTGTAAAAAAAAATGTTAAATTACAGTCCTATTGCTCCCCAAACGCTCTTAATTTTCACCCTGGAAATTACACTAGAGTGTTAACTAACTTCAATTTACAGGGTCTGACAAACTCATATTACAGAAATTTGATGGCTTGAGATCAAAGGTAAAAAACAGTTATGAAGAGATCTATTATTTGTCAGCAAACATACTTTATCTCAGGAATGAAAAGGTATTTACCGCAGTTTATATGAGTAATGTCAGGAAATTTTAATGAGTTTCTACTGAAAAGCAGCCCTTTTAACTAGAGTTTTTTCTTCACGGACTCTGAGTTGCTAGCTGTTGTTCATGACATATACGATGAGCAATTTGCAGTCTGTAGCTTGGTTCTAGCAAAATAGCATGAGAGGCCGTGCTTTGGTGCAAAAAAAGATTTAAAAAAAATCATGTACTCCTACAGTGAACACATGGTTCTGTACTTTTTATTTCGCATGTAGACATTTAGAGAATGATACAGTATATTTGGAGATGATGAGGCAGTTGAGAATCTTCATTCAAAAATTGTGTGGCTGTTCACTTCAACATTCCAGTCATGTCAAAAGCAAAGTTCTGTTAACCTGAAATGCCAAATCATGTGCATATGCTTTTTATATGTTTGGATAATTGACGTGAATATTTAGTCTCCTATTCTTCCACCATATACCCATACCCAGTTTCCTAACTGACAAAATGGCCCACACTAGAAAACATGGAATCCACACATTATTGCATTGTTTCTAATGTAGTGGGGAAAAAAGCCTTTAAGAATGAATTTCATGGCTATACTTTTTTGTATTTGATACTTTAACCCCTTCCTGCCCAGCCCCGGCATCCCCTTAAATGTGACTTTAAAGCCCTGGGGGTGTGATAAACCCACCAGCTCCTGATAATGACTAAAGACCAAGTGCTGTCTTTAACAGACCGGTCACTATGCTGGGAGCGTGCAATGAGTGCACTCCCAGCACAAAGACTTTGGCCATCCATAGATGCATATGTCTGGCATATGGGCAATAAAGCCCACCCCTTTTTCTGACGCATTGCATATGTGTTACATGGGTTAAGAATATTGTTTTTTTAACTTTCATGTAATATAGGTAATATCTTTGCTGCATTGGTTTCCATCTTAGATGTGCCTCAAGGATGTTGAGGTTCTAGACCTGAAAGCATAAGCAAGCATTGCTAGGCTTATGAGTCAAATCAGCCCCCCTAGGCAGTGTTTAGAGATTGTGTTGTTTTTTAAAATGTTTTTTAATAATGTCTCTAATAATGTGCATTGCACAAACAACATCATATCCTTTGTCTAAGAGTTATCTAAAACCTCGCAGACCAAAGATCAAGCAACCTATGCATCTGCTTTAGTTCCACCAGGGCTTACACATTGTGGTTTTGATTGCTAATTAAGGCATTTAAATTCAGGGACTGAATTAATCTCTTGATATAAATGAATACCTTTAATGTGTCAGTAACTGACAATAATCTCTTGATATAAATCAATACCCAGTTACAAAGAATGGATATAAAGAGCAGCCACTATAATTACAGTCTTGCAATAACTATATTTCTCCTTATAGTAATGTACAACCACTTTAGTTGTTCGAGCAACATATGCATAGAGTTGTACCAAAGATCAAGGTACAATATCAAGCCTATTTATAAGGGTAGTAGATCATGCATAACATATGCAATATATACTGGGGTATCCAAACTTTCTAAGCAAAGGGCCACTGTCCTTCAGGCTTTAGGAGGCCGGACTGTGGCCAGTGGGAGTAGAAAATTCCTCGGCATCAGTGCCTCATCATTATTTTCAATGGAAGGAATAGCCCCCTCCATTAGTGATATCAGTGAAAAGAATAGTGCCCCATGAATGGTGTTAGTAGGGAGAATGGTGCTCTATCATTGGTGTCAGTTGGGGGAATAGTACCTTGAAGCAGAGCTCCACCCAAAAGTGGAAGCTCTGCTTATCTGCTTCCTCCCCCCTCCCGTGCCACATTTGGCACCTTTTGGGGGGAGGGGGAACAGGGGGAACAGGTACCTGGTTTTGACAGGAACCGGTCACCACTTCTGGGAGACCTGGCAGCGACAAGGTCTTCTGGAAGTTCGCCCCCCCCCCTCCTCCTTCCCCTGACGCCGGGTCATTCACAAAGTGCAGCGCGCTTCGCACATGCACAGTAGGGAGCCCTAACAGGCAATTGCGGCAGCAGCACTCGAGAGCCTGGGGTGGCTGGGGTGCCGACATCGCTGGATTCCAGGAAAGGGAAGTGTCCTATTGTTAAAAGTCAGCAGCTACAGCATTTGTAGCTGCTGGCTTTTATTTTTTTCATTGGGATCTGGACATCCTCTTTAAGGGCCAGATAAAGGCAAGTAAAGGGCCACACCTGCCCCCAGGCTGCAGTTTGGAGACATCTACTGTATATGAATACAGTATAGGATGCATATGTTGTATATGATCTCCTACCTGACGAAGGTTGTCGTTACCCAAAAGAGTGCAATGTTTCAGGGCTATGCAGGACCCCTTCGACAGGCATGTGTACTTTCCAAAAAGGGATCATTTATGTTTTTTGTACTGTCCTGCCATTTTTATATCGTAAAAAAGCAGATGTTATATAATACAACCAAAAAATCTATTTCTGTCTCATAAATATTATTAAAAAAAAATTGGGTACAGTCACATGGCTGAGTAATTGTCAGTCAATCACATCACTTAAAAATTAAAATGGCCTAGTAATGAAGGTGTATTACAGGCTAGTACTAAAGTTTTTGAGCAGTTCAGATGGATAAAGATGTGCCCTAGGGTCTATTCCATGCAATATATTTATTTGGCCAAGATTTATAAAGGGGTACCACATCAAATAAATGTACCCCTTTTTACATATACTGTAAATAATAAAAAATAATATAAAATACATTTTGCTTGTATAATAATGGCTAGTAACAGATTGAGGCATGGTGAAAAAATGGCTGACTTTAAAGTCTATATAAACTGGTACATTTAAATATTTGAAATTGACTGTGAGCAGGTCCCAGGGCAGACCCCCAACAACTCTGAGAATTTGTTTCCCAAGTGGCCTTGAGACACTATAACTGCATTTTTATTCTTACCATAAATACTTTTTTTAATTAACTTGGCGATGTGCCTTTTGAAATTGCTAGAAAATGCAATCACTTCAGAATCTACAGAATTGATTCCCTAGCATAGCCACGATTCTCCCTCCCTCCTGCCTCATCATAGTTCTTTCCTCTTCTGGGAGCATCTATTTTTTGCCTGTGCTGGTCCACTTCCTGCATAAACATTTACAAGAAATGCTATTTACTGTCACTTGAGTGACAGCACTGAATCTGTTGGGGCTGCTGACATCACATTCAAGATGGTGGCATCCAACAGCATTCTCAGGGCATGTGGATGTCTACACAGAAGAATATTGTAGAGGTCAATAACATGAAAATGCTTTAAATGCACATACAATCTTTTAGGAAGATAAATGGTCTGACAACATGGTCACTTTGTTATACTGCTGCCTTGTTAATAATGAGAAACGAAATAGTTGAAATAATGGGAGAGAAATGATTATGGCCTATTCTAACTGTGTTTTATTTTTACTCCACAGAAACCTGGAATGGACGTCGCCGATGCCTATGTTACATTTGTGCGTCACTCTCAGGATGTCCTTCGTGACAAGGTCAATGAGGAGATATATATAGAAAGGTTATTTGATGTAAGTAAATGCCTTCTCCTCCTTGGTCAGCAAGGTGGAGATGCCCCAAAATGTGACAAAATAAAAGACAGGGGGATAAGTCACATTTTGAAAAAATAAAAAAAGTAATCTTCTCACAAATCTTTCTTTCCCCTCTGATTTGCTCTTTTCTGCTTTAAATCTCTACTTTTGTACTTTTGTCTTGGTCTGCGTCTGATACTAATCTCTGATTGAACATTTGTGAAATTAAGAAGCAGCTTACTGTATGTTGTGTATGTAATATCTACAACTCCTTTGTGTTTTCTTTTTTATGTTTTCTATGCTTACTACAGCATGACAGCCTTGAGTTTACCATGCACCTAAGTTAAATCCTCTACCTACCTCAGATTGTTTGTCAAAAAGGACGTGTCAAAAATTGCTAAATATATTAGATATTATTGTATTATAAAATAATTTAACAGTAGCATATTTTGTAAAATTTGTAGGCAAATCGGTATATATTTTAATTGATAATACTTTAAATATATAAATAACAAGTATCATGTTTTGTAAATGTAACAAGGAGAATTATAGTAATTGGAATTTACCCATAGCGGATGCTTTATTCCTCTTACGGAATGATATCTTTATCGTTCTGAGATGTAAAGCAGATTAGCAGACTTGTACATTAAAACTATATTTTTTTAACTTTTGATATTGACTGAATTAAGTTTTCATTCTGAATAGTGGAAAATTTGCACCAAAAATGCATGGTCCGCTTTTTTACCGTGCTTCCTACTATGCCAAATGCTGCAAAAAATTTATAAAAAAAACTTGTAGGAAAATTGTCTTATATATTCTTGAGCTTCCATCAGCTTCCACCCACAGAACCTAGGCAAGGGTGACTTCATGCTTCTTCGGGCAAGATCCTGGGGAAGGCTGAAAAGCTCAGATCTCACGAGAACACGCACTTCTGCATTGTATTTGAGATTTGGTCTACTCAGCATTCCCCAGAATCAGGAGCATCATTAATTTACTCCTTCAGTACAGAAGCTGGTGGAAAGGTACGTATATTTATTAACTTTTTTCGCTACAGTTTTTGCTAGCCTTTTGGCATTGGAGGGAGCAAGTGGAGAGAGTGGGACCTTGCTTGCGTAGCTAATTTATAGTTCACAGACAGTTATAAGTTAAACCCCAAGACTTTATTTAGATAATATATTTTTAGACAAAAATATTGAAATGTAAATATATAGTCTCACAACAATACAGGTCAATACAACAGTATAATGAAAAAAATTAATTTACTTTAAAATTGCGCTTCTTAACACAATTGATCTACGTGGTTCATTATAAAGAAATGCTAATTTCACTTTTCTTCAAAAAATATTCATATTTATTTTTATTTGTGCTTAAATTAAATTGCAGTACATAAATTTATACTAGTTTGTTAACATTTTTGGGTTTAAAATACATGTTGCAATCTGGGTCTTTGGTATACTGGCCATATAATCCAACCTTTTTAGTGTTTCTAAGCCATGCAATCAGCTAAAAATTGCACATCTAGTCACAAAAAGAGTTTAATCAAAATAGCTGTTTTTTTGTGCCCAGAGCAAAAAGGTTTAGTACATTAGGGCCAGTTAGATTTTAAAGACTCAAAGTTTGCTTACTTCTATGTTATAATCTATGCATCAAGGGAACATTGGTGTGAATATTCACACAATTTATGGTGTGAAGATTCTCAGCCTCTGTTAGTAAATCAGCCTCTTGGTGTCCATAGGAGTATCTATACTTTGGTGTAATAGAAATTACACCTGTTATCCAGCTCCTTTTTAAGGAGGCCAACATAAAGTCCTGGCCTTTCACTACTGAACACATTTCTGCCTCCATGCTTTTACCACCATTGGCCCTGCCTCACTTTCTGCATTTACAGTTTGGAGAAAGAAAACTCCTTCTTGCAATTTGTAATAGGAAGTGAAAGAGAAGGTTGGGCAAGCTTAGCTTGATCAAGGGTGAATTACCCTTGCTGCCTTTGGTGGTGGCAGTGGTAGAAACAGTCCCATATGTGACATGTCTCATTAGGTAGAACGTTAGAAGTCAGAATATTTGTGTTAATGTTTCTGTCGCCTTCAGTGTATGACACATGCTGTATTCTTGTTTGTAACAATGTGCGGCCAAGGCTAGGACCACAAAACATGTCTGTTTTTAACTGGGTCCTGTGCATAGCATGTGTCTCTAACTGTGGACTATTTATCAGATTTGTCATGTGCATCCATTATGTTCATGCCATGCACTGTGTGCTTACTCTGCTTTTTTACTTGCTTTCACGCTGTGCTGCCAACTTTTTCTTTCCCAATCAAAAACTCTTTTCTGCGTGATCTTTGGTTTCCCTTCTTGCATATCCCTTCCCCCTTAAATGATTGTTTCCTTTTTTAATTTTTTTCACTCTCTCGCTGACATCCTTCTAATTGAAATGGAACTTATCTCTCATGTCAACAGTTTTTTCACATTATGTCAAGTGGCATGATTTAGAGTCAAATAATCTTCCTGTGTACATCTACTAGCATGACCCACATCCACTGAGAATGCCTGCTACATGCATACAGCACATGGAGTGGTAGTCCTCGCTCTATGCATGCGTGCCCATTGAGATTTACAACTTTAGAAGACTAAACTTATTATACACATCCAGTAGGCATCAAAGTAGGACTTAACTCACAAGAAAAAAAAAAATGTTGTGCCAATTGGGACAACATTATCATGGCTAAATTGTCTGTGGGTTGTTCTTTTGATGGCTACACTGCCTTTTCTAGCCTCACCCCTTTTATCTCCACCTTTTTGTTTCTTTGCACCCCTTTGTGTTGTCTCTAGTGATTAGTGAAGGCAAAGACTGTATTGTGCACTTGAAACAGCTTGTATTGTTAAAATATAGAGCACTCCATATGTATATTTTTTTCAGTACCCACTAGAGATTGAATTTACTGGCTATCCAAAAGTTTTCCATGCTTGTTGGATCTCATTTGAGACTTACAATAATGTAATTTTAATATCATAATCTTCTTAGTTTTAAAACTGGATTTCTCAATATATTAGAAGCATATATTGTAAAAATAGTGTATGCATTAATGATATTACTGCCTATAATTTAAATACATTTTATTATTAGCTTACAATTTGTTGATGTGCAATATGCCCCAGCACATTAACAACCAAACTCCCACAGGGTCTTATTCAGGCAATTTCAAAATTGACAGGTTGTGTGAAGATTATTCATTAAGTTGAATGTACAAAATGTAATTACAAATATTTTGTTGCCTTATTTTATTCAGGCCTTCCTAATCTCATTGAATTCAGGTGGCTGCCTAATGCCCAGTTATTATGTTTATTTGGATAAATATAAATTTAAATATAAATTTCCAGGATAGAAAGTGAGCGTTCTGTATTAATAGCTGACAAAAGTGCAATAATAGCTTTAGCAACAGTAGGTAACAGTAGGTTTATAGTCCTCATATTTTCTGTTTTTGTTTCCTTCCTTTTTTAAGCACCTCCCATATCAGAATGTTTTGTTGTATCCTGTTTTTTTTTTCAGTGATTACTTTTTTTATTTTTATCTTTCCCAAAATTTTGTTTTACGTTACCCTTTTATTTACCCCTTTTGTTTTCCCCTTTTAGAAAAGGCTGGATGATAATTGTTCTGTCATGTGCCTGAGAATTTTTGAGGTAATTTTTTTAAAATCATCTAAAATGTTATTTTTTTCCCATTTCATTTTGCCACAACTCATATTTAGCATGATCAAATTGTTCACCCAGTACTATTATTTCATATCGTTCTTAACAGCACTCTGGACATTTTTTGCTGTGTGTGACCTTTGTCTCCTGCTGAGATGAAATGGAATATTAATTTGTTTTAATAGGTTTTGCTTTTTTTCTTTTACATTAGGGGTTATTTTGTTTCATGTAAGGTTTTTTTTTTTTTTTTATTCAAGATTTGCCCAGGTGCTGAAAAAAATACAAGTTAATCTTCAAGATGTTCATTTAATCCGCTGCTATAAATTATTTTATGTTCAAGGGTTTGATTAACATGATCTGGGTCACGAAACCAGCTGCTTATTTGTGTGGCCTTTTTTTTGAACCTTCACAGACAAAAAAGCATATTTTCCAACTATAGCTGAATATTTACATATCTTAATTCTTTTAGTTTACTGACAATGTCTGACAGGTAAAAAACAAAACATATTTGCAAGGTGAAAGATTTCTTAAATATGTTGCTTTGAAAGTAAACTTAGTAAAATTATATGGTTCACCATCTAACACACCCATTTTTTACAGCAGCTTTCTAATTGTATATATGCACACACACACTGGAAAAAATATTTTAAAGACATATTTATATATACAGAGCTGCATTAATTTGTGTCTTTTACATTTACTTGGGGTTTATCTTTAAACATTTTGTGTGGAGAGTTATGAAGTGAAGAGGTGAAACTGATTGCATAATTATCATTCATGTTTACACTCTGAAGATGTTCTAGGACAGAGGGAATGGAGATCTGTGAGCCTCAGTGTATCCATCTCCACTAAACCATTTGACAAGTACGCTTTTAACCACTTCAGCCCCGTAAGATTTTACCCCCTTCCTTACAAGAGCACTTTTTGCGATCCCACCCTGCGTCGCTTTAACTGACAATTGTGCGGTCGTGCGACGTTGCACCCAAACAAAATTGATGTCTTTTTTTCCCACAAATAGAGCTTTCTTTTGGTGGTATTTTATCACCTCTGCGTTTTTTTTTTTTTGCGCTATAAACAAAAGAAGAGCGAAAATTTTGAAAAAAAAACACAATATTTTTTACTTTTTGCTATAATAAATTTCCCTTTTTTTTTAAAAAACAAATTTTTTCCTCAGTTTTGGCCGATACATATTCTTCTACATATTTTTGGTAAAAAAATTTGCAATAAGCGTTTATTGATTGGTTTGTGAAAAAGTTATAGCGTCTAAAAAATAGGGGATAGATTTATGGCATTTTTTTTTTTTTTTACTAGTATGCAATTTTTTTCGTGACTGTGACATTATGGCGGACACATCGGACACTTTTGACAAATTTTTGGAACCATTCACATTTACACAGCGATCGGTGCTATAAAATTGCACTGATTACTGTGTAAATGTGACTGGCAGGGAAGGGGTTAACACTAGGGGGCGCTGCAGGGGTTAATTATGTTCCCTGGGAGTGATTCTAACTGTGGGTGGAGGGAACTCACAAGGGGAGGAGACCGATCGGTGTTCGTCTGTACTGGGAACCTACCATCAGTCTCCTCTCCACTGACAGGACGTGGATCTGTGTGTTTACACACACAGATCCACGGTCCTGCTGTGTTCCCGGGCAATCTCGGGTGCCCGGTAGACATGGTGGCCGCCGGGCACGCACACCGGGTCCCGAGCGATGCCGTGGGTGTGCGCACCCGCGCCCCCTAGACGGCCGGGAATGGGAGGACGTCATATGACGCCAGCCCAGGATGGGAGATCCCATCTGCGGGCGTCATATGACTATACGTGGGTATTGAAGTGGTTAAAGAAATCCTATACTCAGAGATATGTGAAAGTTGCAATAACTAGGCTCTCCTGAAATTACTAGATATCTCTCTATCATCCTGACCCCCTTGCTTCAACGTTTTGAAAACTGTTTCCGAAGATATATGCAGATAAGGGATTTCTCTGACTATCCTGAACTACATATTTTTTCTGGGTCAGAGCCTTGGAAAGCAAGAAAGGCAGTGGGTCAGGATAGGAGCAACCTTTCATCTAGCATTTTCAGAAGGAGGTCAGGAATTGCAGGCCTTGTATTTCTACCATGACAGAGTGCCATGCAAAATATTGGCCTTACTTAATCTTAATCTACCCAAAAACCGAGGAGGGTGATTTGCAAGAAGCTAGATTTTAGAGTACAATCTCCATGGTTTATCTTGACCCACTTCTGGCTGCCAAAGCATTGTTAATTTTAACTATGTTTTTCAGCTTTTACAGCTTGGGTTTGAAGAAAACTGATTTACAGTATAATATACCTGATTTAAGATATCATATGAACCAAGAAGATGGTGTTTAATAAAAAAAAGAAAATTATTATTTTGTCTCCAAGATTCAGCCCAAGGAAAATGTAAGGATTACAACAGATGTGCTTAGTGACGGCTCATCTGCTTAAGTCTAGCAGTCCCCAAGATCAGTGATTAAAAAGCCATCTCCAAGTTTAATGAAAAACACTATTGCAATAATAATGCCATGCATCTGATAGCTTTCTTGCAGAGTCCTTGTGAAGGCAAATCAGACAGAAAAAACATTTGACTGGAGTTGATACAAGGATTATATAGGTCAATTATACCCTTAATCTGTCTGGTAGGGATTAAACAGTTATAGATTGCCTCTAAGCATTTGGCTTGTCCTTGGCAGTTATCAGATCAAACTGGTTGTGCTTACTGCAAAGTCTAGTAAGAACTTAATCATGTAGTGATATGGGCCGGATGAAGATGAGCTGAAGTATAGCAACTGGTGCTTTGCTTTTGAAGGGTTGCTCACATACCATTTGTCTGTCCGAAGTATTTATATCCAAAAGTCATCATGTTTCCTTCATTTATAGATATCTGGAATTTCATATGTTCATTAAATGAAATAAAAAAATAGGGGAATGTATACAATGCCTTGAAAAAGTATTCATACCCTTAATATTTTCCACATTTTGTCATGTTACAACCAAAAATGTAAATGTATTTTATTGGAATTTTATGTGATAGGCCAACACAAAGTGACACATAATTGTGAAGTGGAAGGCAAATGATAAATAATTTTCAATTTTTTTACAAATAGATATCTAAAAAGTGTGACGCGCATTTGTATTCAGCCCCCCTGAGTTAATACTTTGTAGAAGCACCTTTTGCTGCAATTACAGCTGCAAGTCTTTTTGGGTATGTCGCTACCTGCTTTGCACATCTAGAGAGTGACATTTTTGCCATTCTTCTTTGCAAAATAGCTCAAGCTCTGCCAGATTGGATGGAGAGCATCTGTGAACAGCAATTTTCAAGTCTTGCAACAGATTCTCAATTGGATTTAGGTCTGGACTTTGGCTGGGCCACACGAATATGCTTTGATCAAAACCATTCCATTGTAGCTCTGGCTGTAAGTTTAGGGTCTTTGTCCTGCTAGAATGTGAACCTCCACCCCAGTCTTAAGTCTTTTACAGACTCCTCTGCCCCATACACACGGTCAGACTTTCCGACGGAAAATGTGCGATCGGAGCTTGTTGTCGGAAATTCTGACCGTGTGTAGGCTCCATCGGACAGTTTCCATCGGAATTTCCATCGCACAAAATTTGATAGCTGGTTCTCAAATTTTCTGACAACAAAATCCGTTCGCGCAAATTTCCGATCTTGTGTACACAATTCCAACGCACAAAGTGCCACGCATGCTCAGATTCAAGCAGAAGAGCAGCACTGGCTATTGAACTTAATTTTTCTAGGCTCATCGTACGTGTTGTACATCACCGCGTTCTTGACGTTCGGAATTTCCAACCAACTTTGAGCCAACATCCGTCGGAAAAATAACCTGGGATTTTTTTGTCAGAATGTCCGATTGTGTGTACAGGGCATAACAGGTTTTCTTCTGAGATGTATTTGGCTCCATTCATCTTCCCATCAACTCTGACCAGCTTCCCTGTCCCTGCTGTAGAAAAGAATTCCCACAATTCTCACAGTGCCTCGAGGCGATTCAGTTCGCAGTTGCAGCGCTATACAAATCTTTCATTCATTCATTCATTCACAACATGATGCTGCCACTACGTTTCACGGTGGGGATTGTGTGTTCAGGGTCATTTGCAGTGTTACTTTTCTGCCACACCTAGTGTTTTGCTTTTATGCCAAAAAGTTCATTTTTGGTCTCATTTGACCAGAGCACCTTCTTCCACATGTTTGCTGTGTCCCCCACATGGCTTCTCCAAACTGCAAACAGGGCTTCTTATGGATTTCTTTCAACAATGGATTTCTTCTTGCCACTCTTCCATAAAGGTCAGATTTGTGGAGAGCATGACTAATAGTTTCTATAATAATTAAATTCTCCCACCTGAGCTGTGGATTTCTGCAGCTCCTTCAGAGTTCCCATGGGCCTCTTGGCTGCTTCTCTGATGAATGCTCTCCTTGCCTGGCCTGTCAGTTTAGGTAGACGGCCATGTCTTGGTAGGTTTGCAGTTGTGCAATACTCTTTCCATTTTTAATGATGGATTGAAAAGTGCTTGGTGAGATGTTCAAAGCTTGTGATTTTTTTTATAACCTAACCCTGCTTTAACCACTTCCCGCCCGGCCTATAGCAAAATGACAGCTGGGTGGTGGTTCAGTTATCCTGACTGGACATCATATGATAGCCAGCTGGATAAGCCACGATTACACGCCCAGGGGACACGCAGTGTGGCAATCGGTGGTGTGATGTGTCAGTCTGATACACTGCAACACTGATCTTGGTAAAGAACCTCTGACGGAGGCTCTTTACCACATGATCAGCCATGTCCAATCACGGCTGATCACAGTGTAAACAGTAAGAGACAATTATATGCATTTCCTCACTTGCGTCTGACAGACGTGAGTAGAGGAGAGCCCATCGGTGGGTCTCCTGACAGGAGGGGGTCTGTGCTGATTGTTTATCAGCGCAGCCCCCCCACGGATGCCCTCTCAGGACCACAAGGGATGCTGCCAGGGCGACCAGGGATGCCCACAAAGGATTCCCACCTGGTATGCCACCCTGGACCACCCTGGCAGGGATATGCCCATCAGTGCCCAGGCAGATGCCATTCAGTGCCCATCAGCAATGCCTGCCAGTGCCATCAGTTATACCTATTAGTGCCACCCATCAGTGCCACCCATCAGTGCCCATCAGTGCTATCAATGCCCATCAGTGCCCATCAGTGCCGCCTATCAGTGCTAATCAGTGCTGCATATAAGTGCCACCTATCAGTGCCCTCATACTTATTTACAAAATGTTATAACAGAAACAACATTTTTTCAAAAATGTTGGTCTTTTTTATTTGTTTAGCAAAAAATTAAAACCGCAGAGGTGGTCAAATACCACCAAAAGAAAGCTCTATTTGTGGGAATAAAATGATCAAAATTTGGTTCGGGTACAGTGTAGCATGACCGCGCAATTGTCATTTAAAAAGTGACAGTGCTGAAAATTGGCTTGGGCAAGAAGGGGGGAAAGTGCTCGGTATTGAAGTGGTTAAACTTCTCCACAACTTTGTCCCTGGCCTGTCTGGTGTGTTCTTGCCCTTTCACACTGGAGGCATTTTTCAGGCCTGTAGCACTTTAAATAGCGCATGTAAAGCGCCTGAAAAAAGCCTCATATGCAATCCCAGGGTAAGTGCTTTCACACTTGGGCTCTGCACTGGCAGGACGTCAAAAAAAGTCCTGCAAGCAGCTTCTTTGAGGCACATTAGGAGCAGTGTATACACTGCTCCTAAAGCGCTCTTGCCCATTGAAATCAATGGTCAGGTCCGCCGAAGTGTCTGCAAAGCGTCTCGGCAGCGGCTCTTTGTGAGCACTTTTAACCCTTTATTAGGTCGTTAGCGGGGGTTAAAAGCGTCCCGTTAGTGCCAGAAAAGCGCCATAAAAATGACAGTAAAGTGCCGCTAAAACTAGTGGCACTTTACTGCCAAGCCTGGGCGCTGGAAGTGTGAAAGGGCTCTAAGATTCTCTAACAAACCTCTGAGGGCTTTACAGAACAGGTGGACTCTATTTACTAATTAGTTGACTTCTGAAAGCAATTGGTTCCATCAAATTTTAGTTATGGGTATCATAGTAAAGGGGGCTGAATACAATGCATTTGATACTTTTCAGATATTTATTTGTAAAAAAAAAATTGAAAACCATTTATCATTTTCCTTCCATTTCACAATTATGTACCACTTTGACTTTGTGTTGGTCTATCACATAAAATCCCAATAAAATAAATTTATTCTTTTGGTTGTAACATGACAAAATGTGGAAAATTTCAAAGGGTGTGAATACTTTTTCAAGGTACTGTATCAAAGATTCTGGGGTGTGAAACTGGCTCAGTTTTACAACTTCTTGCTTTGCGTTGACACGCTAGAAAAATGTTCAACTGTGAATTGAGAATAACATTGGTGTTGTTTTAGACAAACTAGAAAATGAATGAGGTTAAAGTGATACTAAAGCTATAAACATCTTTTACATCCTTCTCTTAGGTAAAAACATTTCCCCTGTGTAAAGGGGAAGAGTGGGGAGAAGAGATCCAGTGCTGTGCATGGCTGTACCTCTTCTCCCCTCTCTTCCTCTTCATGCAGCTCCTGCTGCTGTCAATCAAATGCAGCGAGGAGGAATTAGGGGCCAGGCTAAGCCCTGCTGTATGTGTCTATGGAGCATGGCTCCATAGACACACAGCTCGGGAGCGAGCAGGCACCATGTGCTCCCATAGCAAACAGCTTGCTAGGGGGACACATGAAAAAGAGGAGGAGCACTCAAAACTTCCCCAAGAGTAACATATAAGTACAGAAGGCAATGAGAGTCTTCTAACTTTCTCAGCACCACCCAGCACTTCTGTCCACTCTGTGATCCCTGTACAAAAATGTTTCCTCTGGGTATAAACTGAATTTTACACTTCTACCTGCCTCCCTTAGATGCAAATTGTCACATCTAAAACTGTCACATATGGACAGTAAGGGGAATGTCCACTCGTACACAAATACCAGTTTCAGAAAGTTGGTATTTGCTTTGGAGTCTCTCAGTTATAACAATAGCAAAGCCATAAGCGTACAAAACTATGGATATCCTTTGGTGGGATCAAGTGTTATATTCTTAAAGCGTTCTTGAGATGGAAGAGAAGAGAGAAAACAAAGAGAGGGAATTAAAGAAATAACCTTTTATCATTTTCCAATAAATCATGGCTACATGCCAGATTGTCTCCTTGTTGCTATGAAGACATAAACGCTGTTATAACAACTTAACAGAATCATGTGAGACAGCTAAGAAAAAGATACACATTTTAAATACAACTACACCATTAACTGAAAAATGGATTCCTAGAAAACGAATACATATAAGTGCAAAATATGACTTCCCAATTCCGTTTTTTTCATTTAAAAAAAAATGGTGATCCTACTGGCCCTCCAGTTTGCCTCCAGAAGGGTGACAACACTGCAGGGAATACCCTGGAGCACTGTAACCCCCTGGCAATTGTACATTGCTGCATCTCTACATACTTCGAGGAATAGGGTTATCTATGTTGTCCCCACTGATAACCCTCTCACCCTGATGCCAGTCAGCATCATATGCGTAAGCCAAGGAGACTCTCTGCACCTGATGCAGGGCAGAATGATGTATTTTGGCTTCAGACATCAAAGACTTTGGCAGCCCCTTTGGGAAAGATGGGGGAACTCGCCATCTAGAAGAAGGTAACTTAAAAGAAAAGAAACCTTTTCTTTTCCAGGGAGAGATGGAGGTGATTACATGACCAAAACTTTTGGGCAGAGATTCGTCTTAACTACTTTGGTCAAGTGATTTAAACCAGTGGTTCTCAACCCCAGTCCTCAAGTACCCCCAACAGGCCATGTTTGCAGGTTTTCCTTTATCTCGCACAGGTAGTTTAAATCAGAAACAATGGCTTGGTATTTTTGGCAGCTATTTAATCTAATGCCCTGTACACACGGTCGGAAAATCAGACGGAAAAGGTCCGATCGGATTATATTGTCGGAAAATCCGATCGTGTGTGGGCTCTGTCGGACTTTTTCCATCAGAAATTCCACTGAAAAAAATTTAAGAGCAGGATCGCAAATTTTCCGACAACAAAATCCGATCGGACTTTTTCCGATCGTTTGTAGAGTATTCCGATCGGACAAAGTGCCACGCATGCTTAGATCAAATTACGAGACCAAAGCTATTGGCTACTAGCCTGAACGTAGTCCCGTATTAACGAACGAACGCCAGCACGTTCCGAACGATCGGATTTTCCGACAACTTTGTCCGACCGTGTGTATGCAACACCAGTTTCGGACAAAATCCGTCGGAAAAAATCTGACTTTTGTGGCCGGAATGTACGACTGTGTGTATGGGAGCTAAGAGAAATTCCCAAAACATGGCCTGTTGGGGTACTATAGGACTGAGGATGAGAACCACTGATTTAAACCAATGTGTATTCCTAAACCAGCTATGTATTCCAATTACTTTTTCGGTCCTGGAAACAAATCGTTGATCATTCTTCTTTCATTGTTATGTCATTGGCATACATTTACATGAGCCCTTTTCTAGGCTGTGCATTTTTCTATTAAAACCTAGAGATTTGCACAGTATTTCAATGCATTATATTTAACTCTTCTAATAGCAAAATGTTTAATATCGTCCCCAGTTTTAGCTCTTTAGAGGATTTCTGTGGAATTTTGCAGGCAGCTTTGCATTCAGTGAGAGATATTTGCTGAAGACAGTTAATTTGTTTTGTATCCTTCTCTGAGAAGATTGTTTCTTAATCATTCCGAGAAGCCACAGTGATTGCTCTGAAAATGCTAAGGTCACCTCAGTTTTACGAAACTGATCTGCCTGACATCCTGCTCGCTGGTATTAAACAGCAAAAAGATTAACTGAAAGCGGGGAGTGATGGAAACTTCAGCAGGAACTGGCGTGAGGAATGGCTAAGCTTTCAAAGAGGCAAAAGAGAGCATAAAACATGTCAGTTTACTGACTGACTGAATTAAAGTGCACCTGTACTGTAGTCACAAACAGGATGCTGTGGGGAGGGAGGCAAATACTGTGCTTGGTGCTTTAAGTTACAAACCTTCCTTTACATTTTGGAGTAATAGCATTTTTCTTATAATTCTGTTTGTCAAGATTATTTTAGGGCTTCTGGGGTTAAATTGACTTGCAGGGCCCATTTGCACTATGCATTGCTTAAATGCATGCATGTTAACACAATGTTTTCTCATGCCTTAAGGTTTTGGATGGCTGACAAAACACCATAACACACAAAAAAAATGGATCTGACCACTTTTTCTAAATGTAGCATGTGTGCTGAAGTGTGGGTGCTTTGATCACTTCAATAATAGTATGCGTCAGTGCACAGGTTATGTATTTTACCGCAACACAAATATATGAATGGGTCGTATGGGTAGAGTTTAGAGATTAGCTCGAGTCTATTGTCAAGGTTAGATTTTGGGGTAGGTTCATGTTAAAGATTAAGGCTTAGGTTTAAATTCAAAGGCTAGGTTAGGTTTAGGCTTACTTCCCAAAGTAAGCAATATCGCCCCCCCCCCCCCCCCCCCCCCTGGTGGAGAGTGGAAAGATCCAGGTGGGCAGTAGTAGCATCGAGTGAAATTGAAGGGCATTAAGTAAAAATAATGTGGTGGTGGAAACATAAATAAAGAAGAGAAGAAAATTTTGAAAAACAGTTTGTACACGTTTCATCTGTTGTGAAACACATAGTTAAAGTTGTAGAGATTATATGTGTATAAAACTTGTGAGCTGTTATTGATTTAGTGGTGCAATAGGGGCGCTGTTAAATATACACTAATAAACAAAATTAAATACGTGTATTAAATGGGTTAAATAAGGTACCCTATATTTTACTTATTTGAGTGATCTGCCAGATAATAGGTATATTGTGCCTGAAGTGTGGTACTGGAAAATCTTGTTCCCCAAATGTACCGTGATAAAGACTTGCCTGGTGATAATTATGTTCTAGTAAAAATTATTATTATTTGTTCCATAGATGTAGCTGGAGCACATGTGTTTAATCTGAAAGAATTGGTGCATCTGATATATCACTCTGATGACCCAGCAACTATAAGTGCTCTGTTGCCACTAGGTAATAGCTGTGCGGTGGTGCCCCACCCACAGTACCAACTAGATGGATTCAATCTATACGTGTTGCACGTGTCTCCACATATGTTACTAAAAATTAAAAAATTAAGAAATGCGCTTCATAATACACACACCAACTTTACAGCAAAAGTATAAATATGAACGCTCCAGTTAATCATTGGTAATTACTAGAGCCTATAATATAACACCATGGACAAAGTCCCAATTTTGTTGTGCCTCTAAATATGTGCTCAAACATGGAAAAATATCTTGTGATTGATTGAAGAAACATCCATAATTTTCTACATGCAAAAATATATATAAAAAATGAAAAAAATAAAAGAAACTATAAAAGTTTGTGATAACAGTTCTTTCTGAAGATATGTGGTAATTCACTCCTGCTGGGCTCGCATCACAACCATCACCACAGAATTCTTCTTACACCCAAAGTGAAAAAGCAAGAAAGTTTGGTTGGCCGCTTACCACATGTAGTTGATTGCTTTAATTAAAAAACAATCAAATGCGCTTTTACAGGATTATTCCTGTTCACAGATACACCCGTACTTTAGGCAGCTCTTCCTCCTCACAGATCAGCTCAAGTTATATTGGACACATAGGTGGGAGCAGAGAGAAACACACCTCATAGCGTAATCTTGTTTTATTATAAAACTGGATATAAAATACAGAAGCCAAATGGCTACTTAAATTCCTCGGTGCCTGCCCGGCACTGGGGCTGCTCGCTTTGAAAAGAAATGGATAGGAGAAACTTTCCCTTGTGGTTTTCCTGCTGAGCTCCGGCGTGCGTTCCACACGCTGTTGCCGCTGAGCCAGTCGAACAGGAAGTCCTGGGAGTATTACGTTTGGAGTAGTGATCAGGTACTCCAAACGTAATACTCCCAGGACTTCCTGTTCGACTGGCTCAGCGGCAACAGCGAGTGGAACGCACGCCGGAACTCAGCAGGAAAACCACAAGGGAAAGTTTCTCCTATCCATTTCTTTTCAAAGCGAGCAGCCCCAGTGCCGGGCAGGCACCGAGGAATGTAAGTAGCCATTTGGCTTCTGTATTTTATATCCAGTTTTTTAATAAAACAAGATTACGCTATGAGGTGTGTTTCTCTCTGCTCCCACCTATGTGTCCAATATAACTTGAGCTGATCTGTGAGGAGGAAGAGCTGCCTAAAGTATGGGTGTATCTGTGAACAGGAATAATCCTGTAAAAGCGCATTTGATTGTTTTTTAATTAAAGCAATCAACTACATGTGGTAAGCGGCCAACCAAACTTTCTTGCTTTTTCACTTTGGGTGTAAGAAGAATTCTGTGGTGATGGTTGTGATGCGAGCCCAGCAGGAGTGAATTACCACATATCTTCAGAAAGAACTGTTATCACTAACTTTTATAGTTTCTTTTATTTTTTTCATTTTTTGTAGAAAATTATGGATGTTTCTTCAATCAATCACAAGATATTTTTCCATGTTTGAGCACATATTTAGAGGCACAACAAAATTGGGACCTTGTCCATGGTTTTATATTATAGGCTCTAGTAATTACCAATGATTAACTGGAGCGTTCATATTTATACTTTTGCTGTAAAGTTGGTGTGTGTATTATGAAGCGCATTTCTTAATTTTTAGTAACATATGTGGAGACACGTGCAACACGTATAGATTGAATCCATCTAGTTGGTACTGTGGGTGGGGCACCACCGCACAGCTATTACCTAGTGGCAACAGAGCACTTATAGTTGCTGGGTCATCAGAGTGATATATCAGATGCACCAATTCTTTCAGATTAAACACATGTGCTCCAGCTACATCTATGGAACAAATAATAATAATTTTTACTAGAACATAATTATCACCAGGCAAGTCTTTATCACGGTACATTTGGGGAACAAGATTTTCCAGTACCACACTTCAGGCACAATATACCTATTATCTGGCAGATCACTCAAATAAGTAAAATATAGGGTACCTTATTTAACCCATTTAATACACGTATTTAATTTTGTTTATTAGTGTATATTTAACAGCGCCCCTATTGCACCACTAAATCAATATCACAAAATCACACGATTTTCAAAGGGAGCGGCTCAATATTTTTATTTACCTAATTGCACTTTATCTCGCAAATATATTTTGCACATTTATACTTTTAGAAATATTGGTGGCTATAGTATACTAATATTTTATTTAAACATATTCCAAGCAGGGGGCTGTAACAACCATAACAAGTGGTCGTTTATACCCCAATAATTGTGAGCTGGTATGATCAATTAATATACCCCAAAAAAATAAATATAATCAAATCCAATACCAAACAAATTGTTAGCTGCTCCCACCAACCAACATTTTCATATGTGTCTCAAACGTAACATAAATTAAACATATGGTGTAGCACTTTTACATAAACACTGTATCTATTTACTAATACCACCGTGCATATTACAGCGTCCCATATTTAAGAATAGTAAAGCCTCTCTGATAAGAACTTGCTGTGCATTTTTATTTTATTTTTTATTTCCACCAAATCAGTGCATAACACCACTTTTCCACACCTCTTCCACCGCTTCCTCTTCCACCGGATGTGCTCTTACATGGGACTTATGACTTACATAAAAATGTCAGGCCTTATCAGGCTTGTGTCCTCTTTAAATGGGCTATTTGTATGTTCTGTGTAACCTCTAGCAATCTTTTCCAGGTTGGACACCTCCTTTGTGGGTTAAAATAAGTTTCAAAACACTCCACTGATTTCTCGGGCACTTCCCTTTTAAGATACTCTGTCCCAACTCTGGCTTTCTCCTGTTTTTTCCTTTCCACTGAACCACATACAAGAGAAAGACACTACAGTGCTTTACCTTTATGTGCTGTTTATTCACTCCCATACAAAAAAATAAAACTCACATTACAAAGATGCCCACAAGAACTGGGATTCTCATGTATAAGTGAAAACATGCTTTCCTTAACATTCAATGCAGTTCAATAAGCAGTGTGGGTAGATGATAACATATCATCAGAACTGCATACCTTCATAAGAAGATTTGGAAGAAGGAAAATGTTACCTTTATACACTGTAAACCTAATTTAGGTGTATATACATTTATTGCAGTCTGGTCCTGTTGTACCTCCTGTGGTCACATTAGAATCTCTTGCTTTGACACCAATTTTAGTTCTTTCTAACTGATGAATGATAAACCATAGGGTAAGCATGAACCGGCTAACATTGTGAATATTAAAATCTGTAGTATTGTGACTAATATAATGTTATGCTATTGTCAGATCGGTTATTTATATTTAGTTTTTTTCAATATAGTTTTAAAATATCAGTGGTAATTTTCCCCTGAAGAAGCCCACTGGGCAAAACATGTTGTGAGTGTTTATCCTTGTACCGCTGTATAAATAAGGACAACAAGACCATGTATCGGTTTATATTTTGTATGCAATTTTTTTAACTAGGTATTTCAATGAATTTTGAATTGTTTATCAATGTAGTCTAACACTATCTATTAACACCTGTAAAGTCCCATATTTACCTTTTTTCAAATATTAAATGCAGTTTGTAATTTGAGTTTTATTTTATTGTATGGTATTTGGTGGAAGTTTTTCAGAAAGAAGCACATCAAGTTATTTTCATAGAAACTTTATTATTGAATGTGTCACACTCTAATAAGCATGGTGGTATATGTAAATATGTTTGATTTATGTTAATGTTGTAGTGATTACTTTAGTTTCCAAATAAACACACAAAATGCAAGCTATGAAGGATCAGTGGTCAAGTCCGTCAATAGGTCTTAAAGCCCAACTTTGGGCAGAAAAAAAAAGACCTTGTTTAGTCTAGGGAAGAGGAGAAATCTTTTTTACTTACCTGAACTTCCACTGTCTCGGCAAACGGTGCTACTCCACAATACAGCGGTGCACTGTTTCTGACTTCCTCGCGTCCAGACTGTGGATGCTGCACCGGGCTTGATGACATCAAGACTGATAGAGTTCTGGGGTGCAGGAGCTGCAGGGACCAGTCTTGTGGGGAGAGGAGCGGAGGATCCGGTAAGTAAAACTCCTTCCATCTTTCCCCTAAACATAAATGAGCGTAAAAATATAGATACTTAAAAGAACACAAAATTGTGACTGCATCTTTCTGTTTCTTACATTTCCAGGAAGGCACTTTTTATTTTTTTTTCTTTAAAAGGGGGGGGGGGGGGGGGGGTAGGCCAAATAAGTTTGGCAACCTCTGGTTTAGAGTAAGTCAGGGGTTAAGTATAGGGTTTGGTTTGATTAGGTTTAGAGTCTAGTTGGGTTTAATTGTTACATTTAGAAGCTAATTTCAAGTTTAAGAGTTAGGTTGAGGGCAAGGTAACTTGTTTATTTTTTAGTGCATATTTAGGTTTAAAATTGTGCATATTCAAACGTAATAAGCTTTTTAGGGATCCACATTTTGTTTGCATAGAAAATTGCTCTGCCCAAAAATATCACACTTAAAGTGGTTCTAAAGTCAAAACGATTTTTTTTTGCCTTAATGCATTCCCTGCATCTCACTACTTGTTGTGCCCTTCCTCCCTAAACACTTTCTTGACTCCTCCACCAGTCCATCGATATCCCATCTGCAGCACTGCTGCACCCTCTTCATGGTGCCACAGGAGACACTAAGAACAGAAAGAGCCATAGGCTCTTGCTGCCGTCAGTCAAATCCTGTGAGAAGAGAATGGGAGGGTATAAGTGAGCCACACTGTGTGTGTGTGTGTATGTCTATGGACACACACAGTCTGGCTCAGGAGAGCATGTGCACAGATGCCCCCTTAGTACATGAATTGCTGAGGGGGCACCTGCAGGAAGGAGGAGCAGACAGCACTGGCAGGGGACCGCCAAAACAGGGGTAAGTGACCTCTGTGCAATATCGTTAACTAAAAAAAAAAATTGCCTTATGCTGGCCATACACTATACAAAAAATCGGTCAAAATTCGGTCATTAGACCGTTCGTACGTTTTTCCGGCCAGTTAATGGGCACAAAATCGATAATCGTTTGGACGTTTTTGAGCCGAAAAAACGAAGGACAAGTTTGGAAATTTTCTGCCAAACAAACGATAAATTGAAAGGTTAATGTGTTTCCCGTCCGACCTTTCTGCACTAGGTATATGTAAAAAAACGAACATTAAATGTATTTATTTATGTCCACTGAACGATTTATCAGTCATTACATGATGGCACTATCGTTTTTGCGCTCGCGGCCGAACGTTCTTTTTTCGAAAATGGGTTCGGCCGATTTTTTGTATAGTGTTTGGCCAGCATTAGACATCACTTTAATTAAAAAAATGAACAAATTTTGGAAATGTCATGCTAACTCCTCCCTTTTCCAAGTGCATCCTGTATGCTGTACATTTGTCTGTAACAGCACTGGCAAATTAGCTGTGGAAAAGTTAGCGTGTTTATGAATAGACTGACATTTCATGTTTTTATTTACTTATCCCATTTCTGGAAGGTACTGTAAGTGAATGAACAAACATATAGATAGACTGCGGCAGTCAAAGCACACTTTAATATAAAGTGCTTCCTACCGTTGTACCTCAATTTCCTAAGCACAGTTATAATATCCGTGGCTTTGTTGATATCTCTCACAGTACAGAGACACTATTGGTAGAGTTATAGTGCACAACTTTAACAGCACTTAACAGCGTTACAACAAACTCAGGGGTTGCAGGGCCTTGGGGGCTCCTGAAAAGCCACACCCAATTCCAATCTAAATCTGGCCATACACTGAACACAAGAAAACTAACAGATTCCTTTTCCATAAAGGAATCTTCCTCATCAGGTCAGTGTATTCTAATGCTTCGTACACACGGTCGGAAATTCCGACCACAAAATCCGTCGGATTTTGTCCGACACTGGTGTTGCATACACACGGTCGGACAAAGTTGTCGGAAAATCCGATCTTTCTGAACGTGGTGACGTTCGTTGCGTATGACGGGACTACGTAGAGGCTAGTAGCCAATAGCTTTGGTCTTGTAATGTGATCTGAGCATGCGTGGCACTTTGTCCGTCGGAATTCGATACACACGATCGGAAAAAGTCCGATAGGACTTTGTTGTCGGAAAATTTGAGAGCAGGATCTCAAACTTTTTCCGTCGAAATTCCAACGGAAAAAGTCTGATGGAGCCCACACACGGTCGGAATTTCCGACAACATGGTCCGATAGGACATTTTCCATCAGAAAATCCGACCGTGTGTACGTGGCATTATAGGGGATCTCACTGTTGTCAGAATACACTGATTAGGGGCTGCAGCCTAAGTCACTGAAACAATCAACTGCTGCCTACACACAGGTCGAAACTCATCTGGTCCCTACTGAACTGGCAGAATTTTGATCAGTGTATGGCCAGCTTTAGATTGACTACTTTGGTTGTTGGTCATTTAATATTTTACATTGCACAGAAAGAACATGAGTAGACTCCTGAGTTTTGCTCAAAATTGTGTTCTGGTTGCAAGAAGCCCAATAGAGATGATCTTCCCCTGTTTAATAACATAGAAACCTATAGGACAGTGATGGCAAACCTTGGCACCCCAGATGTTTTGGAACTAATTTTCCCATGATGCTCAACCACACTGAAAAGTGCATGAGCATCATGGGAAATGTAGTTCCAAAACATCTGGGGTGCCAAGGTTCACCATCACTGCTATATGTCATTTGTTGCCAGTTACGCAAACACAATCATTTGTTTACCCAGAAAGACTAGATGATTGTGAATCAGTCCAATCAATATAGACTGGAAACAATCTTTCTATTTTTGGCCACTATACAACTCTTGCAGGCACATCCTTCCCAGAATACATTGGGAAAAGTTAACATTCTGGATTTGGCTTTTTGATTAATTGCTATGATCTCTCTGGGATTACTCTCTGGAAGTATATACTCATGGTATTGACAAGCCATGTATACTTGGCAACACAACATGAATATGCACATTTACGCTGCTACTTAAAAAAAAAAAAATAGGGCTCATACCTTGTGCACATAACGAGCCTGTCATAATATGTATATGGCCAGGCTGAGAGTACAAAACATTAAACTGGCACATAAACATATTATATCAATGGATGTTTGTTGAGTTTCACTCCCAGCTGATGGCACTTGGGCTCCAACGGGCTGTGTCAATTTGGCGTTGATGGAAAATCACTAGTTTTGTTTGCTTTCTGTATCCAAATTCTCTAATTAAAAGAGGACAGCTCTGTACAGTATTGCATGTTTTTAAATATATTGACATAATTAGCGGTTTTGGTGGAGAGAAAAAAAAAACGATGTGTTGCCTTGCGCCGTTTAAGAAAGAAATAAACATTTCGGCCTTGTGCATGTTAGAATGTCATCTGTTTGAATGGAGAGCGCAGCCCATAACATGTTGTTCCTTGTAGAAAAAAGATATGGTGGCATTTGCCTGATTAACTTGCTTGACAAAAAGTGACAGCTGCTGTGGATGCATGTAGATAAGCCTCACAGTCTAGTTCCGCCTTAGTACATCTGTCAACAGAAAGGGAAGAATAGGCAATGCAAGGAGACAAATTGGTCCCAAAAGGCCGTCCATTCATCCTCACAGGTTTGCTCTATTCAAGCTCCCACCGAGAATCTCAAGTATTAGGCGGCTTATTCAATGTTATTCAGTCTTTTGAATGAACCTACAAGTGTTTAATTTCTTTTTTTTAACTCTGACGGATAAAAGAGTTGTTTTTTTCATGAATTAATTGTAAGTCTAGCTGATCAACACTCACAATATTAACTCATTGTTAAATAACTGCTCAGTCTATTGAATGTTAAGAGATTTGTCAGAGCAACAGGTCTCCATCAAATCTTGGATTATATATATAGTGTTGTGTTGATGTTGCTTGAAGCTGTTTTTAGACTCGTAAGGTAAGGCATAGATAGGAGTGGGCCTTTTTCGTACACACTTCTTACTATTAAGTCAAAAATCGAATTGTTTTGTGAGATCACATAAGCCGTAACTCTAATTTAATTAAGCAATTATTCTGTATCACTAAACTCCAATGGATTAATACACAGCCAATGCTTTTATCATGTTTAAAAACTTTTCAAGTATGTTTAATACTGACATGCTAAAAGAAAATCTCACTGTGTATTTTAGTAGCTTTTTTTTTTCTATTTTAAATCATTTCATCTGGTGTATTTTATCTTTAACACACTGAACTATGTGAATACCAATTGCCAAATGTATCACTAATGAAAGAGTTGTTTAAAGAGACACTGTCATTAGTTACACAGAGCTAATGGTATAACTGCTTTACAAAATGTATGATACTTACCATTAGCTCCTCAATTGACTTTAGCCCCATCCCCGCTCCTTCACTAGTTGCAGGTTCACATGAGAATGGCACTAATTACAGTCTCTTTAAATATAAAGGAAACCACCTTTCTTCAGTGCGTTTGTGTCAAATCAATACGCAAACCAATAAACAGATTGCTAATATCAACATATTGCAAACTTAACAGTGCATCGTAAACCAGTCCGTAGCTACAAAACATTTGTCAAACAAATATAACAGATGCCTTAGTGATCCTTCTTATGAGTGCTGTGCTCTTTAGACAAAATTCCAGCGCTCTATTGCACTCGTGCTCAAGGTGCCCCACATAGATGTACACTCATCACAATTGTTTGACCACCTATCTCTAGTGTGGTCTACTGCGCTTTGTGGGGTAATCCCCTAAATAATCAGCAGCTGTACACACCGGGTGCCAGGTATAATCAGGCACACCTGCATGTGAGTGTAATTTCATCCTCTAATTTTAAACAGTAACATTTTTTCGCTATGGACACTCTCTCTGTTATAATTAAAATTTTTATTTTCTCATTTTTGTTAGTACATAATTACATACATTTCATCATAGCATTCTTCTATAATATATCTCTTCTATAATATAATATAATAGAACACTCTCTCTGTTATTCCTCTTTCTGAGCCACTGCCTGAGGATTAGAGATTATGGTGTCCTGCAAGTGCCGGTGATTATCCAGGGGATTACCCCACAAAGTGCAGTAGACCACACTAGAAATAGGTGGTCAAACAATTGTGGTGGGTGTACATCTATGTGGGGCACCTTGAGCACGAGTGCAATAGAGCACTGGAATTTTGTCTAAAGAGCACAACTCTTTAAATATAATTTAGCAAATGCTAGGGGCAGACATGAGCTAGAACAGAACCAGAGACATACTCGGAAATACAGAATGGGGTAGATGAACACAGATATTTTACAATTAAAAATGCAGGGTGAGATAAAAATGCACAGGTAGATAGAGTAGTAATATAAATAGATAAAGAAAAACCCAGGTTAATTTGAAGTGACAGAAACCCATGTAAAGGAAAAGGCAGGGGCATGCACACTGGTAAAGACAGAAAGAGCAAATGACATACTTTTAGATAGGCACACTCGTTTTTTTTAGACACAGGTAGATACAACACAAATAGATAGGGACAAATAAAATAGGACAAGGACAAAGCAAGAGAAAGGCAGACACAGGACAATAGGAGATTGTAAGAAAAACAGACACAAGTAAGGACTGTAGAAGACAGATACGGGTAAATGGGCAAGTAGGGTAGACAATAGAGGAAACAGTAGGAACAGAGGAGCAGGCAAACTCTAGGGAGGACACAAGGGACAGATATAAACGCAGAGTCAGATAGACACAGGTAAGGGTGGGTAGGGTTAGCCACAAGGACAGCTAGACAAAAGCTTTTCCTGTTTACCTACAGAAACCAGCCTACGAGGAGCTCCTCCATTTAAGTGCAATGCAGAATTATGCTTTCTCCATCCCTTTGGGGATTTCCTTTCTATCTGCCCCCACCCCAGTTAAAGTGATCCTGTTTTTTTATCCATGCACAGTATATGCAGATTTAAGTCACCTTAAAAGTCCTAGTCCCTAAGTAAACAAACTCCCTGGTTAAATTACCATTTTGTTATACGTAGGACATACAGTGTTAAAGTGTCTTTAAACATTGGTATTTATAGTATATGTTTTTTTTTTTTTTTTTTTACTGAAGAGCACAGTATCTCACATTTTCTTCTAAAGATGATAAAAACCATACAACCATTTACTGATAACACATACTATCTATAAAGAATTTAATGCAAACCTGTATGGAGAGTAGTGACACATTTTAAATAATGATAGCTGTGGGCCAGTGCCTTGGCCAGCGCTTTGGCCAGCCTGGCAACACTGCAGGCATTGTGGGGAAATACATCCTCAAAATTCACAACAAAAGCACTGAAATTGCTCAAGTCAATCTCTCAGCAGCTCAGTTCATCCTATTTCCCCATCCCAAAGCACTATTGTTGCTTTTATGTAAGAGATGAGAATCCTGTAAGGCTGTTAAAAGAGATGGGTGGTCACTATTTGGAAGGGGAGCAGCGTAATAGTTGCTATGAGTACAACTTGGGACAATTTTCTGCTCAGTTTCTGCTGTGAACATGTGAGAATGAATTTCTCAGCAGTGTCTGCATCTACAGAGGTCATTGTGGGCTTGTTTCAGAATACATTTACTGATTGTTATGAGTATGTAAATGTTTGCATGTTCATGGTATGGCCACAGTTACACTTTAAAGTGCTTTGTTATTTTTTTTTTCTATTTGCTATAAACCATCCTCTTATGCTTGTGAACATGGCAGAAAAGGGTCTTGGTTAAGGGTCAACTCTTAACACAGTTATAATAGGAGATCAGCATAACCTTTGAAGACCAAAGGCCCTTTACTTTTTTTATTTCTATTAATTAAATGATGTTTAAACGTAACTTCCCCACTATGAGCACATTT
Organism: Lithobates sylvaticus; assembly: GCA_028564925.1. NCBI lineage: Eukaryota > Metazoa > Chordata > Amphibia > Anura > Ranidae > Lithobates > Lithobates sylvaticus. The sequence goes on along the minus strand of CM053032.1, from coordinate 39,788,768 downwards.
ACGTGTTTATGTTTGATATCAGTCATTTCCAACCATTCCCCTTCATTATTCAACCTAGTTGAGCTTTCAGAATGGTCCCCAATATTTTCTATTTATTTCCATTCATAAATGAATAGTGGCTCCTGTTAGCAAACAGAGAACCTGTATCACAATCCTGCTGCTTACAGACAGACCCTCCTAAATTGGCGAACTTAATCTTTTCTTTAGAAGCGCAGCCTCTGATTCCATCTCGAGAAACAAACATCTAGAAGTCTCTTTGAGCCACAGTTTCCCATGTAGTGCAACAGGCAATTAAATTGCCATCAGTTTTTTAAATGGTTCAATGCGAAGGGGATGCTGAGTGCAATGTGTTGCAGACTCGTTCAGCGAAAAGTAGGTATTAAATGGGATTTAATTACATAGGAATGAATCCAGGCAATGCTAATTTGCAGAGTTCTCATAACATTCTGCATAAGACCTTTGTTATGAGCCAGTCTCTGCACAAGTGCCCCCTCCACTCATAAACACTGTGGAGTTCTAGCTGTACTTTGTATACAACAAATTGTCTTCCCTCAGTCGGAGTATATCACCCAGTCCCTATAGCATCATGGCGCCATATCGGTTCATGAAAATAGGGAATACCATTCGTTCATGATCTCCTCTTATTGACTTAAGATTTTTTTTTGTTTTTTTTTACGAAATATGTCAGTTTCATAGCACGCAATAAACGAATAGGAAAATCACTCCTAAAGCACTTTTGCATTGCTTTATAAGAAAATGTGCTCCTTATGTTGCATCTTCTTCCCACCTGGTCAGCTTCTATAGCAATGTTGCTGTATGAGGAGACCGTGGGATTTAAGGCTGAACCACTGGGATGAAAGATCCTTACTGTTGCAGTGGGTCCCTCTCCGCAAGGGTTTACTGTTCTTTTTGCCAATGAGATGATGGGAAAGGTAATATATACAATTTTTCCTTAGTCCCCCAGAAGCCTGAACTTTCCCTTGCGGTCCTATGCTCCCGGGTTGCAGGCAGGCCTTTGGTGTTTTCCCACACGTATCCAGTTAGGTAACAAAAGTAATTTAGCTTCAATTGGCCATGAAGAGAAGTTGGTATATCATCTTATTCATACTTCCCTAAGCAAAATGAGCACTGGGGAGGGGAACTTGCTGTAAGGGTAAAGATTTTTTATCTCCAAGATTCACCTTTAACCTCCCTGGCGGTGTGATTATGTCTGGAATTTTGTACCAAAAGCGGTACAATTATTTTGCATGGAAATTTGGCGTTTTTATATTGTAGGCATGGAATTCTTAGGAATAACTCACTTAAATCTGTCCAAACCAAAGTCTAGTAGACATCCCGGGTATGATAAAGTTTGAAACACAAAATCATAAATTATAATAGAAATATATATAAAAATTATTCAATAATGTAATCAAATCAAAAACACTGAAATTTGCTCAGTTGCAGAATAGTCGCTGTCATTAAATTTAGTGTTTGATGATGAATTGTGATTCTAATTTATTATCGCTGTTTTCTAGCGGGTCTAAAACCACTTTTGACCTAAAGGGACACTTTTTGGTTGCTATGGACAATCTCCAGTTTCCAGGCAGAAAAAAATCTTTTTATTATATAAAATGACATGCAGGGCACTGGGCAGACCTCTAGGGACAAATGGGTGTGTATTTTGTTTATACAGTACTGTAATCTGTAATATTACAGTACTGTAAGTGTATTGTGTTTTTTGGCGCCGATCTCCGCTCCCGTGCGTCGGAGCGTCGCAGGGAACGGAGATCAGCGGCACTCGGCACTGTGTGAATCGAGCGAGCAGACGGCTCGCACACACAGCTGGGAGACATCGCAGGATCCAGGGGACAAGGTAAGTAACTTCCCCCTGTATCCTGCAATGCAAGACCAAGTCTGGCTCGGGGTTACCGCTTTTGGTACTGAAGTTCCCGCCCCGAGCCAGACTCGGGAATACCGCCAGGGGGGTTAAATGTCAAATCCAGTAAAACTTTTATTTTGGTTCTGATAGAACAGGTAAATGTTAGAAAGCTTTAGGATGCACGTGAGTGATATGGAAAGTTTAGGTCCAGTGGTGAACCAGTGAACTTTTTCTAGAATGCAAAGAAGACTTTGTATTGCTGAGTGCCTGCTGTTATTTGTGTACTGTCTGAGTTCTGAAAAGAGCTTTAGAATCCTAGGAAAAGTGAAGTAGGGAATGAGAAAATATACTCTTCACTTGCACCTTCCCAAACAAAATAATTCAGGTGTCCCAAAGACACAGCACAGGGCATTGCTCCACAACTGAAGGGGTTTCCCAATTATTGTTTAAGTAAGCAGAGAAACTGTTTAATAATGTATTACTGAAGTGAATTAAATATTCCTCTGATGATGTAAAACTCATATTAGGCTCCAATGAGGCTAGAAGAACAGAGGGTACCTAGGCATTGTCACATGCATAGAAGTATTTTACTGATTATAACTGGGAATTGCCTTAAACAAACCCTATCACTAGGGCATTCCTTTCCTCAACAATCTTTGCATGCAAACTGTAGTGGTTCCATTCATTGGTGGCCAAAGGTAGAAGGACCCCCCCTTAAAAACAGCTAATAAGATTCAGCAGTGGTCACTGGAAGAGACTCTTCATTGCTCAAGGAATCCCTAGCAACCTCAGGAGGAAGCCCAGGGTTCCATGGCACCCTGGTTGAGAAACCCTGTTCTATAATATTTGCCTTCACTCCTCCCCCAGCAGCTACATAGATTGATTGATGGAGTGAGGACAGTGTGTAGGAGGATTATAAATTGTTTCCCCTTAAAACTACTGAACTCATAATTATGATATCTCCATCAAAAGTGATTAGTGGTTTGGTTCAGTAATTTTTGGTGCAGTAAAGTTGGCATACAGGGGGTGTCTTAAGATTTGAAATAACCCTCTTCCCCTGTATACTACTGAACTTACATATGACTAACATTCCAACTAAAACTGGCTGTGTGAGGACATACGTTTCTGAATCCTCTTCTAAAGATCCTATACTGCAGACTGTTGAGAATTCCTCTTGAGTTGTCTGCAGTTGGGGGATCTCAGTGTTTCTATGCGTGTGTGTATATATATATATATATATATATATATATATATATATATATACCGTGTTTCCCCCAAAATAAGACCTACCCTGATAATAAATGAATGCACATGTCTACATTCTATGCATTAGGGTTAAAAACCTTCTGCATACAGCTCCCCCTCATTGGACAGAGATGCAGCAGTGGGAGCCATTGTCTCCTGCTGCTGTTAATCACAAGTGAGGAGAGAGTGGTCGGCGGGGCCAAGACATGCTCTGTGCCAGCCACACAGTGCCAGCTCAGAAGCAAGCGGCTTGCTATGGGGTCATTCATGAGGGGGGGCAAGGACCGCTGGCAGGTGACCCCAGAAGAGGAGGGTCAGGGCTGCTCTGTGCAAAACCATTGCACAGGTAAGAATAACATGCTTGTTATTTTTAAAAAATAAAATGTTTGCATTTACAATCATTTCCAAGTGGTTCTATAGCCTTAAGGTTTTTCACCTTAACACATTCTATGCATTAAGGTGAAAAACCTTCTGTGCTGCAAAACACAGGGGGGGAGGGCGAGCCGCTCAGGGCATGAGCGCACACAGGTGCCCTCAGGGAAAGCCACTTTCCATGGGAGCACTTGCCGAACAGGAGGAGCCTGGAACGACAGCGGGAGACCCCATAAGAAGAGGATCAGGGCTGCTCTGTGCAAAACCATTGCACAGAGCGGGTAACTATAACATGTTTGCTGTTTTAATTTAAAAAAAAAACTAAACATTCATGTCGCTTTAAATCTGAATTCCAGATATATATTTCTTTGCATAGTTACATTGGTCCAGCTTGGACCAATTTAAGTATGCATATTTTAACCACTTCAGCCCCGGACCAATTGGCAGCCAAAGGACCAGGCCCCTTTTTGCAATTCGGCACTGCGTCGCTTTAACCTCCTTGGCGGTAACCCCGAGTCTGGCTCGGGGTCAGCTTTTTGTGCTGGGAGCGGTAACCCCGAGCCAGACTCGGGCTTGCGTTGCGGGATGCAGGGGGGAAGTTACTTACCTTTTCCCCTGGATCCTGCGATGTCTCCCCGCTGTGTGAGCGAGCCGTCCGCTCGCTCGATTCACACAGTGCCGGGTGCCGCCGATCTCCGTTCCCTGTGACGTTACGACGCACGGGAGCGGAGATCGGCGCCAAATTCAAAAAAGTTTAAAAACACAACACATATACAATACTGTAATCTTACAGATTACAGTACTGTATACAAAAAATACACACCCCCTTTGTCCCTAGTGGTCTGCCCAGTGCCCTGCATGTCATTTTATATAATAAAAAGATTTTTTTTCTGCCTGGAAACTGGAGATTGTCCATAGCAACCAAAAAGTGTCCCTTTATGTCAAAAGTGGTTTTAGACCAGCTAGAAAACACCGATAAAAAAATAAAATCACAATTTATCATCAAACAATAAATTTAATGACAGCGACTATTCTGCAACTGAGCAAATTTCAGTGTTTTTGATTTGATTACATTATTGAATCATTTTTATATATATTTTTATTATATTATAATTTATTATTTTGTGTTTCAAACTTTATCATACCCGGGATGTCTACTAGACTCTGGTTCGGACAGATTTAAGTGAGTTATTCATAAGAATTGCAGGCCTACAATATAAAAATGCCAAATTTCCATGCAAAATAATTGTACCGCTTTCAGCACTAAATTCCAGCCAGAATCATACCGCCAGGGAGGTTAACTAACAATTGCGCGGTCATGCGACGTGGCTCCAAAACAAAATTGGCGTCCTTTTTTTCCCACAAATAGAGCTTTCTTTTGGTGGTATTTGATCGCCCCTGCGGTTTTTATTTTTTGCGCTATAAACAAAAATAGAGCGACAATTTTGAAAAAAATGCAATATTTTTTACTTTTTGCTATAATAAATATCCCCAAAAAATATATAAAAAAAACATTTTTTTTCCTCAGTTTAGGCCGATACGTATTCTTCTACATATTTTTGGTAAAAAAAATCGCAATTAGCGATTATTGATTAGTTTGCGCAAAAGTTATAGCGTTTACAAAATAGGGGATAGTTTTATAGCATTTTTATTAATATTTTTTTTTATTAGTAATGGCGGCGATCAGCGATTTTTATTGTGACTGCGACATTTTGGCGGACACATCGGACATTTTTGACACATTTTTGGGACATTTGTCATTTATATAGAATTCAGTGCTATTTAAATAGCACTGATTCCTATGTAAATGACAGTTGTAGTGAAGGGGTTAACCACTAGGGGGCGGGGATGAGTCAGTGTGACGTGTTGTGTTTTATTTTACTGTAGGGGGGCGTGGCTGTACGTGTGACGTCATTGATCGGCGTTCCCGATGACAGGGAACCGCCGATCACTGACAGTCAGTGTAGGAAGCGCGGGGAGAGGTTTGTTTACATAGACCTCTCCCCGTTCTTCAGCTCCGTAACCCGATCGCGGGATACCAGCGGCGATCGGGTCCGCTGGTCCCGCGGCCGGGGTCACGGAGCTCCCGACCGGGTCGCGAGCGCGCCGCTAGCGGCGCGCGCGCGACCCACGGGCAGGCACATGCACGATCACGTACAGGTACGTGATTCTGCCTGCCCGTGCCATTCTGCTGATGTATATATGCAGTGGCCGGTCGGGAAGCGGTTAAACCTGGCTGATCTCTGCGGAAGCCTATCCCTGTAGTAACCCCTGCTACTAAAGTGATCCTCAATGTCTTTCAGGTCCCGTGCTGAGCATCTGTCCTGCTGCGTAGTAACCACAGGGAGTCACCTACTGAGTATGGGTGCCATTCACAGAATGTTTTTTGGATGCAAAGCTTCTCTGATTGGATGAGGTGGAAAGGCAGGCCAGTGATGTCACAGCCTCCACCTTGTTAAATTAGAGAATGTCTTATAATCATTGAGAAAAATACCAGACAGTCTTTGAATGGCAACCATGCCGGATATGGGGTCCAGAAGTCTGCAAAGATCACTGTAGTAGTGGCCGTCACTACAACGATTCTCTGCTTCCACAGGGATCGGCCAGGTGTGGAATATGCATACTTACATTGATCCAAGCTGGACCAATGTAACTAGGGAAAATTATCAATACTTGGAATTCAGCTTTAACCAGTTGATGGTCAAACATCTCTATAGGAAATGTTTTAATCTATTTAATCTTTATGCTACTTCTCCCCACTCACCTTTTCTTGAAGATATATCCATGATGGACCTTGAATAGGCCCATGCATGTTTCTATCTGCTTTTTTCATTATACCTGCCTCCACCATCTTCAGAAAAAGAACACATAACATCCATTACCTCAATGGCTCAAAATCACCGTATCCACAGCCTCACCCATTCTACACTCCAGTGAGGACGGATTAACATTGCAGAAAGACACCGTGAAATTCCTCTTCTACTAACTCTTATACATTTTGACTTTTGTATGGTTATAGAAGTAAATCCTTCCTTGTTCTTCCATTTATCAACAAACTGTGAAAATTCTGTTACTAATTACTGTGTCTTTATACCATTGTATTCATTTGCTTTATAATAAAAACTATTGAACAACCATTTAAAAAAAACAAAAAAAAAAAACACAGAGGTTATAACCCTTTCACACAATTTTGGCTGTGCATTTTGGCTCTAGGAACCAAATGCATTAATTTTTAACTCACAGCAAAAAGTAAATGGGGCCTAAAGCAAAGATTTTGTGTGGATTGTGGAAGAATTACAGACTCTTTGAGGGTTTTTTTAATTGTTGTTCAATGGTTCTTATTGAAAGAAAAAAAATAGGATGGCGTGTAGACACTGTAATAAGTAATAGAATTTTCACATGTGTTGTTAAATGGAGGAACAAGGAAGGCTTTACAAATACACCTATACAAAAGGAAACATGTATGACGTGTAGAATCTGCATTCCCGTAATAAAGGATTAACATTACAGAAATGTACTGTGAGATTCTACATCTACTCACTGTTTTACATTTTCTATAGGTATATTTGTAAATCCTTCCTTGTTCTGTTACTGATTACTGTGTCTACATGTAATTATATTCATTTTCTTTCCATTAAATGTATTAAACAACTATTTAAAAAAAGAAATCTTACAAAGATTGTAACCCTTTTATATTCCAAATAAAATGTTGTCTTTAGGGCCAATTTGGATCTTTGTGACATGTTTATGCGTAATGTTAACGCACATTAACATGTTGCATTATGGCAGCCCATTCATAATAAATGGGCTGCCAACAGAACTTGCTTGTAATTGCACATGACCATTTTTTTCTAACACAATGCACCACTGTGTGTTTCCATGCTTTGTAGCACGCTACAACACAAGTGCACTACCTTTAGTGTGTTTGGTTGCTATTCAAAATGAATAATATTCCACAATTATATATTATGTGCAATATAGTTATTGCACATTGCAGGAACACAGGTGTTCCTGCAATGTGGAAATGTGACTAAGCCCACAGAACCTCTTTAACCACTTCAGCCCCGGAAAATTTGGCTACTCAATGACAGGCCATTTTTTGCGATTTGGCACTGCGTCGCTTTGACAATTGCGTGGTCGTGCGGCGCTGTAACCAAACAAAATTGACGTCCTTTTTTTTCCACAATTGAGCTTTCTTTTAGTGGTATTTGATCATCTCTGCGGTTTTTATTTTTTGTGCTATAAACAAAAAAAGAGCAACAATTTTGAAAAAAACACAATATCTTTTTGCTATAATAAATATTCCCAATTTTTTTTTTAAAAAAAGCTAATTTTTTCCTCAGTTTAGGCCGATATGTATTCTTCTACATATTTTTTGGTAAAAAAAATTGCAATAAGCATTGATTGGTTTGCGCAAAATTTATAGCGTCTACAAAATAGAGGAAAGATTTATGGCATTTTTATTATAATTTTTTTTTACTAGTAATGGTAGTGATCAGCGATTTTTATCGGGACTGCGACATTATGGCGGACAGGTCGGACACTTTTGACACATTTTTGGGACCATTGACATTATACAGCGATCAGTGCTATAAAAATGCACTGATTACTGTGTAAATGTCACTGGCAGGGAACGGGTTAACACTATGGGGCGATCAAGGGGTTAACTGTGTTCCCTAGGTGTGTGTTCTTACTGTAGGGGGATGGAACTGACTAGAGGAGATGACAGAT